>JAQQTO010000059.1:10137500-11337500 GCA_029884595.1 Ormosia semicastrata
CAGTGGTCCGTAGCAGCATCACTTTCATAAGACCAAATGTGCCTCCACCTGCAGACACTAAGCAGAAGCAACAAGAACAGGGACCTATTGGTGGCATGATGGGTTCCCTACGTGTAATAGAGCTTCATCTTGTGGCCTTCATATTAGTTTTCTCAATAAATGGCCTTATCCCGCTCCTTAATCTAGTGTTCCCTGTCATTGCCTCTGCTTACATCTTGGCACTTGCACAGAGCACCCATTTTTTCCCAAATCCTTCTAAACCCATATCTGGTCTAACGCAGCAGATATCATCCATCATTCCCCTTAGCAAAGTTTCAATCTTTAATGGTTTTATCCCCGCAACACATAGCACCCATCTTTGCAGTGGTGGTCAAACTTGAATGCTTCCATGACTTGGTGCTCCAGCGACAATGGGAATCGTAAATGTGGTTGTTCTGGATCATGATCCAGGATCTCGCTCTATGGGATCAACCGGCACGTACATTACCAGACTTGACCAAGGTCGGCATAGAGGAAGATTCACAATATATTCCGGATCTCGAAATACAGCACCCCAAGCGGGTTGGGTCATGATGTTACGATTGATAGATTCATGCAGAGGATAAATCCCTAAATATCCGTAACTGCCAATCATCAACTTACGATAATATAGGACCCACAGTTATCCTTAATGGCTAAATACTTTCCATATCTTAAGTCTCAGATTTACAGGGATATATCTTATAATAATGGAAAGGTGATCCTCATCAGGATACTAATCCTAAATTACCTGCATTCAATAAGGATCCCATTAGGATTCTATATACGCTCTATAAATATAAGGTTAAGTCATCTTAATAAGGTAACCCTTAACCCAATCTCATAAGCCTACTTGTGCACTGCCTGACTTGAGCGTTGGAGTCCCTCTGCAGGTACCCACCCCCCTGTGCGATACACTCAGCTGCTGCTCAAGGAGGAAACCACCGTAACGTGCCAACTTCAGGTACTCTCTGAATCCACTTCAGAACATTGGCGCCATTTGTGGGAAACCTTAAATTTCTAATCCCACCTAATCATGGTGAACACGAGGCAAAATTCGAGAAGAGACGCTGCACAGGCCTCTGTCAACCAGAGGCAAGATCCTAATGTGCAACGTCCACCACTACCACCACCTCCACCCGCGACTCAAACCTCCGCTGTGAGAAATCAGGCACCCGGACCAAGAAGCCGACATGATGGGCACTCCACCTCCTTCTCCGAGGAATCTCCTAACCCATCACGTAGGATTTATGTCAGGGAAAGACTTGAATTCCCAGCCCAAAAAGAGACGATCAGAGCCATCAAGAACGTATGATCCCGGTGCACCAGCACTTGGGAACGCCAAACAATGAGATTGACGACCGCGCGTCCCGCTTTGAGCACACACACTAATCTCGGGCTTCTCAATGCTAATTTCAAGACATGTTGCAACAGCATATGGATCTACTGAATGACCAATTCCGGAGGTTGGAAGACATGCAATGTGCTATGCATGAAAGTCAACCCATGCCACACCGTCATGACAGACGGCCGACGTGGAAAATAATCAAAGGAGGACTCACGTCGGTAATGGAATTCCCAATATTGGGAATAATGCAGAACAATAGAACAACCTTTCTCCGATCAACTCATGGAATTCTGGGTTCTTAGGAATTTCAAGTTTCTACCAAAACTTGGAAATTTACGACGGGACCACGGACCCCCAGGAACATATAAATGCCTACGAACAGTCCTTATGTTTCTATGGTGGATCCATGGAGTTGCTGTGCCGAGCATTCCCTCTCTCCCTAAAAAAGGAAGCCCTCAAGTGGTTTACCAGCCAACCATAGGGAACCGTCGTAGATTAGTCAGATCTTAAACAGCGTTTTCTGCTACAATACACCACCAGCAAAGAGCAACCTAAATCATCGAATCCTTGGCTAAAATTCGCCAGGGAAAGGACGAGACCTTCCGGGATTATGTCAGGCGGTTCATGGCTACCTGCACCAATGTAGAAAATTTTGAAGACAGAATAGTCTTGCATTATGCCAGAAGTAGTCTCCGGGTAGGTTTTTCAAGTCCTTGGCATAGAAAAAATCAGATAATCTGACCGACTTCCAGAAATGATCTGAGAAGTATGTCTACTTGGAGGAGGCAACAGAAGACCATAGGAGGTGGGACAAAGGCGAGCCTTCTCACTAGAAGCCCAACCAGAATCCCTCAAGATCGCGACCTCCAAAGGGTAGCCCACCCTGGAGGAATTACTCTGACTATACTCCTTTGAACATGCCTCGGGAAACAATCCTAAGGGAAGTGGTGCACACGGAGTTTCAGAATGTCCAGAGACTGTCCCCTATCAAGAAACACAAACAAAAATATCATTCCAAGCATTGCACATGGCACAAGGCCTATGGCCATGATACAGAAGATTGTTATCAGCTACGCGATGCCATCGAATTCTTAATCAAGGTCAGACGCTTGCAGCAGTATATCCTTCGTGTACAAAATAACGAGGGGGATAATAGACGTAGAGACAATAGACGCACCCCACGTCGGAGTCCATCCCCTCCCCGCAGAAGAAGGACAAGAAGTCCTAGGAGAAGATCCCGGACTCCACCTCGCTAAGATAAGAACGATCGGAAGGATAGGACTAGGGACGTTCCCCTCACTGATAACGACAACCATCGCTCCGAGCCCAATAGAACGATCCATACCATTACCGGTGGCTTTGCCGGAGGAGGATCTTCCAATGGAGCTCAGAAGAAAGCCCTTAGAATGGCCGTTTTTAGCGTGGTCCACTCAGAATCTAGGATACATGCAGAAGGAAGAAAGACGCCTCTCATCACCTTCTCTGATGAAGACTACGAATGAATAATCCAGGATCACGATGATCCACTCGTCATCTCCGGGGTAATTTCCAATGCCGAGGTCCATCGAATTTTCATCGACCAAGGGAGCTCAGCAGACATTATGTTCCTAGATCTCTATCAGAAGCTAGAGCTCCCGCAATTAGACTTGACTCCCTATGTAGAAGAATTGATGGGTTTCGCGGGCGAAAAAATCACCCCGGTCGAATACTACGAAACTCACCTAACCCTCGGATCATCTAAACTCTTCAGGACGGTCAAGGTAAAGTTCCTGATTGTGGACTACCCTTCGGCTTATAATATTATCCTGAGTCGTCCTTCTCTCAACGCACTTGGAGCTGTGGTATCTACCACCCACCTCGTGATGAAGTTCCTTAATAAGAACAATGACGTCATCACTATAAAAGGCGACCAAATTACCGCCAGAAAATGCTACAATGAGAGCCTGAAATTTTGTAAAGTACCCCGGAAGGAGAGACCTGCCATTTCCACCCCAGCCCTCGACCAGGTCAACATTTTAATGACCGAGTTGGATGTCAGGGAAGAAATCCGAGGTACTCGGCCCCAGCCCGAAGGCGAACTGCAATCTCTTCAGCTCGAGACGAACCCAGAATAGGTTACCAAGATCAGAGCTCGTCTGGGTGAAAAAGAAAAACAATAAATGTCAGAACTCTTGTTAAAAAATAGAGACCTTTTTGCATGGACTTCCTCCGATATGCCTGGACTCGACCCCACCTTTATCTGCCACCGTTTGTCAATTAAAGAAGGCGCTAGGCCGGTCGCACAAAAGAAAAGGAAGGTTGGACCCGAGAGGCAGCAAGTCGTTGAAGACCAAGTTAAAGAGCTATTAAATGGCAACTTCATCAGAGAAATCTCCTATACCATATGGCTTTCCAACGTGGTTCTGGTAAAGAAGTCCAATGGAAAATGGAGAATATGCGTAGAATACACCAATCTGAATAAAGCATGTCCCAAAGATCCATTCCCACTCCCCAATGTGGACAAATTAGTGGATGGCTCCTCGGGATTTAGATGACTCTAGTTCATGGATGCATATTCTGGGTACAATTAGATATCCATGTACGTTGGAGATGAGGATAAAATTGCTTTCATTACTGATAGGGCGAGCTACTGCTACAAGGTCATGCCTTTTGGCCTAAAGAATGCAGGGGCCACCTACCAGAGGATGATGAACAAGGTTTTCAAAAACCAAGTGGGAAAGATGCTAGAAGTCTATATAGATGACATGATAGTAAAGACCCCACACGGCGGATCGCACATGGCAGACCTCGAGGAAGTATTCGCACAAGTCTGAAAGTACAACATGAGGTTGAACCCGGAGAAGTGCGCCTTCAAGGTCTAGGCCAAAAAATTTTTGGGGTTCATGCTAACTCACCGAGGAATCGAAGCTAATCCGGACAAGTATCAGGCCGTCCTCAACATGAGAAGTCCCCAAAACATCAAAGAAGTACAACAGCTTACGGGGCGCATAGCGGCCCTCACAAGATTCTTAACCAAGGCCGCTCACAAGTCTCTCTCCCTGTTCAAACTACTCAAGAAGGGGAAAAGTTTTGAATGGGCCCCAGAGTGTGAGGACGCCTTCGTATCCTGAAAAAATCTCCTGTCCTCCCCTCTTATTTTGATGAGGCCAGATACCGGGAAAACACTCTACTTATATCTATCCATTCTTGATGAGGCCGTAAACTCAGTTTTGATCTGGAAAACTGACGAAGGACAGAAGCCTATCTACTTTGTAAGCAAGGTCTTTCAAGGCCCCGAGCTTCAGTACCAAAAGGTAGAGAAAGTTGTTTTTGTACTTATTATTATAGCAAGGAGACTTCGGAAATACTTTCAATGCCACCCAGTGAAGGTGAGAACGGATCAACCCATCCAACATGTGCTACATAAACCAGATCTGGCCGGGTGAATGATTGCATGGTTGATCGAGCTCTCAGAGTTTGGGATTACATATGAACCACGACTTGTAGTAAAAGCCCAAGCATTGTTCAACTTCCTAGTGGAGCTCACATCGGACAACGGCGACTCTAAAAAATCCTCTTAGACCATTTTTGTCGACGGGTCGTCGAACCCTAAGGGAAGCGGGGTTGGGGTGATATTGGAGAATTCAGAGGGATTGACCCTGAAGCACTCCCTGAAGTTTGAATTCTCGACCTCGAACAATCAAGCTGAGTATGAGGCCTGCATCGCTGGTTTGCTAATGGCAAAGGATATGAAGGCAACGCGGATCACACTTTGCAGTGATTCCCAGCTAGTAAACTCCCAAATCCGAGGTGAATATCAAGCTAAAGAACCTCTCTTACAAAAATACTTGAGTAAGGTCCAGGAACTTTTGAGGGGCTTTGAGGAGGTCAAGATAGAACACATCCCAAGAGAACAGAACTCTAGAGCAGACCTTCTGTCTAAGCTGGCCAGTATGAAGAGCCCTAGCAATAACTGGTCTGTAATCCAAGAAACTCTCTCTCAACCTTCCATCACGAATCATAACATATCCTAAGTGGAAGACCATTAGTCATCTTGGATCACCCCTATATTGGGCTATTTGCAGCATGAAAATTTACCATCGGATCCAAAAGAAGCTTCCAAATTAGTAAAGACCGCGGTCAGGTATACTATTTACAACGGCCGTCTATACCAATGTGGTTTGTCATCCTCCCTTCTAAAATGCTTAACCCCAAAGGAAACAGAATACGCCCTAGCTGAAGTTCATGAAGGAAGCTGCTGTCACCATTTAGGAGGCAAAGCCCTAGCCCAAAAAGTATTAAGGGTAGGATACTATTGGCCGACAATGGAAGCTGACTCTCAAATACACGTTCAAATTTGTGATAAGTGTCAGCGTCATGCAGATCATTATCAAGCCCCCTTTGAAGAACTATTCACGACATCGGTTCCGTGGCCTTTTTACAAGTGGGGTATGGACATCTTAGGTCCATTCCCCCACGCCCCAGGATAGTTTAAGTACTTGGTAGTAGCGGTAGATTATTTTACTAAATGGATTAAGGCCGAACCTCTGGTCACTATCACCTTGGTGCGAATTCAAAAGTTTACTTGGCGCCATCTTATTACCAGGTTTAGCGTACCGGAATCCATCATAACGGATAACGGTACCCAGTTTAAGGATAAAAATTTTGAAGAGCTACTAGCCGGTTTGAAAATAAAGTACCATTCCAGCTCTGTTGAGAACCCCCAGGACAAACGGACAAGCCGAAGCCGCCAACAGGATCATCGTGCGAGGCTTAAAAAAGAGGTTAGATGAAGTCAAAGGGAACTAGCTCGAGCAGCTTGATCATGTTCTCTGGGCATTCTGGACTACTCCCCATTCCACCATGGGTGAACCTCCATTCAAATTGACCTACGACTATGAAGCCATAATCCCGGTGGAGATTGGAGAGCCCAGCTGGCGTTACCAACAATTCTCATCTGATAGCAATCCCGGCCTAATCAGGGAAAACTTGGACCTACTAGAGGAAAGAAGAAACATGGCTCACATACGGGATGCCGCTCTTAAACAAAAGACAGCGGCCAGGTACAATAAGAAAATGGTCCCAAGAAAATTCTAGCCGAGCGACCTAGTGCTCAGGAGAGCTGACATAGGAGGGAAAAACGCCTCCCAAGGAAAATTAGCCCCTAACTGGGAAGGCCCCTACCGTGTCATCTCCAGTACGGGTAAGGGAGCTTACACCCTGGAAACGTTATCTGGCACCCCCATCAAGAATTATTGGAATGCGGATAAACTAAGAAAATACTATAGCTGAATGCCCGTAGTGGCTTAGCCCTCTAGTAAAATTATGTTTGATCCATCCTAGTTTTGAATAATATGCTCTGTACGGACCTTTGTCCCCTCAATATCATCAATAAAATAGTTATTCAGATATCAAATTTGGTTCCACACGCAGCATTGACTGTTAAAAGGTCAAATAAACAGGAGGCAGTACAAATCATAGGCACACACTCCTTCTTTATACCTAAGCCGAGAAGAGATCCCAAAATCTATATGGTTATTAAGGTACCCCGGTTAAGGTTAAATAATGTTTATGCCTAAGGTAAAAGGGTTTTCGCATAATATACCCTAAACCAAGGCGTTATTCTTACCTATGTCTACAATTCCAAGTGCTTCCCATAATAAGCACTGGAATATGGATTAAGGTTTTATTTTGCCTAAGTCTAAAATTTCACAACGTTTGATTACTATAAACGTTAGATTATAGACTAAGGCACTATTTCTACCTAAGTCAAGAGGAATGCCATTCACTCAATGGTATAAGTGTAGGATCCCGGACCATGGTTTTCCATGACAGCTTTTTCTAAGTCCTTTAAAACGACTATGAAGACGGGCGTTGGACCAAAGTCAGACCATGAAAACCAAACGAATAAACAACGAAACAAAGTAATTAATTAGAAAACCCCAACCACGGGGCAATTATCCTTACCAAAAAAAAAACCCACGCAGGGGGCAAAAAGCGAGATAAAGCTCAAACGCCGGTCTCTTCTCCCTCCGAGATCTGAATAACTTTTAGGTTATTACCAGGAGCACTTGTGGCCAGTTCCTTTGCAACGACAAGTTGGCCATTATGGAAAATTTTATCTGGGGTAATACCCTCCAAGACAAGGGCAACCCCGGGATTGAAGTACTGGATTTGTGCCACAGCATTCTGGAATTGCTCTCCCCCAATATTTCCAGATATCGCATCCAGCTCCTCTACTTCCCTTTCGAGCTGAACTATCTCGGCCTCCAGTACGCCAATGCTCTTGTCGGCCTCAAGCTTCTCGATTTTTCTGGCAGACTCAAAATCCGCCAACGCCCTCTCTAATTCGACAACCCTTGCCCGAGTATCTTCGTTCAGTTTTAGGGACGCGCTCAACTTCTGGCTAACTTCCTCCTTTGCCTTCTTCAGAGTCTTCAACTCTTTCGACGCCCTTTTGTCAGTATCCTCGATAGTTTCTTCTATTATGCGGATCTCGGCAGCCGCCCAGAGAGCTTGCCTCTAAAGTGTAGCCAAAGTTTAGGCCAAACCTTGCTCGGCAATGTGCTGCCTGACCTCGCCGCTTAAAAATTGTCTAGCAATGAAAGGGCCTGGCTCGGAGTGCCCTGTGATGATTGGTAAGAAATATGCCCCTTCTTTATCACCACCCTCCGACGACCTCTCATCATGTTCAAGAGGTCCTTCGACAGTCTGCCTCTTTCTCCCTTGAAGATTATGGGTAGGCGAACTCGGCTGATCCTTTCCTCCGATAATAACGCCCTGGCTAGAGGATGGCGGGATGTCAGTGGAGGAAGAGGATGCAGATTTCGTCCCCTTTCTCCGGTTTCTTGCAGAATGCAGGGCAATCACAGAAGACCCAGAAGTCATGTTGCTAACTGAAAGAAAATAGAAAAAAGTACAGTAAGCACATCACAAAATATTGATACATGAAGACAAAGTGCAGACACCTAGGGATACTATGGGTAATAACACCCTAATTTCTACCTAATAAAGCATAAAGAAGATCATCATCAGAGGTACAGAGAACATATCTAATATTGATATTCCCATGTTGCTCAGCATACCGGGCTATGAATCTGATAGACCTGAGCTCCTCGGGGTCGAGATCCCCCTCCTCTTTTTCAATTAAACTAAGGGAAACACCCCCAGCAGCCTTGCGTTAAGTAAAGCAAAAATTCTGGCTCCTTGTCTGGTTTGAGGGAAAATGGTTGACATCCCTCCGTGGCTTTGACCTTGAAAAATGCAATTTTGAATCCTTTAAAGCTTTCTTTAAAAATGTCAAAGGATTTACGACCAAGCCGAGACCGGATGACAAGCCAACTTGTTTGCTTTACCATCCCTTGAGTATTTATCTGTGTATAAAATTAAAAAAGGTATTAACTGAGCACTTAAGGCTCATTAACCGGTAAAATCTCTCGAATAAGATGATGTAACCCCAGCCATTAGGATGGATCTGCGATGGGGCCACATGTAGAGTATAGAGGACAGCCATTTGGAAGTCAAAAAAAGGCATTTAAAGCCCCAGCTTGAGGGAAAAGGGGCTCATACAAGAACATAAAGTGTGAACCAGCTTCTCGGTAGGAACACACCCTTTCATTCCAGTTCGGACAAACGACTTGGAATTCGTGGTCCCGAGCTTTGTTCACGGTCAACTCCAAGACAAATAATGATTCTCAGAGTACGGCTTCGCTTAAAAACTTGGACTGACGACTCCATATATCATCCACCACCCATGGGTACACCAGCCCGCGACCTAGCTGAATTCGAATCAGCTCGTCCTTTTCTAGATCACATGTCGTGGAGTGGGGGCTGGATTCTAGCCTTTTTTTCTCTAGCCATGGAAATCCTGAGAACATCCAAAGGAGTCGGTAGGCAACTGTTAGAATCAATAATGTTGTAGATTCAGACAAAGGGGAGAGCGAAGTAATTCAGACCCCCTACCGACCTCCTGTCCCACCAGAAATAAGGTTTTCAGGGGAACTCCTCCGCCGCGCATGGCGTGACAGAGATGGTGTTTCAGGGAGGTGACGAAGTTTATGTGAAGTTCAAAAAATCACTAGGGTTTGTTTAAACGAAAAGCAAGAACATAAATACACTACTACTCTACTTCTTAAAGGTAATGAGCATTCTGAAAATGCAAATGACAGTAGGGTCAAAAGAAAGCTACTTACTATGTAAAAGACAGAGTGCTTGAACAATGGAGAAGCAGTGCTTGAACAATGGAGAAGCTGCAAACGACTGGAAAATACCCGAAAGAGCCAAAGCTTTTGTTGCACGGTGTTCTCAGTGAAGGTAATCAGAAATAATAAGGTGAGGAAAATGAACCCTTGACTCTTATAAAGGTTTGAACGGTTATGGGACATTTCTGTCCTCTCCATCGCAAGTTCAAAAGGTGCTCATCATGGCGCGTGGAGCTCTAGGCACGTCCCTCCAATGAAATCGCATCACGTGGCCTACACAGCTATAATAGTAGTTAAAAAGACAGTTACGCAGTGACTCAAAGCATCGTACAGATGTTAAAAGAGAAACCCAGACTTGTTCAATGGATCCCGGCTTCAAATTACTATTAACAGTACGGACTACGAACTAATGTCGAGACGCAATTACTATAGCGTCATGTCGGGGTGAGCATTGGACCTACCCCGGCAATGTCATTACGGTGTTATGCCAGAATAAGCGTTGAACTTATCCCGGCAGCGTTACCTCGGTGGAAAAATAGGAAAATATAGAACAAATACAGAATGCAAAGTCTTTATCGAATCACCTTCATTCCATACATCGTCTTACATCCGAAACGGAGGAAAAAGAAAACATTGAGACATGGAATGTAAAAAAGCAGCCTCGGGAAAGGAGCAAACATCTCCAACAGCTTGAATCATGCCCCGTCCACATCTCCAAACCCCGGTCTCTTGAAAAAGTGGATTGGCTTTGAAGAACATTGGCAAACTGGGATCATGATGCTGGAACGAATACCAAAGTTCTTTGCACTGCCTCTTCTGCGATGCAACTAAAGACCGAGATATCCTCTTGCTTGTTGGACGGGGTGTGAGCTCTCTAGTAAGAGGATCCTCCACCAGCCAAAATCATTCCAAGTTGCCTCAAGTCACGGAGCCGCTCCAGTAGTCTTTCCACCCCGGAAAAGACTGAAGCCACTCCGAAACAAAATTGCTCTACCAACTTTCCCCCCTTACCTTCTTAGCGGAAGATGGTAGAGAAGGATACCTGCTGCTTCGTTGAAAGTAAGTCAAAGAAAGCAGACCACCCCAAGTTGTCCCCTTGGCTTTTTCCTTCCGTGAAGGACGATTCTTCACCATATCATCCCGGTCAAGCACTGGAAATCCCTTGGAGAAGGGAAAAAGTGTTGGTCAGAGCATTCTACAGGTTTACAATGCATTAGATCATGGGTACACCGCTCCACGCTAATGAGTGGGGTTAGACACTCCCATGTACGCCGGGAGAGAAAGGCTCCCGCATTCCTAAATGCATAGCAACCCAATTTTACGCCCAGAAAGAAAGGTTCCCATCAAAAGGAAAGAACGTTCGAAGAAAATCAAACATCTTTAAGAACTTTGGAAAAAATAAGAGTATAATCTCTGCAGACGATGAAGCTCTCTTCACAAATGTGGAAAATGAAAAAAAAGCTACACTTATTCTATCGGAAGAAACCATTTCTACATGTAAATGTAAAAGAAGGGAATGCTAGCTCACGAAGAAGTATTCTTTACTTATAACAAGCATAAGGGGTTCTGATTGGTCCCGCAAAAGGTGACCTGGCCTCATTAAGTCTGCTAAAATAAATGCTTCTAATCTCTGATTGGTCACAAAGATAGGGAGCAGTTAAGAAAAATTGTATGAAACTGACGTTCTTTTCAAAGGATCACTAATTCCCAATAAAGTCCAAGCATTAGTTCCCAGAGAATCTCAGACTGTTACCACCAGATGATTCAGAGATCATGCTCAGAATTTGTGTTGAAGATATCTTGAAAAATCCCTAATACTCTTACTTGGGGGCAATGATCTTTAATCATACCGGGGTAGGTCATGGATGCCGGTAGTCATCCAAAATCCAACATATATTCTTCGTATTATCATGTCGGTCATTTGATGGTGGATCCGTTCTAAACTTGACTCTAGTCTGTCTCATCCAAGAACCAAGTTGGGGGCAACTATTCTGGACCGTGATCCGGGATCTCGCTCCATGGGATCAACCGGCACGCACATTACCTGACTTGACCAAGGCCGGCATAGAGGAAGATTTGTAATATATTCAGGATCTCGAAATACAGCACCCCAAGCGGGTTGGGTCATGATGTCACGATTGATAGATTCATGCAGAGGATAAATCCCTAAATATCCGTAACTGCCAATCATCAACTTACGATAATATAGGACCCACAGTTATCCTTGATGGCTAAATACTTTCCATATCTTAAGTCTCAGATTTACAGGGATATATCCTATAATAATGGAAAGGTGATCCTTATCAGGATACTAATCCTAAATTACCTGCATTCAATAAGGATCCCATTAGGATTCTGTATACGCTCTATAAATACAAGGCTAAGTCATCTTAATAAGGTAACCCTTAACCCAATCTCATAAGCCTACTTGTGCACTGTCTGACTTGAGCGTTGGAGTCCCTCTGCAGGTGCCCACCCCCCTGTGCGATACGCTCGGCTGCTGCTCAAGGAAGAAACCACCGTAACGTGCCAACTTTAGGTACTCTCTGAATTCACTTCAGAACAATGGTCTTCTCTGATGTCACCTAATGGGATGATGGAATGCTGCATTGGCATTTCAAGGAGAGGAGTTTTAACGGGTTAAGCAAGAGAGTTCCTCCACCCATTTATCGCCGCCGTAATTTCTTCGATTTTTTGTTCCTTCTCTGATGAAATGTAAGGAGCATTAGGCATTTCCACAAAAAATAAAGAAAAGTAATTCTTCAGAGACCCATAAAGAGAAGAATGGAAATGAAAGTACATTAACGCTAAACTCGGAGACAAACACAGCCCTGGTTATCATAAAAGAAGTTTCTCAGAAACCCAGAAAACAGTTCTTCTATTTCTTATCTTAATTTTTTTTCATTTTTGTTTTTTATTTTATTTTCTGCTAATTAATTTTTTTTAAAAAATTATTATTTTGTTTTTGTACATGTACCACATCAAATCATATGTGGTAAAAAATTGACACATCAGAAAACATATGACAAGAAATTAAAGCATGTAATTATTGACGAAGATGACACATGACATGACTTTTCAAGTTATATATCTTCTTTTTCTATATTATATATTGATATATTATTATTATTTTATTTTTATTTTTATATGAGATCAAGCATATATTTCTTCTAATAGTAAGTTTTTAGAAAATTCAAATTTTAAATAGGTCTACATACTTTTAAAATCTGCATATATTGAAATGATTTAATTAAAAAAAACTAATGCATTTATTATTTGATTGATACTCAACGACGGGATTTCTTTAATTGTATAAAAATGTAATGCTTTGTTTATTGATTCAATCATGGATTTCAAACATTCCCATCGATTTCTTGCCATTGGGAAAATTGACTTAGAAGAAAATAAATGGCAGACTTATAAATAACCAATTAATCAAGATTTAAATGGAAACGAATTATTCCCCCCCCCCCCCCCCCCCCCATTTCCCTCTTATAAGACAAGAATAAAATTTTCTCCGGTTGTTTCCATTATTTTTCTTATAATATTAATTCGTTGACATATTTTTTGACATTGTACATGCCATTGCTTCAGAGAATAATAGTTTGGTTACTAACCTTATTTGTTTTTTACTCTAATTCGTTGCCTATCTTATATTTGTGCAGCTTTTGATCTTATAAGCAAAATTAATCAGGGAAAAGAGTTATGGTGGTTGAAGGTCAATGTTGTTCGTGTTTCGTGTTTCCTATTTTTCAAAGTCTGAGAACCATGAGAATCTTCGAGTAAAGGTCAAATCTCTTTTTTTTTAATGGTTTTAATTCGTTTTTCTTTTTTTCTAACCAATCCCCTGCTTCTTTTAGATAGAGCATATAACTTATTCAAGATTTAGTTTGATTTAATTTGAATTAATATCTTGTTATTTTTAATTATTTTTATCTCTTTTATTTTTATTTTATCTTGCTAGTTTTTGTACTTGTGCAATGTATGAGATAATTAGAGAAAAATTTAAAATAAATAACTTGTTTATATAATTTCAATTAATTTTAATTTTGGACTCTATAATTTTTTTTTATATTTTTATATCATTTACTATATTTGTACTCATTTGAATTTTTTTTTAGATCACTCATATAGATTTTAGTTCATACTGTTAATGTATCAATCCTTATATTTTTTTAGTCATTTAAGTTTTTATCGCTATAAACTCTCTTTATTAAGGTATTGATCTATATTTTTCATAAAAAATTAATTGTTATAGACTTATAGTTTTCAAGATTTGATGGTATTAAATCCAATCTAAGAATATAAATCTTGTCACGAACATATTTTCATGTTACTATTCTTGCTCCTATCACACTGGTCTCCTATTTTTTTACAATTAATTTATCTCATTATATAATCCTATTACTTAATTAATATTTCTAAATAGTATAATCAAAATTCCTTTCTTAAGGTTATATCAAAATTATTCATAATGTAAAAATTATATTATCATTTATAATTATTTTAGTGTATCGTCGGATAAAAAGATTCATAGATGAAATACAAATGAAATTATATTGAAATTCTTCTCTTAACTTTTCACTCATATTTTTAAAAAATATACCAAACTAAGTCTTAATGTAAAAAATTTATCATCTTTTATAATTATTATTAAATACTATTAAATATTAAATATCTAGAGAAAAGCTCATTAATGATATTTTTATATAAAATCATATTGCAAATCAAATCCTTAATTTTTCACTTTCGTTATCAAAGTTACATTAAACTAATAACTAATGTCAAATTCTATTATTGAAAAAAAAAAATTTCTTAGGTCGATAGATATTCCGGTGATAATAAAAAATATATATATATATATTCCAAAAATTACAATTGTCTATAATAATATTATTAAATGATACTAAATGCATTTTAATTTCTTAACACTCTCTAACCTATATATTTAGTTCATACAATTTAAGTAGGCTAAATAAAAATAATATATTAATTAAATCAATCATTGGATATTTGGCTTCTTAAGTTCTTTGATTTTTTTAATTCATTTTCTTTGTAATTTCTGTTCTTTCTTTCACTTTGTAATTTTTTGTTTTCTTTCTTTATTTCTTTTTTCATTTATGTATATGTGACATTTTTTTTACACATGTCAATATTTCTTTTAAGTTGTTACATTAGATGACACATGATAGAAAATTAAGTAATATATTTGCCACATAATAAAAGCTTAATGCATTTACTAATTGACTTGAATAAAGTATAATAGAATTTTAGGTCATGTATTTTCTTTTTATATATTAATTATTAATTATAATTATTATTAATTATATTGATTAATGTCTGTCTAACAGATTATATTGATGTATATGTGACAATTTTTTTTACACGTGTCAATATTCCTTTTAAGTTGCTATTTCATATGATACACATGAAAAATTAAGTAATATATTTGCCACATGTCAACAGCTTAATGCATTTACTAATTAACTTAGATAACACATGGTAAAATTTTAAGTCATGTATCTTCCTTTTCTATATTATATTAATTGTTATCTTATGTAATCTATTTGCTTATATAATAAATATTTTGGTCTAACTCTCATTGAGTTCAGCCAACATTTCTATTCATAATGTCTTCATGATATTAGAGACTACCATGGTTAATGCCTTAACTCAAGAATGATAAATATCTCCTCCACTTTCATCACCTCGATCAGTGGTGAAATGCCTAGGAATGGATTGCTACTCCTATGGCACCTAAAAACTCGAAGATGCGTTTAGATCCACCCAACCCTAACTACTTCCATTGACGTTGGTTTGACGGACTTGTCCATGTCAAAATAATGGTTTTTATTCATATATTAACTTTGTAACAACTTACAACATGTATATATATATGTAAAAAATAAAGGGATCTATAGCTAAAATCAAGGATTCCCGTGAATAAAAGGATTGTATAGGATTGTACAACTATTTTTCCTATTCTGATAACTCATGCCAACACTCCGCCTCAAGTTGGTGCATAGATATCTCTAATGCCCAACTTGTCAAGCGAGTCATAGAAGTTTTTACTGGAGACTGCCTTTGTAAGTATGTTCGCCAACTAGTCTTCTGACTTAACAAAGGGAAACTAAATGATCTTTTCCTCCAGGTTCTGTTTGATGAAATGTTGATCTACCTTTACATGCTTAGTGCAGTCATGTTGGACTGGGTTATGGGATATATCAATGGCAGCCTTGTTATCATAAAACAGATTCATTGCAGAGTCAGGAGCAAAACTAATCTCTATTAGTAATCTTCTAAGCCAAAGAAGCTCATAGAGTCCTTTAGCCATACCTCGAAACTCAACTTCAGCACTAAATAAAGTCATTATCTTTTGTTTCTTGCTCCTCCATGTAACTAAGTTGCCTCCCACAAAGGTAAAGTAGCTCGAAGTAGATTTTCTATCTAAGATATTCCTTGCCCAATCTGCATCTGTGTACCCTTCAACATTCAAATAATCATTTTTAGAGAACATTATCCCTTTTCCTGGTGATGACCTTAGATAGCAGAGGATTCGAATTACAGCACTCATATGGTCTTCATTAGGATAATGCATAAATTTGCTTACCACACTCACTGTATAGGCAATATCCGGACGAGTGTGTGTTTGGATGCATACTTTTGAAGACTTGTTTTGATGATAACAAACGTGAAGAATAAATGAAGATGATAAATAGACTAAGTCCAAGTTTATATTTGATTAGCATTAAGACTTAGGATCTATTGTACGGAGCTCACATTGATATCTCTTTGTTTTTGAAAGAAAAGATAAAGCTTGTTTTAAACTTAGTTTTCAAAACGTTTTCTGAACTAAGTTATTCGAATAAAACCTAGTCTATTCGAATAAATCCTTTTACGAGACTCTGTGCTTAAAGCTCTTATTCGAATAGCATGGCCTTTTATCCGAATAAATAAGGTTTTTCAGAATTGTGCTTTAAGTGAGTTATTCGAATAACTCATACGTTATTCGAATAAATCTATTCTGTCTGAACTTCTTTTAAACCATGTTATTCGAATAGATAAGCTGTTATTCGAATAACCCTTCGGTTTTTAAACTCTGGTTTTAATGAGTTATTCGAATAACATATTGGTTATTCGAATAACCCATTTCAGATGAGTTTTTAATTTGGTTTGAAATGCAGTATTATTCGAATAAGCTTTTGCTCTATTCGAATAAACACGAAGCTTTGTTTACGTATATGGAAACAGAACTGACTTTCAAATTTGTTTTAAATGCTATTAATTATACCTAAACTGGTTGTCTCCGTGTTTTTCCCTATAAATAGCAAGCTTGGGTCACGATTTTCTTTGCCCATAACTCTGAATTATTTTCTGATTACTCTGTTTTGTGAAAACTATTTTCCATGCTCTTTTTGATTAAAAACTTTGAGATGTTTCTGTGAGAGCTCCTTTAGCACTTCAATTTGTATTACTTACTCTGAGTGAGAGTTTCTCTTCATCTATATTCTGATATTCTGTATCGAGGGTGAGGTATCCTCAAGGTTTGTATAAGGGTGAGGTATCCCTGCAGGCTGAGACTTTAGCACAAGGGTAGAGTGTCCCTGTGTGTGAAAAGTGCTCTATTTTGTAACGGTGGCAAGCACCTATTGAAACTTGTATACTTAGTGAAAAATCTCAGCTTTCGAGGACTGGACGTAGACCACAAGTGGGTTAGTGGTCGAATCAGGATAAATACTGTGTCTGCTTCTCTTTTTCCTTAATCTCTTTATTTTATGCAATTTAATTTACTGCACATTTTTTTCGCTGCTCTTTATTGTTTCTTTTCTCCTTCTCGTTCCTTCTGTGCATTTATTTATTAAGCTCTTAATATTTGTCTTATTTAAAAAGAGTTTTTTGTGAAAAAGTTTTATACTCAATTCACCCCCCTCTTGAGTACTGGAAGCCACTTAGTAACAAGTGGTATCAGAGCTAGACTCTTGTATAAAGAGCTTAGCAGCTTCAAGAGAACATGGCTTCTTCAAATGATTTTTCAGAAGGATCCTCCATAAACCGACCACCCTTTTTCAATGGGGATGGTTACGCATATTGGAAGGAAAGAATGAAAATCTTCATCGAAGCTATTGATCTAGATGTTTGGGATGCTGTCGAAAACGGCGCTTTTATACCCACACATGAGGTCGATGGCGTAAGGACCAAAACACCACGAAATAAATGGTCTGATGAAGATAAAAGAAAAGTTCAATTTAATTTAAAAGCCAAAAATATTATTACTACTGCTTTGGGATATGATGAATTTTTTAGAATTTCAAATTGCAAAACTGCTAAAGAAATGTGGGACACTTTGCAAGTTACCCATGAGGGTACTAGTGAAGTTAAGAGGTCGAGAATCAATTCTCTAACTCGTGAATATGAACTATTCAGAATGAACCAAGGAGAAAGCATTCAGGAAATGCAAAAGAGGTTCACCCACATAATTAATCATCTTGCATCTTTAGGCAAAAGTTTTTCTAACGAAGATTTGATTAACAAAGTTTTGAGATGTCTTAGCAGGATTTGGCAACCCAAAGTGATAGCAATATCAGAATCAAGGGATTTGTCCACAATGACTTTAGCTACCCTCTTTGGAAAACTTCATGAGCACGAATTGGAACTGAGCAGATTAAGCCAAAGCGAAGAGAACGATAAAAAGAAAAAGGGAATAGCGCTCAAAGCCACTTCATCAACATTCGACAATGATGATGAAGAAAATGAAGAAAGTTTAGAGAACATCGAGGTAAGTGAAGAAAATCTGAGTTTGTTGGTTAAAAGGTTTGGTAAATTTCTCAGGAAAAAGGGAACGCAAAGAAGACCTCCCTTCCCTTCGAAAAAGACACATTTCAAAGGCGAAGGAGCTTTATCGACTCCAACTTGCTATGAATGTGGCAAACCTGGTCACATGAAAATGGAATGCCCAGTTTACCAAAAGAAGAATGAGAAATTTGAAAAGAAGCTTTTCAAGGAAAGAAAAGGAAGAAAAGCCTACATAGCGTGGGATGAGAACGACATGGATTCAACTGACAGCTCAGATAGCGAGGAAGCTCAATTATGTCTCATGACAAAAGGAGAAGAAGAAGAAAGCGAAAATGAGGTAAGTTCTAATACTACTCTATTACCTTCTTATGATGAGTTACAAGACGCTTTTGAAGAATTACATGAAGAATCGTTAAAATTGACAAAAATTATTTCTTCTTCTAAGAAAACAATTTCTTCTTTAGAAAATCAAATTCTTGTTTTAAATAAAGAAATAGAAGAATTGAAAATTGAAAATGAAACTCTGGGAATCATTGATGCATGCACAAATCATTCTCCACATGCTTCTACTTCTTCATCTTGTTCTTCATGTCATATACTTGAAAAAGAAATCGAAGACCTAAAGAACACTCTTTCTAAATTCACCTTTGGAAGGGATAACTTAAATATTTTGTTAGGAAGACAAAGAGTGGTTTTTCAAAAAGCCGGGATAGGTTATAACTCGAAAAATCAATAGAAACTTTATAAAAATTTCTTTGTGCATTCTAGTATTTCAAGTAGCCCTTTTATTAAATGTTTTTATTGTGGAAGAAAAGGACATAGTGCTTCAACGTGTAATGCAAGGAAAAACATAAATACAAAAATTGGAACAAAAATGGTTTGGGTTCCCAATGGTACTATACTCAAAACTGACACACAAAGACCCAAGAAAGTTTAGGTACCAAAAGTTAAAACTAAACTTGTGTTGTAGGTGTGCTTGAAAGCCAGGAGTTCAAATTGGTATCTTGATAGCGGCTGCTCCAAGCACATGACCGGGGATGATTCAAAATTCACCATGCTTATTTCCAAGAATCATGGACACATCACGTATGGTGATAACAACAAGGGTAAAATTCTTGGAATCGGCAAAGTCGGTAAGAACCCTAACTCCTCTATTGAAAATGTGCTGCTTGTTGAAGGCTTGAAACATAACTTGCTTAGTATTAGCCAATTATGTGATAAAGGAAATAAAGTTATATTTGATTCAAACTGTTGCATAATTGAAGATAAAAATGACAAGCATGTTAAATTCATTGGTCATAGAGTAAACAACATCTATATGATTAGTCTTGATGATATATCTTCAAATGATGCGAAATGTCTTTTAAGTAAAAATGATGATTCATGGCTATGGCATAGGAGAATTGTACACATTCACATGGACCACTTAAAGAAGTTGGTTTCTAAAGAGCTAGTAATTGGACTACTCAAGCTTAATTTTATAAAAGATAAATTATGTGATGCATGTCAAAAGGGTAAACAAATAAAGGTCTCTTTTAAAGCAAAAGATATAGTTTCAACTACTAGACTTTTACAACTTTTGCACATGGATCTGTTTGGATCTTCTAGAACTATGAGCTTTGGTGGGAATTACTATGCTTTAGTGATTGTGGATGATTTTTCTAGGTTTACATGGACTTTATTTCTTGCAAATAAAAATGATGCATTTCTAGCTTTTAAAAGACTTGCCAAAGTTATTCAAAATGAAAAAGGTTTTCAAATCTCTTCTATAAGAAGTGATCACGGTGGTAATTTGAAAACAATGTTTTTGAAAATTCTTGTGATGAACATGGCATTAATCATAATTTCTCACGCCCCTAGAACTCGCAACAAAACGGAGTTGTAGAAAGGAAAAACCATTCTTTAGAAGAAATGGCGAGAACTATGCTTAATGAGGTTTGCTTTCTTTCTAAATACTTTTGGGCGGATCTTGTAAGTACAGCTTGTTATGTAATGAACCGGGCCCTTATAAGGCCTATTTTAAAGAAAACCCCATATGAGTTGTATAAGGGAAGAAAGCCAAATGTCTCACACTTTCATGTTTTTGGTTGCAAATGCTTTGTTTTAAACAATGGAAAAGATAATTTAGGCAAGTTTGATGCTAAGTCTGATGAAGGTATATTTCTTGGCTATTCAAATCATAGTAAAGCTTTTCGTATTTACAATAAAAGAACTATGACTATTGAAGAATCTATACATGTTACATTTGATGAAACTGGCCCAAATGGATCGAGAAAGGATCTTGTTGTTGATGATGTAGCAGAAGTCTTGGTGGAAACACATTTGGATAATAAAGAAAAAGAAATCAAGGAGCAAGAGGATAAGCAAAGACAAGAAGATTCGCAAGCTTTGGAACTCCCCAAAGAGTGACGAACTTCAAAATATCACTCCCTTGATCAAATTATCGGTGATGTATCTAAAGGTGTAAGTACTTGTAACTCCCTTAGAAATACTTGTAATCACTTAGCTTTTGTTTCTCAAATTGAACCCAAGGATTTAATTGAAGCTTTTGATGATGAACATTGGATCTTAGCTATGCATGAGGAATTAAATCAGTTTGAAAGGAATCAAGTTTGAGAATTAGTTGCTAGACCTAATAATCACCCTATAATTGGAACTAAAATGGTTTTTAGAAACAAACTTGATGAAAATGGGTTAATAACTAGAAACAAAGCTAGATTGGTTGCTAAAGGGTATAATCAAGAAGAAGAAATAGATTATGAAGAAACCTATGCACCTGTAGCTAGATTAGAAGCTATTAGAATGTTACTTGCTTATGCTTGCATCATGGATTTCAAATTATATCAAATGGATGTCAAGAGTGCTTTTCTAAATGGTTTTATTCAAGAGGAGGTATACGTTGAACAACCTCCAGGTTTTGAAAATCATGAACTGCCCAACCATGTTTTTAAACTTAAAAAAGCTTTATATGGTTTAAAGCAAGCTCCTAGAGCATGGTATGAAATGTTGAGTAAGTTTCTTTTGGAAAATGGTTTTTCAAGAGGAAAAGTCGACACTACCCTTTTTATTAAAAATAAAAAACATGACATTCTTCTTGTGCAAGTATATGTGGATGATATTATATTTGGTGCTACTAATGAATCCCTTTGGAAAGAATTTGCTAAGTCAATGCAGAATGAATTTGAAATGTCAATGATTGGAGAATTGAATTTCTTCCTTGGACTTCAAATCAAACAAACGGACGAAGGGACTTTTATAAGTCAAACCAAATACTGCAAAGAATTGCTCAAGAGATTCGAAATGGAAAATGCTAAACACATGGCCACTCCGATGGGCACTTCTTGCTACTTGGACAAAGATGAAGGAGGTAAATCAATAGAAATAATGAAATATAGAGGTATGATTGGATCTCTCCTTTATCTTACTGCTAGTAGGCCAGATATAATGTTTAGTGTATGCATGTGTGCTAGATATCAGGCAAACCCTAAGGAATCTCATTTAAGTGCTGTTAAACGTATAATGAAATACCTAGTAGGCACTTCACAAATGGGCTTGTGGTACCCTAAGGGTGCCTCTTGTAGCCTAATAGGCTATTCTGACTCTGATTTTGCTGGGTGCAAATTGGACAGAAAAAGTACTAGTGGGACATGCCACTTGCTTGGTAGTTCTTTAGTTTCTTGGCATAGCAAGAAACAAAATAGTGTGGCCTTGTCTACCGCTGAGGCTGAATATGTTGCAGCCGGGAGTTGCTATGCTCAAATCCTATGGATGAAGCAACAACTCTTAGACTACGGTATTCAGCTTGATCACATCTTGATAAGATGTGATAACACTAGTGCAATAAATATCTCTAAGAATCTCATACTGCATTCCAGAACAAAGCATATAGAGATAAGACATCACTTTATCAGAGATCATGTACAGAAAAGGGATTGCATTCTTGAGTTTGTTGAAACATCTAAGCAACTTACAGATATCTTTACTAAACCCTTAGCAAAAGAAGCTTTCTTTTATATTCGAGGAGAATTGGGCATAATTGATCAATCCAATATTTAAATTTGCATGTTTTATTACTGAATATTATCACATGAATATATGCTTTCTATTTCATAAATGTATGTCTTTACTATGCTTCTGTGTTAGTTTTATTCGAATAAGCAAAGGCTTTATTCGAATAAGCTCCTTTACTGCCTGTTAAAATGTGTGTTGAACATCAGCCTTATTCAAATAAAACTCAGTTTATTCGAATAAACTGATTCCTCTATTAAATCCTGTGTGTTTTTCTTCTCTGTTTATTCGAATAACACCCTCCCTATTCGAATAACCAGAAGCCTTCGTTTATTAGTGTTTCTTTCTGCCCTCTGCTTATTCGAATAAGTCCCTCTTTATTCGAATAAATAGAGTCCTGCTTTTATCAGGTTCTGGTCTTGGTCTCTGTCTATTCGAATAGACCCCAAGTTATTCGAATAACCTGAACCTGTTTCTATCAGTGTTAACTGATTAGCCTCAGTCTATTCGAATAACTCCCATAGTTATTCGAATAAACCCTGTCAGCTAGCTAAAACACTTGGCTTTCCCAGTTGTTTTATTCGAATAGAATCCTTCCTATTCGAATAAACCTTAGTAGCCACACCTTTTCAGTTTCCTGCGCGCCTGTCTGTTCAGCTTTCCTGCAAGGTTTATTCGAATAAACCTCAGTTTATTCGAATAAACACGGGTTTCCTTTAAATAACCCCCTGCGCGCCCAAAACGTTTTCACCCTCCATCTTCTCTGCTCTTCACGTCTCCTTTGCTCCTGCCTCTCAAACCTTTTTACCCTCTATGTTTTTCACTCTCTCTCACCTTCCTCCTCCATGGCCTCCTCCTCTAGCAAGCGTCCTCGCACGAAGAATGCTCCAGGCACTAACCCTCTTGATTTGAGAAGGCTCTCTCCAACGAAGAGCATCGTGCACGCTTCATCTCGCACTTCTGGGAGTGAAACTTGGTTCAACCCAAGTACCTGGATCTCTCCTTCTTCCAGCAGCATCGCGGCTTCGACTTCCTGACTCTACTGCAAAACCCAGGGAGTTCTTCAGCTTTGCTCTCAGGGCCACCATCTATCTAGCTTTGGTGAAGATGTTCTTCGCAACCGGCTTTCGATGGAGAATCTCCTCTCCGAGGTATATGATCAGAACATTGTGATCACACCGCTGGACTGGCTGACTTTGTTCGGGCTGCAGTTCTCTGGCACCCTTGTAGAAGATGGTGACACCCCGTTTCTAGAAGAGTTCAACAAGCTTCAAGCGGTTGAAGACCTGCTGAAGCCTGGCCTAGCCCTGCCTGACAAAGGTCTCAAGGGTGGAATGCTAAAGAGCCAAGACAAGCTTCTGCATTATGCCTATGCTCACATCCTGGCTCCTCGTGGTGGCAATTACGCCTACCTCAGCGAGGAAGATGTCTTCATGCTATGGTTTCTGAACAATGGCCATCAGGTCAACTGGCCTGTGTTCATCATGAGGCACATGATGAGGGCCAAGGGCAAGGAGAAATCTGACTTGCCTTATGGCATTCTTGTCACTACCTTGCTGAGCAAATATCCTCAGGTCTTGGAGACTGAGCGGGCCATTGCTCTGACTCACCACAATGTCTTTGGTGCTCACACCTTACGAAAGATGAAGATGATCCAAACCGATGAAGGCTGGGTGTACCCAAATGAGGTCACTGAGGATGAGCTTGACCCTGCTGATGCCCCTGCTGTTGCCCCTGCTGCTCCTGCTGATGCACCTGCTGCTGCTCTTGCTCCAGTCACCCTAGAACAGATCATGGCCACCTTGCAAGATAACCGAGCTTACATGGAACATACCTTCTCTATTCTATTTGATAGAATAGAAGGCGTTGAACGTGAGGTTGCTGCTCTTCGATCTGCTTCACCTCGCTCTGCACCAACTTCTTCACCACCACCTCCGGATGCTTACTTCTAGGAACTTTAGTTCTTAGGCTATCTATTTTTGGCTTCATGTTATTTATTTCTGGCTTGTGTAATTGACTCTCTTTGTTATTAATGCATAAATAAAATTTCTGGTTGATCTATTGCTATGAGTACATTTCCTTTTATGCATTCTTATATATGTTTATGAGACTTACCCCTCCTTTTTGCTCATGACAAAAGGGGGAGAAATATTTGATCATTTGACTTTAATTAAGAAAAGACAGGTAAATTTAAAATGAGATTGGATTCAAATTGAAAGGGGGAGCTGTGCACATATCTGATATACATTACCTCTTATAATTAAAGAGGGGGAGTAAGCTTTTATACCTCTTTGTGAATTCCAATTATATGCACTAACGCTTTTCTCATTGATAGTCTCTTTGATAGTTTGTCATCATCAAAAAGGGGGAGAATGTGTTTGGATGCATACTTTTGAAGGTTTGTTTTGATGATAACAAACGTGAAGAATAAATGAAGATGATAAATAGACCAAGTCCAAGTTTATATTTGATTAGCATTAAGACTTAGGATCTATTGTACGGAGCTCACATTGATATCTCTTTGTTTTTGAAAAAAAAGATAAAGCTTGTTTTAAACTTAGTTTTCAAAACGTTTTCTGAACTAAGTTATTTGAATAGAACCTAGTCTATTCGAATAAATCCTTTTACGAGACTCTGTGCTTAAAGCTCTTATTCGAATAGCATGGCCTTTTATCCGAATAAATGAGGTTTTTCGAAGTGTGCTTTAAGTGAGTTATTCGAATAACTCATACGTTATTCGAATAAATCTATGCATTCGAACTTCTTTTAAACCATGTTATTCGAATAGATAAGTATTTGTTATTCGAATAACCCTTCGATTTTTAAACTCTGGTTTTAACGAGTTATTCGAATAACATATTGGTTATTCGAATAACCCATTTCAGAATGTGTTTTAATTTGGTTTGAAGCAGTGTTATTCGAATAAGCTTTTGCTCTATTCGAATAAACACGAAGCTTTTGTTTATGTATATGGAAACAGACATGACTTTCAAATTTGTTTTAAATGCTATTAATTATACCTAAACGGTGTCTCGTGTTTTTCCCTATAAATAGCAAGCTTGGGTCACGATTTTCTTTGCCCATAACTCGAATTATTTTTCGATTACTGTTTTGTGAAAACTATTTTCCACGCTCTTTTTGATTAAAAACTTTGAGATATTTGTGAAAGCTCCTTTAGCACTTCAATTTGTATTACTTACTCGAGTGAGAGTTTCTCTTCATCTATATTCGATATTCTATCGAGGTGAGGTATCCCTCAAGGTTTGTATAAGGGTGAGGTATCCTCGCAGTTGAGACTTTAGCACAAGGGTAGAGTGTCCTGTGTGTGAAAAGTGCTCTATTTTGTACAAATGAGCAAGCACCTATTGAAACTTGTATACTTAGTGAAAAATCTCGGCTTTTGAGGACCTGGACGTAGACCACAAGTGGGTTAGTGGTCAAACCGGGATAAATACGTACTGCTTCTCTTTTTCCCTAATCTCTTTATTTTATGCAATTTAATTTACTGCACATTTTTTTTCGCTGCTCTTTATTATTTCTTTTCTCCTTCTCGTTCCTTCTGTGCATTTATTTATTAAGCTCTTAATATTTGTCTTATTTAAAAAGAGTTTTTTGTGAAAAAGTTTTATACTCAATTCACCCTCCCTCTTGAGTACTGGAAGCCACTTGGTAATAGAGTGTGTGATAGGTAGATGAGTTTTCCCACTAGCTTTTGGTACCTTCTTTTATCAGCTGGAACCTGGTCTGTACATTCTCCAAGCTTATGATTTTGGGCAATCGGGGTATCTGTAGGTTTGCACTCCAATAGTCCAACTTCTGACAGTAAATCTAATACATATATCATTTGAGAGAGAAATATTCCTTTTCGTGATCTTGTCACCTCTATTCCCAAAAAATACTTATGTCCTCCTAGGTTATTCATTTCAAATTCACTAGACAATTGCCCTTGTAGCCTCAAGATCTCCTCTGCATCATCTCCTATAATTATCATGTCATCTACGTAGATTATTAGAGCTGTCACCTTGCCTTGTCAGTGTTTTACAAAGAGAGTATGATCAAAATTGCTTGGGAGATAGCTATATTTTCTCATAGCCAAAATAAATCAACCAAACTATGCCCAATGTGACTGTTTCAACCCATACGATGCACGCTCCAATTTGCAAACAATCTTTGTCTCAGAAGATCCTGTATATCCTGGTGGAATGTGTAACACTTGTGAAAGCATGATAGACTTGTATATGATTACGGAGGTAGCCTAACATTAGTTTGTTATGCCTGTGAAGTTTTGTGACCATCTGAGCATGTTTAGTCACTTTGTCGTAACTCTATGTGTGAAATATAACTGTTTTCAACCCCGATTTTGACTTAAACTGCTTAGTTTGTGGAAATAAGTGTGGAGAACTTATTTCTAGGTTACAAATATGTGGAAGTAGATGTAGATAAAGTTTGAGATTTATCGGAGTTAGTTTGACATTTTTAAGCATACTGGTTGTGTGTTTTAGTGTCAGATTGACCACCAGCAAATATGAAAAAATGTGAATATGGTGTAACAAGATTTTTAATGAATCTTAGAATTTACTTTAAATCTTTGGGAAGTTGGAAAACTTGGTTTTGTGATAACTAAGCATTCTTAATTGTTTAAGTGAATTTTGGTCACTTAAGTGACCAAAATAGGAGGGCACGACCCTTGTTTCTGATTCTTGGCCTATTTAAGGCTAAAATGAGAAGTTGTTCTCATTTTCTCATCTTATCTCATAGTTCCCACAGGAAAAGCAAAGGAGAAGGGAAATCAAAGTGCTAAGGGAGAAAGATCAATAACTAAGCAGGGGAGAGAGCTTAGCTTTGCAAAGGAACGGTTACCGACTTCATTTCTGGGAATTAAGGTAGGGGGACCTTGGTTTCACACTTTTTTTCCATATTCTTCATTAGGTTATTTAGATTGCTAAATGTGAATAATGGACTTATAGTGTGATTTTGGTTTTTTTTTTTTTTTTGCTTGAATCTTGTTGGAAAACTTGAGGATGACTTGTTTTTGAGTTGTTAGGTGTAAGGAAATGGATTTCCAGCCCTTGTACGCCTTAAATCCCATTTGAGTTGAGTTTTGGGGTTTTAGGTTTTGTATTGGATGATTTTCATGATTTGTAATTTTGAGTGAAATTGAGGTGAAATAAGAGACGTTATGTGTAGTTGGACCTTGTTAGAGGTTGAAAATCACTTGAAATCGAGTTTTAAGTGATTGGAAGAGGGTCTAGTTCTAATGGAACAGTACCCGTATCTACAGAATTCTACAGATTCTGAATTTTGCAGTGGGTGCCATGGAGCAAGGCGTAGCACGCCGCAACGTGATTGTGATGCACGTCCAGAATTTAGGACCCGAGAGATGGGCGCCGCGACGTTGTACTTGGAGTGTCATGACGTGTTGAAGAACAGAGGTGCGCGCCGCAACATGACACAAGGATGTCGCAACGTGTGCAGTATTTCCTGCCAGTACTTGATCCCGTGGCTTGGGCGCCGCAGCGTGGCCTAGGGCATGTCGTGGCGTGAATGCCATAAAACAACTAGGTGTTGTGTTGGATTGCCTTGGAGTTTTCTAATAGTGTAGTTTCTTCATTTATGCTTCTTTTTTAGTATGGAGACTCTAATAAGGGTATTTAATGAAGTGGTTATATGGTGAAAGTAAATCAATTAGTATGTTAATTATTGTGGTATTTAACATCATTGTATTTCATGTTGGTAGTTTGGAATGTAAATCAATTAACATGCTAGTTATGGTAGTAATTGACATTATTTTTATTCCATAGCTATGTTGATGAGGTTGAGTCTTCATTGTGGGTGATCTAATATGATTTTGAATGAGAAGGTAATCAATCCTTCCTATCACAATGGTCATTGTGTTGTGATCAAATATGATTTTGAATGAATAGGTAACCAATCCTTCCTATCATAGTGATCGTTGTTGAAGACCGAGTAGTTGATGAGACTTCTCTACCTGGAGAGGGTGATCATACATGATTGTAAGTGAAGAGGTAACATACCTTCTCAATCATAGTGATGAGTTAATAATGGTCTTTCCCTCACACCTCATGGTTTAGCTGGAACTAGGTTTCCAGTGCTTGTTCAAAGCTTATGGAACCGGGTTCCTTTATTTTGTTCAAGGCTTATGCATCTCATGACATTACCATGGAACTGGGTTCTTGTAAATGGTATCATACATTATGCATTTCATATTTAGGTTATTGCATAAGCATAAACACTAGACATAAAATTGGTATAGCATGGCGATTGTATAGGTGGTTGCTATCATGACATATTCATGCTTTGCAGTTGTATGGGCAATTACGTGTCTCTGAGATGGAGATGTTGTTTGCTTCTGTGACTAAAGTGTTTATTTGATAATTGAGTA
The DNA here is from genome assembly GCA_029884595.1 of Ormosia semicastrata. Taxonomy (NCBI): domain Eukaryota; kingdom Viridiplantae; phylum Streptophyta; class Magnoliopsida; order Fabales; family Fabaceae; genus Ormosia; species Ormosia semicastrata. The sequence continues at coordinate 10,166,251 of JAQQTO010000059.1, forward strand.
TATTATCTGTTTGTATATGTTTATATATACTAGTATTTAAATACTTCTACTGAGATATGTTTTTCTCACCTCGATTGTGTTTCCATGTAAATCCAGGTGCTAGTTCTTCAAAAGGGAAGGAGAAGATGAACAAAGATTACTATAATTATATGTTTTTTGATGATAAAGCTTGTATAATATGCTAGTTTTTGTTGTTACAAAAGTTTATGTATTACAATGTGCCTTGGAGGTAGTGATGTATATATATAACTTTTGTTATCATGGCTCTCTATATTTACTCATTGTGTATGAATGATATGGGTTAATGGTTGGATGTTAGAAGTGGCATGGTCAATATTAATTATTCTTTTATATGACAATATATCTGGATAGTAAATATTGGGATGTTACAGAATGTCCATGTATACTTCTTCGTCAAGATCTCCGTGAAGAAAGACATTCTTCACGTCGAGCCGGTGTAGTGGCTGGTCCAAATTTGCTGCAAGAGACAATAAAACTCTAATAGTATTTAGTTTGGCTACTAGTAAGAAGGTTTCCAAATAATCTACATCATATGTCTGAGTAAAACCTTTCGCTACTAGTCTTGCCTTGTATCGATCAATAGATCCATCAACATTGTATTATATAGAGAAGACCCATTTGCATCCCACTGTCTTCTTCCCTTCCGGTAGTAGAATCAGCTTTTAGGTGTTATTTTTTTATTAGGCCTCTAGTTCTTCTTGTAATGCCTTTTTCCACTTTGGGTCTGATAAGGCCTCTGTAACACTACTAGGAATATAGCAGGAGGATAGTGTTTGAATAAACCTTTTTCGAGGCTCTGATAGACTTTATGTGGACATATAATTTGTAAATGGAAACTTAGACCTTCTTTCTTCCTTATCTGGAGAGTATCTATTTGGTGGTTTTCCAAGGTTGTGTCTGAAAGGTAAGACATAACCAACAGACGAATCTAGAGCATTGTTATGTAAAGATGTAGTGTGAGTACTTACCTTAGGAACATTCCTAAAAAGAGAGTCTTGGGGTTTTTCTTCCTCATTTTGTCTCACGGTAGCAGAGAAAGAAAACAGAAAAGAGAAGAGAAAAGAAAGAAAGAGTAACCGAAGGAGAAGAGAAGAAGAGGAAGAAAGGGAAAGAGGAAGGGAGAGCTTGGATCTTCCATGGCCCATCCTTGGCTTCACCTTCATCTTCTTGACCTTGAGGTAGGGGGAAACCTTTTTCTTAACTCATTTTCCTACTCTCTCCATCTTGTTTTTGAGTTATGGCTTGATGTATGATTTTAGGTTTTGAGTTATTTTTTGTTGTTTTGGCTTAAATCTTTTGGAAAACTTGAGGATGGCTTGTTTATGAATTGTTGAGTGTATGAAAATGGATTTCCAACCCTCGTATATCTTTAATTCCATCTGAGTTGAGATTTAGGGTTTTAGGTTTTGAATTGGATGATTATCCAAGATCTTTGGTTTTAAGTGAAATCAAAGTGGAATAAGAGTTGTTATGTGCAGTTGAACCTTGTGGAAGTTTGGAAATCACTTGGATGTGAAGTTTGAGCGATTGAAGGAGGTGAAAGAACCAATGGATCAGTTCCACGGTTTTGCAGCAGCTACTGCAGTGTGCCTGGTTCAGAGACACAGCTCGTGTCCGAAGACGCAGGGGGGTGTGTCCCTCTCTGCCAGTTGAAATTCGTGAAACAGTGCTCACAGAGCAAGACATGGGGGGCATGTAATCAGACATGGCCCGTGTCTGAGGCCAGAATCTTCAAAAGTTTTATTTTTTATGTTTTCAAGTTCTTGGCTTAATAGGATCATTAGTATATGTTTCCTAAAGTGTGTTGAGACTCTAATAGGAGTATTTAATGAAGAGTGAATGTGTTGAATCAAGTTGATTTATAATGTTGATTATGAGAAATAATTTGACATAGTTGCATAAACATATATTGTGTATTATGATGAATTGAGGAAATGAGTTTTCCTAAGTATTGGAATAACTTATATATGCTTTTTTAAGAGTGTTAAAGTACTTTTATAAGTATTTGATGAAGTGTATGTGAGATGAGTTTGAGATGCATATAAATCAATTGTGATGCTAATTATAGAAGGTAATTAGTGATTGTTTTGCATGAGATGTTTAAGAAACATAATGAGGTGAATAATATCTTTTTTGTGTTGTTTGAGAAGCATAGATTAGTGAGTAATATCCTCTCTATGTGTTTGTTGAATATATTGGTGAGTAATATTCTCTTTATTGTTTGTGAAGCACATTGAGGTGAGTAATATCATCTCTATATTGTGTGCAGTAAAGTGAGTAATATCCTTATTAGATTGTTGAGTAAGGAGGTGAGTAATGTAACACTCCAAAAATTATTTGTTTCATGATAAATAGTCATTTTATAATATTTGTGATTTTTGTGAATTTTTCTGAATTTTTTTGGAACTATTGATTATTTTAACATATCTCTCAATTTGCGTGTGCACTGAGCGGAGCCGAAAAAATGAAATGTTTTCCTCGAGGCTGGTAAACCTTAGACTGTAGAAACGTCGACGGGGGATCTTACTAAATCTGAGACTAGGTGACACTTGTCGAGATTATCAAATTTAAATCAATTTATAACCGATTTACCAAAACTACTTGTAGCATAAGGTAACACTGGGTCGAGCCCATAGATCATTCTAATTATGAAGTTAGATTAAGAGATTAATGAACAGGGGGGAAAAATTTTACAAGATTAAACAACAAAGAGCAATTAAAATGAGTAAACAAAATTAGGAAAATAACCAATCCAAGAGAATTAACCAATCTTGATTTTAATCCATCCTTGATCTTTATAGATCTATTCAACTATCAACCAAATCCTTGGTCTTAGATCACATTAAGACACCTATCAATGATCTATGAATCTTCTACTAGAAATGCTTCTAAAATTCAATTAATTAAGGTTAGACAAATTAAGCATCCATCCAAAACCCAAATTAACTTAAAAATCAAGATCCAACCAAGCTAAATATTTCATCAAATACCTTTAATAAATTATTTAACCTCTGAATTCATCTTTTGGCATATGACAATTACGCAATTAATATATGCAAATTCCAATCAAATTAAGCATTAAATCAGAATTTAAACAAGAGAAGAAGAGAAAGAGAAACTTGATTAATAGATGAATATATAACAATTAAAACAAAATCTCAAGATTAATCATCAAGACTGTCAATCTCTTGGATTGATTAAAGAAGTTTAGTTCTCCATAGCTATCACCATTGGAGAACCTTCAAGAACCATGAAAAATAACAAAGAGAGAGAATGAGAGAAAAAGAAGAAGAGAAATCTTCAAAATCAAAAACTAACACTTTAATTATAACAATACTTCTACATAGAAGCTCTACATATTACAATAATCTGCATAGCCTCCCTTTTATAGAGGGTTAGAGATACAAAATGTCAAAGGGGGCTGAGTCATGGTGGTTGGTGGAGTAGGTGGAGTAGGTGGAGTAGTGGAAAATGTTGAATGACTTTTGGTGAGTAAAAAATTCTGGAGATTCTTTGTCTCCGAAATCATGCAGCTCTGAAGTTATTGCATTCGTCATTTTTGAGCCAAGTGGTCTTCATGAAGATTTTAGGTCTGGATCTTAGCTTTCAAATGGCTTTGGTTTGAGTCTAATATCATTTCTATATCTCCAGATATGTTCAAATTACTGCACACTACTCAGGCCCAGTCGCAGCTCCTCTGTTCTGACTTCCAAGCCCAATATCACCCCCAAGGAGTCTGAATCGGGAAGAGTGTTCAACATGAAAGTTGTAGATTTGAGTCTTAACTATCAACTATCAAAATTTCAGCCTATTCTAAAACTTTCACTACGAGCAGTGTAATGAACAATACACAAAGGTCGTTCTGCCAGGAGCAACACTTTAGTTCTTGATTTAATGCCAATTTGAGCCATCCAAACGTGTGATTGAGTCTTTGATGTCTTCATGAAGATTGTAGAGCTCTCTATTATCTTTAAAATGACATAAGATTCACCTTAAACATCCACCTACAGCCCAAGATATGACCCAAATACAGGATTAGTGTAAAACGTAAATCATGCTGAAAAATTCAATTAAATCCATTTTGAGTTCAAAACATACAAAACATAACCAAACTTAATTTATTAAGTGCATGGAGAGTGTAAATGACTAAAAATGAAGGCTTATTAATGCATCAAATATGTGAACATCACTAGGCACAATTTACGAAGTTTCCATTTTTTGAGATTTTATCTGATAAATAAAATCGTTGTACCGTGAAATTATCCAATGAATAATAAATACTATTTTTGTTAATGGTAACTTTTGTCCACTAGATAATAGCTCTAGTAGAGTGTTAATCATATTTTCTAGAGTGTTCACTTTATGTGACATCACCTTAATGACATCACACAAGTGACATCATCGTTGACTTTTCAAAAATGTGAGTTTTGGCTTCTTGAAGAAGCTTTGTAGGAAGCTTCCTAGCACCTTCCTATTGGCTTGTTGGTGAAGCTAATTTCCCTCTCTCCTTTGTGAAGCTACACGGCCAAGGGGGGAAAGATGACCAAAATACAACATCACATTTCAAAAAAAAAACCTTACTATCACTTTCTCTCTCTACATTTTCTTTTCTCACTTTCTCTTTCACATTTTCTCTCTTTTTCCTCTCCTCTCCTACCTCACGGCCTCACCCTCTCTTCACACCTCAATGATTGCAAAATTTCAAGTAACCACATTTTCTTGAACTCCATCACATTCTAAACCTCTTTCTAGTTGGAATCTACCTAAAAAGCTTCCATCTTCTTCAAGCCTCAAAGCTTGAAGCTTTAAGGTAATGTTCTTGATTCTTTACCTTCTCTTCTTCTTTTTCATTTCCATGGCCACCACCATGACCAATGATCCTTGTTTCCTCAAGCCTTGGTGTTGATTTGATGAGTTGTGATTCTTAGGGTTTTTGGAGGATCTTAGCCGAAATCTACAAGGAGCTTCAAGGAAGTTCTTTTCTTGTTTTCTCTCTTAGTAAGAGGAAGATTATCCACTTTAACCTTTATTGGTAATGGGAAGCTTGTTTGTGTGTTGGTTGTGAGAAACTCATGTTAGGGTTACTCTGTTGGTAATGTGTTTTTCTAATGATCTTTGTATTAATTTCCTCTATGTGGTTTTATTAGTTGTATTTGTGTATGTTGATGATCTTTGATTGATTTTGATGGATTGAAAATATGAAATGGAAGCAAGAGTTCCTTGCTCTCCTTAATGAGGCTCACAGCCATACCCCTTCAATAGGGTGTTCATGATTAAAATTTTGTAATAAGTTGGAGAGATAACTAATCAAGTGAATAACAATTAATGGAGCAATGAAAAATGTGGGTTCTTACCCATTTGGGAGCCTCACGGCCTCTAGGACCTTTTTGGGTATGTAATTTTTGGGTAACCTTAGAAATTATGTAATTAAGTATTAAGTAATTAATAATGTGATGGAAAAAAATTTATTTGATGACCTAGAGTGATTTTTGAACTTAAGGGAAGAACAAGAGTGAGTATGAGACTTGAGAACCTTAGAATAATGTTCTAAGTGAATATGATTTAATTTAAGTAAAGAACTTAACTAATTAAGAGAAATAAAGATTTAATGAGAATTACAAGAGAATCCCTCTAGAGAAAGATTTCATAAGAAATGTTAAATTAAAGTAAAACTTCATAATAAACCTTAAAAAGTGTATTGTCTCATTTGAGAGTTTGATAATATGTTATTATGGGTCCATGAGTGGGACCAAAATTTTGTTGATGATTAACTTGGCCAAATTGTGGCATGCTATGGAAAAAGTATATTATTGTTGAATATACATGAATATGCATTGAGTTATCATGCATTGTGAAAGTCTGATGGACTATTGTTAAGGCCATGTTGCCTAAGAGATTGAATCACACCTTAGTGCGAGTGCGAATAGACTAGTGCAGGTCATAATGTTGACCTTGGGAGCGTTGGGGTGCTGGTGTCTCACAATGGTCAGTTGGTAGCTCTTCAGGGTCGTGGGATAGACCGATGCAAACGTAGAGACACTGTCCTATATCGCGATGTAGTGTAGAATGTCTTGTACAATGCTATGATGTGTACGTTGATAAATTGAGAAATTATAGCACTAGTTGGCCGCGGCAGCTGAGTTACAGACATGTCTCCTGATCATTCTCTCTGATGTTTGTGTCTAGCTCCATGGAGTAGGATGTTGATATCATGTGTACATGCATAGTGACTCAACATACTATTTGGCATTCATTCATATAATGATTGGAACTATTGTCTTATTGATGTTATAACTGCCATAAATTGTTAAGTTATTTATTATCTACTTCTTGATGCTGATTATTATTTCTGATATACTATGTGGGCGTTTTACGCCATTCTATTTCTTTACTGCCATAATTGGTAATGAATGTAGGATGTCTTACCTCTTTTCTGTGTTTCTACTATTCTGTTTAATTATGTGATTCTCTAAAGATGTCGGTGAAGAAGGGGAAGTGCACGAGTTCCCGAGTTTCTAGCCTGATTTTGATTAGCTTCCTGATTGGACATGGCGTCCCGTCCATGTGGCTTCTTGGGTTATACGAGATTGACTTTTCATGGAGGTCCGGACTGCTAGTACATCAACCTGAGTACGGATCATTGTGTCTACCTCGGAGACGTGACTGTGTCTCTTGCTTGGGGATGTTATGATCTGCCTATCTTTACTTTTAATGCTCGCTTGCATTTAGAGTTTTATTTGCCCATACGTGATATGTGGGGTGAGCGCTATTACTCACCACAAGAGGATTCTTTCTTATCCTCTGCATGAGCCCTCGCTCGTAACTTAGTTGCTCCGATGAGGATTTCCTCTAACGAGGAAGACCCTGAGGAGGATCCATCTACAGTTCCTTCTCATTCACTTTAAGGGTTGATGCTGTTGGTAGCCGCTGATGGCTATCTGTAAATCTTTTGGGGGGTCTGATGTTTTGTCTTTTTGGTGGGCTGTATATGTATAATTATTTTGGGGCATGTAAAACTTCTACCTTTTGTATATCTGGTGATGTATCTAAACAAATATGATGTAAGTATATATATAAGTATGATGTATAAATGTATGATTTACTTATCATGTTACTTTCTGCTGTGACCATGTATCATCTCATTTTAATTCTATTACAAAAAAAAAAAAGAATTCACCAAATTATTTATATGATTACAACTAAAAGGCATGTATATAACATAATAAATCGGGTCTTAGTTTATACATTTTATTTCTGTTTCGTGGTTATGGTGTGACGTTCCCTCCTCAAAAAGGGGCGTTACAAGTAATATCCTCTTTGCTTTGCTTGACCAGTGGAGATGAGTAATATCCTCTGCTTATTTTGATGGATAATGTTGGTGATTCATATCCTCACTATGCCTGATACCATATATGATGTATGTTTTACCTTTTTGAAAAGTGTGAGCCCCTGTAGATGTAGGTAATTGCTTTTGAAATGTGTGAGTCCCGTAGATGTGGGTGGTCTATATTAGGCAAGGTGGATTATATCATTCCTATTATAGGATTCTAAGGATGGATTTCCTTGTTCATTATGTTCGTTGGATGGACTTCCAGTGCTTGTTCAAGGTTATGGTTGTGACTTCCATTACTTTGTTCAGGACTCATGCATTCATGAAATTACCATGGAATTGGAGGTTCCTGGATATGGTATCATACATTATTCATTTTCATACCTAGGATATTACATAGGCATAAACACTAGATATAACTTGGCATAACATGACAATTGTATGGACGGTTGCTATCATAACATGTTCATACATTGTAATTGTATGTGCGATTGTATATCTCTGAGATGGAGATGTTGTTTGCTTTTGTGATTAAAGTGTTAATTCGATAATTGTGAATATTATCTGAATGTATATATATATATATATACAGGTTTTGGAATACTTCTACTGAGATATGTTATTTCTCACCCCGATTGTGTTGTCATGTAAATCCAGGTGAGAGTTCTTCAAAAGGAAAGAAGAAGATGTGTGAAGATTAGTATAGTTATAAGCTTTTTATTGATAAAGCTTGTATATTATGCTAGATCTTGTTATAAAAGTTTATGTATTACAATATGCCTTTGAGGCAATAATATATATATATATATATATGTATATATATATATATATATATATATATATATATATATATATATATATATATATATATATAACTTTTGTTTTCGTGGCTCTCCATATTTACTTATTGTGTATGAATGATATGGGTTAGTTTGTTGATGTATGTTAGAAGTAGCATGGTCAATATTGATTATTCTTTTATATGATGATATATCTAGATAATAAATATTGGGATGTTACATCAGACTCAAGAAATGTAACATCCATGGTGACATAGATTCGGTTGGCAATGGGATCGTAGCACCAATAGCCTTTTTGATGTAACCTATATCCCAAAAATAAGCATCGAACTGCACATGGATCTACTTTGTACGTTGATTTTTGTGAAGATGGACAAAGGCAACACACCCGAAAATTCTAGGGGGGAGCATCAGTACAGCCAGTAAAGGAATAAGAGTAGAAAGGACTTATAGAGGGGGCTAAAAGTGTAAAACTTTAGAAGACATACAATTTATTAAATATATTGAAGTAGCTATAGCATCCCCTCAATGCCGACTTGGTACCTGTGCTCCAAGGAGTAAAGCCCGACCTGTTTCTAAAATATGTCGATTTTAACTCTCAATGACACCATTTTGTTGTGGTGACTGAGAGCAAGATGTCTCATGAAGGATACTGTGTTGTTGAAAATATGCCTGCAATCTATGATTGATGAATTCCCCATCATTATCAGAATGAATGATTTGAATCTTAGATGAGAATTGAGTCTGAATCATGACATGAAACATTTGAAAGACCGTGAAAACGTCATCTTTGGTTTTAGCTAATAGAGCCATGTCATTCGAGTACAATCATCAATAAAAATCACAAACCAACAATGACTAGAGGAATAATTATCGGGGAAGGCCCCCACACATCAAAATGTATTAAGGCAAATGGAATATTACTTTTATTCAAGCTAACTAGATAAGTGGCTCTATGGCTTTTAGCCATAATGCATGTGTCACATTTAAAGTCTACATTTTGCAAATTGGAAAATAAATATGGAAATAAATGTCATAGATAACCAAATGATGGATTCCCCAAGTGCCGATGCCATACCCAAATCTGTCTTTCTTTAACATTGTCCTGATGGTACATGTGATTTACTATTCCCAAGCTAAAGTCATCCAAGTAATACAGTCCACCACACCCAATAATCTTCTTGCTGAGAATATCTTGAAGAAGACAAAAATTAGGATATATTAGAACTACACAATTGAGCTCTTCAGTCACCTAACTCATAGACATCAATTAATTTGAGAGAGATAGAACAAGGAGTTTATGAGATAAGGAGAGAGATGGTGATAATGGCAAAATTCCAGCCCCTGTGACCAGTTATGTAACCCTATTAGCATTTGTAATATATGCCCTTCTTGGTGGTGTCATATGGGAGAAGTCATTGGGATCAAATGTCATGTAAACTATAGCCCCAGAGTTGATAATCCGAACACCATCATCCTTAGATTTAGTGCTACAAAAAACTTGACCACAGTTACCTTGTTTTGTGACTGAGGTTTTGCCAAGGAAACAAGAGACAATTGAGGTTCAATAGTGACCACTATTGCTCTACCCATGTCTCCTTCAGGTGCAGGTGTGTCACATTTTTTTTTGGGCTTGTAATTCCTGCCACCAGTCTGGATACCCATGTAGTTTAAAGCATGTATCACCGGTATGGTTTGTATTTCCATAGGAGTGCACTAGATTAACCCTTGGATCTTGAGTATAACCCTGACTTCACTAATATGTGTGATGGACCAGATTTCATTCCTTTGGTGGCCATAACAACACCACTAGCAATAACCCCTACTCTTGATGCGATCACAGATTGTCAAACATCCTCCCTTCGGACGTGAGCATATGCTTGCTCAACTATAGGGAAAGGCTTCATCTATAGAACATCATTCTGAATATTATCTAGTCGATCATCTAGGCCATCTAAAAACACACAGACCCTGTCCTCCTGTAAAATTGAGTTGTATTTTAATATGTCAGTTGCATATTCCATTGGATTATGGCGACGAAAATCAATATCTCGCCACAAACCCTATAGATCATTATAATATTTTTCAATAGATATGCCTTCTTGTCTCATTCGGGATACACGACGCCGAAGATCATATACTTGCGAGGTATTAGTTTCATCAAAGTATATTTTAGCAATAGAATCCCATACCTGTTTAGCCATGGGGAAGCAAATGAAGTTCACGACCGAGGAATAATCATTGAGTTGATCAACCATCCTTTCACCATGGCATTCTCAATTCACCATTTGTGAAACGATGGGTCAGTTTCTGGTGGCTAGGGATAGTCTCCATTGATATACCCTAGTTTGTCTTTGCCTGAGATATACATCTCAACAATTTGTGACCACAACGAATAGTTGGAACCATCTAACTTAATGCTTATCAAAATAGTTGAGGAATCATTTATGGATGAAGATGAGGGGTTTTGGGCTTTTGTCAAGACTTTTTTCATTTTTGTTGTGAGATTGTCAAGGATGGATTGGGTTGAGGTTGTAGAAGCAAGCATGAATTTTGATCAGTTTGGATCATTTTTTTCATCAAGACATGGAGAACCTAATATCATGCTCTGATATCATGTCAAAATAATGGTTTTTATTCGTATATTCACTTTGTAACAGTTTACAACATGTATATATTTTTGTACAAACAAAAGTTAATTTAGGAAACTATTATGGACTATACGGGATCTATAGATAAAATCAAGGAATCGCGTGAATAAAGGGATTGTACAGGATTGTTCAACTATTTTTCCTATTCTGATAACTCACGTTAACAGTCCATATATGGTTAACAAGTCGTCTCACGGAGGCTATTTCAATGGCTAACGCCATAACCACCACCATAATTTTTTGTGGCTTTATCAAAGGAGAAACTCCAATGCCCCTCAGCCTTGGTGGCTTTATCAGAGACACTCCATTGCCTTTCCCTATAATCTTCTCTCCTTAGATGTATATGTCACTTGGCAAGAGGATCGATCATTAGTGCATATCCAGACATCTTCTTGAGGACCTGCTTAATATAGCCATAGACATAGAAACCTCGTGAGGTCGGTTGATACTCCAATATGTCTTTCACCTTCTGAGCCCATCATTTTCCAATATCCAAACTTGGCCTTTGCGTAGCGATGTCCAGTTTGAAAGGGGTGATAGAGCATATATCTTACTTAGAATTTAGTTTGAATTAGTCTATTGTTATCTTTAGTTGTTTTTATCTCCTTTCATTTTTATTTTATCTTATTGTTATCTTATGTAATCTATTTGATTATATATTAAACATTTTGGCCTTGTTAGAATATGTAGAACATATATCGAGATTAAATTAAGCTTGATTTTGTGTTATCAAGGATTTGATTCACACATATTTGAAGATATTATTTTAATTATATTTGATTGTATTTTCTTCTTTATATAGACTCATTCTCCTCTAAATTGAGAATCCTCTTGTACACACTGATTAGTTCAAAATTCATATATAATTCAGAGATATTTCAAATAATATACAAAAACCTTCTTCAGACTTTTCTTTGTCCTCTATTTTCAACATGGTATTAGAGTCATGGTATCCTCCTTGAAGAGAGTTTCTCCTTTTTTGCTAAGTAGAGTTCGTGAAATTTGTTAGAATCATTACTAATCACCATCAAATCTAGATTTAGTTTTATTGTTCTCCTCATCTTTGTCCACTCTAGTCCAATCATTTCGCTCACCATTACTATTTTTCTGTCACATCATTCCAAACTCAGTTGCCACAGTCATCATCCTAAATTCCAAACTCCGTTTCAGACTCCGTCCTAGATTCCAGACTTTGTTCTGATGTCAGACTTCATTTTAGACTCCATCCTAGGTTTTTGACTCTGTTTTAGACACCGTCCTAGATTACAGACTCTGGTCTGATGACATACTCCATTTCAGACTCCGTTCCCATTGTAGATTTTTTCAGATGCAGATGATTTCATCCCATATGCAGTTTGGACCTATTGGCTTCTCCAAGATCTCAACATAGTATTTTTAGATTATTTTTAGTTTATTTTATTTTTATGTGTTTGATTGTAACAAGCTAAAGTTTAGTAGCTTTAGCTTGAGGGGGAGTGTTAGAATATCTAGAACATATCTCGAAATTAAATTAGGCTTGATTTTGTGTTATCTTAGGTATTTAATTCGCACATAATTAGATATACTATTTTGATTATATTTTCTTATTTATATAGACTCATTCTTCTATAAATATGGAATCCTCTTGTACACATTGATTAATTCATAAATATAGATATAATTAAGAGATATTTCAGATAATATAAAAAATCTTCTTCAAACTTTTTTGTGTCCATATTTCTCTATTTTCAACAAGTTTGACTCTCATTGAATTAAGCCAATCTTTCTATTCAAAATATCTTCACTTTTCCATTGCTCCTGGTTTCGATCGTATAATGAAAATCATTCTCAAAAAGTGCCCTTGAAGGTCAAGGTTAGAGTCATCCAATTATGGAGCTTGTATAGCTTCAACAACTTTTAAGTCACAAACTTGCTAAAATTTATTTTACTTGATAAAGTTGTGAGTTCTTTCCCCCCTATTTCTACTTATTTATCTCAAAATCAATTTATAAGCTTTTTTTTAAGTTAGAGTTTGCATAAGCTTCTTTTTATTGTTTACCTTATCATGATTACTACTTAAGAAGGAGGCTTCTCTAAGTGATAGAGTCCGTGAAACATAAACAAATATGTTTTCAGTGCTAAGAGCTCTTGGAAAAATTGCCATCATTAACTCAATTTTTTCACATAGAATCAATTGTGTTGGTGTGTTGCCCACTATTCTTTGTTGTTTTGCTACTATATCATGATTATTACCATGCATATATTTACCTGTTATTTTGAATTTAAAACTGTTACGCTCTATTCTTTTTCAGTTAAATTTGAAGTCCATTTTTTTTAAGCATGTAGTTTCAAAACGATGAAGGTTGCTTTGACAATATTTTTGAAGTCATCGTTTACTTAATACTACATCCCCTTTTAGAATGATATCAAAGACCCATAATTTCATTGCATTTATAAAATGATTTTTTTTCTTTTTTTTGTCTTTTCATGACAAAATAGTTGGTTGCCTTTTGTTTTTCTTATTTCATGCTAAATTAGTAGATTTATTGTTTGGCATAGTTATATAGGTCTCAAGTTGCAGCACCAAAGAATTGGTTGTTGGATGTCAATGTGAACTAATGCCTTTTGATATTGATATTTTGCTTAATTTCCAAATGTCCAATTTTTCTTTTTTTGGGCATTGTGAACTTGAGAAGTTTTCTTTTGTGGCTTTTTGCTTTTAATTTATTATGGGAATGATTTAACTCTATTATATCCAAATTATTTTGTCTTTATTTTAGATTAATGTATTTCAATTTAATGTAATCCCTCTATGTTTAACAAATTATTATTTCATGTAATTGAGATCTAATTTCTGATGTGTTATTTTTAAAGTAAGTGTTTTGGATTGGGTTATGAGTCCATGAATCAAGAGTAAGTCGACCCACCAGAATGTATCCATATACTACTACGCGCTCACATATGCCTATTTGCTAGGCATAATTCTCTTAAGAGATATGAATGCTAATCATATCCCACATAAATAGAGGATTAATTCTTGGGAATAACTATCTCCCTTATTTCAATCAATAGTATTCAATTCAAATTGAATGCTCTGTTTCTTAATGCCCTAAGACACTCCTATATATACTTTACAAGGTCTAAAAGGTATCCACCTAACATCCAATATTATACATTGCCTTCCTTATGCACGGAATGACTTGAGTATTGGAGTTCCTTTTGCATGTACCCTCATCTCGCATCACCGTTGTTGCTGCTGTGCCACAAAGGTTTCCACCTCCAGTTGCCTACTCAAGTAACCCTTAGAATCTCGTTCTGAACATTGGCGCCGTCTGTGTGAAAAGATAAACTTTTATTCCCATCATAATCATCGTCATGGTTAACACGAGGAGAAGAAAAGCCTCAACCAACCAAAACGCGCTTCTGCTACATGCAACCCACTATCTAGTATCTGTCCCTGCTCATGAACCAGTTCTAGAACTAGTCGTAACTCAACCAAAACCCAGGAAAGATAGGCAGAAAACTTCTTTCACTAGAGAGAATCTCCCCCTTCCTCCCTTGCGAGTTTCGGTGAGTCCACAAAGAGCACATTTTGGGGATGCTGGACAGCGAGTATCAGCGCTGCAACGCCTTAGAGACCGAGTGGAGAATGAAGTTCGGTCTCACCTTGCTGAAACTGATCATCAAGAGCTATCTAGAGTAGAATTGCTCTCTCTGATTAGACCTAAGGATGACATAATTCATCATTAGGATGAAAAAACTCATAACCTGGAAAGAGCTACTAACCAGGACTATGAAGGGGAAAACTGATCTCTGAGAAAGAATCGTGAAAATAGAAGAGACAGGCCTCAGGGAGATGACCACTGTCTTGAAAACTCTAGGATCGCGGATCCTAGTCATAATGCTGAAACCGTCCATGCACGAAAACAAGAACCCAGAGTAAGGAACTCGGTTTCATAAAACGAACCTTACTCTGACAGACTGATGGCCTATGAGATCCCTAGGCATTTCAAGTATCCCATTAATATTGAAGTTTATGATAAGACCATAGACCCTCAAAAGCATCTGGACGCTTATGTTTTTGCACTTTTATTTGCTAAAGGTGATGACTCTCTCATGTGCTGCATTTTCCCTCTGTCACTAAAAATAGCCACCTTGATATAGTTCTCCACCTTAACTCCTAAGTCTGTTGTTAACTAGGAGCACTTGTTCTTGAGATTTTTGCTACACTTCACCACTAGCAAGGTGCAGCCTAAATCTATTTCATGCCTTTCCCAAATTAAGCAAGGAAAGGAGGAATTTCTCCGAAACTTTATATCTTGGTTCAAAAGGAGATTGTGAACGTGCTTGATTGGGATGAAAGGCTCAGATTGTACTATATAAGGGAAGGGCTCCAACCCGGACCACTATCTTTTTCCCTTGCCAAGAAGGAGCCCAAGACCATAGACGAGCTCCGTACCCATGCTGATAAATGTATCAATGCTGAGAACGTTCTCCAGGCTAGGAAGCATCTTGAGAAAGGAGAGGATGCCAAGCCTAAGTCCGGATCACTCAATCAACAGGACCGAAATTCAAAACAACCCTTCAGGGGAAATATGATGACTACACTCCTCTAAACACACCTTGGGCTCTGATTTATCAGGAGGTAATGAACATTGAGCTCTAGAATGTGCAAAGACCTCCCCCTTTGAATAAGCATGCATAGAAAGACAAGTCCAAGAACTGTGCATAGAACGATGGCCATGAACATAACACAGAGGACTGCATTAACCTCTAAGATGTCCTCGAATCGCTGATCCGAGATGGCCGCTTGGGCCATTATGTGCGTCAATCTCATAACAACCATAGGGGAGGGCAGAACTATAGAAAGTGGAGTGATAATGCCCAATTTTTATCTATTTTTTTCTTATAAAAATAGGCATTATTATATCTCATTATATTTGATTTTAGTGACTTTACAATACTATTTATTTATTTATTTAAAGAAGTCATTAATTTAATTATTATGATAACTATAGGGAATCTGTTAAAAAATCTTGGACAAAATAATGGCAATTTGGCAGCAAGTTTAATTAAAGGAAGAAATCAATACTTAGGCCCATAACAAATAAAGAGAGAAAAAGACAAAAATCTAGCAGCCTTCAATAAAAGGAGATTAAGTTTCATAAAATTAGTTTCCTAAATCCAATCTATATCTTTTCATTAATTGGGGACCAATGAAGGATATTGAGTTTTCTAAATTTAGTTTCCTAAATTCAATAAATATCTTTTTATTATTTGGGAACCAATTAAGGAGATTTTGTGTAAGATACACTCCTATTAGGTAAAATCTCTTATTAATAAACAAGGAAAATGAGAGGATGCATAGAGATGATAGACTTGAAGCCTTTTTCTTTAGAATTTGTTTGTCTATCATCATAGGATGGAGAACTAAATTCTCAAGTAACGCTAAGGATGAACTTGCACACTAGATGGTATTTTCAATTTATTTTTAATTTACTTATTTAATTATCAGTTATTAAAACTCCTTTATTTTATCATTCTCAATTCATTGTTGATATTTTCTTCTTTGAATAATTGTAGAATCTATTTTGTTTATGAATTCAGTCATGCTTTTTCTATTGAATGGTTTAGTTCATTGACTATGTTTGGATAAATTATTTATCTATATTAATTTACTTCTTTGCTGTACTATCGCTCCCTGAGTATATTGTCATAGTTGAATTTTCTCAATAGGGATAATAATTTATGTATTCTAAAAATGGTGAATGATTTTTCAAATGGTTACATCTGATTTAATTTTAGTTTATAAATCTATACTTTCTGATTGGGAATTTTGGAAATTGAATTCCCAATTGAGTTATTCAATGAATTAAGAATAACTAAAATATCATATTTGTGCACAGGATTCCCGACGCTTTACTGTTCGTCAAATTTGAATACTTTTTTCGTTAGTCACTTTGCTTCACTTTAATTTATATTTAAAATTAATATTTATTTACTATTAATCGTTTAATATTTTTCTTTAGTTTCTTTGTTCCTTTCATTATTCTTTTAATTTGTCTCTCTGTGGAATTGACACCCCAAATGTGAGCTATAACTACCGTGTTATTCTTTGGGCGTAATCACGGAGTTATAGCCCATAGAGAAGCCCATTTCTGCCCTACCAGAGAAGACGCTCTCTAGCCAGGAACAACCATCCCGACGTAGGTGCATCTCGGAATGCCCAAAACCAAGATAAAACACAACCCATGGATGATAATCATAAAGACAACTGTTGCCACACTGAAGTAACCTGGATAATAAACACCATCTCGGAGGGCTTCACGGGCAGAGGCGGTTCTAGAAATACCAGGAAGAAGGTCCTCTGAGTTATGCTGAGCATAGCATCCTTAACATAAACTAAGTCGGGCAGAGGGTTAAGAAAGACCCCGTTGATCTCGTTCTCCGATGAGAATTATGGAAATACCATCCCAGATCACGATGACCCCATGGTCATTACTAGGATAATCACAAATGCTGAGGTTCACAGAATATTTGTGGATCAGGGGAGCTCGACTGACATTATGTTCCTAGACTTGTTCAACAAGCTAGGATTATCAAAAGAAGAACTAATCTCGTACAACGACGAGTTGATCGAATTCACATACGATAAGATCACCCCAGTTGGGTATATTAAGACTTACCTGACTTTGGGGAAAGAGTCCCTCTTCAAAACTATCAAGGTCAAGTTCTTAGTGGTTGGCTGTCCTTCAGCTTATAATGTTATACTGGGTCGCAAGATTGGAGGGTAACTCAGTTAGGAAGAAAGATCCCAATTGATCGAGTTTCTGTAAAAAAATAATGGTTTGTTTGGCTAGACTTTCGCTGACATGTAGGATTAGACCCAGACTTTATCTACCACTAACTTTTTATTATGAAGAATGCAAAACTGGTGGCCCAGTGTAAGAGGAAGGTTAGTCCTAAAAGGCAAGAGGTGATCCAAAAACAAGTGTAGGAGCTCCTAGTCGCCAGATTCATCAGAGAGGTCTCCTACACCATATGGCCCTCTAACGTGGTCTTAGTCAAGAAAGTCAATGGGAAATGGCTTATGTGTGTTGATTATACTGATTTGAACAAGGCGTGTCCAAAAGACCCCTACCCATTTCCTAACATTGATAAGATGATGGATAACTCATCTGGTTTCAAGCTACTTTCCTTTATGGATGCCTATTCCAGATACAACTAGATCCCCATGAACCCAGAAGATGAAGACACGACTGTATTCATAACCAAGATGGGGAGTTACTGTTACCGTGTTATGCCATTTAGACTGAAAAATATAGGGGCAACTTACCAATAGATGATGAACAAAGTATTTGAGAGACAAATTGGTAAGATGTTGGAAGTATACATTGATAATATAATAGTCAAGACGGAAGACATCGATAACCATATCAAAGACTTGGAGGAAGTATTTACCGAGATTCAAAAGCATAACATGCAACTAAATCTAGAAAAGTGTGCCTTTAGAGTACAGGCTGGCAAGTTGTCGGGGTTTCTATTGACAAAATATGGTATTGAGGCTAACCCAGAGAAATGTCAAGTCATGCTCGACATGCGCAACCTCCAATCTATCAAAGAAGTGTAGCAGCTGACAGGATGAATTGTAGTCCTCACACGTTTCTTGGCCAAGGCTGCTTAAAAGTCTCTTCCCTTCTTCAAAAATTTAAAAAAAAGTAAGAACTTTGAGTGGATCTCGAAATGTGAGGCTGCCTTCCAAGAGTTAAAAAGGATGTTGTCCACGCCACTAATTCTGACAAGACCGGATCCTAGTGAGACACCTTATATCTACCTCTCTATTAATAACGAGGCAATTAGCTCAGTTCTGATAAGAGAAATAGACGAAGGCTAGAGGCCAATTTACTTTGTCAACAAAGTACTATAAGGCCTCGATCCATTATCAAAAGATTGAGAAGCTGGCTCTAGCACTGGTAATCACGGTAAGAAGGCTGAGACAATACTTCCAATGCCACTCAGTAATAGTGAGGACAGACTAACCGGTCAGACAAATACTCCACAAATCGAATCATGCAGGAAGAATGATCACTTGGTCAATGTATCTCTTTGAGTTCAAAATTACCTATTAGCTGAGACCAACTATAAAGGCTCAAGTGTTATTCGACTTCTTGATTGAGCTCACACTAGACTCCGACTATCCTAGGGCACATTCCTAGACCATCTATGTTGATGGATCCTCAAATCCCAACGGGAGCAGTGCCGAGGTCATGTTGGAAAATGAAGTCGGCCTTATATTAGAATATTCTTTGAGGTTTGACTTCCCCACGTCAAAGGTTCGTGATCTAGGACACCCTACTCACTCTTAGTATCATAGACAATGAAGTCTTCCTATTGGAAGATGATGAAACTTGGATAATACCTATACTTGTCTACCTCCGCAGTGGCTCACTACCCGAGGATCAAAAAGAAGCCCAAAAGATAGTACGAATAGCGGCTTAATACACTATTTTTGATAACCAGTTGTATTAACGTGGATTTTCTTCTCCCCTCCTAAAATGTCTTAGTCCCAAGGAAGCAGAATACATTTTGGCCAAGATTCATGAGTGAAACTCTGGCCATCATCTTGGTGGAAAGTCCTTAGCAAGGAAAGCGCTGAGGGCTGAATATCATTGGCCCACCATGGAAGCTGACAACAAGGAGCACGTATAGATATGTGACCAATGCCAGCACCCTCTGAAGAATTATCTACGATGTATATCCCATGGCCGTTCTACTAATAGGGCATGGATCTCCTAGGTCACTTTCCCCAAGCATTAGGGAAGGTCAATTACTTAGTGATAGCTATGGATGATTTCACCAAGTGGATTGAGGTAGAACCATTAGCCACAATCACCTTCGTACGAATCCAAAATCTCACTTACTAGAATATCATTAGCAGACTTGGAATCCCAGAGTCAGCTGTCACTGACAATAGAACCCAGTTTACATATCAGAAGTTCAAGGATCTCCTGGCCAGGCTCAAGATCAAACAATACTTCACCTCGGTGGAGCATCCAAAAACCAATGGCCAAGTTGAGGCCACCAACTGGGTTATACTTAGAGGCATAAAAAAGAGACTTAATGATGCCAAGGGGAATTGGGTGGAACAACTCAATCATGTCTTACAGGAATATCGGACCATGCCACATTCATCCACTGAAGAAACCCTCTTTAAGTTGACTTACGATTGTGAGGCTATGATATCGGTGGAAAAAGGAGAGTCGAGTTGGAGAAAACAAAACTTCTCTAATGAAACTAATATGGACCTCATCTGCCATAAACTTGACTTGCTACGTCGTATTGCCCATGTCTGAGAAGCACTCTCAAACAAAGAATCATTGCGTTGTATAACTCCAAAATGATTCCACCTCAGTTTAACCTAAGCGAGCTCGTGCTATGCAGGATAGATATCAAAGGGAAAAATACAAAAAGATGGGAAGCTAGCTCTTAATTGGGAAGGACTGTACGTAATTACGTCCAAAACTAATACGAGAGCTTACACCCTAGAAATCCTCTCTGGCAAGACCATCAAGAATTTCTAAAAGTATTATAGTTGAGTACTATACTTTTTAAATTATCATGTAAATGACAGTTCCCATTATGAATAAATCAGTTATTTGTTCAACATTTGCTCTATTTATCTATTTACCTATGACTACTAAAACCAACAAGGTTATAACACCTCGAAATAGGTTCATAGAATATAAGGTCCTAAAAGGATCCCACATTCCAACATCTATACATGATGGTCAGACAGGAGAATCCACTTAACCATTATCCAAGGTCAAGGAGTGCATTCAAGGATTTTCACCTGTACCTTTATGGCCTGACCTTAACACATAAACTGACCAGGTTTACAGAAGTTAAGCATAACTGACTATAGCCCGGGACAGTGGACTCCATACCAAGAGGCTTTCGTGTTGTCTTTATAATTTCAAATTAACCCATAAACCTAAAAAGTTTAGCGCGGTTACAACACAACCTAACCCATAAGCCTAGCAAAAGGTTTAACGTGGTTACGCGTTTTAGACCGTTGCCCGGGATAATGAACATTATTCCAAGAGGCTTCTATGCCACATTACATATAAAATTTGACCAAGTGTCACTATTCCTAAATGAACCCAGCTACCGAGATCGAGTTTTGGACTCATCTCGGCTAAGCAAAACGAGTGTTCATTAATAAGTCACCAAGGTCGAGTATTGGACCCATCTCGATAAACTATATGAGCAAATTGCTAAGTATAAGATGAACACCGAGACTAACCATTAGACCCATCTCAGCATTACAATAGCAAAGACGCAAAGTATAAAAAGTCACTGAGATCGAGTGTTGGACTCATCCCGACGGTTAAAAAGAAAGCAGATTGCAAAAGTATGAAGAAAAGTATTAAGTATTCAATTAAACAAAAGGTTCCAGAGGTCGATACTTGTCCATATATATCAATAAAACCCCACACATGTGGCAATGAAATAAAAAACAAGAAAAAAGAAGTCAATCTCCATCCTCTAGAGTCACCGTCACTACCTCAGTCTATGCCACCTTGGTCACCGCCACCCTAACCTCTTCTTGTCTGACCTCCAATGTTTTTCCTTCCCCTTCCCTGCCATCAACCCACCAGTTCTCTTAATCATTTGGAGCAGTCCCAGAAATAGCAGCATCAATAATCTGGCCATCCCGGACAATCTTCAATGCACCGATCCCTTCTTCGTTAAGACCAAGATTGAGAATATAGAGTTGGGTAAGAGCATTTTTGAACGAATCCTCCATGGACCTTAACCAGTTATCTTCTATTCCTATAATTTCTTCATACAACTTGGTCTCAGTCTCTCAGAGAAGTTCACATTCAACCCAGGCACCGACGAGGAGAGATTCAAAGGAGGCTAAGAGTTCTTTGACTGAGTTCTCCCGAGCCACTACCTCAGCAAGTTGCACTCAGAGCGTGTCAGCCTCAGTGACTTTAGCTCAGAGTGTAGCCATCTCAACAATCGAGAAATAACTTCAGCAGCATCCTTAGTAAGGCGGGTGGCCTTGGCTCGGAGCCTTCCGGTCTCAGTATCGAGCAACTTGAGCTCTTTTGCTGTCTGAGCCAATTGCCCATTCCTTTGGGCAACAGTTAACTTAAGGCTTTGCTTTTCACCCCAGAGGGTGTTCTGCTCCCTCTCCAAGCCAGAAGCCTCTCAATCAGACTCCCAAGCCTCCTCCATAAATAGGAGGAAAGAGTCATTGCACAGACTCCAGAGATGGGCTTCATGAAAGAGCTCTTCCATGTCATGCTTAATTAATATGTCGGTGTCAGCAAGACTCAATAGGGTGTTATCAATGATAGTAGTAAGATCAACCCCACGAGGCCATACTGAACTGAATGGGAAACGTAATGGAGCACCCTCTGGGATAAGCAACCCAGGACCGGTTGGGATCTCAGACAGCTCAATATCCTTCAAGATTATCTCAACGACTGGCATTTTCCCTCTTGGATCCCTTTTGTTTTCGACCCTCCTCTTCTGAGATCGCAAGGTGGAGAGACTACAATGGTCACCCTCGGGGCAGCTGCCGAGGCTCGAGATCTGGACCCCCAGCCCTCCTGGCCGCCAACCTTTGAGGCAAGCACTAAAGTCGATCCTGTGGTGCCATGCTCTCTGCAAAAAGAAAAAGTGTTATAACATTGGACAAATATTAAGTGCAATAAAAAGAAATATGTGCAAGACGAGATACCTACTAAAGCTTTTACAGAATTAGCGAGGTCATCCAAGATATTCTTATAGTAGATGTCCTCTTTTGATCTGCCCAATCTATTAGGAAATGCAGGACCTCAGCCTCAGAATCAAAAAGCTCGGAGAGCAGAGTTTCTATCTCTTCATTCGTCCACTCACACACGAATTGAGTCCAATACAAAAAGAGACGAGGTTGACCATCCAGGGTAAAGAAAAAAGGGGTTGACCCCAGAGCCCTCTCTATCCTAAAGAAATCCCTTTTGAAATTTTTAAAGGATTCTTGATATGATTTTAGTACCTTGTGTCCATACTGAGCCCGCAGGGTAACCCACCCTTTTTGTTGATTGTTCCCGGTGGGGGAAAATCGGGTAAAGAGAAAGAAAAAGGAACTGACTAAATAAGGCCATTCAAAAACTCGGATCCCGACCTTACTCATTAACCCCAGAGGCATACTATGATACATCATGGACTTCAGCCCATTGGAAAAAATATCACAAGATTTGGCATTAACGCCATCATTTGGATCCCTTTGTCCATTGTGTGTCTTGTGCTCCTGCTAAGCTCGGATATCTTGACACTTAGCTGTCTCACCTAAGCATCAAGCTAGGGGCAACTATTCTGAACTGAGTTATGGGTCCATGGATCAGGAGCAACTTAGCCCGCCAGAACGATATCCACATGCTACTACGTGCTTACATCTACTTATTTGCTAGGCATAACTCCCTTAAGAGATATGACCGCTAATCATATCCCACATAAATAGGGAATTAATTATCGGGCATAATTGTCTCCCTGATTTCAGTCAACAACATTCAATTTGGATTGAATGCTCTAATTCTCAACACTCTAAGATGCTCCTACATAGACCCTAAAAGGTCTAAAAGGTGTGCACCTAATATCCAATACTATACACTGCCTTCTTTGCGCACGAACCGACTTGAGCGTCAGAGTGTCTTTTACAGGTATCCCCTTCTCACACCACTGTTGTTGCTATCGTGCCACGGAGGTTTTCACCTTTAATTGCCTACTCAGGTAACTCTCAGAATCTCATTCTAAACAATAAGAATATCACTTTGTTAAATATAGTAACCAAATTATGCTCAATGAGACTAAGAAGCTGGTTTTTTTCATTGAGTTATTTGGCATATGCGAAAAGGATTAGTATGTTGAAAACTTCATGTAAAAACATTAATATTTACATCCATAGGGGTTATATGAAAATATAATAAAATAAGTAAAATATAATTTATTATTAGAAAACTAGTAAATTATATACTTTTAAAATATTTTTGTTCAAATATATATTATTTAATATAAATAAATATGATAATATCCACATTGCACGGATGAAAATTTTTCATGAAATTATGATAAAATTACTTGAATAGAATTTATTTAGGTAAATAAATTAATTATTTATACTTTTATTATAAAGTTATTTAAGGAGAATTTGTAGTTATAGGCCGTGATTTTAACAAATATTATCAATTATTTCAAGTGGAAATAGACATGATGCAGTAATGGCAATTAAGATTCTTAGCCTCACTAAAAATGACGCTTCTTTTAGTGATATCTAACCAAGATGTAGGTGAAATTATAGGGAAACCATACTCATCTATTTTATTAGTGACTTCAAGGTATAAATCAATTTTTATTTGATTGTGTGTATTCAATATCTGTATAAAGAAAAGTAACAGGAATTTTATGTTAATAAGGGTGACTAATGAAGTATTTAATTGACTAATGAAGTATTTAATTTGTTATTGATTATTTTTTAATATTTATTATGAAATCAATATTTAATAAATATTTAACAATTTACATTGGGTACCATTTTCAGGGTATCATACCCATGAGGGTACCATAGAAATTCTCAAAAATGTAAATATGATGAAATAAAAATTTTGTCCTTATGAATATTATTATGATCTTTGGAGTTTATATATTTGAGTTCTTGAAAGTTGCAAATAATGGGTGAAGCTTCTTTGATCAAATTAAAGTTATTATTTAGGTTACAAGGATGTTGTAGTAATTTGAACTGAGAACTTTGATATTTTCTTTTGAATTGTAGCAAGATATATACAATTGATTAAATATTTCTTATTCTGATTTATTTTAATTATATCTTTAACAACTATAAATTAAATTTATACTAATTTCCCTGTACGTTGCACGGGTATAAACACTAGTTGTATTATAAAGTTAAGATTATTTTTTCTATTAAATGATTAATTGATTTCACAACACAATTTAAATATCAACTAAGATAAAGATATTATAAGGTTAAAATTGTTTTCTCAATTAGATGACTAATTAATTTTACATTATGTTTTGATAGACTACATATATTTTAAGATATTCTAACACTCCTCTTCAAATTAAAGTTTATTAAGCCTTAACTGGATGCAATTATTGAGATTATTTCTACACTTGCAATTCACTCCCTGAATTTAATTCTTGTGCAAATTATTCATTGAATTTACAAAATTCATATCAAGTTAGTTCTTCTTAGCATTTAAAATGAGATAAAAAAAACTAAGTTAATATGAGTTTTATAAATTTAGAAATTAACTGATATAATAATTAACTTCAAAGATTAAATTGTAAGTAAAAAATAATTTTAAAGACTAAATTACTAATGTACTCTTATAATTAAGGACACCAAAAGAAAATAGTCCTAAAAGGTTTTTTTTTTTTTTAGAGACAAGTTATTAACCACACTAAAAGAAAATATTCCTAAAAATAATATGAGAAAAAGACTAGTTAGAGATGCTGGAGAAGTATGCAAGAGAGGTTCTTGTAAAGACGCATTTGTAAGGGTGTGCAACAAGGGACGCACAAAGCACAACAGGAAAGGCACAGTTGTAAGGACGCATAGTGGATGAGGTATTGTTATAACAACAATGATATTTTTACCTCAAACAATGCATACAATTCTTTTTACATTATTATTAATATTATTTATCATACATATTTTTTTTATCACTTTCTCTCACTTAATCACAACACTTAAAAAGGGTATAAATAGTGATACACTCCTAAAAAGGGGTGTAAATCGTTATTCTTGTTATAAGGGGCATAACGAGAGAGGTGTTGCACAATGAAAGAAGTGACACAATCAACTTCTTAGGAGGAGCGGCGCATTGTAAGGGTACACATCAGGAGAGGCGTTACACAATGAAAGAATTGACTCAACACTATTCAAGACTAGAAGAGACCCCAACAAAACTCCCAAGAAGAGATCAGGAAGAGACATATATAGGTAAGAAAAATAATAAAACTAGATTTGCCATGATCTCAAGCACTAATAGAATAATGGATTGACAAGGTGTGTAATAAGTTGATATAAAATACTAATACAATAGTTTTATTTATTCTAATAATTAAGTCAAGATTAATTCCTCAATTAGATGATCAATTAATTTCATAATATACATTCTAAAAATCAGCTAAAATATTTTAAAATTACTATAATATAAACTAAATATATGTTATGATATTCTAACAAAGAGTATCGCCATAAAAACTTTTTAGATAAGTGTTCGTGTGGAAGATAATTAATTATATTATGTAGAGCTATTTGCGTAAACAAATATGTTAGATATTAGATATTTAGATAAATTCTAATGTAAGGTGTTCTGAATATATCAAATTCTATTTAGATTAATAATATTAGACTTCTTATAACGAAACTTGGCCATTATAAATAGAGGTTATCCATCAATGATTTGCCTAATAGTTTAAATATAATAATAATAATAATAATAATAATAATAATAATAATAATAATAATATTATTATTATTATTATTATTATTAAGCGATACTTGAGGCGATCGGTGATTATGGGCAATATATATATATATATATATATATATATATATATATAGTATTCAAATCAAATTTAAAACGAAAAATAAATCGAAAACTGAATAAAAAATTGAAAATGAATAAAAATCAAGTTTGGTTTTTTCAATTTGATTTTTTAAAAATCGATTGAATTGGATTGATTTTCAATTTTGATTTTTAAAATTGATCTAATCTAATACAAACTAATTAATATTCTATAATATATTTATTTATTATTAAATTTAATTTTTCTTTATAATAACTCTAATTTCTTTTACACTTCTCTCATTTTATATAATTAAATATTATTTTAAGCATGTGAAATAAAGTATTTCTATATTTTTTAATAAATTAAATTACTTTTAATTCATAAAATTCTAGACTTTAAAAATATTTTAGTAAAAACCAATTAAATCAATTTAATCCAAATCGATTTAAATCGGTTTGAATTGATTGGGCTTAAGAATGTAATCAATTATATTTAATCCAACCTAATGTAAATAACATTTTTTGAATTGGTTGATTTACTTAAAATCAATCCAAAGAATATCATTTATATATATGAA
Source organism: Ormosia semicastrata (assembly GCA_029884595.1). NCBI lineage: Eukaryota > Viridiplantae > Streptophyta > Magnoliopsida > Fabales > Fabaceae > Ormosia > Ormosia semicastrata. The sequence continues at coordinate 10,193,197 of JAQQTO010000059.1, forward strand.
AATGGAGTAATACATTATAAGATTAGTATGTACATCCATCATAAACTTAGAATACTCCTCCAATTATCTTCAGGTTTAAAAAGCATTTCTTATATATCATTTTAAATTTTAGTTTATAATAAAATTTAGGTTCATTTCTTTATATCTATTACATCTATACTAATCAAATTATAATATGTGTGTATTTTAAAAAAAAAAAAGTAAAAAAAAGAACATTAATAAATACATGACATAACTTTAATAGAATAAATATAATGAATATAAAAAATAAATTTAAGTTTTATCTTTTAGTTTATTAGTTCTTATGCTACAATATGTTTGCAAAGTAACAAAGTAACAAAATAATACTATCAATAATGGGATAACTTTCTTTTCCTAAACATGTTTTTTCACCCAAAACAAATTATAACCAAAGTTTCATTTAAAAACTTTATAATATACTTCTTACTCTGTAAAATGATATAAATATAAATTATACTCTCAGAACTTTCAATAGATGTACCGTGAAGCCAAAATTGACTTTGATTTTTTAAGCTAAAACCTTTGACCTGGAAAAGGACACATGCTTAATTAGGGATGTGAAAACAGCGGCTGCCGCCCAAACAAACTGTCGCTTGTCATTTGAATTAAGAAAAAAAAATAAACTTATTTTTATATAGAATAATTAAAGATGTATTTATTATATACTAAAAATATTTATTTATTTATTTTTAATTTAATAAAAAATATATTATAATTGTAATTCATTAAAATATAATAATAAATATTATTTTACTTATTTACTTTAAAAATGAATTCATTTACAACAACCTTAACCTAAAATTAGAATGGCAAACGTTTAACACGAATTGGAATCCTTTCCTTGCTCCCATTTGGTGCTAATGCAATTTTATGCCCCTTCTGTAAAACTCAAGCTAAAGCTACACAAAGACCAACAACTGTTTCATATTCGTATACCGCAGATTCTGAATCTCTAATGAAATTTGGTTGATGATTGCAACCATATTTTCCCGGCTATTCCAGTTGTTGAAAACATTATAAGTATATTTTTAAAGTTGACATTTTTTTTTTGCAGTTAAGTGATGTTTAATACAAATTGTGCATATTTGAATTAATCTAGTAGTTAACTTGCACACACTTTAACTAGTTTACCTTCCAATCCCATTAGAGACAAGTCATTAATATCGAAATTAAAAAATTCATAAAAATATTTATTGCACCTGACTCTAAGTAATTGACATAAGTACAATTTGCACCTATAAACATATTTTTACTCACACATTACATATTCATTTAACATTGAATCAACCTAGAGGCATATTCTATTTTTTAAATATTAAATAGACATATGAAAGGCAAGGAGATTGAAACCAGTAGAAAACACCATAATAAGGCAACAACACAACAAAGTTGAGTGACCGGTAGGGGTGTAAATAGGTCTGGCCTATATTCCAAATATTAGGCCTGATCCTGACCTGTGAGTTTATAACAGGCCGATTATTAATATTTGACCTGACTTTTTTAAAAGTCTAGCCTAGCATAAAAGCCTATTCAAGTAAGCCTTTAAATAGGCTTTCAGACCTACTTTTAAATAGGTCAATAGGCCTTTAAAAGGCTAACAAGCTTACCGTTAAATTTGCTAACAGGCCTTTAAATAGGCTAACAGGTTTAAGCCTTGAAATAGACCAACGAACCTAAGCTTTTAAGTAGGCTAACAAGTGTATGATTTTTAAAAATATTACATTAAAAATCAAATATTCTAATTCAATAACATAAGTCTAACCAGCCTAATTATTCAACAATACAAAATTATAACAAATATAACTAGCCTCAGGCCTCATATTATCTAACAACATAACAATATAATTAGACAAATCTAAAAGGTCTCAGGCCTCAAATTACTAACATAAAAACAAGACCATGAGGTCCATGTCACAAATCTAAAAGGTCTCAGGCCTCAAATTGATCAACACACAGTATCACAACACAAGTCCACAATAGATATCCAACAACAATACAAGTAACACAAAATAACAACAAACAACTCAACAACATAAAGTCCAAAAAACAAGACATGAAAACCTCCCAAAATGTAGCAATAGAGGTGCAGCAACCAGCAACCACGTTCAAATCTTCAAGGTGATCTCTTCATGTTCATACAGCTTCAAAATAAAATAAAAAATTTATTATTAGAGCATATAATAATTTAACAGCAATCAAATTAACAAAACTTAAGAAAAAAAGACTTTCAAAAGAAAAAAGTTTAAACATTTTCCTTTCTCTTCAATTCATACTTGTTACGAAGCCAATCTTCATCGCATATTAGTGCTTCAATAGATTCTTCATTCAACTTTGAACGATATTCATCAATAACTCCTCCTCCAGCACTAAATGTGGACTCTAAAGCCACTGTTGAGATTGGAATGGCTAGTATATCAACAGTCATCTTTGATAAGATCTTATACTTTAAGCTATTATTCCTCCACCACTCCAAGGCACTAAAGGAGTTATTATCACCATCAGCAATATAAACACCTTCCTCAAGATAAGCATCTAATTCTAATTTCATTGGAAGAACTGCTTCCTTTTCACGCACAAGACTTATGATTTGATCAAATCCAGTGATAATTGAATATTTAGGTGCAAACATGGATGAGGTGTTGCTGCTAGCAGTGTTCACTTCACTAGAGGATGACTCTTCCATACTCAAAGTTACGTACTTATTATATACTTCTTGCAATGAAGTCCGCACCTTGTTCACGTTTTCTATGGCAACTTCTTCAGGCATATATATCAAAGGGAAACATATATCAACAATATGAAATTTGCACCTAGGATCCAAAACACTTGCAATAGCCATCAACAAATTGCATTCCCCCCAATATTTATCAAATTTTACTTTCATTGGAGCTGTCATTTCTCTCATGAAGAGATCTCCATCCTCCGCAGCATTATCAATTACTTGTTTTACCCTCCATACTTCTGTGAGATACAAATTTGCAGTAGGATACTCACTGCCTGAAATTATATGAGTGACAAGATTAAACACTTCTAGACGTTGACAAACCTTTTCAACTTTCTCCCAATCCTCATGTGAAGGTGCATAATCATAATGTGGCTCTCTTTCTTTATAAGTTGGAAAGACAATCTTAAATTTTAAAGTGCTAGACAACATCTAAAATGTCGAATTCCATCTGGTAGGACAATCAATAACAAGCTTCCTTTCTTTCAATCGCTTCTGTTCAACCACATCACAAAAAGCCTTTAACCTTGAATCATTGTAGTTGATATACTTCACACTTTCATGAATATTGTAAATGACATCCTTAATCCTACTAAGTTCATCTTGCACCAACAAATTTAATATGTGCGCACAACATCTAACATGAAATAAAGTACCACCAAGGACTAACTCTGTGCTCAGTGATAAGTTGTCTCTGAGATTCCTCAAGCATGAGTCATTATAAGAAGTATTATCAACAGATACTAAAAACACTTTGTTTTCAATCTCCCATGCTTTCAAACTCTTAAAAATTGCATCTGTCACATCAATCCCACGCCTTGGAGCAGACACTCTCACGAAACTCAAAACTCTCTTTCGAAGTTTCCATCCTGCATCAATGAAATGGCCAATGATAACCATATATTCAGCTACTTGATGATTTGATTTCCACATATCCGTAGTTAAGCTGATCTTGCCCACACTTTTCAACAATGCCTTTAATTTTCTCTTCTCTACTTCATATATTGCTAAACAATCAGCCCTTACTGTTTTACGAGACATTTTCTAAAATTCTGAATTTGCATATTGGAAGCCCCACATCTAAACTAGATCCTCAACAATGTTAAAAGGATGCTCATGGACCATAACAGCAGTGGCAATTATTTCCCTTATCTTCTCATTAGCGTACCTAACATCGGGACTCACAGATGGATTTGTTCCAATTGAAGGTTGAAATGGAATGATTTGTTGCTTCTTTTGTGTACCCATTTGCAACTTCCTTTGACTGCAACTTTCTGCATGTCTCCTTAGATGGCTAGTGCTAGATCCCTTCCCACCAATAGATAGCTTTTGGTTACAATATTTGCAGACAACTTTCTTCGCACCTCCAGTAAATTCAACTTCATCAAAATCATTCCAAATAGTTGATGTTTTCTGTATCTTCTTCTTAATGACACAATCCTCATCCTCTTGATCACGGTGACTTGAATCTGTTGATATACTTTTTTCATTGTTGCCTTCAAGTTGACTTGAAACTGTTAGTGCACTTTGATTGGTGTCATTAACAGGTCCAGGAGCAGGAGTAGATGAAATAGTTTCATTACTCTCAAATGGAGAATACATCGTGTTAATCTGTTTCATTATAGATTAATTAAATTATAGCTAAATAGTTCCAAATAGGCAACAATGTTAAAAGTAACAAACATAATTTGCACAATAATATTAAAAAAGGCAAGAGCATAATTTGGCTCTCTACATATGTGTAGGCTGCAATCATGCAACTTGATCTTTTAGAGATGAAGGCATTTTTAAAGTTGTTGTTTCCATCTATTAAGGACAGCACCTTTTTTGAGAGTTGTGGTGTAGCTGACCTTATCACAACATGCTGTAAGGATGCTAATTAATTTCACCCTATTTTTCATTTCTTAAAATTATCTTGGTTTCATTAAAACCATATTATTTGTGGCAATGGGTGGAAGAAACAGGAGAGTTGCTGAAGCTTATGCAAAGAATGGGGGGAAGAGGTTGTTTTATATTTCTTTCTCTTTGATCCATATTTCTAGGGTGAGAAAAGGAAAATGGTTGATTTAGTTATATTTGATTTTCATTCTTTTCTGCAGGTCTTTTGATGAGCTTGAAGCAGAGATTTTGCAAGGCCAGAAATTGTAGGTACGTACATGAAACTTACTTTGGCAAACAGAACAATGTTTTCTCTCAAAGGAACTACTAGATAGTCTTAGACATAGACAACTTTGGATGTATATATCTAGTGATAATTTGTTAAATACAAGAGTAGTAAAGTAAAAATTAAAGTAGAGATTAGTATGTTCATTTGTGCATAGATTATGAGCTTCATTGTCTTTATCCATGACTTAGACTTATACACAATCAGACCCAGTTTAAATTTTCATATTCGTGGAAAATTCTTCCTACCTACCACATAGTAAAGCATAAAAATCTTTTTACTAGAAATAATCATATCCATTTATCAAAGCGATTCTTGTTAAATCAGACACTTCAAGAACCAGAAATGGTTTGTATTATTGATTTCAATGTCCTTATTTATCTAACTTTCTTGCACCAAGGGTGTCTCAACTGCGAGAGAGGTTTACGAGGTTCAAAGCCATTGTTGATGGCAAGAGTAGTAATACCAAAATTTATATTGGCAATATCACTGATGATAATTTCATAAGAACAACTACAACTTTTATAATAAGGATATTTCAGAACAATACTAATACACCTGCTTCAGGATAAGTTACTTTTTTTCTTCAATTTTTTTCCTAACAAAGCTATTTTTTATAATTTTAAATCACCTTACAAATATTAAAACAATTGGTCTCTTAAGAAATTCAGATATAAACAAAGCACCTTTTGTAGGAAATTCAAAAATTCATATATTCTGGCAAGAATTCAAAGAAATTCATATAAAAAAAATGTCATGACCATTAACAATGGATCAAGTTGCAGACGGAGAAAATGAGAGAGTGGCTTGCGAGAATGTAAGTGTGCTGGAAATAAGTGTGTTCCAAAAACATTATCGGAGAGGCAAAGGCGTGGAGACCGGACAGAGAGGTCTAGGAGCTGAGTTGCAGACGGAGAGGTAGAGGCGTTGAGTTGCAGATGGAGAAGAGGCGAGGCGCATGGAGAGCGCGAAGGCGTAGCCGTGCAGAGTCCAGACGAAGAGGCAGTTGTGCAGAGTCGCCGATGGATTGGCAGAGGCGCAGAGCAGTCTCCAAAAAAGGTTTTTAACTTAGGTTTTTTTGAATTTTATTAAAATAATTTAATTAAATAATATTTTAATATATTATAATAAATTAATAACTATAATAATTATAATAATATAATATAAAGTAAACAGACTAAGTCAGCTTGTCAAGTTTAAAAAGCTTATTAGATGACTTGAGATTTGACCTTTTTAATTAAATAGACTTTTAAAAAAATAGTAATTTGACTTGTTTACTAAATAGGTTAAATCATGTTAAACCTCAGACAAATCAAACTATAAGTCTCTGACAAATAATCTAACCTATTTCTACCGCTGGTGACTAGTCACTTTGAAGTATAATTTTGGTTATCGGGCGACATCTCAAAGGGAAAGTTTCAATTGCTCCTCCGTTTATTTTTAAGGGAAATGATCATGATCATGACCAATGATCATTACTTGAGCAGTGTTATTCTTTAACTCTTTCCATGTAAAAATTTAGCTATTAAATTTTAAGTCAGGAACAGCCAATCACTATGACCCACGTCATCCGCGACCCACTTTTGTAAAAATTATTGTATGATATATCAGTCCTCCCATCTTTAAAACAATTGCTTATGAATTAAATGAGGTATTAAATAGTCTTCGATAATATAATTGCATCCTACTAAATTATCCTTCTATTTAAAAATTTTAAAGAGTAAACTCATATTTTAGTCTTCTAAATATACATGTATCATTACTTTGATCATTCAAAAAAATTTAACAATAATTTAACTCTTCAATCATAAAAGGTGATATCAAAATACAAAATTGAGATACTAATTTAATACCATTTTCTATTATAAACTAAATTGATATCAATTTTATATAATTGAAGAACTAAATCTTCTTTTTATAGTTAAAAGACTATATTGACTATTTTTTCAAAGGACAAAATTGTCATAATTTTTTGGACAGAACTTGACTCTAACTTTAGTTGAAAGAAGTCCCTCCGACCCCCATCTAATCTATTACTACAGGTCCATTACTCATTTAATCTGTTATTATGTGTTACTTCTAATCTCATTTAATTAAGTTAATTGACACATGACAATAGATTAAATAAGTAATAGACACGTGACAACAGAATAAATGAGAGTTAGAGTGACTCCCTCCAACTAAGAATAGAGTCAAGTTATGTCCTAATTTTTTATAATTAAAGAGTTACATTGATATCAATTTTTTTAGAAAATCAAAATAATGACACATTTTTAGATGACTAATATAGTAGTTTACTCTTTAAAATATTATCATTTCATTAATTCTCCCCTACTCTATTTAGTGAAAATAGCAAGAGACGAGGTCTGCGTTGCAAAAAAAATATAATCTCATCATTTTTTCAGGTTAAAATATATTTTACCCCTAAACATTAAGATTATGTAACTTACCCAAATAAATTTTATATTGGAGCTTAAAACCCCCTTATCATCTAACACCGTCAATGTAATTAACGATATTTTTCAATCTCCCAATGTGAAAGCCTTTCAATCTCATATTTCGAAAGAGTGATCCTGCAAAGCCCAGATTACTACCGGAGCAGACACGGGTCCTCAAATTACTGGAACAAGAATGGGCTCACCGTCATCTTTGTCGTCAAGAACCCTACGCTACTTCGGCACGGTTGCCAATCTTGCTTAAAGTACCGACACTGAGCACAAACACATGAAAACTCCAAGTTCTTCAACATTTCAATGCCTATAATTTCATTACAAACATTTTCTTTTTCCATATCAATCCTCATTTGTCAGCTTTCAATCCAATAACGGATTTCACCCTTTGCAAGCGTGTTACTGACCCGATGGACAAATTAAAGGAAATGCTTCGCCTAGAGGTTGACTTGGATCACCTTATCCAAACCAAGTTCAGTATTTTTGATTCGGTGTTTAGTATTATTTAAATTATAAATTATAGGACTTAGAGGAGAGGAATTCTACTGAAAAGTTTCATTTTACCTGGTTTGTAAAATTTTAACTATTTTGATTGTGTTAGACTGTTAGGCAAGAAGGGGTTTTAAGCTCCACTAATAAACTTTATGGATTAAATTGCACGTTTGTAAATATCAGGGGGTAAATTACTTGTGAGGCAAAGTTAAAAGGGGTAAACTATATTTTAGCCTTTTTTTAAAAAGGACAGCTAAAATAAAACAAGAATTTTTGCTAATGCTACTGATATAAAAAAAGAAGACGTAGTACATAATAGCTAATGCGTCAATGTTGTTCAAGCCGACAGAAACCAAACCCAAGTGCTTGGCAATAAAGGAGAGCACACAACCGAAATCAGCAAAAAGGTTCTTCAAGCGCAGTACTAACTTATCCAAAAGTTGGATGCCGGGGAAAAATGCACAACTCCAATCAATCTCAAAATGTAAAGTGAGAACCAAGACTAGAGAAAAGGAATCATGTCTCGTGGGATTGGTTCATATTTGCTCCTGAAGTTTTTGGGAACTAAACAAGCACCAAATCCAAAGACAAGGCACACATCCAAATGGCTATTGCCAATTTTTCATTTGGCTCCAGCTTAATTACAAGGCAAAAAAAAAAAAAGTAAAGCGAAAGGAAGCAAGACTAAAATTCAAAGCACCGTCGTAATTAGAAGGGAAAATACTACTTAAGAGTTGTTTTCAATATTTGACACACAATATTAATCAAACAGCATCCCTTCAGCACAGTTGACAAAGTAAGACAACAAAACAACTCTGAAGCCATGGAGAGGGAAATATGAAGCTTTTTGGGGCATTCCCCTATATGTTCTTGAATTCAGAAGGATCCACAAAGCAATACATACTATATATTGCATACTGCAAATGCAATGTGATCTGAAATCTACATGATCTTGGATGCTAAAAGTAGGTACCTTCTGGAGGCTGGACAAGCTTCCGGTTATGAGGAGCTGCCATTTCCTTCTTCAGCTGGGTCAGGATATCCTCCATGGTGTACTCTCTTTGCCAATTTGCAAGAAGGCCAAATTTCTTTGGTTCAACCTGTTTCATTTACAAGTCTAAAAATCTTGCTACAAGAATAATTTGTTTTCAAGTATGCAAAATGGACTGAAGTTCATGTTATCGTAATTATGAGAAGTGGGATGGGATGGTGATGAGGCAATCCTGTACTTTCTCATAAAGGAAGAATGAAATATAGACATATATTCCGTTATTCCCTTCTCAAAAACCCATATCAATCTCTCTGCTAAATGTGTGTCCCAAAGTTATCACCAATTGAGAAATCAAAGTGGAAAACACTGTAGTTAGCATAGTTTATATATCCCACAACAGCATGCACTGCACAAAAATATTTAAAAGCTGAAAGCATGTGAAAAATTATAAATGATACCACTCCAGTTTCATGATTAACACAAGTCATATTGATCCGTGAATGAAACCGAACACTTGGAGGCTTTTCTGGGTAGTCTTTATCACAAAACAGCTTCAATTGATAAATTCTTCCTTCATGTACAGTCTGACAGAGAAAAGATAAATGAGAAAAAACACAATTAATGAAAGCCAATACATATATACTCTTTCAAATTTAAGGATAGGCCAATAATTCATACAACAGACTTGTTTACAACAGGTTCAAATATGCTACATTAATCAAGTTGTGCCAACGAACCAACAGACTATTGGAAGGGCACAAATAGAAGAGGTCCTAATTCATTCTATATTAAAAAATCCAAAAAAAATAATCTATTATAACCATAAGATAAATTGCAGAATTGTAAATAACACTTCCAACTATAATTTAACAGCTGTCAATATTATGCACAATAAAGTTGTAGAATGATAGCCAGTGTGCATGTAGAAATACACAGAAGTCTACGTTTACAAGCATCTAACCTAATTCTTAAATCTGGACAAGAACTTGAAAACCATGCTGGTGTACACATACACAAGAGTATGTTAAAGGAAACATGTTGCAATATATGCTCATATATGCTCTGTTGCTATTAGCTGGAAGTAATGACTTCAATTTTAGAATGTCTAACTTCCACACATGAACTGTTCTGATTAATTAAGCCAATTGCTGCATGTGAATTTACTTTGTTCAAAAATATAAAAGCTGTTTTTACACGCACATAAAAATGAATGAAGAGCAGTGACCGAGAAATATTTACATTATGGGGGCCAATAATGGTGCCAGTCCAAGAGCGCATGTAAATGTCATCACCATCATCCATTCCATAGCTAACTGTGCCATCTCCAATCCCTTTTTCTCCACGTTCAAGTTCCTCCAGCAATCTGAAGTTCCTTGGAACTGCATTGAAGTATAAATACATTTAACAACACACTTAAAATTTTAAAAATAAGTTAAAAATAAGCATTTTTCATTTGAAGAACACCATGTAACTTGCCATTGTATGGTCCACACACGTCAAGATTGCCTACATATACAATCCTTTCTCCAAATTTTAACCATGCCCATTTCAAAGTCCAAAACTCAAGAACCAGAACAAGTGTGCCATATTTGAACCTTGATATCACTCTTTAAATGTTTTAAAATCCTTTTCCAATAATTATAAGGGCATGACTAACTCATACAGCAGATGGAACCTTCTTTATTCACAAGGCTCATTGTCTTTTAGGATAAACGAATGTCATAAACATAACATTAGCTGGCAACAAGAACCATCAGAGGTGCTAAAATAAATACAGCAGGTGACAATGATTTCCTTTTCTTCCATTGCACTAATAGATATATGCTCATTTTAAATATCTTCACTCTTCACAATCCACGAGTTTTCTATATAAGGATGCTTTTGGCACAAATATGTATTTTGCATTATAATAGAGCGCACGATGTTAACAGAAAACTAGTACCAAGGAGTGAGTACTGAGCATCACTTCAAGGTATCAGTCCCACGAATTAAATTCCAAGGAAAATGTATCACTTCAAAGTTCAAACACACTTATTCTCCTGTTGGCTTAAACTTTAGTACATAAACATCATCAAAGAACATGGCTTCAGCAGAAACATCGTACCAGGTAGTTACTACTAAAAACAGCCAATCGACCCGGACTCTCTCACACTAAACCAACAATAGCAATGAAAATACACACATTTCAGAGAAACAAACGAATCCATTAAAATTGAAAAAACCTTCTAGCAACGATTATATTAACAATAACATACACAAGGTAATTAGGCAAATGACTAATATTTCAATTAACGTAACGAAATCATAAAAATACCCAGAACCAATGTTTATCCAAAATTCATCAACCATAAAATCCCAGGTAGGAAACTGAAGTCATCGATCAAAATCCCACGGTGATAAAATGGAACAAACAGAGAACCCAAAATAACAATAAAATAATAATTAAGAAAATAAAAAAAGAACGCATCGAATGTTTTAGGTCAACGGCAACAAGTAAAGAACAAAATCTACAGACCCAGAAAAGAATTTTCGGGAAAAACTAGGGAAAAAAAACAAAATAAAAAAAAACAGCGTCATCAATAAGCGTTGAGAAGAACAAGGTGATAGGTGAAGGACTCACCCACGACACTGGATCCTCCTGAGCCAAGCGTCATGGATGGGTAGCAGAGGGTTTTTCGTGTGGTGGGTGGTGTGGATCTGATCGAAAGAATCGAAATTTGTTGAAGGGAGATAGCGACGAAGAGAGAGAAGGGGACCCCGCAGAGAGGAAGGAGAATCTGGATTATGGAAGTCGACGAATGCAAGTTTGGGAATAAAAAAGGAAATGAGGGTGGGGGGGATTTGGTTGAATTATGTGAAGATTTTCACAATAATAAATTGTCCTCTTTCATTTCGTGTATGGACCATAGGGCCCATATTGGTCTTTCGGCCCACTGTTTTATGATTTGCAAAGTTTCCTAATCGAAAAAAGATAAAAATAGTAGAACAAAATAATAATAATAATAATAATAACTTGTAATTCACGATAAATAAATGAAAAATGCTAATCTATGTCTTCTTATTATTCCACTAGGTATGCTTTATTTGTTCAAAGATTTTGGGTTATAACATTATAATGTTTTTATAATCAGATAGGTTAAAGGAGAGGTTTTTAATATTTTGATGTTTCACTGATGTTCAACCGAAATTTCACATATACATATATCTATATATATAAATATATAATAATATGTAAGAAAAATATGATTTGTATATGTTAAATGTATAAATAAAACTATATAAAAAATATTGAAATTTATCTTTTAACATAATTAAATTGAATTATCATATCAAATAAACATTAAACAAACTCTATGTTTAAATATTTTTATTATTATTATAACCAAATGGAACAAGTAGTGATGGATTGGAAAGGGAAAAAATGAAATGGAATAAAGCTACATTCTCCTTGTTTGAAAGATTAAATAAAGGAAGAGAACAAAACTCTATGACTCTTGTTTGGAAGTTAAATTGTAAATGAACTAAACGAAATGTGACTATTATAATTCTTAACTCCATTATAAATTTTAGTTATCTCATTCTACTCCAATTTTAAGGGAACAAAAATTGAGTCTTTGAGAAAAATAGATTTCCCTCAACTCTTTTCCTTTTCTATCTATTTTTTAACACCTAAATAAGGGAGTTTGTTACTCTTCCCCTCGTTTCATTTCCACTATTATCATTGTCTGTCATCCAAACAAGTGTAAAAGTATTATGCTTATACTATCTTGATTTGTTAACATATATTAGTCTCACCATGAATAAGTAAAAAGAAAGAGGTAAACTTTCTCATTCTATGCTAGTCATAATGAAGCATCTTGTTCCAAACTAGGCTAAGGACCCAACAAGGCCAAGCCCTACCAAGAGGAGGGACATACCACATTAGCCAAGGAGGAGTCCCCGTCCTTATCTAATCAATGAATATTCTCTCATAAATATCAATGATTGGCTAGTACACCAAAAGGGAAAATGTCTTAGAACCTTCTTAAGATATTTAGCAGAGCAAAGGGAAAGATGATCCTATCCCTATAGCCACTTACTCCTCAAGTCACTCCACACTACAAATAGAAGGAATGACTTCCAAAATATAAATCTTTCCCTCACACTCTACCTTATTCTACAAATCCGAATTTGAGCGTTGGAGTGTCTTGTAGGTACACCACCTCCCTCACTCCACCGCATCAAGCAGGCGCAACTATGACCTGCCATTTTGTTTGAGACAAGGAGCCACAATTTCATCTTGGTACAAAACACTTCTCATTATAAATTGAAGTCAAAGTCTTTACAAGTTCTTATTTGTCCCACATTAGACAAATTAATATGAGAGATAAGAGTGATAAATGGATGAATTAGATAGATTTTGGATTAGATTATAATTGATAGATTTTTTTAATAAGATTATCTTTTATATATAAAAGCGGAGTATTTTGATATAGTTTCGCTTCCTTCCTAAACTAAGGGTATTTTAGGTATATTATATTATATTATATTTTATATATATATATATATATATATATATATATATATATATATATATATATATATATGTTCTGAACTACGATCTGAGATCCTGTTTCATGGGTCAACCTGACATGCATCCAGCAAGAGTCAGTCGTTGACACCCCAGCAAGAATTCATAGTACACTGTTAAGATCCCATCACAACGGATGTTGGACTACGGCATTGGCTAGCAGCAACATTACCGTGAGATTTACGCAGTGGATAAATCCCATGAGTATTCATAATTGTCAATCATGATCTTGCATAATAATAGCGCTCATAACCGCCTTTGACTAGTCATAACTGCAGTATCAATATTCCAATGCAACCTGAACCTCGACAATCAAGAGTAGCCCTTTTTTGCCTAACTCATGGAGTATAGAGTTCCAAGAAACTTCAAGTTTCCTGCCAACTTGGAGCTCTATGACGGGACTATGGACCTTCAAGAGCACATAGACATCTATGTCCAATCTATGCACTTCCATGGAGGATTCTCTCAATTACTATGTCATGCTTTCCCCCTTTCCTTGAAGAAGGTGATCCTCAGATGGTTCGTAACCTTGCCATGGGGATCCGTCCTCAACTAGCAAGACCTCAAATATCGTTTCTTACTTCACTACACTACTAGCAAGAAACAACCCAGATCTATTAAATCTCTCTTCAAGATTTTCCAAGAGCGTGAACCCCTTCGCGAATACCTTAAAAGGTTTTAATACGACTTGTATTAATGTGAAGAACCTCGATGAGAGGATTGCTCTCCACTATGCCAGAAGCAGCCTCCGGACTGATTCACTATTTTTTTAGTCTTTAGAGAAGAAAAAGCTAGAGAACATGGAAGAATTATGTCAGAGGTCCCAAAAGCATATGAACCTGGAGGAGGTTACTAAGACTAAGAGGAACCTGGAGAAGGGTGAGCCCTCTCACCAAAAAGACAACAAGAACTCCTCTTAGCCCCAAAACTCCTCTGAGGATGGTCCACCCTAGGCCAAATACTCTAGCTACACTCCTTTAAACATTCCGTGCGTAATAATTCTAAGGAAAGTGTTTCAAATCGAGTTTTGGGGTATTAAGAGGCCAGCTTCTCTAAAGAAACATGCGCAGAAGGATCGTACCAAGCATTATTCATGGCACAAGGGCTATGACCATGACACCAAAGATTGTTTCCAACTCCGTGACGCCATTGAGTCCCTGATTAGGGCAGGATGGCTAGATTAGTACATCAACTATGTCCAAAATAATGGATGTCGCGAAGGACGGAGTGAAAGAAAGAGCAGCCCTCGATAGAGCCCGTACCCTACCAAAAGAAGAAGGACTCAGAGTCCTAAGAGAAGACCCTAGAGTCCACCTCGCCGTAATACTAACAACCGACAAGACCGAAACCAGGATGCTTGATGCACACTTTTTAATTGTTGCATTGCAAACCCAAGTGCAGAGTTGTCTCAAGCAATAAATTTCTCGGTGAGTCCGAGGTCGATCCACAGGAATTGTTGAAGATTAAGGTGAAGTAAATATTTTGTTACTATGGTAAAAATTATTTACTTGGGTAAAAAGATCCACTCTTGGTAAATAAAGTAAAAGTAAGATTAATTCCTTTGATAACTCAATTAGAATCCTCGCAACATGGAGGTTCCAATCGGAAAATACAACGTTAAAAGTCCATTAAAATAATATACGTAATTATACTATGATTCTTTTAATTATTACTACCACTTGTAAATGGGTTAAAGCATTCACTGTGCCAAAATCTTGTCTACAATAAATCAAGAACTCCACTTTACAAGGATGGAGTATTCCCGTCTGTCACCCGGGATTTTAAATTATCAGAATCAAAATATAATTCATATAAAGAATACTAGAAAAATAAATCATTAAAGCACTGAGAGGAATAAATCTAACCTTATTTTATTACCAAGAGCTTCAAACTTTAACCCAAGTAGACTGGAACTTATTTACACATAAACTAGAAAAGAGAAAAGAGAGAGAAAAGAAATTGGAGGGAGATCGAGGGAGAGAGGCGTGGCACGCGCCAAAAGCCTCTCCCGGCCAGCGTCTTCCCCCTGGAATTGTGCTCCTCAATTGCAAATGCAATGCCTATTTATAGGCAATTGGAAGGTTCTTGTGCAATGCACAAGACCACGAATGAAACGTCATGGATTACGTTTCTCTTTTTTTTTTTATTTTTTAAATAATAATTGAGTAAATACATGTACCGTGTGTCCAGTCATCTTTTCATTTTTGAGAGAAGTGGTCTTCATGAAAGTTGTAGGCCTGAATATTTGCTTTAAAATGGCTTTAGTTTCAGTCCAAAATCATGCCTAGAACTCAAGATATGGTCCAATTACTGCACAGTATTTAGACCCGATTTCAGCTCCTCTATTCTGACTTCAAAGCTCAATATCACCTCCAAGGAGTCCGATTCCGAAAAAGTGTTCAACATGAAAGTTGTAGGGAATTGTCTTAGCTTTCCTACAAGACCAAAATCACATCAATTAGATATTTGCAACTCAAATTATAGCCAGTTTACTAAACATTGCCAAAGAGATAATTACGGTTAATTTATGCAATAATTTATTTAATTGTCCAATTCGGCTTAAAATCATAAAATGTGTCAAAACCAACTTAATTAAGCCTAATTGAACCTTAAGAAGCCTAGTGAGAGGATTATAAAATGTATAAAATACAGTATTATCAATGCTCCCTCTAAAGACAATGACAACTATTGTGCCCATCCTAACTAAACTATACACATTATCGCTGATGGTTTCGCTAAAGGTGGGTTGTCCAATGGTGCTCGGAAGAAAGTGCTCAGGATGGCGGTGTTGAGCGCCTCCCACTCCGCACCCAAATCACTGGCCAAAGGTCGGAAGGCGCCCCTATCTTTTTTTCAGATGAAGATTACAGTGGAATTATCCCAAATCATGATGACCCGCTGGTTATCTTGGGAATAATCTCTAATGCCGAGGTTTGACGCATCTTCGTTGACCAAGGGTGCTCAACGGGTATTATGTTCATGGTCCTATATCAAAAGCTTGAAGTCCATGCTCAGAACTAATTCCCTATGATGGCAAGCTTATTGGTTTTACAGGTGAAATGATCACTCTAGCATGTTATTTTGAGACTTATCTGACCTTGGGAAGCACTAAGCTCTTTAGGACTGTCAAGGTCAAGTTTCAGGAAAACTTCAAAAAAATTCCTTATACTACGTGATGTGTACTTTGGTCATGTTACTTTAAAAATGTGCAAAATAGATTCGTTACTTTGCGATTTGTGCAGAGTACTACAAAATGGTAACAAACGTTAGTTTTTGGATGGAAATGTGCACATGCAGCACACGTGCACGTCTCAAGTGTATTTTGCTAAACACAGTCTTCTTCTTCCCCTCACCCAAGGGTAATTTGGGGATGATTCTTCTTCTTTCTGAATTTTTCAATTCACTCTACCCTAATTTCGCCTCCAAACCTTACCCTAATTTCCTAATTCCCTCATTTCTTCAATTCTGCAAATTATTTTAGGATTTAGGTCTTGAAAAATCCCAAGAATTAGGGCTTGAAATCTCAGGATTTGATTCGGGTGAAAAGTTAGGGTTTGAATGTATTTTGCATCGCTATAGAGCTTGGACATCTGCCATTAAATGACAGATTTGCCTTTCTTGGGTTGCTGCAAATCGTCATAAAAGTGGCAGGTTTTTTCCCTTGAACCATCATGGGCTTCCTCTATTCTTATTGTCGGTTAGTTTTCACGTGAAATCCAGCAAGATTAATGGTTGTTTCAGTGACTACAATTGAACGCCATAAGGTGTTTCCTCCATGGCTGCGTTGCAGCGTCGTGAGGAAGAAAAAAGAGCTTGTCTCCTTGCTTGTGCGCTGCAGATCACGAAGGATCTCGTCTTCTTGCTCAAGCAGTTTAGTTATGGAGTTCTAGGGTTTAGAATTATATGAGAGGAAGAAGAAAATTGCGTCTGGCACTCAAAGGTTGAGACGTGGACGTGCATTGCACATGCACATTTCCATCTAAAAGCTAACATTTATTACCATTTTGTAGTACTCTGCACAAATCATAAAGTAATGGGTCCATTTTTTATGTTCACATATTTGATGCATTAATAAGCCTTCATTTTTAGTCATTTACACTCTCCATGCACTTAATAAATTAAGTTTGGTTATGTTTTGTATGTTTTGAACTCAAAATGGATTTAATTGAATTTTTCAGCATGATTTACGTTTTACACTAATCCTGTATTTGGGTCATATCTTGGGCTGTAGGTGGATGTTTAAGGTGAATCTTATGTCATTTTAAATATAATAGAGAGCTCTACAATCTTCATGAAGACATCAAAGACTCAATCACACGTTTGGATGGCTCAAATTGGCATTAAATCAAGAACTAAAGTGTTGCTCCTGGCAGAACGACCTTTGTGTATTGTTCATTACACTGCTCGTAGTGAAAGTTATAGAATAGGCTGAAATTTTGATAGTTGATAGTTAAGACTCAAATCTACAACTTTCATATTGAACACTCTTCCCGATTCAGACTCCTTGGAGGTGATATTGGGCTTGGAAGTCAGAACAGAGGAGCTACGACTGGGCCTGAGTAGTGTGCAGTAATTTGAACATATCTGGAGCTATAGAAATGATATTAGACTCAAACTAAAGCCATTTGAAAGCTAAGATCCAGACCTAAAATCTTCATGAAGACCACTTGGCTCAAAAATGACGAATGCAATAACTTCAGAGCTGCATGATTTCGGAGACAAAGAATCTCCAGAATTTTCTACTCACCAAAAGTCATTCAACATTTTCCACTACTCCACCTACTCCACCAACCACCATGACTCAGCCCCCTTTGACATTTTGTATCTCTAACCCTCTATAAAAGGGAGGCTATGCAGATCATTGTAATATGTAGAGTTTCTATGTAGAAGTATTGTTATAATTAAAGTGTTAGTTTTTGATTTTGAAGATTTCTCTTCTTCTTTCTCTCATTCTCTCTCTTTGTTATTTTTCATGGTTCTTGAAGGTTCTCCAATGGTGATAGCTATGGAGAACTAAACTTCTTTAATCAATCCAAGAGATTGACAGTCTTGATGATTAATCTTGAGATTTTGTTTTAATTGTTATATATTCATCTATTAATCAAGTTTCTCTTTCTCTTCTTCTCTTGTTTAAATTCTGATTTAATGCTTAATTTGATTGGAATTTGCATATATTAATTGCGTAATTGTCATATGCCAAAAGATGAATTCAGTGGTTAAATAATTTATTAAAGGTGTTTGATGAAATATTTAGCTTGGTTGGATCTTGATTTTTAAGTTAATTTGGGTTTTGGATGGATGCTTAATTTGTCTAACCTTAATTAATTGAATTTTAGAAGCATTTCTAGTAGAAGATTCATAGATCATTGATAGGCGTCTTAATGTGATCTAAGACCAAGGATTTGGTTGATAGTTGAATAGATCTATAAAGATCAAGGATGGATTAAAATCAAGATTGGTTAATTCTCTTGGATTGGTTATTTTTCTAATTTTGTTTACTCATTTTAATTGCTCTTTGTTGTTTAATCTTGTAAAATTTTTCCCCCCTGTTCATTAATCTCTTAATCTGACTTCATAATTAGAATGATCTATGGGCTCGACCCGGTGTTACCTTATGCTACAAGTAGTTTTGGTAAATCAGTTATAAATTGATTTAAATTTGATAATCTCGACAAGTGTCAAATTTTTGGCGCCATTGCCGGGGACCATTCTGATTTTGTTCAATCTTATTAAGAGTTTATTTAACTACTAATCTCTCACTAACTTTTATTTTGCTGTGTTTTGGTGGATTTCAGGCGAAAACGGGTGATTACGGGTCATTTTACAAGAATTTCGTATTAACAGAAAATGTGCCCAGAATGAGCTGAAACTTGGTCAGTTGAAGGAAAATAGCCTAATAAACAAGACTCACAATTAATTGTGAAGTCACCCCTGGTTTTTCCAAAATCCATCGTTTAGACCAGTTTTTCAATTTTTCAATATTTTTTTATTGCATTTTTTAGTTTCATTTTTGTGTAGTTTTCATGCTGTACAAGTCCTATAATTTTTAAAAATCATTTCATTAGTCAATTAGATTTATTTTGGTATATTTTTAGAGTTGTCTAGTGTATTTTACTTGTTTACTTATTTTATTTTATTTTATTTTATTTTTGTGTTTTGATTAATGCATGACTAGGTCTAATCCTGATATCTTGCTTGAATTTGATCTTGAGATTGATAGAACATTGCATAGGTTGATTAGAACTCGTAGGCTAAGTGAAAGAATTGAGTCTGAATTTAGTTGTGACATTGAATCTGAAAGTACACTTGAGATCTTAAGTGATTCTAAAATCATGGGTGATAATAAGCAAAATAGGACCCTTAAAGAACTTCTTTGCTCTGATGTAACTTACCGCTTTGTGCATTCAATATCCTAATCTTGATCCGACTTCGAGTTAAAATCTGGATTGATACACTTGTTGCCCAAGTTTCATGGTCTTACTGGTGAAGATCCCCATAAGCACTTAAAGGAGTTCCATGTGGTGCTGTTCAACCATGAAGCCACATGGAATCTCGAGGAGCATATCAAGTTGAAGGCATTCCCTTTCTCTCTTCTTGCCGATGTAGCCAAGGATTGGTTGTTCTACCTTTCACTAGGTTACGTCACGAGTTGGGATGATATGAAGAAATTATTCTTGGAGAGGTTCATCCTCGCATCCGCAGCAGGCTTGTTGCCATTAGAAAAGACATTTGTGGTATAAGGCAAATGGTGGTGAGACCTTGCATGAGTATTGGGAGAGATTCAAAAAGTTGTGTTCGAGTTGTCCCCACCATCAAATTAGTGATCAGTTCTTGATTCAATATTTCTATGAGGGCTTGCTTTTAGATGGATAGAAGTATGGTGGATGCCGCATATGGAGGTGCATTGGTGGATAAAACCCCCTGCAACAAGAGATTTGATAGCAAATATGGCGACCAATGCTCAACAATTTGGCACAAGAATCCTTACCTCAACCGAGAGGAGTTAATGAAGTTCAATCGTCTCATGTAGATCAACAGAGAATGGAACATAGACTTGATGAATTGACTTCTTTGGTGAGGCAATTTAGTGATGGGACAACATGTACCGGGTTCTATACAAGAGCCTGCAAGGGTGTGTGGCATTTGCTCTTGCTCATCTCATCCTACTGATGCATGTCCCACACTTCAAGATGGTGGTTCCGCGTTTCCAGAACAGTCAGTTGCAGCAGCTGGCATTTTTCCTAGTAGACCTCAATATCAGCAGTCCCAGCAGCCAAGATATGATCCATTTTCTAATACTTATAACCCTGGTTGGAGGGACCATCCTAACTTGAGATATGGGAATTCTGGTCAGCAACAACAACCCCAACAAGAAGCAGCAATTTAGATACCAAGCTGTAGGTCCTAGCAACAAATACCAACCACCTGCATTCAGACAACAACAAACTGTGCAGCCACCTGTGCAGCAGCCCCTCATGTTGCCAAGTCCAGCAACCACTCCATCCGAGCCATCATTAGAAGATTTGATGAAACAAATGGCTACAAATAATGTTCAGTTCCAACAAAATGTCAATGCCACCATTCAGAACCTGCAAACTCAGATTGGGCAGCTGGCCACCACTGTGAGTGAATTGAAAAGCCAAGGATCAAGCCAATTGCCTTCACAAACAGTCAGTAACCCAAGAGGCAATGTAAGTGCCATCACCTTGAGAAGTGGCAAAGAAATTGATGGTCCTAGTCTGCCACAACGAGCTCCCATTGCAGCAGCCAGAGATTGATCAGACACAACAAAATTCGCATGAACTAGATGCCCCTGACCCGGAAGAAATGTGCGAGAGAATTCGGACTTGAACATTTCACTACCCTTCCCAAACAGAGTGACACAATCCAAGCGAGATAGCGCAAGCGAAATGGAAAAGGAAGTCATGGAGACATTCAGGAAGGTGGAAATCAATATTCCCTCCTAGATGCAATCAAGCAAATTCCCAAGTATGCCAAATTCCTCAAGGAGTTGTATACTCATAAAAGAAGACTTAAAGGTACTGAGAAGGTCAGTATGGGCAGAAATGTTTCTGCGATGATTCAGCCAAGCATGCCAAAGAAATGCAAAGATCCTGGAACTTTCACAATCCCTTGCACTATAGGAAATTCTAGATTTGGCTATGCAATGCTAGATTTGGGTGCTTCTATCAATGTCATGCTTATGTCAGTGTATAAGTCTTTGAACATTGGCACCTTACAACCCACTGGTATAGTGATTCAGTTGGCAAACAGGACCACTGCTCATCCTATGAGAGTCTTTGGAAGATGTGTTAGTGCGGGTGAATGAGCTGATTTTCCCAGCGGACTTCTACATTCTGGAAATGGAAGATGAATCTTCAACAAATCATGCTCCATTGATTCTTGGAAGACCATTCCTCAAGACAGCCAAAACCAAGATAGATGTGCATGTTGGCACCCTTTCTATGGAATTTGGTGAAGATGTGGTACAGTTTAACATTTTTGATGCCATGAGACATCCCCTTGAGGAGCATTCAGTTTTTCATGTTGATGTGATTGAAATACTGGTTGATGATACTTATGCTGATATGAGTGCTGAATTCCTTGATATTGCTGACTTTCTGGATTCTGTCACTTATGATATATATGTTAGCTGTGATACTGAACCATGTCTTTGCATGTCTTTGAGATTTATGCGATTATGAGTGATGATGCGAGTGTGCTTATTTGGTGATCTGACATATGAAAATATGAGTCAAAATTATGTCGAATTTAATCTTCTTTGAGTTGCTTGTTTCAAATAGCTTCTTTGCCTTCTATTGTGCATCCCCATCCTTAGAGCTAAAGACTTTGCCGGACCACCTTAAATATGCATATTTGGAAGATGGTGAGAAAAGTCGCAGTGATTGTCACTAAGAATCTACAACCTTTGAACAAGAAGAAAAATTGCTGCGGTTTTGAGGCAGCATAAGCGGGCCATCGGATGGACACTTGCAGACATTCTGGTATTAGTCCCTCCACATGTATGCATAGGATTTTATTGGAGGAAGGTACCAAGCCAGTGAGGCAGCCCCAAAGGAGACTAAATCCCCTGATTCGGATGTGGTGAAGAAGGAAGTGACCAAGCTGCTGCAAGCTGGCATTATTTATCCCATATCTGACAGTAAATGGGTGAGCCCAGTGCAAGTGGTTCCAAAGAAATCTGGAGTCACAGTAATTGCAAATCAGAACAATGAGCTCCTTCCCACAAGAATCCAGAACAGTTGGCGGGTGTGCATTGATTATAGGCGGCTTAACCCGGGCCACTAGGAAAGATCATTTTCCATTGCCTTTCATTGATCGGATGTTGAGAGAGGGCGGTCGGCAAGTCGCATTCTTGTTTCTTGGATGGATATTCGGGCTATTTTCAGATTCATATAGCCCAGAAGACCAAGAGAAGACCACTTTCACCTGCCCATTTGGAACATTTGCATACGGGAGAATGCCCTTTGGTCTGTGCAACGCTCAGGGAACCTTTCAAAGGTGTATGGTCGAGTATCTTCTCTACGAATTTTTAGAGAGTTGCATGGATGTGTTTATGGATGATTTTCTTGTCTATGGCTCTTCCTTTGATGCATGTTTGGATAGTTTGGATCGGGTTTTGCATAAGTGCATTGAAACTAACCTTGTCCTGAATTTTGAGAAATGTCATTTCATGGTAGAACAAGGTATAGTTTTAGGGCATGTAGTATCTAGCAAGGGTATTGAGCTAGATCCTGCAAAAATAGATGTCATTTCATGTCTATCTTACCCCACATGCGTGCGGGAGGTTCGTTCTTTTCTTAGTCATGCAGGTTTCTATCGTCGGTTCATAAAGGATTTTAGCAAAATTGCCCTTCCACTGTCCAACTTGCTACAAAAGGATGTAGAGTTTCACTTTGACCAGAGATGCAAGGATGCCTTCAATTACTTAAAGCAAGCATTGACCAGTGCACCTATCATCCAGTCACCAGATTGGACACTCCCATTTGAACTCATGTGTGATGCCTCTAATTATGCATTGGGAGGCTGTCCTTGCACGAGAGAGTCGGCAAAGTACCTCATGTCATTCCCTATGCTTCGAGGACTTTAGATGCTGCACAAGCCAACTACACTACAACCGAAAAGGAACTTTTAGCAATTGTTTTTGCTTTAGATAAATTTCGATCATATTTGCTTGGTTCTAGAGTGGTTGTATTTTCAGATCATGCGACTTTAAAGTTTCTCCGAAAAAGCCCAATGCAAAGCCTCGTTGATTAGATGGATGTTGCTTTTACAAGAGTTTGATATTGATATCGAGATAAGAGTGGAGCGAGAGAACACGGTGGCGAGATCACTTGAGTCGGATTGAGAGAGAGGCGATTCTTCTCCTATCCATGATGTCTTCCCACGATGAGCGGCTTTTCAAGATGCAAGGTAACATCCCTTGGTTTGCAGATTTGGTTAATTTCTTGGTTGCTAGAGCACTACCTGCACATTTCACTAAGGCACAGATTGACAAATTGAAAAGTGAGTCAAAATATTATGTGTGGGATGACCCTTATTTGTGGAGATTTTGTAGTGACCAAGTCATTAGGAGATGTATTCCTGATCATGAGTTTGATTCTGTTCTTAGTTTTTGTCATGCACTTTTTGTGGGGGACATTTTGGACCTACTCGTACACTAGGAAAGTTTTGGACTCTGGATTATATTGGCCCACTCTATTTCGTGATGCATATTTGTTTTGTAAATCTTGTGAACAATGCCAGAGAACAGGGAATATTTCTCGTAGGAATGAGATGCCCCAACAACCTTTGTTGTTCTGTGAAATATTTGATGTTTGGGGTATTGATTTTATGGGTCCTTTTCTGTGTCATTTGGTTTTGTTTACATTATGCTTCTTGTGGATTATGTATCTAAATGGGTGGAGGCAAAAGCCACTCGGATTTGATGATTCCAAGGTTGTTGTGGATTTTGTTAGATCACATATTTTTCTGCAGGTTTGGAGTCCCAAAAGCCATCATTAGTGATCAGGGTTCGCATTTTTGTAATCGAAGCATGGAAGCCTTGATGAAAAAGTATGGAGTCTTGCATAGAGTTTCTACACCTTACCATCCCCAGACTAATGGGCAAGCCGAGGTTTCCAAAGAGAGATCAAGCAAATACTTGAAAAACAGTTCAACCTAACGAAAGAATTTGGAGCAAAAGGCTTGAGGATGCTTTATGGGCTTATAGGACCGCCTATAAGACTCCGATTGGGATGTCTCCTTATCGGATTGTTTTTGGCAAAGTATGCCACTTGCCAGTGGAAATTGAGCATCGTGCATTTTGGGCAGTAAAAAAGTGTAACTTGGACCTAAATCAAGCAGGCATGGAGCGGAAGCTGCAGTTGCTGGAATTGGAGGAGATCCGCTTGGAGGCTTATGAGAGTTCCAAACTTTATAAAGAGAAGACCAAAGCCTTCCATGATAAGAAGATCATGAGAAAAACATTTAAGATTGGTCAAAAAGTTCTCTCTATAACTCCCGCCTCAAACTCATGCCGGAAAGCTCAGATCTAGGTGGCTTGGTTCATTTGTTGTTACTAAGATTTTTCCTTATGGTCTTTGTGCGAGTTACAAGTGAGACTACTACAAAAGCTTTCACAGTCAATAGACATCGCCTCAAACCATTTTATGAGGGAGCTCAAGAGGATATTTTGGAGGAGGTCCACTTGCAAGAAGTCGTCTACCCCACTTGATAAGTAAGAAGCCCCACTTGATAAGTAAGAAGCCGCCTCAATTGACACAAAAAAAAAGTTTTTGATTGAGGTAAAAAAAAAAAATTTTATTGTGATGACCCATATTTGTTCAATTATTGTTCTGATCAAATTTTTTGGAGATTTGTACCCGACAATGAGGAAAGTAGTGTCATTGAATTTCGTCACTCGGACGCATGTGGAGGTCATTTTTCTTCTTCAACGACAACAACTGCGAAAATCTTGCAGTATGGATTTTATTGGCCTACTTTATGTAAGGTCTGTTACATCTTTTGCAAAAGTTGCGTAAATTGGTCAAAAAAGTTCTGCTTTGAGATTATTATCTGCACCTACTCCTTGGAAAATTGAGATCTAGGTGGCGCGGTTCTTTGGTTGTCAAACACGTGGGGCCGTAGATATTGAGGATCCTAGGAATGGTAATGCGCTTAAAGTTAATGGCCAAAGACTCAACCATTCTGGAAAACCAAGTTCTTGAGTTCTTTGTGTTAGGTTAAGTGGCGGATACGGTACTCGTGGCTCTCAAGTCGGTTTATTTTTCAGTTTCCCAAAATAATGAACCCTTCTTCTCCTTCAAAATGGATGTCATTCTTTCAAACTGAGCAAATATTTTCCTTCTCTTCCTCAAAATGCTCGAGAAAAATCTACAAAGTTTGATGTGAAAGATTGAGGCTGTTAATGCACAAAGGTATGCGAGAAGATGTTATTTGGATAATTGAAGCAAAGGTCCGATTAGTGGTGAGTCCTCAATTTCATTTGACTCATTTATGCCCGGTCTTGGAAGAAGTTCATATTCTAAAAGGAGAAGAGCAAAAAGGTTACAAGTCTGTTACAAATGTGGACGATGGACTTGTAACAAGCGATGTCGTACTTTGGGGATGGTTTCCGCAAATAGAGAAGATAAAATTTTCTTCATTAAGAATGGACTGAGTAAGGAGTCATTAGATGATATCTTATTGACTCTTGAGACGCATTCTTGTGGATTGGTGCATCGTGAAATTCTTAAATTGTGGAATCTCTTCAAGGATGAAAAAAAATGCTACAGTCTTGGGAATCTGACTCTAAAAGACCCTGTTTGCCAACTTATAAGAAAATTGGATGGGAAGCTTATCCTCGACTCATAGAAGACGTTTAAGCCGTTACTGGACGTTAAACCAGAGGCAGATGTGAGCCATATCCACAAACAATCTGTACGTGTCCTCCTCTTCTTCTTCTTCTTCATGTCATCTTACAAAAAAAAAAAAGATTCTGTTTTTCTTCAATTCAACCTTTTCTGACAATCGTCAACCTACCCTTATAGGTACATTTATTCCCCTTTCCATTCTTTTTCTTATTTAAACACTCCATTTTCTCCATTTTCCTTCAACTCAGAAACACTCAAAGAGAGGAAGAGTATAGAATGGGGCCTTCTATTCGTAACCTCAAAAATGTCTGTGTTTTTTTGTGGGTCGCGTTATGGGAAGGGATTAGAGTTTGTAAACGCAGCTAGCACTCTTGGTCGATCACTTTCTTGCGAGGAATATTCATCTTGTATATGGGGGCGGTTGTCGTGGGTTAATGGGGGCATTTTACTTTCTCGCTTTTATAGGAGGCAGTCAGGTTTTAGGTGTTATTCCTAAACCTTTAGCTGAAAATAACATCACTAGAAAGACAATTGGAGAAGAAATTCAAGTAACATCCATGCATGGACGAATGAAAACAATGGTTGACAATTCGATGCCTTTCTTGTCTTACAGTGGTTTTGGTACTTTAGAAGAAATTTTTCAAATTGTCTCTTGAGGTTGAATTGAACATCCACCATAAACCCATTGGTTTGTTGAATGTTAATAATTTCTTTGATCTTTTGTTATTTTTTCTTGACAAAGCTGTGGAACAAAAATTTATCACTCCTTCGGCAAGACAACTTCTTATCTCTGCCTCCACTATTGATGAGCTCATTGATAAATTGGAAGCTTTTGAGTATGTACCTGATAAGGTATTAGCTCAGATAGATTGGTCAACAGGAAGCAGCGAAGGAAGTAACAAGAAAAGCAAGCCAGATCTGACACTTTCTCTTTAATCGGTTTGATTTTATTGTACTTTGTTTCTGTTTAAATTTGTGTCTGCTTTCTCAAACAGGTAATATCTTCTATCCTTTACTTATCTATATTTTAACATTGAGGACAATGTTGTGATCTAGTTGGGGGGGAAGGATAGTTGACCCAAAAAAAAAAATTTGTTGTTTTGTTTGGAAAGTATGATATGATTGTCATGGACTTATTAAACCAATTTTGATGGCAGAGTAAGGAGTAATTCTACTCTTGAGACGCATCTTAATTGGTGGCAGAGTAAGGAGTGTTTTTAGGTAGTAATTAATTAGTATTAAATTGTGGAAGTACTAAAGTTTTATTATTTGATTTCTTTTCAGGGTCTGATGCGGCACTGACAGTGTGCTTCTTTTCTGCTTGGCGTTGATTCACTTCTTATCAGGTTGTGTTGCTCTTTTCTATATCTCTCTTTCACATTGAGGGCAATGTTATATTAAGTGTGGGAAGAGATTTTAGCATTTTTTTGTTTTGTTTTGTTGTTAAAAAAAAAAAAAAAAAAAAAAAAAAGGGGTTCATTGCATGATTGAATAACTTTTCTTCCTTCTTCTTGAACTGATATGCTTGGTGATGGATGATTGAATTGATGAATTGAGTTTGATGGATGCATACCTTGTGAGATTTTGAGCCTAATGGATGGATTTAACATTTATGCCATTCTCTTCTTTCTTGTGTGATTTTCACTCATGTTAATGATCACTCTAGAACTTGCTTTGATTCTTTTTGAAGCTACATTTCACTTGCATGCATGAACATGATTGAGACCCTCTTTCTTAATTAGCTAGTTTAACCAAACAGCCAACCTTGCATATTTCCCTTGCTTAACCCCTTTGAGCTTATTTGATTATTCTTTGTCTCGAACTCATTATGTTTCTTAAAAAAAAAAAAAAAACCATGTTCTTACTTAGTCTTAGGGAATAAGAGAACATTAGCTTTGTCATTGGATGAGTTCATGAACAAGTGTGGGGGTGTGTATGCAGAATGGTTGAAAAATGTATATATGATGTTCTTTTTGTAAAAAAAAAAAAAAAAAAAAAGAAAATGAAAAAAAAAATATATATATATATAAAATTCAAAAAAAATATATATATATATATATAAAAAAAAAAAAAGGGTCAACAAGGTAATAAAGGAATGAAAAATAATATGTAAAGGGAATTTGTATTAGATGAAGTTGGGATGAACTTTCATGATCGATAATTGAACTCAACTTTCATGTTCTTTTATTCTCTTTGGTGTTTAACTTGTCATATCCATATTACCTTCTCCTTTACCTTGACCCCATTACAACCTTGAATAAAGTCCTCATGATTTGTGTGTGCATGTGTTTTGAGTAGTGGAGAAGTAGAAGATAAGCAAGCTTATGGTAGTGCAATTTTCATGAGTTGAATTGAGTGTAATACCTACCTTTTAAATACTTGAGAGATTGAGAGTGAATTTTGTGAGGATCTATCATTCTTTACTCATGCTTTTCAATTGAAGTATCCTTGCTTGTTGATTTAAGATGTGAAGATGTGTTACCTCATAAATGTTTTGATCACTTGAATTATTAATTGCTCTTCATTCTTAAATATTATTAGAAATTGAGTCTTTTCGAATGTTTAACTTTTGAGTCTGTTTCATTTTGTTTTTGTGTGTTTTGCCCAGGAGTGCAAAAAGCTAAGTGTGGGGGAATTTGATGTTCACATATTTGATGCATTAATAAGCCTTCATTTTTAGTCATTTACACTCTCCATGCACTTAATAAATTAAGTTTGGTTATGTTTTGTATGTTTTGAACTCAAAATGGATTTAATTGAATTTTTCAGCATGATTTATGTTTTACACTAATCCTGTATTTGGGTCATATCTTGGGCTGTAGGTGGATGTTTAAGGTGAATCTTATGTCATGTTAAAGATAATAGAGAGCTCTACAATCTTTATGAAGACATCAAAGACTCAATCACACGTTTGGATGGCTCAAATTAGCATTGAATCAAGAACTAAAGTGTTGCTCCTGGCAGAATGACCTTTGTGTATTGTTCATTACACTGCTCGTAGTGAAAGTTGTAGAATAGGTTGAAATTTTGGTCGTTGATAGTTAAGACTCAAATCTACAACTTTCATGTTGAACACTCTTCCCGATTCAGACTCCTTGGAGGTGATATTGGGCTTGGAAGTCAGAACAGAGGAGCTGCGACTGGGCCTGAGTAGTGTGCAGTAATTTGAACATATATGGAGCTATAGAAATGATATTAGACTCAAACCAAAGCCATTTGAAAGCTAAGATCCAGACCTAAAATCTTCATGAAGACCACTTGGCTCAAAAATGACGAATGCAATAACTTCA
Organism: Ormosia semicastrata; assembly: GCA_029884595.1. Taxonomy (NCBI): domain Eukaryota; kingdom Viridiplantae; phylum Streptophyta; class Magnoliopsida; order Fabales; family Fabaceae; genus Ormosia; species Ormosia semicastrata. The sequence continues at coordinate 10,222,772 of JAQQTO010000059.1, forward strand.
GAGCTGTATGATTTCAGAGACAAAGAATCTCCAGAATTTTCTACTCACCAAAAGTCATTCAACATTTTCCACTACTCCACCTACTCCACCTACTCCACCAACCACCATGACTCAGCCCCTTTTGACATTTTGTATCTCTAACCCTCTATAAAAGGGAGTCTATGCAGATCATTGTAATATGTAGAGCTTCTATGTAGAAGTATTGTTATAATTAAAGTGTTAGTTTTTGATTTTGAAGATTTCTCTTCTTCTTTTTCTCTCCTTCTCTCTCTTTGTTATTTTTCATGGTTCTTGAAGGTTCTCCAATGGTGATGGCTATGGAGAACTAAACTTCTTTAATCAATCCAAGAGATTGACAAGTCTTGATGATTAATCTTGAGATTTTGTTTTAATTGTTATATATTCATCTATTAATCAAGTTTCTCTTTCTCTTCTTCTCTTGTTTAAATTTCGATTTAATGCTTAATTTGATTGGAATTTGCATATATTAATTGAGTAATTGTCATATGCCAAGAGATGAATTCAGAGGTTAAATAATTTATTAAAGGTGTTTGATGAAATATTTAGCTTGGTTGGATCTTGATTTTTAAGTTAATTTGGGTTTTGGATGGATGCTTAATTTGTCTAACCTTAATTAATTGAATTCTAGAAGCATTTCTAGTAGAAGATTCATAGATCATTGATAGGCGTCTTAATGTGATCTAAGACCAAGGATTTGGTTGATAGTTGAATAGATCTATAAAGATCAAGGATGGATTAAAATCAAGATTGGTTAATTCTCTTGGATTGGTTATTTTCCTAATTTTGTTTACTCATTTTAATTGCTCTTTGTTGTTTAATCTTGCAAAATTTTTCCCCCCTGTTCATTAATCTCTTAATCTGACTTCATAATTAGAATGATCTATGGGCTCGACCCGGTGTTACCTTATGCTACAAGTAGTTTTGGTAAATCGGTTATAAATTGATTTAAATTTGATAATCTCGACAAGTGTCAATTTTGCACATTTTAAAGTAACATGACCAAAGTGCACTTCACGTATAGTACAAGGGGTTTTTTTTTAAGTTTTCCCCAAGTTTCTGGTCGTGGACTACCCCTCAGCGTATAACATCATCTTGGATTGTCCAGCTTTGAATGCACTTGGTGTCATGGTATCTACTACCCACTTGGACATGAAATTCCTCAGCAAGAATAATGAGGTCTTCATGGTCAAGGAGGATCAGATCATGACATGTAAATGCTACGACGAAACCTCAAGATCCATCAGATACCCAAAAAATCAGAAGCCAACACATCTAGTCTGGTCCTGGAGCAGGTCAACATTCTCATGATTGAGTTAGATGTTCGAGAGGAAATCTGGGGTACTGGACCCTAATCGGAGGGTGACCTATGACCCCTCCAACTTGGTGCTAAGCTCGATCAAGTAACCAAGATTGGAGCAAATTTGGAGGAAGAAAAGAGGCACATGCCGGGACTTGACCTCGCCTTCATCTATCATTGCCTATCCATAAAGAAAGATGCGAGGCCAGTCTCCCAGAAGAAAAGAAAAGTCAGGCTGGAAAGATAGATGGTCATTGAAGAACAGGTCAAGGAGCTCCTCAGTGTCGGCTTCATCAGGGAGATAGCTTACAAAACTTGGCTATCTAACATAGTCCTTGTGAAAAAATCCAATGGGAAGTGGAGGATGTGCGTAGATTATACATACTTAAATAAAGTCTGCCCTAAGGATCCGTATATGTTCCCCAACATAGATAAATTGGTTGACAGCTACTCTGGATTCCGTTTGCTATCTTTCATAGATGTGTACTCTAGGTACAATCAGATCCCAATGTACCTCGGAGATGAAGACAAAATCACTTTCATCACTGACAGGATGAGTTACTACTGCAGGGTTATGCCATTTGGACTAAAAAATGCAGGAGCCACCTATCAGAGAATGATGAATAAGGTCTTTGAGGGCCAAGTGAAAAAAATACTGGAAGTATATATTGATGATATGATAGTGAAGACCCCACAGGTCGGATCACACATTGTGGACCTCGAAAAAGTATTTGCACAACTCCGGAAGCATAACATGAGGCTTAATTTAGAGAAGTGCGCCTTTAGGGTCGAAGTAGGTAAATTCTTGAGCTTCATGTTGACTCACTGTGGGATTAAGGCAAACCCAGACAAATATCAAGCGGTGCTCAACATGCATAGCCTACAAAGTATAAAGGAAGTGCAGCAACTAACAGGTCGAATTGTGACCCTCACACGTTTCCTTATCAAAGCTGCTCACAAATCTCTTTCTCTTTTTAGACTGCTCAAAAAGGGGAAAGATTTTGAGTGGATTCAGGTGTGATGATGCCTATATATATTTGAAGAATCTTCTGTCCTCTCCCCCCATACTGGCAAGATCGGAACCCGGTGAGACATTGTACTTACACTTTTTAGTTCACGAATAGGCTATAAAGTTCAGTACTAATTTGGGAGATGGCAGAAGGGCAGAAGCCGGTCTACTTTGTGAGCAAGGTGTTGTAGGCCCAGAGCTCCGTTACCAGAAAATTAAGAAGGTTTCCTTCATACTTATCACCACGGCTAGAAGACACAGGTAGTACTTTTAGTGTCATCTTGTGGAGGTAAGGATAGACTAACCTATCTGACAGATACTGCACAAGCCAGATCTAGCAAGAAGAATGATCGCCTGGTCCATTGAGCTTTCTGAGTTCGGAATCGTATATGAGTCCTGGTTAGCAATCAAGGCTCAAGCGCTCTCGGACTTGTTGGCAGAACTCAATTAGACCCCGGCAACCCCGAGGGAATTTTTTGGACTATATTCGTTGATGGATCCTTGAACTTCAAGGGATATGGTGCCAAGGTGATCTTGGAAAATTTTGAAGGGGTAACAGTCGAGAACTCCCTAAAGTTTGAGTTTCTCACTTCAAACAACCAGGCGAAGTACGGAGCATTCATTGCCGGACTATTAATGGCCAAAGATATGGGAGCGGCAAAGATCACACTTTTGCAGTGACTCCCAACTTATAACTTCCCAGATTCGAGGTGATTATCAAGCCAAGGAGCCCCTCCTTCAAAGATATTTGGCCAAAGTCCAAGAGCTCCTCAAGAACTTTCAGGCTACCAAGGTAGGGCACATTCCCAGGGTGTAGAACTCTAGGGCCGACCTCCTATCCAAACTGGCCAGTACCAAGAGTGTCGCGACTGGGATCGCGGTGAAAAATAACAACTCATACGATTTTAGAAAAAAGAAATAGAGTCACCACCAATTTTATTTAAATTAGGAAAAATTGGAAAACTTTTCTTTGAAAATGGTCTTTGGAACCAGATTGGATTCGGGAGTCGGTTATGGATAGGGAAGGACGGAAACTTAATCCCACAGCACCCCTAACACATCCGTTCTAAAACGGTACCTTAAATTGATTGTGCAGAATTTTATAACATTTGAAAATATTTGTTTTATCATTTTAAAAAAAGAACAGATAAATAAAAAAAATTAAAAGAAGGAAAAAAGATTTTATGAATCATCGAGTTGTCACAACTTAAATGATCCCAAAAAGAGATTAACAAACTGTCACAGCTCAGCTAATCTAATTTTATAACTTCTCAACAACGTTTAATTATTTTATTTTTCCGAAAAAAAACCCACATGACTAAAGAGAAAAGAAAAGAAAATATAAATAAATAAAATAAAAATAATATTTATTAATCACCCTCATTTCTTTAATTTCTAATCCAGATCAAGTATAGCCCAATAGAAAATATGTTCTGGTCCTTTAGCTACTTTGGCTCATTTTGTTTAAAGTTTCTAAAAAAAAAAGAGAGCAATAAAGAAAAGGAACCAACGTATTTTAAAGAATGGCCCAAACACTTGAAAAAAAGAGAAAAAAAAACCTTCAACGCAATTGAAAGAGACAAACAAGCGACCCAAGCAAACCAAGCCAAGAGTAAAAGGATCGAAATGAACATTCTGGTGATAGCAGAAGAAAGGCAGAAGAGTGAGGCTAGAGATTTTGAAAATGAAACACTAATAAGGAGATGGAATAGCTGCACCTCCTGTGATACTATGCAAAGGCAAGCAGATGAGGGCACAAGGTAAACAAAAAACAAGAATGATTCATCAAACAGGAAAGGGAACAACGACCAAGGCTCTGCTATATGCTGCTACACAAGTTGACCAAAGAAAGGGAAGCAGCGTTGAAAGCCAAAAATGGAGTTGAGAAAGACTTGACATTCTGATTTCCCACAACCAAGGCTCAAAACAATTTTTGAATATAGTAAGAGGAAGCCAGCTAGAGGGAGTGCAGAGTCAAAAAACAGGGAAGGTTCATCAAACTGGAAATTGAAAATGACCAATGCTCTGCTACCTAAGCTGTCCATGAAAAAGGAAGTGAAGTAAGCAAAGAAGAGGGGGATAGAAAGAGACTGCACAATCGACGCTCGAGCATGCCAAGCCAGAATCTCTTTATGCCTATAAAAGGGACAATGTAAATAAAATGGGGGTTCTTTTTTTTGGTTGGGAGATTTCTTTAGTTTACAGTTTCTCTTACTAATCAAAAAGCTATTACTTGCTACTGGTGAGAAAATTGGGTATTGAGAGAAAGTGAGAAGTGAAATTGTAAAGAAAAAGAATTGAATAGAAAGAAATTTTCCAAGTGTTTTCCTAAAGCACGGAGGTATTTTGTTTTGTCTTTTTCTCTTATGCATGGACTTCCACCATTGCTGTTGCATCTAAGTTTCTGCATTCTGTCTTTCTCTATATTCATGTTCTGATTCTCATCTACCAGCAACCACAATCTTCATCGCACCCCAAGCCAACCCTCTGCCACCATTCATCCAAAAACCTACCTTCACCCATTACCCCTCAATCTTCCAAACCCTCAACCGTGAACCTCCATCTCTCACACCCTCACTCATCAAACCATCAACCATCTTCCATCTCCTTCAACCTCCTAAACACCTACCTTCCGAATCACCATCCTAACTAACTACTTTGATGAAGTGCCCCCATGTAAACCCATACCAACCTTCACCACTCCCTAACAACTCATCTTCACCTCCAAGCCTCCAAACAAGTGGCCACCATCATGGTTGCACCTCCGTAGCCTCACCCATCTTCAACTTCCGCAACCAACCTCACCACAACCTATTACCTCTAACCGACCCGTCGGACCTCGAAGCCCTCCACCGACCGTCGAATCTCACACAAGCCGGACCCTAGAATGTCTAAACGACTAACATCCCCCTCACCGACCGTCGGACCTCGAAGCCCTCACCGACCGTCGATCTCACGAAGCCGGACCCTTCCCTCTCACCGGATCACCGTCGGACCTCGAAGCCCTCACCGACCGTCGAATCTCACAGAAGCTAGACCCTTCCCCTCACCGACCGTCGGACCTCAGAATCCCTCACCGACCGTAGGATCTCAGAAGCCCTCACCGACCGTCGACCACAAGTGATAAAAAAAGAAGCTTGATTCTTCCCCTCACCGACCGTCGGACCTCACGAAGCGGATCTTTCCCCTCACCGACCGTCGAATCTCACAAAACCAGATCCTTCCCTCACCGACCGTCGGACCTCAAAGAAGCCGATCTTTCCCTCACCGACCGTCGGACCTCAACACCAAATCCTTCCTTGCACCGACCGTATGACCTCGAAAACAAAGACCCTTCCCAACCGACCGACGGACCTCAAACCCAGATCCTTCCTAGCATCGACCCGTCGGACAAATGCCCAGTATGCAAAGTTTTTAAAGAAAATACTTATGAAAATATCTCGTAAACCAGATCCTTCCAACCCACCGTCGGATCTCAACACTCCCAACACGATACCTCGTGTTTTCGTTTTCCCCCTTTAGAGACTGAAAGCCTCTTTGTTTTTTTTTTCCTCTTTATCAGAGGCTACGAGCCTCTATTTTCTGCTTCCTTTTTTTTATTTTATTTTTTTTAGTAGCATGTATGTTTTAAAAAAGGGGAACTTATAACAAAAAGTATAATAAAAGAAAATGGTTCTGCTGGGTTGGGCTTCATGGTTATATTTTTTTTTGTGATCCAAGGCCTTCTTTTGAGTTTAGGTAGCATAGATAAATAACAATAGTTATGTTTTTTTCGTGAGCTATATCTATAAATTTAATACATCTAAATAGTAATAATAGTGACAATAAAAAAATCATCTTAGGATTTATTTGGATTTCGTTTAACTTGTTACATGTTTTTTCTTTTTTTCGTTAGCTTTGTTTATCATATTTATTATTACTTTTTTTTTAAATGGAAAAGCTATTGCTTGAAAGACCCTTCGCCATTCTTTTAGCTGTTGGTTTTTTTGAGAAAAATAAAATAATTAAACGTTGTTGAGAAATTATAAAATCGGATTAGCTGAGCTGTGACAGTTTGTTAATCTCTTTTTTTTGGAATCATTTAAGTTGTGACAACTCGATGATTCATAAAATCTTTTTTCCTTCTTTTAAATTTTTTATTTATCTGCTCTTTTTTAAATGATAAAACAAATATTTTCAAATGTTATAAAATTCTGCACAATCAATTTAAGGTACTGTTTTAGAATGAATGTGTTAGGGGTGCTGTGGGATTAAGTTTCCGCCCTTCCCTATCCATAACCGACTCCCGAATCCAATCTGGTTCCCAAGACCATTTTCAAAGAAAGGTTTTCCAATTTTTCCTAATTCAAATAAAATTGGTGGCGACTCTATTTCTTTTTTCTAAAATCATAAAGAGTTGTTATTTTTCACCGCGATCCCGGTCGCGACAGATGGCGACTCCACTGGGGACATTTGAGAGTCAAGCCTTTGAAAGTTGATTGTGCAAATTTTGTAACTTTTATATGTTTGTTTTACTCCTTTGTTTTTGTTTTATTTTTGTTTTATTTTTTTATTTTATTTAAATTGTTTATTGATCACCTTAACTGTGATTCTATTTTATCATGCAAACCTTAGGATAGAAGATTTTGGGAATCTTGTTTTGTGTTCGTATTGTTTTGCAGAATGTGAGTAGTCTCTAGAATTATGAAGGTTTGTATGCTCCCTACACACACTACACCTACACGTTTATCACACACATTCGAGTGGGGCCCTATACCCGGGTCTGAGTGAATCTTAAGTTAGGTAGAGGTTGCGTAGTGGTAGCCATTTTGGATGTACATCCTATTTGGTTATCGCAAAAACTTCATCTAGAGCGTACCTTTTTCATGAATGTCTCGCACCTAGTGGTTTACCCACTATTTGTGGTCAACATTCTGATATGGGACTTAGCTCTAGAGGCCTTTAGAATAGTAGAGCCACCCAATGAAAGTTCTCACGAATTAGACAGCCTTATAGATCCTTAGGGTAGAACTCCTCAAATTTAAGGCAGCCCTTCAGGGCACAAAGGGAGCATACCTTTTCGTTATCCTTAAATTTATTTGTCATTGCATTTTTTTATATATATATAAAAAAAAAGAAATTGTACTTTGCATCTTTGCACCATGTTTTCTTTGCAATACTCTAATCTTTTGTCTTTCCTGAGGCAGATTTGTTAGAGAACTGTTAGAACTCAACCAATATTTGACAATGAGTATCTTTGATAAAAGGAATATGGGATCAGATCACAAGGACGCAAGCTTGAAAAAGACTCTGCGACTCAAGACTAATAAAGTTCACACTGAAAGCCTAGTGGTTATGGGACGAATGTTGAAGAAGACTCAACGTTTGACATTTGCAGCAAAGTATGGAAAGGTTCTGGATCTGTTAGAGGTGAATGTGCAAGTGGAAGCAATCACCGCAGTGGCCCAATATTATGACCCTCCTCTCAGATGTTTCACTTTTCAGGATTTCCAGCTAGCTCCCACTCTGGAAGAATTCGAGCAAATCCTAGGTTTGTCATTGGAAGGCAAAAGGCCATACTTTTATAAGGGACACTATGCATCCATCCAAACTATAGCAAACGTTTTGAAAGTGCACGTAAGAGACCTCCAAGGTGTGCAGCAAAATAGAAATGGAACCAAAGGGTTTTCAAGAGAGTACCTTGAAGGACAAATGCGTCACTTAGCGAAAAGTGGAGATTGGGAGGCTTTCATGGATGTGCTAGCCCTCACCATTTACGACACAGTCTTGTTCCCTAATATTGATGATTACGTGGATTATATAGCAATCGATGTGTTCCTTGCCTGCAAATTCCACACCGACAACCCTGTCCCAGCCATTCTCGTAGATGTTTACTCTACCCTGAGCTTTTGTCACGAAAGGAATGGTAAAAGAGTCTCTGTTGAATTGCTTAGGTGTTGTATGTTTGGCTCACACTCATGTGTTTTCAATAGATCATACAAAGTGGAGTGCCCCTATCGTTTTCATATGACTTTAACCTATACCAGTTGAAGGTCAAGAACAGCCGCGAATGGGCGGACCACTTGGCGAAATTGGAAGAAAAGTAGATAAGATGGTATCCTCGATGGAAAGATGTAGAAACTATCATCTACCAGTGCAGAAGGTTTCCAAATGTACCACTCATGGGTACACGAGGATGTATTAATTACAATCCAGCCTTGGCACAGCGACAACTCGGTTATCCTATGATGGGGCCACCTGCAGAAGCCCAAATAACCTCTTTTGTTCTTTACTATATAGATACGAAAAACACTGAATCACTTCAGAAGGTCCGAAGTGCTTGGGACAAAGTCATCCGAAAAGGAAAAGAACTGGGAGTCTGGAGTTGTGCAGCCAAGGAAGATTATCGCCAATGGGTTAAGGACAGAGTTCAAGAAATCAAGTTACCATTCAGGATCCCGGTAACCCCTGTGGTTGGTAAACCTTTAGCCTCGGTCGTGATTGAGAATGAAGAGACGAAAGAAATAAAAGCAAGATTTGTGAAAATGGAAGAGGAAAAAGGAAAAATGGAAGTCGAGTTGAGAGAGATCTTGGAATTCTAACCCCCAAAAGGCATAACGCGGCTTTGAAGCGAGAAAATGCTGAAAAAGACCACACTCTTGAAGGGGCTAATAAAAAGATGAAGGGAATGTGATTACATGAAAAACCAAACATTTTTTCTTCACGCGAGGGGCTAAACAAACAAGGAATTAGGGCTTAAAAGAAAGGGAGAACGGTCGTGGTGAAAACCAACCTTTTTAGTGGGGAGCGGCTCAAGAGTGCCAAAGCAAGAGCTTAATCTAACGATACAATACCCTTCCTTTTTGGTAGAAAATATGAGGCAGCGAGATGGGAGTGGCATCTAAGTAATTTGATGAAGATATGATAAAAAACAAGAAGCTGCACATGAAAGAGACTGTTGCAAAATATGAGGCAGCATTGCAACAAGGACAGGAAAATATGAAAAAATTAATGGATCAGGTGGAACAATGATAATCACATATTTTATTCATTAAGAAACCCTTATGTTTAGTCATTTACACTCTCCATATTCTTAATTGATTGAGTTTGTTATGTTTTTGTGAGTTTGAGCTCAAATTGGTCTTAATTGAATATTTTCAGCATTATTGAGATTTGACACTGTTTCTGTATTTTGGCCATAACTTAAGTTCCTGATATCTGATAATTATGAATTTTACCTTGTAGGAAAGCTAAGAGGAAGCTCTACAACTTTGATGAATAGCTCAAAGTCCTAAACAGATGTCTAAGGGACCTAAGTTTACATGGAAGTCAGAATACGGTTTCTATCACTAGAATTCGAATGGTGTGCACTCATAAAATCATATCTCAAGCTGTAATAATGGAGATGGGCTGAAATTTGGATAGTTGATAGTTAAGATCCAAATAAATAACTTTCATGAAGAACACTTTTTGAAAAAAGGAAGTCTAATGGGTCAGTTTGAGCTTGCAAGTCGGAATAGAGGTGCTAAAGTTGGGTTTGAGCAACCTGTGATATTTGGGTCATATCTTGGGCTGTAGGAAGTCAAATTGGACGATCCAGATATCCATGTTATAGCCAAGACAAAGATCTACAACTTTCACGAAGAGTACTTTTCATGGATCTGAAGTATAGTTGGTCATTTTTGGCTTCCAAGTCAGACAAGAAATTTTCGTCCTCAACCACCCACTCACTCATCCACTCAACCACTCCACTCCACCAACCCACTCAACCACTCCACTCAACCACTCAACCACTCCACTCCACCAACCCACTCATCCACCCACTCCCCTTTGTCCTTTTGTTACCCTAAACTTCTATAAAAGGCACCATTGGTTATCATGAATAACAAGTTGTATTCTCCTTCATTTCTCTCATAGTTTCTTCTTGTTTCTTCATAGTTTCTCATAGTTTTTGTATATTTTGATGCTCCCCTTCATGGTAATGGAGGGCTAAGCTACTTTCGGTCAATTTAGAACTCTTGAAGAGATTGTGGTTTGGATTCTTGAGACCTTGGTTATGTATTGTATTTGATTTGTAATTGAATTTCTCTTTTCTTTTTTTTTTTCTTCTTCTTGATCTTGAATGCATGAATGGTGATTCTATTTATGTTGATCTGATTTGATCTTGGTTTATGATTAAGATTTGTGATAAAACTTAGAACTGATTGATCTAAACTAATCACATAAATGAAGATTGAGATTTGTGATGAAACTTAGAACTGATTGATCTAAATTAATCACAGAATTGAAAAGGTTAGGTTACTGATTTGTGCCTAAGTTAATTGAATTTGGTACTTGAAATTAACATAGATCTTCATGAATAGTGTGATTGCGGATTTGTGTTTATCACTTGTTAATTGAATTCTAGACGATCGTCTAGTATGAATTCTGGATTTGATGCAGAGATCTCGGTTAGATCCAAATTAACAATTCAATTGCGCTTCAAGTGTTTTATGAAGGGTCTATGATTGAATCCACCCAATCTTGGATAGGTTTCTAAATTGACTACTCTTTAATTGTTATTTCTTCCTTTAATTTTGTTAAGTGCGATCTTAAACTGTCAAACCTCCATTTGCTAAACTTTCACTTGATTTAATTAAATTGCATCTACAATCCTCGTGGAGATGATCCGGTGTTGTCACTGTGCTACAAGCTTAGGTAATAACTTCGGTTATAATTTTGACTGAGTTCGGCGCTCGTCAAAATTTTTGTGCCTGTCTTAGGGGATTAATAAGTGTAATCTTTTCATTTTAAGTGTTTTTACTAACTTTTGCTTTTTATTAACTTTTCTAACATTTTTATCCATTGTCTAGTGTATTTTGCTTATTTATTTGTTTTTTGTGTGATGCATGACTAGGTAAGAACTCGATAACTTGGTTGACTTTGATCCCGAGATTGATAGAACCTTGCATAAGTTGATTAGAGCTCGTAGGCTAAGTGCAAGAATTGCTTCGAATTTGATCTTAATATTGGGAGTGAACTTGAAATCTTGAATAATTCTCGAAACCATGGCTAATAACATACGAGAATAGAACTCTTAAGGAACTTCTTTGCTCCCGATATAACTAACCGTCTTTGTGTATTCAATACCCAGATCTTGATCTTTGATTTTGAGTTAAAATTTGGATTGATACATTTGTTGCCTAAGTTTCACGGTTTTGCGGTGAGGATCCCCATAAGCATCTAAAGGAGTTCCATGTGGTTTGTTCAACTATGAAGCCACATGGGATCTCGAAAAAAGCACATCAAGTGAGGGCATTTCCTTTCTCACTTGTTGATACTGACCAAGGATTGGTTATTTTATCTTTCACCAGGTTCAAGTAACAAGTTGGTGACATGAAGCGGTTGTTCTTAGAGAAATTTTTCCCTGCCTCTAGAAGGCTTTGCCATTAGAAAAGATATATGTGGCATAAGACAAATGAGGAGAGACCTTGTATGAATATTGGGAAAGATTCAAGAAGGCGTGCTCATTTGTCCCTACCACCAAATCACCGATCAACTCTTAATTCAATATTTCTATGAAGGCTTGCTTGCCAAATGACGAAGCATGGTGGATCTTTGCCTCGGAGGAGCCTTAGTAGACAAGACCCTCGCGACGGCCGAGAGATTTGATAGCAAACATAGTAGCCAACACCAAACAATTTGGCACATGAATTATTACTTCAACGAGAGGAGTCAATGAGATTCAATCATCTCATGTAGACCAACGAGAGAATGGAACACAGACTTGATGAATTAACTTCTTTGGTGAGGCAGTTAGCAGTGGGACAACAAGCACCAATGCAGATGGCTGCAACTGTGTGTGGCATTTGCTCTTGTTCATCTCATCCTACTGATGCATGTCCCACACTTCAGGATGGTGGTTCTATTTTTCCAGAGCAATCTGCAAAGGCGGTGGTATTTTTCCTGGTAGACCCCAATATCAGCAATCACAGCAGCAGCCCAGATATGATCCATTTTCTAATACCTATAACCTCGGGTGGAGGGACCATCCCAACCGAGATATGGAAATTCGGTCAACAACAACAACGACCCTACCAACGGCGGCAAGCGCAGGTTTAGATACCAAGCTACAGGCCCTAGCAACAAGTACCAACCACACGCATTTAGGCAAGCACAACTGCGCCGCCACCCATGCAAACAGCCCCTCCAACTACTGTTCCCGGCAGCCCACTCCGGTGAGCCACCTTTCGAAGACTTGATGAAACAGTTACAGTAGAATGTCAATGCCACCATCCAAAATTTACAAACTCAAATTGAGCAGATGGCAACCACTCTGAGTGAGCTAAAAAGTCAAGGGTCGAACCAATTGCCTTCACAAACAGTCAACAACCCAAGAGGCAATATAAGTGCCATTAGCTTGAAAAGTGGCAGAGAAGTTGACGGTCCTACTCCACCACAACCTGAACTACAAGTGTAGCAACCAGAAGGTGACCAGAAATAGAAGAAAGTGGATAGCTCAGTCCAAAAACCTGTGACACAGAAGAAATGTGCAGAGAATTCAAATCTGGCCATTCCATTACCTTTTCCAAACAGAGTCACACAGTCCAAGCATCTTTGCGCAAACAGAAATAGAAAGAGAAGTCATGGACACATTCAGGAAGGTGGAAATCAATATTCCCCTCCTTGATGCAATCAAGCAGATTCCCAAGTATGCCAAATTCCTCAAAGAATTGTGTACTCACAAGAGAAGACTTAAGGGTACTGAGAAAATAAGCATGGGCAGAAATGTTTCTGCAATGATTCTACCAAGTATGCCACAAAAATGCAAAGATCCTAGAACTTTCACAATTCCTTGCACGATAGGTAACTCCAAATTTGAACATGCAATGCTAGACTTGGGTGCTTCGATTAATGTCATGCCTATGTCAATATATCAGTCCTTGAACATTGGCACTTTGCAACCCTCTTGGTATAGTGATTCGGTTGGCAAATAGGACCCTTTGCTCATCCTGCAGAGTGCTAAAAGATGTGTTAGTTCGTGAATGAGCTAATTTTTCTAGCGGACTTCTATATTCGAACATGGAATATGAGTCTTCAACAAACCATGCTCCATTGATCCTAGGCGAGACCTTTCCTCAAGACACCCAGGACCAAGATAGATGTGCATTCTGGCACCCTTTCCATGGAATTTGGCGACGATATGGTACAATTTAACATTTTTGAGGCCATGAGACATCCCCTAGAGGAGCATTCTATTTTCAATGTTGATGTGATTGATATGCTAGTTGACGATGCTTATGCCGATATTTATCTTTGAATTTCCGATATTACCGATTTTACGGATTCATTACACCTGTGAAACATGTCTTGTTTGTGATATTATACCATGTCTTTGCATGTCTTGAGATTTATGCGATTATGAGTGGTGATGTAGCTCACGACTTGAATGATGCAAAGCATGTGAAAATGAGAGTCAAGAGTATGTTGAATTTAATGTTCTTTGAGTTAGTTGTTTCAAACGACTTGCTACCCTCCATTGTATGACCTCCATCCTTAGAATTAAAGATTTTTTTTAGGACCATCTTAAATATGCATATTTGGAAGATGGTGAGAAGTACTGTGATTGTTGCTAAAAATTTGCAACCGATCAAGAAGAAAAATTACTGCAGGTTTTGAGGCAGAATAAACAAGCCATCGGATGGACACTTGCAGATCTTCCTGGTATCAGTCCCTCCACATGCATGCATAGGATTTTGTTGGAGGAAGATACTAAACCAGTACGGGAGCCCCAAAGGAGACTGAACCCCCTGACTCTGGATGTGGTAAAAAGGGAAATTACCAAGCTACTACAAGCTGACATTATTTATCACATATCTGATAGTAAATGGGTGAGCCCCGTGCAGGTTGTTCCAAAGAAATCTGGGGTCACAGTAGTTGAAAATCAGAACAATGAGCTACTACCCACAAGAATTCAAAAAGCAGTGGCGGGTTTGCATTGATTACTGAGACGACTTAACCAAGCCACCAGGAAAGATCATTTCCCATTACCTTTCATTAATCAGATGTTAGAGAGACTAGCTGGCAAGTCGCATTACTGTTTCTTGGATGGATATTCGGGTTATTTTCAGATCCATATAGCCCCAGAAGACCAAGATAAAACTACTTTCACTTGCCCATTTGGCACATTTGCATACAGAAGGATACCTTTTGGTCTGTGCAACGCTCCGGCACCTTTCAAAGGTGTATGGTAAGTATATTTTCTCGACCTTTTAGAAAATTACATGGATGTATTCATGGATGACTTTATTGTCTATGGCTCTTCCTTTGATGCATGTTTGGATAGTTTGACTCAGGTTTTGCATAAATGCATTAAGGCTAACCTTGTTCTGAATTTTGAGAAATGTCATTTCATGGTAGAGCAAGGCATAGTTTTAGGGCATATAATATCTAGCAAGGGTATTGAGGTAGATCCTGCAAAAATAGATATTATTTCATGCCTATCTTACCCCACATGCGTGCGGGAGGTTCGTTCTTTCCTTGGTCATGCAGGTTTCTATAGGCGATTCATAAAAGATTTTAGCAAAATTGCTCTTCCACTATCTAACTTGCTACAAAAAGAAGTGGAGTTCCATTTTGACCAGAAATGCAAGGATGCCTTCAATCACTTGAAGCAAGCATTGACCAGTACACCTATCATCCAGCCACCAGATTGGACACTCCCATTTGAGCTCATGTGTGATGCCTCTAATTATGCTTTGGGAGCTGTTCTTGCACAAAGGGTCGGCAAAATATCTCATGTCATCTCCTATGCTTCAAGAACTTTAGATCCTGCACAAGTCAACTACACCACCACTGAAAATGAACTTTTAGCAATTGTTTTTGCTTTAGACAAATTTAGATGATATTTGCTTGGTTCTAGAGTGGTTGTGTTTTCAGATCATACAGCTCTAAAGTTTCTCCTGAAGAAGCTTGATGCAAAGCCTAGGTTGATTAGGTGGATTTTGCTCCTCCAAGAGTTCGATATTGAAATCTGTGATAAAAATGGAGCGGAGAATTTAGTGGCTGATCACCTAAGCCGAATTAAAAGGGAGGCAGATACTTTTCCTATCCATGATGTCTTCCCTGATGAGCAGCTTTTCAAGTTGCAAGGTAATACTCCTTGGTTTGCTGATTTGATAAATTTCTTAGTTGCTGGTGTTTTCCTTGCACATTTTATTAGGGCTCAGATTGATAAATTGAAGAGTGAGTCAAAATATTATATGTGGGACGACCCTTATCTGTGGAAATTTTGTAGTGACCAAGTCATTAGGAGATGCATGCCTGATAATGAATTCCATTCTATTCTTAGCTTTTGTCATACACTTGCATGTGGCGGTCATTTTGGTCCCCAAAGGACTGCTAGGAAAGTTTTGGAATCTGGATTATATTGGCCCATTCTATTTCATGATGCATATGTGTTTTGTAAATCTTGTAATCAATGCCAAAGAACAGGAAACACTTCTCGAAGGAATGAGATGCCCCAGAAATCCTTATTGTTCTGTGAGATTTTTGATGTATAGGGTATTGATTTTATGGGACCCTTTCCTGTTTCTTTTGGTTTTGTTTACATTTTGCTAGCTGTTGATTATGTATCCAAGTGGGTGGAGGCGAAAGCTACTCGGACTGATGATTCCAAAGTTGTTGTGGATTTTGTTAGATCACAGATTTTCTGCAGGTTTGGAGTTCCGAAGGCCATCATCAGTGATCAGGGTTCACATTTTTGTAATCGAAGCATGGAAGCTTTGATGAAAAAGTATGGGGTCTTGCACGAGTTTCTACACCTTACCATCCCCAAACTAATGGGCAAGCCGAGATTTCTAACAGGGAGATCAAGCAGAAACTCCAGAAGACAGTTCAACCTAACAGAAAGGACTGGAGCAAGAGGCTTGAGGATGCTTTATGGGCTTACCGGACTGCTTATAAGACACCAATCGGGATGTCTCCGTATCGGATTGTTTTTGGAAAAGCCTGCCACCTGCCAGTGGAAATTGAGCATCATGCATTCTGGGCGGTGAAAATGTGTAACTTGGACCCAGATCAAGCAGGTATGGAGAGGAAGCTGCAGCTGCAGCAATTGGAGGAGATCCGCTTTAAGGCTTATGAAAGTTCCAAACTTTATAAGGAGAAGACCAAAGCCTTCCATGATAAGTTGATTCTGAGGAAAACATTTGAGATTGGTCAAAAAGTTCTCCTTTATAACTCCCGCCTCCGACTCATGCCTGGCAAATTAAGGTCTAGATGGGATGGACCATTTATTGTTACTAAGGTTTTTCCTTCTGGTACTGTTCAGATTAAAAGTGAGGTCACTGCCAAAGCTTTCATCGTAAAT
This sequence comes from Ormosia semicastrata, assembly GCA_029884595.1. Lineage (NCBI taxonomy): Eukaryota > Viridiplantae > Streptophyta > Magnoliopsida > Fabales > Fabaceae > Ormosia > Ormosia semicastrata. Next base: position 10,239,428 of record JAQQTO010000059.1, read on the forward strand.
GGACACCGCCTCAAACAGTATCATGAACTTCCAGAGAATGCAGAAGTGGAGGTGATGAACCTTCTCCATCCGCATTATGAATAAAAAAAAAGGAAAAGAAAAAAAAATAGCTGTGTGCCCGATAATGAGGTAGGTAGTGCCATTAAATTTTGTCACTCGGAAGCATGTGGAGGTCATTTTTTCTTCAGCGACAACAACTATGAAAATCTTGCAGTATGGATTTTATTGGCCTACTTTATTCAAGGTCTGTTACACCTTTTGCAAAAGCTGCGGAAATTGGTCAAAAAAAGTTCTGCTTTGAGATTATCATCTGCACCTACTCCTTGGAAAATTGAGATCTAGGTGGCGCGGTTCTTTTGTTGTCAAACACGTGTATCCTCTGGGGCCGTAGATATTGAGGATCCTAGGAATGGTAATGCGCTTAAAGTTAATGGACAAAGACTCAACCATTCCTGGAAAATCAAGTTCTTGAGTTCTTTGTGTTGCCGGTTAAGTGGCGGATACGGTACTCCGTGACTCTCAAGTCGGTTTATTTTTCAGTTTCCCAAAATAACTGAACCCTTCTTCTCCTTCAAAATGGATGTCATTCTTTCAAACCTGAGCAAACATTTTCCTTCTCTTCCTCAAAATGCTCTGAGAAAAATCTACAAAGTTCGATGTGAAAGATTGAGACTGTTAATGCACAAAGGTATGCCAGAAGATGTACGCTGGATAATTGAAGCAAAGGTGTGATTAGCAGGTGAGTCCTCAATTTCATTTGACTCATATATGCCCGGTCTTGGAAGAAGTTCATATTCTAAAAGGAGAAGAGCAAAAAGGTTACAAGTCTGTCACAAATGTGGACGATGGAACTGTAACAAGCAATGTCGTACTTTGGGGATGGTTTCTGCAAATAGAGAAGATAAAATTTTCTTCATTAAGAATGGACTGAGTAAGGAGTCATTAGATGATATCTTATTGACTCTTGAGATACATTCTTGTGGATTGGTGCATCGTGAAATTCTTAAATTGTGGAATCTCTTCAAGGATGAAGAAAAACGCTACAGTCTTGGGAATTTGACTCTAAAAGACACTGTTTGCCAATTTATAAGAAAATTGGATGGGAAACTTATCCTCGACTCATAGAAGACGTTTAAGCCGTTACTAGACGTTAAACCAGAGGCAGATGTGAGCCATATCCACAAACAATCTGTACATATCATCATCATCTTCTTCTTCTTCTTCATGTCATCTTTCAAACAAAAACAAAAAAAAACCAAAAAAAAAAGAAAGAAAGAAAGAAAAGATTATGTGTTTCTTAATTTCAACCTTTTCTGACAATAGCCAACCTACCCTTATAGGTGCAATTATTCCTCTTTCCATTCTTTTTCTTATTTAAACACTCCATTTTCTCCATTTTCCTTCAACTCAGAAACACTCAAAGAGAGGAAGAGTATAGAATGGGGCCTTCTATTCGTAACCTAAAAAATGCCTGTGTTTTTTGTGGGTCGAGTTATGGGAAGGGATTAGAGTTTGTAAATGCAGCTAGCACTCTTGGTCGATCACTTGCTGCGAGGAATATTCATCTTGTATATGGGGGAGGTTGTCGTGGGTTAATGGGGGCTGTATCACTTGCTGCTTTTATAGGAGGCAGTCAGGTTTTAGGTGTTATTCTTAAACCTTTAGCTGAAAATAACATCACTGGAAAGACAGTTGGAAAAGAAATTCAAGTAACATCTATGCATGGACGAATGAAAACAATGGTTGACAATTCTGATGCATTTCTTGTCTTACCAGGTGGTTTTGTTACTTTGGAAGAAATTTTTCAAATTGTCTCTTGGGCCGAACTGAACATCCACCATAAACCCATTGGTTTGTTGAATGTTAATAATTTCTTTGATCTTTTGTTATCTTTTCTTGACAAAGCTGTGGAACAGAAATTTATCACTCCTTCAGCAAGACAACTTCTTATCTCTGCCTCCACTATTGATGAGCTCATTGATAAATTAGAAGCTTTTGAGTATGTACCTGATAAGGTATTAGCTCAGATAGATTGGTCAACAGGAAGCAGCGAAGGAAGTAACAAGAAAAGAAAGCCAGATCTGAAATTTTCTCTTTAATGGGTTTGATTTTATTGTACTTTGTTTCTATTTAAATTTGTGTCAGTTTTCTCCAACAGGTAATATCTTCTATCCTTTACTCATCTATCTTTTAACATTGAGGACAATGTTGTGATCTAGTTGGGGGGGAAGGATAGTTGACCCAAAAAAAAAATTTTTTTGTTTTGTTTGGAAAGCATGATATAATTGTCATGGACTTATTAAACCAATTAGTGATGGCAGAGTAAGGAGTAATTTTACTCTTGAGACGTATCTTAATTGGTGGCAGAGTAAGAAGTTTTTTTTTAGGTAGTAATTAATTAGTATTAAATTGTGGAAGTACTAAAGTTTTATTATTTGATTTCTTTTCAGGGTCTGATGCGGCACTGACAGTGTGCTTCTTTTCTGCTTGGCGTTGATTCATTTCTTATCAGGTTGTGTTGCTCTTTTCTATATCTCTCTTTCATATTGAGGGCAATGTTATATTAAGTGTGGGGGAAAGATTTTAGCATTTTTTTTGAAAAAATAAAAAAAAAATAGAAAAGGTTCATTGCATGATTGAATAACTTTTCTCCCTTCTTGAACTGATATGCTTGGTGATGGATGATTGAATTGATGAATTGAGTTTGATGGATGCATACCTTGTGAGATTTTGAGCCTAATGGATGGATTCAACATTTATGTCATTCTCTTCTTTCTTGTGTGATTTTCACTCATGTTAATGACCACTCTAGAACTTGCTTTGATTCTTTTTGAGGCTACATTTCACTTGCATGCACGAACATGATTGAGGCCCTCTTTCTTAATTAGCTAGTTTAACCGAATAGCCAACCTTGTTTTCAATATGATATCAAGCACTCTTTTGACTTCTTGAAAATTCTCTGATTGGTGCCAACCTTGTATATTTTCCTTTACTTAACCCCTTTGAGCTTATTTGACCATTCCTTGTTTCTAGCTCATTATGTGCCTTAAATGAAAAATCGTGTTCTTACTTTACCTTAGGGAATAAAAGAACATTAGCTTGGTTAATGGATGAGTTTTTGAATAAGTGTGGGGGTGTGTGTACAAAATGGTTGTTGAAAAAGGAAAGAGTGCCTAAAAAAAAAGAGGAAAAATTGTATGTATATAGTTATGTTCATATATATATATATATATAAAAAAGGATTAGGAAATGAATATGTAAAGGGATATACATTAGAGTTGGGATGAACTTTTATGCTTGTTATTTGAACTCAGCTCTCATTTGCTTTTATTCCCTTTAGTATTTATCTTCTCATATCCATTTTATCCTCTTCTATTACCTTGACCTCACTACAACCTTGAATAAAGTCCTCATGATTTGTGTGTGCATGTGTTTTGAGTAGTGGAGAAGTAGAAGATAAGCAAGCTTATGGTAGTGCAATTTTCATGGGTTGAATTGAGTGAAATACCTACCTTTTAAACACTTGAGAGATTGTGAGGGAATCTTGTGAAGATCTATCATTCTCGATTCATGTTGAAGATACCTTGCTTGTTGGTTTGAGATGTGGAGAATTGTTAACTCATGAATGTTTTGATCCCTTGAACCTTTGGTTGTTCTTCTTGATTGTAAAATTTTGGGCTCTTGAATGTCGTTGGAATATAAATTTTTGTTAATCTCTTATGTCCTTGTTTTGGTCTTGAGTTTTGCCTAGGAGTGCAAAAAGCTAAGTGAGGGGGGAAATTTGATAATCACATATTTTATTCATTAAGAAACCCTTATGTTTAGTCATTTACACTCTCTATATTCTTAATTGATTGAGTTTGGTATGATTTTGTGAGTTTGAGCTCAAATTGGTCCTAATTGAATATTTTCAGCATTATTGAGATTTGACACTGTTTCTGTATTTTGGCCATAACTTAAGTTCCTGATATCTGATAATCATGAATTTTACCTTGTAGGAAAGCTAAGAGGAAGCTCTACAACTTTGATAAAGAGCTCAAAGTCCTAAACAGATGTCTAAGGGACCTAAGTTTACATGGAATTCAAAATACGATTTCTATCACTAGAATCCGAATGGTGTGCACTCATAAAATCATATCTCAAGCTGTAATAATGGAGATGGGCTGAAATTTGGATAGTTGATAGTTAAGATCCAAATAAACAACTTTCATGAAGAACACTTTTTGAAAAAATGAAGTCTAATGGGTCAGTTTGAGCTTGCAAGTCGGAACAGAGGTGCTGAAGTTGGGTTTGAGCAACCTGCAATATTTGGATCATATCTTAGGCTGTAGGAAGCCAAATTGGACAATCCAGATATGCATGTTATAGCCAAGACAAAGATCTACAACTTTCACGAAGAGTACTTTTCATGGATCTGAAGTATAGTTAGTCATTTTTGGCTTCCAAGTTAGATAAGAAATTTTCATCCTCAACCACCCACCCACTCATCCACTCAGCCACTCCACTCCACCAACCCACTCAACCACTCCACTCCACCAACCCACTCATCCACCCACTCCCCTTTGTCCTTTTATTACCCTAAACTTCTATAAAAGGCACCATTGGTTATCATGAATAACAAGTTGTATTCTCCTTCATTTCTCTCATAGTTTCTTCTTGTTTCTTCATAGTTTCTCATAGCTTTTGTATATTTTGATGCTCCCCTTCATGGTAATGGAGGGCTAAGCTACTTTCGGTCAATTTAGAACTCTTGAAGAGATTGTGGTTTGGATTCTTGAGACCTTGGTTATGTATTGTATTTGATTTGTAATTGAATTTCTCTTTTCTTCTTTTTTTTCTTCTTCTTGATCTTCAATGCATGAATGGTGATTCTATTTATGTTGATCTGATTTGATCTTGGTTTAAAATTGAGATTTATGATGAAACTTAGAACTGATTGATCTAAACTAATCAAATAAATGAAAATTGAGATTTGTGATGAAACTTAGAACTGATTGATCTAAATTAATCACAGAATTGAAAATGTTAGGTTACTGATTTGTGCCTAAGTTAATTGAATTTGGTACTTGAAATTAACATAGATCTTCATGAATGGTGTGATTGCGGATTTGTGTTTATCACTTGTTAATTGAATTCTAGACGATCGTCTAGTATGAATTCTGGATTTGATGCGAGATCTCGGTTAGATCCAAATTAACAATTCAATTGCGCTTCAAGTGTTCTATGAAGGGTCTATGATTGAATCCACCCAATCTTGGATAGGTTTCTAAATTGACTTGTTCTTTAATTGTTATTTCTTCCTTTAATTTTGTTAAGTGCGATCTTAAACTGTCAAACCCCCCTTTGCTAAACTTTCAATTGATTTGATTAAATTGCATCTACAATCCTCGTGGAGATGATCCGGTGTTGTTACTGTGCTACAAGCTTAGGTAATAACTTCGGTTATAATTTTGACTGAGTTCGGCGCTCGTCAAACAACAAAAAGGGGACATCGATGGATGGAAGAAGGAAGTCCATTTTTGGATGAGTCGCTTTGCAAAATTGGCATATTTGGTTAATTCACCAATTGCGGATACTCCATATCATTTGAAGAAAACTGATCAGATGGTTAATCCCTTTGAAACACCGATAGAAATTAGTGATTTCATTGAGTACTGTAAGAACCTTATAGGGCAGATGAAACAAATGGCTAAGGCCTATTCTGATAGGGAATAGTTTCTTTCGGCTAGGTCATGATGTATTCATCTAAGAATCAATGTATTGTTATATCTTTTCAGTTGAATGAATGAAGTATGCTTGTGTCGGCACTCATTTTTTCTATCCCATATTTCACTGGAGGCTTAATACTTTTGAACGAGACGTTCTGGGTAATAGTCACAACAAACAATATCAAAGATACTCATTTCAAATTTATTTGGTGTAAAATCACTAACGGTCCTTTAACAAATAATGAACATAATCACCGATCTTCTAAAATTTTCAGGTAAAAAATGTTGAACCATTGCTCATCCTCGGAAAATACAGATTGCACAAACCCGAGCCTACAGAACTAGATCACAAACTAGGCTGCAAGAGATGTCAAACTCAGAAAGAAACTTAAGTCAAGAGATGGATGAAATGAGAGAAAGAATCAATACAATGGCAAAAGGATAATCGAGGGTCGAAGATTTACTAAGACAGTTAACTGAGACCCTTAGAACAACAAATGGAACATCTGTCGGCACTAGGGTAAATTCAAACAATAATGTGAATGAACAGGGTGATTCCATAAACGAAAATCATGAAGGGGAGAAAAATAATGTAGAAGTAACTCATGAACAGCCGGTGAAAATATTCCTGAACAGCAACTCCGAAAAAGAAAAATTAAGAGATGAATTGATTTGAAAGATGCAAGAGCAAATTAAAGCCATGCAAGGCCCTAATCTGTATGGCTCAGTGGGAATCGATGAACTGTTCCCTGAGGTTGAAGTCAATATTCCCAAAGACTTCAAAGTACCAGACTTCTCAAAGTATGATGGGAGCACCAATCCAAAGTTCCATCTGAAGACTTACATCACCAAAATGGCCATTTGGTCATAGGATCAAAAGTTCTTAATCAATTTCTTCCATGAGAGCCTGACTGGGTCGGCTTTGGAATGGTACATGCAACTTGACCATTCAAAGATTTCTTGTTGGGATGATTTGACGAGTCTATTCTTGGAGCAATATCGATTCAATATCGACACCGCACCTACCCGAGAACAACTAGGGTCAATGCAGAAAAAGAATGATGAAACTTTCAAGCAATACGCTCAAAGATGGAGAATGTTAGCAGCCCAAGTTCAACCACCTTTGACTCCATCAGAAATGAGCTCATACTTTATGGGGACCCTAGGAGCACCTTTTATTGGGCTGATGGCAGGTGCTGCCTACAGAGATTTTTCTGATCTAATTTCGGCTGGAGAAAGGATTGAGAACCTTGCAAAAGCAGGAAAATTACCTACTGGAAATACAGAGAGCAATTTTCCTAAGAAGGTGGCACCAACAAGGAAGAAAGAACCAGAAGTCAGTTATGTGCATCAACAAAACTCATGTTTCCCTCGTAACCCACAACCATACCCTTCTTATCAAGCCCCTTCACCCGCTTTTCCGGCTTACCAGACTTCATACCAAGTTAATAATGTTCCTTCACCACATCCCGTCTATACCAATCGTTCTCCCGCACCTCGAAATCCAGGAAACCAAGGGTATGCTCGACCCCCGTCGAATCTACCCCCTTTTCCAAAGTTGCCAATCTCCAATACTGATTTGTTTTAACAATTGTTTGATGCACATTTGGTTGCATGCGTTCCTTCTCGCCCTATGGTGCCCCCATTTCCAGCCTAGTACAATCCTAACGTAACTTGCAAGTTCCATATGGATAACCCAGGACACTCAATTGAAGATTGCGAGGTATTTAAAACCATAGTGAGGAGATTAATTTCTTGTGGAAAGCTAGACTTTGAAGAGGAGAAGGGACCTAGCATTACTAGCAACCCAATTCCAAATCATGGGAAGGGGATTGTAAATGCATTAGAAAAGGAGAATGAAGGACTTCAAAACGTAGCAGAGGTCAAAAATCCTATGAAGTTAATATTCCAAGGTCTTGTCCAAGTAGGCTATTGTTCCTCAGTAGCCTTGGGCGATGTAGGGATTGAATATGATACTGAAGCTTATTGTGAATACCATATAGAGAAGGGACACGATATTGAAGGTTGTCAGGAGTTTAAGGCTCGGGTACAAAGATTCATGGCTTTGGGGATAATAGATGTTACTCAAGCAAGAGGGTTCGCAAAAGAGATAGATATTGTGGAGCGTCTAGTCCTCAAACTCCCGCGTACTAGTGAAGTTCCAGATTCCTAGAAAGTTATCATAGCGATAAAGAAGCCTACACCTTTTCCCTAAAGTGATACACATGCTATGCCTTTGAAGTATGATGTCAAGGTAAAAACACAAAGTAATATAGGACAAACCGCTTCAACCCCTGTTGCTCAGATAGCAGAGCCCGCACAAGCAGTGTCAAGCGTTGTGGGCATAGGAGGGATCACAAGAAGCGACAGGTGCTATGGGCAAGAAGATAAGACCGGGAAAGGAAAAGCAGGCTTCGTAGAAACAAAAGAACATGATAAAGAAGAATTCCTAAAAATCATGAAGCAAAGTGAGTATGATGTGGTAGAACAACTCAGAAAGACTCCAGCTCAGATCTCCTTATTGTCACTCATCATGAATTCTGAACCTCATCGCAAAGCACTGCAAAGAGTGTTAAATGAAGTCTATGTGAAATCGGATGTTACCCCAGAAAGTTTAGTGAACATGGTAGACCCAGTAAGGTACATCAATGTGATCCCCTTCTCGGAGGAAGAAGTGGTACGTTCGATAGGGAATAACCCATGTGCTTTGCATATCACTTTGAAATGTCAGGGGTATGTAGTCACAAAGGTTTTGATTGATGGGGGTTCTGCCTTGAACGTCCTCCCGAGGACAACCCTGTCCCAGCTGGCTATGAGTGTAGAAGACCTTAGGCCTCAAGAAATGACAATGCAGGCCTTCGATGGAAGGAAAAGAGGAATTCTGGGAGAAGTGACCTTTCCACTTGAGATAGGCCCGAGCTGCTTCCAAGTGTTGTTTCAAGTAATGGATATTGAGCCTACATATACTATGCTTCTAGGAAGGCCATGGATCCACGCTGCTGGTGTTGTTCCCTCGACCCTGCACCAATGCCTGAAATACATTGAAAATGGATGTCTGGTTACCGTTCGAGGAGAGGAAGAAATCTTACTGATGAAGCCTACTTCAGTGCCTTATGTTGAAAACACAGAGCTGGAGGTGGAAAACTTCCTACACAGTTTCCAGTTAGTGGAATCGAAGGCAAAGAAGGATGAGTCATCCTCTAAAGATGTTCATCAAGTTATGACTCACATTATGGCCAATAATGGTTACCAAGCCGGAAAAGGTTTAGGAATTCAGCTTCAAGGAACCAAGTCTATGATCACCCTGCCAGAGAACAAAAACAGATATGGTCTGGGATATGAGGCATCTTTGGAAGGCATGATGAAGCACAACTTGGTTCTCAATGAAGAAAAAAAGAGAATGAAGTGAAAAAGACGATTCCTCATCTGAAGGAAACATTCCCCATCCCTGCCGAGGTTATCAATAGAACCTCCAATCATCAGGTCCGGCTAATCATTAACAATGTAGACGAAGACTCCGGAGAAGACCACGTTATCCAGCTTGCTGTCGATTTGAAACCTCTGAACAATTGGCGATCTGAGGCGTTAATAGATGTGATTGTCATAAAGTAATTGTTTAGTCGTGATGTTATCTTAGACTTTTGTAATGCTGAATTTATGCTAACTCTTGTCGAAGCTTTAATGTAACGAACTTGTGTGTTTTTCCAGTATGATTCTCTGCTCATGTTATCTTTCATCAAAGTTTCAATACAATGAACTTGTGTGTTTCTCAGTTGATTCACTGCTTTAGTTCTTTTCTATTTTTGATTTACGTCTTTGCTTAGTCTTGTCCAATTACCATATTTTCTTTCTGTTTCCAATCGGGCATAAATAAATCTTCCAGGGACTTAGGTCTGGTAGAGCTATTGTCCCATGAAAGGATGCCTGAAAGCTCAAGGATGGACTCCTATTCAATGCTGGATATAGATAACTATGACTCAGATGAAGATAGGAACGCCACTGAGGGGTTTGCCAAATTAGTAGAAAGGTCAGAAAGAGACTTAAGCTTAGATGAGGAAGAAGTAGAGGTGATCAATATGGGAACCGATGAAGACAAGAAGGAGTTGAGGTTAGTGGATAACCCAGAACGTGAAAGCATGATCAAGTTATTCAGAGACTACATGGATGTATTTGCTTGGTCCTACCGAGATATGCCAGGGCTGGATCCGAGCATAGCTTCCCACAAGAATCCGCTATACCCCAATGTTGAGGCGAAAAAGCAGAAATTAAGAAGAATGCACCCTGAAATGTCTTTAAAGATCAAAGAGGAAGTCACCAAGCAATTGGAGGCGGGTTTTTTAGAAGTATCAAGGCACCCAGAATGGGTAGCAAATATCGTCCCCGTTCTGAAGAAAGATGGAAAAGTCAGGATGTGTGTGGACTATAGGGATTTGAATAAAGCTAGCCTTAAAGATAATTTCCCATTGCCTCACATTGATGTCCTTGTTGATAATGCAGCGAGAGGTCATAGATTCTCTTTTATGGATGGTTATTCTGGTTACAATCAAATTCTTATGGACACGAGTGATAAAGAGAAGACCATATTTGTCACATCATGGGGAACCTTTTGTTACATAGTCATATCATTCAGATTGAAGAATGCTGGGGCCACCTATCAGCGTGTCATGGTTGCTTTATTCCACGATATGATGCACAAAGAAATTGAGGTATACATGACATAGTTACTAAGTCCAAAGAAGGGGAAAGCCATGTGGTAGTGTTGCAAAAGTTGTTTGAAAGACTCAGAAAATACAAGTTGAGACTAAATGTGACGCCCCTTTTTAAACCCAAGGGAACATCTCACTTTCAAATACAATGCGGAAATAAAATTTTATGTGAGTTAAGACCCGGTTCATTTTAATAATATATACATTTACTCAATTGTAGTTGGTTAAGTAAATTAACAAGTATATTTTTTTTTTCTATTCATTTGTTACATTTACGTTAATGATAATCAATATCCACGGTGACGAGACATACATGGGAAATTAACATTTCATTCATATATATATATATAATTATCAACTGTTTAGTTACAAAGCCTGGCATAACAAAAAGCAAAACTATACCTGCCCCCAAAGGATTATACATACATATCCCTACGGTATCAGAATATACAGCCCACTGCAGACAAAACATCAGGCCCCCAAAATAAAATACTGGTAGCCATCAGTAGCTACAAGTAAAGTCAGTCCCTCAAGTGAGGAGGAATCGAGTCAAGGTCCTCTTCGGGGTCGTCCTCAGGAACTTTTTCGGGATCTTCCTTAGGATCTTCTTCGTCAGAGGAAATCACCATAGGAATCGCAGAGTCACGGGACGGGGCCCGAGCGGTGGAACGAAAAGAGTCTTCCCGCGGAGTGAAATAAAGGTCACCCCACATCTCGCGTATCGGTAGCTGAAACTCCAGACGTAAACTAATACAGCAGGTGAAGACAGGCGGCTCGTGACGCCTCCAGGCTAGAGATAACGACACATTCCCCGTATAGACGCAACGCTCAGAACCATAGTTGATGTACCAACACTCTGGCCCTCCCAAGAAAGTCAGGCGCACATCTCCCAAAAATCTTTGCGTGCGTGGCTCCATACGCTTCTGCAGTCGCTCAGTCGAGATGAGGCCAAAAATCAGGGAAGTCGGGGCTTCCTTAGGTTCCTTCTGATTATCTTCTATGGAACGCAGTATACGGACAAGACAGAAATAGAGAGACAGAGAAGAGGTAAGACATCCTACCATCATTACCAATCATAGCATCGAGAAACCAAACGGCGCTAAGCGCTCACATAGCATTTATGACAGCAATAATGGTAATAGACATTCAATGGCAATTATGATCAACCAAACAGTTCCAAGCAGTCGTGTACATATAGATATATCAGAGGTACAACAGTTCCAATTATAATAACAATACATGCCAGATGATTCATGGACTCACTATGCACACTTGCCCTCAATAACCAAAATCCTACTCTATGGAGCTAGACACAAAACAGTCGGAGAGAACGATCAGGAGGTATGTCTATATTCTTGGCTGCCCAGGCCCTCAAGTGCTAAAATTCTCAAATTATCATTTTGTACATCATGGCATTTTACAAGACATTCTACACAGATCTCGACATAGGACAGCGTCTCGGTCCGGATCGTCGGTGTGTTTGCATCGGGCACCGCCCCATTGACAGACGAGTTGGGTTTGCCCATTGTGAGGTACCCGCACCCCGACGCCCCAAGGTCAACAAGTAACCTACACTTGTCTATTCGCACCCGCACAAAGGTGTAAGTTCAACTCCTAGGCTACCGGCCTTAACCAAGTCCAACGGACAATCTCTTTCTTTTTGTTTAATGCATGACACAATCATACTCCTCATGACCAACTAGGTCCATCATGCCTCAAATGCATGTTATATCATTTATCAACAATATCTGATCCCATTCACGGGTCCACAACAATCCAATAGTACATTTTAAGGATATCCACAATTTCCATTCATAGTCATGATGAAAGTCAACCATTAAATTCATTATGTGCCTCAAAAGCTCACCCATACTCATGTTCTTCCCTGTTTATGAATCCCTACTTAATCTCTAGTCATCCAATCATTTATGATTCATGTACTTTTATTAATCCAAGGGTTTTGAATCCAGGAAGATACATGGCCAGAATCACCAATAACGTCACAGATTTAATTGCTAGGTATTGGGTGATAAACCCTAGTTGTGAATTCGACAGAGACTATGCATTTAGTGGAAAATTGAGGCTGCCATTCGACGAAGACTAACATGGCAGAAGGATGAAAAATGGGAGAACATTTTATAACAAGATTGGATAAAAACCAATTTCTGTCGGATGGAGGTTCTGTCGAACAGAGATCAAAACTGTCGAATTTTTCCAGAAGGTCAGCAGAAGTCCAATTTCGACGGATGTGGGTGTCGACGTTAGAGAAATCTCCCAAGTGTCGAACCGATGAAAAACACTGTGATCAGAACTCTAATTCGACGGATCTTGACATTCTACTCAACGAATATTAACTTTGGGAAGCTTCTGATAAACGGACAGAAGATCTACTCGATAGGTATGTCTCTCGATGGTTATTGGCATTCTAACTCGACGAATACATCACTCGACGGATGTGGTCATTCAAATTCGACGGATTTTACATTGGAGGAGTTTCTCTCCTAAGTGGTCAGGAGTTCATACTCGACGGATTTTGATAATGCACTAAATGACCAGGAATCAAATTCGACGGGCATGACCAGGGGTTCATACTCGACGGATTTTAACTTTACTAAGTGATCAAGACATCACATTCGACGGGTTTGGCCAGGGGTTCATACTCGACAGGTTTTGACTTTACTAAGTGATCAAGACATCACATTCGACGGGTTTGGCCAGGGGTTCATACTCGACAGGTTTTGACTTTACTAAGTGATCAAGACATCACATTCGACGGGTTTGGCCAGGGGTTCCTACACGACAGGTTTTGACATTGCACTTAATGGTCAGAAACCCAAGTCATTACCACTTCTCTCCAATAATCCCAAAATTTTAGTCTCAAGGCGTGGCCATCCGAGAGCCAGCCCGACAGCGTTCCTTTTAGATTATCCGTTCTAGACATATATATCAAAACACACAAACAATCAAATAGCATATATATATATATATATACATCACCAGCAGCATACAAACAGAGATGAATCACAGTTCCAATCATAAACAACGTCCCTAAATGCTAAAAGAGGTTGAGGAGGAGTGTCTTCCTCTTACCTGGGAGAAGCACAAAGAAAGGTGGCTCCTTTTTGGGTCAGGATTTCGTTTTCAGCTTCCAGGAAATCCTTAAAGCTCCAACCTTTAAGCTTCAAAGACGTAGGAGAATGAAGATGGAAGAAATGGCAGAACCTTGAAGCTGATTTCCTCAATGATGGTGGTTCTCCAATCACGAAATGGTGCTAAGATTGGGACGGTTTGAAGAACAAAATGTGTGGGTGGATGGTGTTTCTTTGTAGGGTGAAAGAGAAGAGAGAAGATGAGTGAATAGTAGTAGCGTATTTGGAGGAGAGGAAATGTGAGAAAAGGAAATGAATTAGACCCACCCCTTAATTTCAAACGTGCAGCACAAATTTGGGAGGAGAGAGAAATGATAAAAATAATGGTTGGAGGAAGCTTCTTTGAGAAGCTTTGCGCGCTCCTCGATAAAGTACATAGTAAGCTTGTCTCCAAATTAAATACATCCGATGATGATTAATTACCTTTGTGGAATTATTTTCTCGGTGAATAAAATTCTGATTGATGAAAATAATATTTTATTATTCATCAAATGATTTTATGATACCGAAATTTTATTTAATAGATAAAACCTCAAAAAAATGTAAACCTCGCAAACTGTGCCCGATCTCGGGTTTAGTAAGATCCCCCGTTGACACGTTGACAGTTCAAAGTTTACCAGCCTCGGGAAAATATTCTAGTTTCCCGCTCTCTCTGATTCGTACACGCAAAACGAAGAATATATTAAAATATTCATCATTTTCAGAAAAATCCACAAAAATTCCTAAAAATCATAAATATTATAAAATGATCGTTTATAATAAAATAAAGAATTTTTGGGATGTTACACTAAACCCGACAAAATGTGTTTTTGGTGCGTCGACTGGAAAATTGCTTGGTTTTGTCGTTAGCAAGGAAGGAATCAAAGTGGACCCTGATAAAGTCAAAGCAATACAAGAGATGCCCTTGCTCCCAACTGAAAAGGAGGTAAGAAGCTTTCTCGGGAGATCGAATTACATCGCTAGGTTCATAGCCAACCCGACCGGACTTGTGAGCCAATCTTCAAGCTACTAAAGAAACAACAACCAGGAGAATGGGATGAACACTGTCAGGAAGCTTTTGAGAAGATAAAAACTTACTTGCAAAGTCCTCCTATTTTGGTGCCACCTACACCTGGTCGTCCTTTGATATTATACCTCACCGTATTGCAGACATCCATGGGAGCAATGCTAGGGCAGCATGATGAAACGAGAAAAAAAAGAATAGGCTATCTACTATTTGAGCAAGAAGTTTAATGAGTGCGAGTCTCGCTACATGATAATTGAGAAAACATGTTGTGCACTGGCATGGACGTCTAGAAGGTTGAGGCAGTACATGTTGTACTATACTACTTGGCTTATCGCAAGAATGGACCCGATAAAGTATATATTCGAAAGCCCTCATGTTTTCACACGGGTCTCCAAGTGGCATGTGGTTCTTTCTGAGTTCGACATAAAGCACATAACTCGAAAATCTATCAAAGGGAGCATAATTACAGATCACTTAGCTGAGAACCCACTCGATTACAAGCAACCTGTGACGTTTGATTTTCCTGATGAGGATGTTTTAGTAGTTGAAGAAGAAGAATCAGATGAAGAGGACATGTGGAAGATGTTTTTTAACGGAGCAGTCAATATGTATGGGAATGACATAGGTGCAGTGGTCATATCACCAAGTGGGAAGTAATACCCAGTGGCCATCAAGTTAGAGTTCGATTGCACCAATAATGTTGCAGAGTATGAAGCTTGTGCTCAAGGGTTAAAGGTTGCAATAGAATTGGGAGTGAAAGAACTACAAGTATATGGAGATTCAGCACTGATAATTTATCAAGTGAACGGGGAATGGCAGACTAAGGACCCCAAGTTGATTCCATACCAGAAATATTTGATGCAGTTGATCGAGAAGTTTGAAGAGATCACCTTTTCGCACTTGACTCGGGATAAGAACCAGTTTGCAGATGCTTTAGCAACTTTGGCTGTAATGATCAATCTGAATATTCATGCTAATGTGCAACCCATCCGAATAAGAGCAGAAAGCGAACCAGTTTATTGTTCTAATATTGAGGAAGAAGAAGATGGTCAGCCTTGGTTCCATGATATCATGCAGTACATCAAGTTCAGAGAATACCCATCAGGGGCAAATGAGACAGATAAAAAGAGCATCCGTCGGCTTTCCATGGCTTTCTTTTTGAATGGGGAAATACTGTACAAAAGAAACTATGATGGCACACTCCTCAAATGTATAAGAGCTAAGGAGGCTCTCACCATCCTAACAGAAATTCATGAGGGAATATGTGGAACACATGCCAACGGTATCATGATGGCTCGTCAGATCCTACGATATGGTTATTACTGGTCCACTATGGAAGCTGATTGTATAGAATATGTTCGAAAGTGTCATAAATGCCAAGCGTACGCTGATCGCATTAATGCACCACTTGTCCCATTGCATAATATGGTGGCACCCTGGCCTTTTTCAATGTGGGGAATCGATGTTATAGGGCCAATAAACCCGAAAGCTTCCAATGGCCATAGGTTTATCCTGGTAGCAATTGATTATTTCACCAAATGGGTAGAGGCCGCTTCCTATGCCAAAGTCACTCAAAAAGTTATGCTTAAATTCTTAAGGGTAAACATCATTTGTCGGTATGGAATTCCAGAGAGGATTATCACAGATAATGCCCCTAACCTCAATAGTGCAGAAATCAAGAATCTATGTGAGAGGTTTAGGATCAAGCATCACAATTCTGCTCCTTACAGACCCCAGATGAATGGTGTAGTAGAAGCAGCAAATAAGAACATCAAGAAGATAGTAGCCAAAATGGTGGTCAACTACAGAGAATGGCATGAGATGCTCCCCTATGCTTTCCACGCTTATCGCATTAATATCCGATCCAGCACTGGGGCAACACCATTCTCCTTGGTCTATGGTATAGAAGCGGTTTCCCCCATAGAGGTTGAAATCTCATCTTTAAGAGTGTTGATGGAAGCCGAGTTAGAAGAAGCTGAATGGGTAAAGACTCGGTATGAGCAGTTAAACATGATTGAAGAAAAGTGATTAAAAGCTATCTGTCATGGGCAAATATACCAAAGAAGAATGGCAAGAGCTTTCAACAAGAAAGTGCGCCCTAGGGAGTTCCAACCAGGTGACCTGGTTTTAAAGAAAAAACTTCCAAACTAAGAGGACGCTCGAGGAAAATGGGCACCGAGTTATGAAAGGCCGTATATCGTTAAGAAGGCATTCTCTGGAGGAGCCTTAGTTTTAACAGATATGGATAGAAATGAATTGCTAAGACCGATAAATGCTGATGCAGTCAAGAAGTTCTATGCCTAAAAAAAAGGGGGGAAAAAAAAAAAGAAAAAGAAAATAGCCCGTTAGGTTGAAAACCCGTCAGGGCGGCCTAAGCAAAAGTTAGGGCATCTAAATTAGGCAAAAAGTTTTAAGTCGGCAAAGACTCTCCTAGGAGATGTCACCTGAAGGGCTCACCCCGATAGCATAAAAGGAGACAAAAAAAAATTGGGGCAATTTTAAGTGGCGATGGAAGACAAAACTGGGGCAATTTTAAGTGGTGATTGATGGAAGAGAGCTCGTGTCACTGGTGGTTGTAATATCCATCTGAGAATTAGGACCTATCTAATGAGAAGAAAGGAATCCTAACTGGGGCAATTGTCTGTCACCTTGCATTTGTATCATCTTTTTGTACTATTTGCCTTTACATGCTTGTGAACACTCAAATCAATGAAAATACTTTCCTTTCTTCTCTTTTATTCTTCATCTTTCTTTGTCATGTTCCTTTCTTTTATATTTGTGAAGTCACACATGTTTATCACAAAATGCTTCGATAAGAGGGAATATAAATTCAGTATCATTGATTTAGCAATTTGATGGCAATCCTCTAACTAATGAGTTAGATCAAGAATGAATCAGAAAGTTCCAACGAGGCAAGAAAAGCTCCCAATGCGATTCGCAATGTTAAGAGGGAAACTATGTACCTGATGAGCAAACTCAGAAGGAAAGTAACTCCAGTGTCCGAGGATCCCAAGGAACTCGAAACAAGTTGATAAGCCCTGGTTTGCGAGAGCCTACGCCCGGGTTTAATAGATCAAAATTTTCTGAGGAAGCAATTAAAATCGAGTATGCAAGAGAAAGGTTTTGGCATAATGTTTTCAATCTTTTGATATGATTTTTGAGTTGCAGGAATGTACGTTGGAACATCCCTCCATGAGCTACAAATTTGTGAAAAGTGACGTCTTTGGCTTTTACGCCAAGCTTCATTGTAAAAGAACAGCAGAAAAAAAAATCCTTTCGGGCCACGCCCACTATCCTTTAAAATTTCTGGGCCAAGCCCATTGTCTTTTAAATTTCGGGCCAAGCCTGCTGTCTTTTTAAATTCCAGGCTAAGCCCATTATCTTTTAAATCCTGGGCCAAGCCCATTGTCTTTTAAATTCTGGCTCAAGCCCATTGTCTTTTAAATTTCGGGCCAAGCCCGCTGTCTTTTTAAATTCCAAGCTAAGCCCACTGTCTTTTAAATCCTGGGCCAAGCCCATTGTCTTTTAAATTCTGGGCCAAGCCCACTGTCTTTTAAATTTCGGGCCAAGCCCGTTGTCTTCTAAATTCTGGGTCAAGCCCACTGTCTTTTAAATTATGGGCCAAGCCCACTGTCTTTTAAATTATGGGCCAAGCCCACTGTCTTTTAAATTATGGGTCAAGCCCATTGTCTTTTAAAATTCTGGGCTAAGCCCACTGTCTTTTAAATTATGGGTCAAGCCCACTGTCTTTTAAATTATGGGCCAAGCCCATTGTCTTTTAAAATTCTGGGCCAAGCCCATTGTCTTTTAAATTATGGGCCAAGCCCACTGTCTTTTAAATTATGGGCCAAGCCCACTGTCTTTTAAATTATGGGCCAAGCCCACTGCCTTTTAAATTCCGGGCTAAGCTCACTACCTTTTAAATTTCGGGCCAAGCCCACTGTCTTTTACCATTTCCAGTACTAAAGTCACCAAAGGTCTTTTAAAATTCAAAAAAAAAAATTCTTTTGTAATCAATAAATGACAACTGAGCTGTGACAGGTCATTGACAATGCAGTGATGTCTCTAGCTTTACGCCGAGTTTCACTTTGGTAGGTTTAACGATGTTGCGACAACTCGTAAATCCATGTTTTAGCTCGCTGGTTTCCAGGCGGTGTCTTTGCCTTGTCCACTCACCTCATCCCGCACATTGCCGGACAAAATTTAAGTTCACGTCTTTACTCGTTTCTTACGACGATAACATGAAAACTACGGTTGTTCATAGTCCTTAGTAAGAAACAAGTAAAGAGGGGCAACTGTGAACACCCAATTTTGTCTGGATCCTTAGAACTTAAAAAAAATAATAAATAAATAAAATAAAAATAATATTTATTAATCACCCTCATTTCTTTAATTTTTAATCCAGATCAAGTATAGCCCAATAGAAAATATGTTCTGGTCCTTTAGCTACTTTGGCCCATTTTGTTTAAAGTTTCTAAAAAAAAAAAGAGAGCAACAAAGAAAAGGAACCAACGTAGCAGCAATGGCCCAAACACTTGAAAAAAAAAAGAAAAAAAAAAACTTTAACGCAATTGAAAGAGACAAACAAGCAGCCAAGCAAACCAAGCCAAGAGCAAAAGGACGAAATGAACATTCTAGTGATAGCAGAAGAAAGGCAGAAGAGTAAGGCTAGAGATTTTGAAAATGAAACACTAATAAAGAGATGGAATAGCTGCACCTCCTGTGATACTATGCAAAGGCAAGCAGATGAGGGCACAGGGTAAACAAAAAACAAGAAGGATTCATCAAACAGGAAAGGGAACAACGACCAAGGCTCTGCTATATGCTGCTACACAAGTTGACCAAAGAAGGGGAAGCAGCGTTGAAAGCCAAAAATGGAGTTGAGAAAGACTTGACATTCTGATTTCCCACAACCAAAACTCAAAACAATTTTTGAATATAGTAAGAGGAAGCCAGCTAGAGGGAGTGCAGAGTCAAAAAACAGGGAAGGTTCATCAAACTGGAAATTGAAAATGACCAATGCTCTGCTACCTAAGCTGTCCATGAAAAAGGAAGTGAAGCAAGCAAAGAAGAGGGGGATAGAAAGAGACTGCACAATCGACGCTCGGGCATGCCAAGCCAAAATCTCTTTATGCCTATAAAAGGGGACAATGTAAATAAAATGGGGGTTCTTTTTTTTGGTTAGGAGATTTCTTTAGTTTACAGTTTCTCTTACTAATCAAAAAGCTATTACTTGCTACTGGTGAGAAAACTGGGTATTGAGAGAAAGTGAGAAGTGAAATTGTAAAGAAAAAGAATTGAATAGAAAGAAATTTTCTAAGTGTTTTCCTGAAGCACGGAGGTATTTTGTTTTGTCTTTTTCTCTTATGCATGGACTTCCACCATTGTTGTTGCATCTAAGTTTCTGCATTCTGTCTTTCTCTATATTCATGTTCTGATTCTCACCTACCAAAGAACCACAATCTTCATCGCACCCCAAGCCACCCTCGCCACCATTCATCCAAAAACCTACCTTCACCCATTACCCCTCAATCTTCCAAACCCCTCAACCGTGAACCTCCATCTCTCACACCCTCACTCATCAAACCATCAACCATCTTCCATCTCCCTTCAACCTCCTAAACACCTACCTTCCGAGAATCACCATCCTAACCAACTACTTCCAAGCCCCCCATGTAAACCCATACCAACTTTCACCACTCCCCTAACAACTCATCCTCACCTCCAAGCCTCCAAACGGTGGCCACCATCATGGTTGCACCTCCATAGCCTCACCCATCTTCAACTTCCGCAACCAACCTCACCACAACCCATTACCTCAGAACCGACCGTCGGACCTCAAAACCGACCGTCGGACCTCAGAAGCCCTCACCGACCATCAAATCTCACAAAAGCCAGACCCTTCCCCTCACCGACCATTGGACCTCAGAAGCCCTCACCGACCGTCGAATCTCACAGAAGCCAGACCCTTCCCCTCACCGATCGTAGGACCTCAGAAGCCCTCACCGACCGTCGAATCTCACAGAAGCCAGATTCTTCCCCTCACCGACCGTCGGACCTCACAGAAGCCAGATCTTTCCCCTCACCGACCGTCGAATCTCACAAAACCAGATCCTTCCCCTCACCGACCGTCGGACCTCACAGAAGCCAGATCTTTCCCCTCACCGACCGTCGGACCTCAACACCAGATCCTTCCTCGCACCGACTGTCGGACCTCAGAAACCAGACCCTTCCCAACCGACCGACGGACCTCAAACCCAGATCCTTCCTCGCATCGACTGTCGGACCTCAGAAACCAGATCTTCCCAACCCACCGTCGGATCTCAACACTCCCAACACGATACCTCACGTTTTGTTTTCCCCTTCGAGACTGAAAGCCTCTTTGTTTTTTTTTCCTCCTTATCAGAGGCTACGAGCCTCTGTTTTTTGCTTCCTTTTTTTCATTTTATTTTTTTTAGTAGCATGTATGTTTTAAAAAAAGGGAACTTATAACAAAAAGTATAATAAAAGAAAAGGGTTCTGCTGGGTTAAGCTTCATGGTTATATATTTTTTTTGTGATCCAAGGCCTTCTTTTGAGTTTGGGTAGCATAGATAAATAACAATAGTTATGTTTTTTTCGTGAGCTATATCTATAAATCTAATACATCTAAATAGTAATAATAGTGACAATAAAAAAAATCATTTTAGGATTTATTTGGATTTCGTTTAACTTGTTACATGTTTTTTTTTTTTTTTTTTCGTTAGCTTTGTTTATCATATTTATTATTACTTTTTTTTTCTTTAGCTGTTGGTTTTTTTGAGAAAAATAAAATAATTAAACGTTGTTGAGAAATTATAAAATCGGATTAGTTGAGCTGTGTGAGTTTGTTAATCTCTTTTTTGGAATCATTTAAGTTGTGACAACTCGATGATTCATAAAATCTTTTTTCCTTCTTTTAAATTTTTTATTTATCTGCTCTTTTTTTAAATGATAAAACAAATATTTTCAAATGTTATAAAATTCTGCATAATCAATTTAAGGTACTGTTTTAGAACGGATGTGTTAGGGGTGCTGTGGGATTAAGTTTCCGCCCTTCCCTATCCATAACCGACTCCCGAATCCAATCTGGTTCCCAAGACCATTTTCAAAGAAAGGTTTTCCAATTTTTCCTAATTCAAATAAAATTGGTGGCGACTCTATTTCTTTTTTCTAAAATCACAAAGAGTTGTTATTTTTCACCGCGATCTCGGTCGCGACAAAGAGCCCAGCCAATAATCGCTCTGTGATCTGAGGGACCCTCGCTCAACCTTCCATCTTAGATACAACCATTTTCCAAGTAGAAGGAATAGAGTGTACTTGACTCACCGCAATAATAGAGTGCTTGCAATTCATAACTCAGTCCAACGATCCAAAAGAGGCTTCCAAGCTAGTCAGAACTACAGTCCGGTACACTATCTACAATAAACAACTATACTGCTGTGGTTTTTCTTTACCTCTCCTTAGGTAGCTTACACCAAAGGAAATAGAATATGTCTTGGTCGAGGTCCATGAGGGGAGTTACAGACACCACTTAGGGGGGCAAAGCCTTAGCTTTGAAGGTACTTCGGGCTGGATACTATTGGCTAACAATAGAAACTAACTCCCTCACATATGTTCGAATCTATGATAAATGTTAGCGACACTTAGACCATTATCAAGCTCCTCTAGAGGAGCTATCCATGATGTTCATACCCTGGCCATTTTATAGATGAAGTATGGATATCTTGGATCCGTTCCCTCAAGCACCTGGACAATTGAAATACTTGGTGATGGTCATGGATTATTTCACAAGATAGATTGAAGCGGAGCCCTTAGTCACAATCACCTCTGCCAAGATCCAAAAATTCACTTGGTGTCACATCATCACTAGGTTTAGGGTTCTGAAGTCCATTGTGATAGATAACGGAACCCAGTTCAAAGATAAGGGTTTCGAAGAGCTGCTTGCTGAGCTAAAAATCAAGTATCATTGTAGTTTCGTTGAGGATCCCAAAACAAATGGACAAGTTGAAGTCGCCAATCGAGTTATTGTTTGAAGAATTAAAAGGAGGCTAAATGAAGCGAAGAGAAATTGGGCCGAGCAACTTGACAATATCCTCTGGGCCTACTAGACTACACCTCACTCTACAATAGGTGAAACCCCTTTTAAACTTACTTGTGGGTGTGAGGCTATGATCCAGGTGGAGATAGAGGAACCCAGCTGGCATCATCAACAGTTCTCACCCGACGATAATCCCAGATTTATCAGGGAATTTTGGACCTTTTGGAAGAAAGAAGGCTTGATGTTTATATACGTGATGTCACCTTCAAATAAAAGATGACGACTCGATATAACCTGAAGGTTATTCTAAGAAAATTTGAACCAAGTGATCTAGTACTTTGGAGAGCGGACATCGGGGGTAGGAATGGCTCCCAAAGAAAGTTAGCCCCAAATTGAGAAGGCCCTTACCAGATTGTGATTAGTACTGGCAAGTGAGCTTACACCCTGGAAACACTAATAAGCAAGGCAATCAAAAACTATTGGAATGTGAACAAACTCATAAAGTACTATAGCTAAGTGTCTCTTAAGGCCTAGTTTCCTAGTTTACTTTATGTTTGATCTGCCCTAGTTTTTGTGATATACATTGTACGAACTTCGGTCCATCATTCAATCAATAAAATGAAGTTATTTTTAAACATCTACTTGAACTCTCTAGTCTCAAAGATCCTCAAGCCAGACTCCAACTTGAGAATGTCTGTAGAGCCCACTTCTTATGGGTACTCCTTATGAGATCTAGGGTTTTTTTCAATTTCAATGACCCTCAAGCCAGCAAATGCCTTGACAGTGTCCAGAGTCCATTCCTTATAAAATCTGAGGTTTCTTAGATTCCAAGTTAAGAGGAATAACCCACAAAACCCATTTGTGTGTTTTTGTCGCAAGTTATGGGCCCATACCCAAATCCTCAACACTTGATCATCATCATTTTATGGTTGTGAAATTAATCGACAACACAGTTACGTCATCCATGCTCCACCATTAGGTACCTACCATGGATGTCTTATGTTAAATTGGTTCTAAAATTGAAAATTCCTAAGTGTTAGGCGATTTTCTGAATTAGATCGATAACATTAACGACCCTAGTTATGGATCACCTTTTATTTTGCATAAGTCCTCAATGGAGTTCCAAGTGCTCAAAAGTTCTGAGTGTTGGATCCTGAATTAAGGCTTTATGTAAATAAAATTCTCCTAAGTCCCTAAATGGTTACTAAATACACATTGATGATGGGCATTAGACCCTATACATACCATGAGAAAACAAATAAGCATGTAATGCAAGTATAACACAAGCAGTCATAATTTAAACCCAACAACCAGGGAAATAGTCTTTACAAAAATAAAATGCCCCACACAGGTGGCAAGAGAAAGCAAAAAAAGAAAAGGAAGAAGCAAGCTAAGCTTCACCGTCATCGCCCTCCAAATTTTGGTGGCCCGTACCCAATGCTCCATCATCCTCAACAAAGGTCAGCTCCTAGATAGCAGTGACTGGGACCCCGGCAGCACCCTGGTTGTTCTATTAAACATCCTCTGGAAGTACAAGACTTCTGTCTTGGATCACTTTCTCGGAGTCTATCACATCCAATACCAGCGCCACCCAGGGGTTGAATAGCTGGACTTGGATGACTGTATTCTAGAATTGCTTACTATTGATCTTTGTACGGAAACCTATCAGCTGCTAAGTATCCTCTTGTAGTCGAGCCACATTGGATCGGAGGTGTTGATTCTAGTTTCGGAGGCCTTCATTATGGAGGTTGGTGACTTCCTTCCTAGCCTCCTCGGAGTAAGCCTTCTCTTTCTTCATACCGTCCTCTGAGTTCACCAGGTTCTTTTGTAGCTCATCATTCTTTACCCCTGCATCCTCCAAGGCCTTCTCGATTTTCTCTTTTGCTTTAAAGGCTAAGGCAAGCTTCCGAGCCCCTTCCTCTTTAGCTGCTCTCGTCTTTTTTGCCTCCTCGGACCGTATTTACTCTTCAAATTGGTTAAAAAATCTTTCGAGGAAACAAGCTTCAGCAGCAAGGCATCTGAAACTTTGTTAAGATATTCAATGAAGTTTTGTTAGAATTATGGCCAACAGCTTCGTTATCGAAGAGATGGGAGTCTAGAAATGGCCCAGGCGCTGAATCCTTCTTGTACATGGAAAACGGGCTCGGGACCTCAACCAGTTCCATGGTCGGCCTCTTCTTACAATCCACCTCACTACCTTCACTAGCCTTCCTCTTTTGCCTTTGAAGGGGTTAAGTAGGAGGTTCCTCCCTTTGAGCCATATCCACCTCGATCACTGGGCTCTGGATAGCGAAGTCTGGAAGAACATGTGGTAGAGTGTTGCAGGGACTAGCATCCATGTTCTTTGCCTTCAGGGCCTGAAGGGCAGCTAGAGCTTCTTTGGATGCCATGCTTTCTACAAAACAAAGATGAAGTCGGAAACGACAAAAAAAGGTATCATAAACAAAGGGGTAAAATGGACTACGACCTAAACTCTACCTAGAATGTCCTCAAGTGTTTCATCATCAGTGGCATCCAAGACATCCGTGCAAGAAATAAGGCCAACAACCTAAGCTCATGTATTCATGAAATCAACACACTTGGTGTCATCCCGATCAAGATCGAAATTCTCTGTTTTAATCATTTCAATGGGGGTGTCGCACGCCCTTTTAGTCCAGTACAAGTCAAACATCAGGACTCCACTGGACTCTAGGAAAAATAGATGGGTCCCTGGCGCCGCCATCAACTTAAAGAACTTTGTCTTGTAGTTCTTGAAGCTGTCCTAGAAGATTTCGAAGACCTTTCAACCGAGCCTTGACTAGAGTGTGAGCCAATTCTTCTACATTGCCCCTTCCCCTTAGGAGCACCACCGAGTGAAGAGATAGAAAAAATACTTTCTCTGAGTACCGTAGTCTGACTACCTAGTAGAATCTTTCGAAGGCGAGAATGTTTTCCCAATTGTTGGGGTGAAGCTGGGATAGAGCCACGTTAAGAGTAAGAAGAACTGTAATTTAAAACCCGATGAATGAGATTCGGAGTCCCAATTGAACGAAGAGATCTTCGTACTTAAACATGTAGTGTGCACCCGCCTCCCAAGCCGAACACACTCTCTCGTCCACCCTTGGAGCCAGGACCTGATACTCGTGATCCCGTGCGCTACCCTTTGTAAGCTCCAAGTAGCTCACAAGATGTTTAACTTTTTCCCTAGTCCAAAATTCAAACTCGTTGTTCCAAACATAATCTCCAACCCAAGGGTACACCCTCCTTCCTCGGACAAGTACCATGGACCTCTCAATGGCCAGTCTATGTTGTCCTACTCTTCTTCTAGCCATGGACCCTTAAAAATATCCACAGAGGTCGGTAAGGTGTTATCAGAATCAAGAAATTCTAGCAACCTATAGATTCAGGCATGGAGGAGGACCGACATAAGATGGAAGTCCAATTAAAAGACTTTCTAAATCTACCTTCATCCTCCATATCTGGTGGTCTATACCATTTACGGCCACCGACCTCTATGCCTTCAAAGATTTATCAGCCTGAGATAGTGATAAGGACCTAAGGGGGGTACCTACTAATTGGACCCATGACAAGAATAAGAACTAAGAAGGCCCAAGAAGCCTTGAAACAAATGAGGGAAACTATGTTGGAAGCAAGCCCAAGTCTTGAAACCATAGGCTCTAAAGATGTCAATTGCTTGATTCAAGATGAAAACTAATGAAGTTGGGCTGCCCAAGTGTGTGCACGACTTTTATAGTTTGTATGGCTGATTTAGAGTATCTATTTTGTGAATGCTTATGTCTCTAAGGCATGTCAAATGATTTTTGATGATAACAAAAATAAAAGCGAAGATCAAGTGCAATAGTGAAGATCAAGCACAAAAGGAAAAATCAAGATCAAAGAAAGAAGACAAGAAGGTTTATTTAGTTATAAGACTAAGGACACTAATGTTAAATGCTCTCAAGATTTCTCAAATGGTTTTTTCAATATATGATTTCAAAATAAATGGGAAATTTCAAAGATAAACATGGCTTTCAAGAAAACTTGTGTTTCAATCTTAAAACTAACACTCTTAAAAAGATTCATGTTTAAACAATTGTCTCAAGGTGTTAGAAATGACTTACAAGCTTTATTGGACTTGAAAAATATGTTCAATGGCCAATGTAATCGATTATACGACGTTTGTAATCGATTACACAGCAAATAGAAGGCATGTAATCGATTAAATGAGCAATGTAATCGACATAAGCAAGTCGAGAAGGCCATGTAATCGATTACACAATATATGTAATCGATTACTTCAAGCCTGTAAAAGCATGAACACGTTCAAAGAGTCATGTAATCGATTACATGGATATTGTAATCGATTACACAAAGAAGTCGAAGTCATGTAATCGACACATATATTGTAATCGACTACACACAAGTCAAAACCATGTAATCGATTACACCAAGAATGTAATCGATTACAGAGCCCAGAAAGTCAAGAACACGTTGGAACAACATATGTAATCGACACTGAAGTGAGTAATCGATTACAAGAATCTTGACAACGTCCAACGGCTATATTTAATGCATTTAATGCATGCCCAGAAAACCCCAACGGCTCTATTAAATGAGAAACTTATAAATACCAAAGTTGGGTCTTCATTTGAGGTTGATCTTGAACCAAAAACTGATTACCAATACGTCCAAACGTGAATCAATCCTCAAATCATTTTCTTGCTCTGTTTTTTGTCAAAAACGTGAAAAATCTTTGAGAGCATATTAGAGCTTCAATTTGTATTCATCTGCTCTATTGAGAGCTTCATTCTATCTATCATTATTGCTTTGTAAAGAGGGTGAGGCATCCCTCCAAAAGTGTAAAGGGTGAGGTATCCCTTAGTTGAAGAGACTCAAGCTCCAAGGGTGAGGTATCCCAAAAGGGTTGAGTGCTCAAGGTTGTAGTGGTTGTCAAGCACCCATTGAAGCTTGAAGATATAGTGGAAAATCTCAAGTTGTTGCTTGGGGACTGGACGTAGATCACAAGTGGATTGGTGATCGAACCAGGATAAACGACTGTGTTTGTTATCTCTAAACCCTCCCCTATTTATTTTGTATACTATTTTATTGATTTTCTTGGATACTGTCTCTGTAGACTATTTCTATTATAAGTAAAAGTGTTTATCTTGTCCTTCCAATTATTTCTAATCATTCAATAGCTTCAACAAAAATAAGTTATCAAACGATTTGTGAAAGATTTGCGAACTTAGTTTTCATACTCAATTCACCCCCCTCTTGAGTATTGAGGCCACTTGGTAACAAGTGGTATTAGAGCTAGACTCTTGTATAAAGAGCTTAGCAGCTTCAAGAGAAGTAATGGCTTCAAATGATTTTTCAAATGAAGGTTCTTCTATAAACAGACCTCTTTATTTCAATGGGGATGGTTATGCCTATTGGAAAGAAAGGATGAAAATTTTTATTGAAGCTACTGACTTAGATGTGTGGGACGCCATTGAAAATTGTGCTTTTGTCCCAACATAAACTAAAGATGGTGTGAAAATTAATACACCTAGAAATGAATGGACCGATGATGATAAAAAGAAAGTTCAATACAACTTAAGAGCCAAGAACATCATCACCACATCTTTGGGGTATGATGAATTCTTTAGGGTGTCAAATTGCAAAACCGCAAAAGAAATGTGGGATACTCTAGAAGTAACTCATGAAGGTACTAGTGAGGTAAAACGATCTCGAATAAACACTCTTACTCATGAATATGAATTGTTTAGAATGAACCAAGGTGAGAGTATTCAAGATATACAAAAGAGGTTTACTCATATTGTTAATCATCTTATCTCATTGGGAAAGACATTTCCTAATGAGGATCTTATTAACAAAGTGTTGAGATGTCTAAGTAGGAATTGGCAACCCAAAGTGACGGCGATTGTGGAATCAAGAGATTTATCAACAATGTCTTTAGCCACCTTATTTGGAAAGCTTCAAGAACATGAGCTGGAACTAAATAGGCTCAACCAAAATGAAGAGCATGACAAAAAGAAGAAGGGAATCGCACTCAAAGCTACTTCCTCTACAATTGAAGATGATGATAAAGATGGTGAAGATGATGGTGAAAGTGGGGAGCTAAGTGAGGAGAATCTTAGTCTCCTTGTGAAAAAATTTGGAAGATTTCTAAAGAACAAGGGATTTCAAAGAAGGCCACCCTTTCCTCAAAAGAAAGCATATCACAAAGGAGAAGGATCCTCTACTCCTCCAAAATGCTATGAATGTGGAAAATCGGGACACATGAAAATGGAGTGTCCTATGTATCTCAAGAACACGGAGAAGTTTGAGAAAAAGCCTTCTAAGGAAAGGAAAGGAAGAAGAGCATATATAGCTTGGGAGGACAATGACTTAAGCCCTTTCGACGATTCGGAGAATGAAGAAGCCCATCTTTGCCTCATAGCTCAAGGAGAAGAAAGTGAAGAAAGCGACACCGAGGTAACCTCCTCTAACCTAGAACCTTCACCTTCTTATGATGAATTGCAAGATGCCTTTCAAGAATTGCATGATGAATCTTTGAGGCTCACAAAAATGATTTTGTCTTCCAATAAAACAATCTCCCTATTGACAAAGAAAGTTTCTACTTTAACCAAGGAGATAAATGAACTTAAAATCGAAAATGAGACCTTAGGACTCATAGATGCTAATTCATTATGCATGACTTGTTCCTCACATGATAGTGCATCCATATCATTACCTTGTTCATCATGTAAAGCTTTTGAAAAAGAAATTGAAGACTTAAACAACACTCTTACAAAATTCACTTTTGGAAGAGATAACTTAAATGTGTTGTTAGGGAGACAAAAATGTGTTTTTCAAAAAGCTGGCTTGGGATTTAATCCAAACAATCATCAAAAGTCTTATAAGAATTTCTTTGTTTCCTCAAATACCTCAAGTAGTCCCATTGTCAAATGTTTTCATTGTGGTAAGAAAGGGCATAGTGCATCAACTTGTAATGTTAGAAAGAACATAAACACTAAGATTGGAATAAAAAGAGTTTGGGCTCCTAAAGGCACCATGCCTAATTCTAACACACAGGACCCAAGACAATTTGGGTACCAAAAGTTAAAACTTGAATGTGTATTGTAGGTGTGCTTGAAGACCAAGAGCTCAAGTTGGTATCTTGATAGTGGTTGCTCCAAGCACATGACCGGTGATGGCTCCAAGTTCTCCTCCCTTACACACAAGAAACATGGTCATGTCACATATGGTGATAACAACAAAGGGAAGATTCTTGGAATTGGCAAAGTTGGTAAGATCCCTTCATCATCTATTGATAATGTTTTGCTTGTTGAAGGAGTTAAACATAATTTGCTTAGTATTAGTCAATTGTGTGATAAAGGCAATAGAATTATATTTGATTCTTCTTGTTGTATAATTGAGGGAAAGGATGATAGGCAAGTTAAGTTTGTTGGTCATAGAGTCAATAATATATACATGATTAGTCTAGATGATATCTCCTCAAATGATGTTAAATGCTTTATGAGTAAAGAAAATGATTCATGGTTATGACATAGAAGAATTGCTCACATTCACATGGATCACTTAAACAAATTGGTTTCTAAAGAACTAGTAATTGGTCTTCCAAAGCTCAAATTTGAAAAAGACCAACTTTGTGATACATGTCAAAAGGGAAAACAAGTAAAGATCTCTTTTAAAGCTAAAAACTTAGTTTCAACTTCTAGACCTTTACAACTTTTGCACATGGATCTTTTTGGTCCCTCTAGAACTATGAGCTTTAGTGGGAATTGCTATGCATTAGTGATTGTGGATGATTTTTCTAGGTTTACATGGACATTATTCTTGGCCCACAAAAATGATGCCTTTCAATCATTTAGAAAACTTGCCAAAGTTATCCAAAACGAAAAAAGTTTTTGTATTGCATCCATAAGAAGTGACCATGGTGGTGAATTTGAAAATCATGAATTTGAAACTTTTTGTGATGAACATGGCATTGAGCACAATTTTTTCTCATTTCTAGGACACCACAACAAAATGGTGTTGTAGAAAGGAAAAATCGATCTTTAGAGGAAATGACAAGAACTATGCTCAATGAGGCTAATCTTCCTAAGTATTTTTGGGCCGACGCGGTCAATACCGCGTGTTATGTTATGAATAGAGCCCTAATAAGGCCAATTTTAAAGAAAACCCCATATGAATTGTACAAAGGAAGGAAACCCAATGTGTCACATTTTCATGTCTTTGGATGTAAATGCTTTGTTTTGAATAATGGAAAAGATGACTTGGGGAAGTTTGATGCAAAATCTGATAAGAGAATATTCATTGGTTATTCTATTCATAGTAAGTGTAACACCCTGAATTTTTCTAACTTTAAGATAAATGACAATTGCGTCCCCAATATACTGTTTTGTAATTTCTATGAGTAGTAAACTGAATTTGACTGTTTCGTGAGTATATTTGATTGTTGTATGTGATTTGCTCGAGCCAGGGAAATAAAAATTTTCTGGCCGGAAAAATATTATTTTAATTAATTAGAAAGTGGGGATCTTACTAAACCCAGTTCTGATTGATATATATATTAGTTTCGTGATTTTTAGAATTTAACTGTGCGATAAAATAATTTTTAGTATTATTTTATTACTCAGTATAAATTTTGACAGTGGACCCGATACTGTGTGTGTGCGGGACCCACGTATAAATAAAGTAACCATTGGATAGATTAGAAACTTGGACCAATAGAAATAAGACACTTAGAAGTCAAACTAATAAAGAGAAGTCAACAAAAGTGGCTTGACCATTTTGGACCATAGGATTGAATCTTGGTGAGCAAGCTTGGATGATGACCATAGATTTGATAAATGGCTAGGATTGAATCTTGGTGAGCAAGCTTGGATGATGACCATAGATTTGATAAATGGCTAGGATTAAATCTTGGTGAGCAAGCTTGGATGATGACCATAGATTTGATCAATGGCTAGGATTTAAAGATGAATTAGTGGCTAGGATTAAGTCAAAATTTGTAGGCTTGACTTTGGGTTAGTAGCTAATTAAGCTTAGTTTAACTAAGTTAATTATCTAATTAGCAAACTAATTAAACTAGCTTAGTTATTAAATAATTACAATCTAAATATTAATTAGATGTGCTAATATTGTTTAGAAATTATAAATTATGTAATTATATGTCTAATTAATTAGTATTGTAATTAGATAATTGATTAAAATTGGTTAGGAAATTAAACCTAATTAATTAGCTACCTAATTAGCAAGTAATTAAACATGTAATTAACATAAATTGGTTCCTTAAATGGCCTTGGGTAACACGGCTGGGCAGCAGCTTGGAGAGGCTTGGAGGACAAGTTTTTCAAGGCTTCCTAAGCACTCCAACAAGGCAACATCTCAACCATTGAATGGATAGATGGCTAGGATGATTTCCATGCAAATTTAATCCCTTTAGCCTCACTCAAAGCCACCCACGGCAGCAGCCTTTGATATTCACTTTTCACTCTTATTTTCATT
Source organism: Ormosia semicastrata (assembly GCA_029884595.1). Classification (NCBI taxonomy): domain Eukaryota; kingdom Viridiplantae; phylum Streptophyta; class Magnoliopsida; order Fabales; family Fabaceae; genus Ormosia; species Ormosia semicastrata. The sequence continues at coordinate 10,271,550 of JAQQTO010000059.1, forward strand.
CTTCTTTACGTAAAAGCCTTCCATTTTCTCTCCAAAAACACCAAGACTCCAAGCATCTTTCTTCTTCCATTTTCTTTCACTCTATTCGGCCAAGCTTCCCACCATACTATCCACTCACTTAAAAATTTTCCTTCTTTGTTTTTCTAACTCTAAACATCTACCCAAACTCATCTCTAGTTGGAGGTTTTTGCAAATTCCATCATTTGCAAGCTTGAAAACTCATCTTGGAGTTGTTTCTTTAAAGGTAAAATTCATTGTTTTTCCTTTCTATTTTCATTTTCAAGTTTCCAAGCCATGATTGATCCATGGTATGGTTTTCTTTTCTAGTAGTAACTCTTAGAAAATTTTATTTATTTTCTTAGGTATTTGAAGGAGCTAAAAACCGAAATTCCAAGGAAGGATAAAAGAAGAATTTTCTTCATTTTAAGGTAAGAGGAAGACTATAACCTAATTATTCTTGAGTGGTAGTAAGAAAATGGAATGATGTGTGTTTGTAGAATCCATGAGGATTCATTTATATGTTGATTGTAATGATTTTTCCATGTATGTTTTGTATTGTTAAATTGATTTGTTAATTTTATAATGTTGCTAGTTTTTATAATGTTGTATGTATTAGTATAATGTTAGAAATACATGAGTATTCCAAAGAATACAACACCCTAGGTTCGGTCATAACCCTGAAAAGTGGATTTTGGATGTTTTTAAATTAATTTCAAAGAGTGTTTAAGGGTATTTAATGGAATTAATAATGTTTAAATGTTGTTCGTATTTACATTAATGCAAAAATATTTTACGATTACTTGAAAAATATTTTAAGCGATTTTAAACTATTTAATAAATTTTTCTCGTTAGAAAAATAAACTGCTTATTTAAGGAAAATATCGATTTTAAAAACGTAATAAAAATTTTACACGATTGATGAGAACAAGAATTTTACTATTGGGCCAAAATGGTGGACCCGGATATGTGGAAAGTTATAGTGCGCCAAGTGGGTGCGTATTGTAACTGGCTATATGGAAAATATATAGCGCCAAGTGGGAGCGCATCGTTTTTTGAGATTTGTGCCACTGAGGGCATTTACATCATTATTTTTGCCATTGAGGGCATTTTTGTAAATATTTGAATTTTGAGGGCATTTTTGTAAATATTTTTGCCATTGAGGGCATTTTTGTAAATATTTGAATTTTGAGGGCATTTTCGTAAATATTTGAATTTTGAGGACCTTTTTGTAAATATTTGAATTTTGAGGGCATTTTTGTAAATATTTGAAGTTTGAGGGTATTTTCGTAAATAATTGAAGTTTGAGAGGTCTATCTTACTGCCTGTAGTTACACTATGTTTTGATCTGTGTACTACGCCATGGTGTTTTCGTGGGCTATAGACATAAAGTATTGACAGGTAATCAAGCAATCACAACGATCGATTATAGACAAAAAATCGACAAGGCAATAATGGTCGGGATAGCAAGCTATAGACACAAAGTCTTGTGACAAGGCACAATAATTTGGTCGGGGTAGTCAAGCTATAAACACAAAGGGTGGACAAGGCAATAGCCTGGTCAAGCAAGATTATTAGAACTTTCAGATCATTCTCTCTGATATCGTTGTGTGTGTTATAGCTCCATGGAGTAGGACTGAGTCATTTTATGGTTTTGGCGTATTTATCGTGTATTTATAATTTATTGTGATGGATTATATTCTTTTCCATAATTAGTTATTGTTAATGTTTATTATCTGTGTTGATATTAATTGCTATTTTCGTTGTATTGTCGTTTTCTTATGCGCCACACTTGTGATATATTGGGTTGTCTCACCTCTTTGTTGTTGTATGTGTTGTTTGTATTATTGTGTTATATATATATATAGACGGAAATGAAGAGATTGAAGAACAAGTATTAGGCAAAGTGAATATCATATTGAGGAGGAGCCACAATCTGATTTCCATCCGAGTATTTGGAGCCTTCAGATCATCCGCACTCTGGGTTGAATTGACTCAAAGAAGATGACTACGCTAGGATTCTTAGGTTTTGTAAGAATAGAGTTCCATAGAGGAATAGAAGGCTGGCGTACTCATGAAGAAAGCAATAGTGTAGTGTATACGGGAACTATTACTTTATCTTTACGTCCGGAATACGATGCTGATCCTGTAGTTACTTTTGACTTGTATGTACAGTTAGAGTTGCCTTTGGAGATCCGACGTCATTGGAATGGACTTTTCCATGTTCCCAATGAAAATAGTGTGGTATCTACGGCCGGACTCCCGTTCGTTAGAGCAGCCCGGATCCCTGCTCGTAGAAGCTGGCCGTGAGACATCCCTGGTTATCTATCACCCGAGGAGTTATCTAGGAATGATTTCCCAAAGCTGAACTAGATATCCATGATGTGCACTTGGGCACTTTTTGTTTTTGATGCCGCATCGTATATAAAACTTATGTTTTGTCTTTTGCGTAGTTGTAAATGTTTTGGTATGTATTTTCTTTAGTTGTAAATTATTTGTAAATTATTTGTATAACTGATGACAACAAAACTATATGTAAATTATATGTTAGTTTTTTTTATATGTGGAATTTTGTATGTATGTAGATAATGCATAGATGTGATATACAGGTGAATTGATATGTACGTTAACGCTGTATAGGTGAGGTGATGTGGTGTAATTTATACGTTTTATAAACAAAATATACGTACTAATTATAATATTTATTTTATAACTTGGGTAATATTTATTATTATTTTTTATTTATCTCAAAATGTGACATCCCAAAGGGTGTTACATTAGTTGGTATCAGAGCCCAAGTTAGAGTCTTTAGGGGTTGTGGTTGGGTCTGTTTGTGCTTGTGTTGTGTGAATTCTCTGTGATTTATTTCCGAAAGGAAGAGTCTAACTTTTATGTTTGATGTGATTGGGAAGAAAGAAAAGAATATGTCTAGAGGAAGAGGAAGACGTGCGAATATTCCTAGAGAAGAGGACCCTTTGGTAGCAGCTGTAGAGGCTATGCAGCGGATGGCGGAAGTAATAACTCGGTGAACAGAGAGCAACTCAACAAAGACGATGTCTTTGTAGAGGCTATACAAACGGATGGCGGAAATAATAACTCAGCAGAATCCAGAGAAAACTCAACAAAGAAGATGCTACTGCGGATGCCCTAAATTTATCTGAATTTAGACGTAGTAACCCACCACAGTTCAGAGGCGAGTTCAATCCTGAGAAAGCAAGTTTATGGATACAGGAGCTGGAAAAGATATTCGAAGGGATGGGATGCCCAGATGACAAAAAGGTAATATATGCCACCTTTATGTTTAGAGGAGACGAAGAAAGTTGGTGGAGAGGAACCCGCCGGTTGTTGCAAGCTGAAGGCACTGTGATAACTTGGGAAGTGTTTTCTACTGCGTTTATGGACAAGTATTTTCCTACTAGTGCTCGATATGCCAAGGAAAGAGAATTTCTTGGTCTACGTCAAGGAAATATGACAGTCCATGAGTATGCATCCAAATTTGAGAGTTTGTCTCAATTCTCAGATTATGCTCAGACCAGGCCAAATGATGAGTGGCGATGTAGGAAGTTTGAAGAAGGATTGCGAGTGGAGTTAAGACAAGGAGTACTGCCTTTGAAAATGACTCAATTTCATGCTCTGGTAGATATATGTGCGCAATTGGAGGAATTGGAAAAGTTACGGGATCCAAGGACTCGTAATTTTGGACCAATGAGGTTTCAGAGGGGAGGTAGCAGCCATAATAATCGGTTTCAGCGTAAGCCATACTCGAGACCACCGGGAAACCAACTTCAACGACCACCTGTTGGAGGAAGCTCTGCTAGTACTACTCCTAGTCAGAAAGCGGCGTTTGTACCAACATGTTTCAAATGTGGGAAAAAGGGTCATATTTCTTCAGGATGTCCAATTAAAGGGACAATTTGATTCAATTGTCGACAACCTGGACATTTCTCTAAGGATTGTCCTCAGTTGGAAAAGAAACCTACATTGAAGACTGTTCGGACAAGTCAACCAAGATCCGGAGGACGAGTCTATACTATGACAGGAACTGAAGTTTCTCAGTCTGACAATCTTATTCAAGGGGAAGGAACCATAGGAGGTAAGCCTTTGATTGTCTTGTATGATTCAGGTGCAACATATTCTTTTATTGCCTATAGTTGTGTTGAGAGATTAAAACTGCCTGTGTCTTCTTTGGATTTTCCATTGGTTGTTTCTACACCAACTACTAAGCCTGTAGTCACATCCAACATATGTTTGGATTGTCCTGTTGTTGTGAAGGACCGTATGTTTATAGTCAACTTGATTTGTTTACCCCTAGTGGAGATAGATGTGATATTCGGAATGGATTGGTTATCTTCTAACCATATCCTGATAGACTGTGCAATTAAATCCATAGTCTTTCCGAAGGAAGAAAACTCGGATTCTTGATTCTTTGTTAAAGCTAAGACGTTGTCGAGAAATGGAGCGCAGGATTTGTATTATTATCTTCTCTAAAAGTTGAAATGAGAAAGATGTACATACTATTCCTGTTGTCAATGAATTTCCAGAAGTTTTTCCAGACGATGTACCTGGTTTGCCGCGTAAAGGGAAATCGAATTTTCTATCGATTTGGTACCAGGAACAGTCCTATTTCAATTGCACCGTATAGAATGTCACCAGCCGAGTTGATGGAGTTGAAAAAGCAATTGGAGGAACTGTTGGAGAAGCAGTTTGTGCGACCGAGTGTATCACCATGGGGAGCACCAGTGCTTCTAGTCAAGAAGAAGGATGGAACTTCTCGACTCTGTGTGGACTATCGTCGGTGAATAAGGTCACCATAAAGAATAAATATCCACTCCCACGGATTGATGATTTGATGGACCAGTTGAAGGGAGCGAAGTATTCTCTAAAATAGATCTCGAGATCGTTACCATCAAATCCGTGTTAAGACGGAGGATGTACCCAAAACATGACCTTTCGAACTCGTTATGGGCATTATGAATATCAAGTTATGCCTTTTGGAGTGACAAATGCTCCCGCTATATTCATGGATTATATGAATAGGATTTTTGCCCGTACCTTGATAGATTTGTTGTTGTCTTTATAGATGACATTCTAATCTATTCTCGGTCTCAAGAAGAGCATGCCGAACATCTCGGTATAGTTCTTCAGGTTTTGAAGGACAAGCAGTTATATGCAAAGTTGGCTAAATATGAATTTTGGTTGGAAAAAGTGCAATTCCTAGGTCACGTAATTTCTAAAGAAGGTATTGCAGTGGATCCATCCAAGATAGAAACTATTTTGCAATGGGAAAGACCTAAAACAGTAACCGAAGTCCGAAGTTTTGTTGGATTGGCCGGGTATTATCGAAGATTCATAGAAGGTTTTTCCAAGATTGCCGGACCACTTACACAACTTACAAGGAAAAGTCAAGCTTTTGAATAGACGGATGAACGTGAAGCCAGTTTTCAAGAGTTGAAGAAAAAGCTAACAACCGCACCAGTGTTGATCTTACCAGATCCTAACAGATCTTTTGATGTGTACTGTGATGCTTCGTATCAAGGATTGGGATGTGTGCTGATGCAAGACCGAAATGTGGTAGCCTATGCTTCGAGGCAATTGAAGGTTCATGAGAGGAATTACCCAACCCATGATTTGGAACTAGCAGCGGTGGTGTTTGCATTAAAGATATGGAGGCATTATCTGTATGGAGCCATGTTCAATGTCTTTAGTGATCATAAGAGTTTGAAATACTTGTTTGATCAGAAAGAATTGAATATGAGACAAAGACGATGGCTTGAGTTTCTCAAAGATTATGATTTTTAACTCCAATATCATCCGGGAAAAGCTAATGTGGTAGCAGATGCTCTAAGTAGAAAAGTACTTAGTGTTTCTACAATGATGATAAAGGAAGAGAAATTACTCAACGAGTTCAGAAATTTAGAAGTATCAAGTGGAATTAGTGCCTGGGAAGATTCGTTTAGGCGAATGGTAATCTTAAATGACTTGCTTAATATAATTCGAGATAAACAGAAGGAAGATGCGTTTTTGCAAAATGAAAGAGAACTGTTAAAGCAAGGTCACAAGGCAACAGTAGAAGAGGGATCAGATGGAATTTTAAGATTTCAAGGGAGAGTTTGTATACCCAACGATGCTGAACTAAAGACGGCAATATTGGATGAAGCCCATACTAGTAATTTAAGTTTGCATCCAGGAATGACCAAGATGTATCAAGATTTGAAGAAATTGTTTTGGTGGCCAAGGATGAAAAGAGACGTAGCGGAATGTGTGGCGTCTTGTTTGGTTTGTCAGAAAGCGAAAGTAGAACATCGAGGCCACCGGAATGTTACAACCACTCTCATTCCGAATGGAAGTGGGATAGTATTTCTATGGATTTCGTATCGGACTGCCAAGAACGAGAAAAGGTTATGACTCAATATGGGTTATAGTTGATAGGCTTACAAAGTCACTCATTTCCGCCCATTAACATTAAGTATTCATTGGAAAAATTAGCCCAAATCTATATCAATGAGATTGTTAAATTACATGGGGTACCTATTTCCATAATTTCGATAGGGATCCAAGGTTTACATCAAGGTTTTGGCCAAATCTACAAGAAGCGATGGGGACTAAACTACATTTAAGCTCGCTTATCATCCATAGACCGATGGCCAACCGAAAGAACTATACGATCTTTAGAAGACACATTGCGTGCTTGTGTCTTTGGAGCAACAAGGGAGTTGGGATGAATTTTTATCTTTGATAGAATTCACCTACAACAATAGTTTTCACGCAAGTATAGGGATGGCACCCTATGAAGCGTTGTATGGACGACGATGCCGAACACCTTTGTGTTGGTATCAAGACGGTGAAAGTATGACTATTGGACCAGAGTTAGTGCAAATGTACTACCGAGAAGGTGAAAATGATCCAAGAAAAGATGAGAACTACTCAAAGTAGACAAAAGAGCTATCTTGCCGATGTAAGAAGGCGACCCTTGGAATTGAAGAAGGCGAGCATGTATTTTTGAGGGTGACTCCTACGACCGGTATTGGAAGAGCTATCAAGTCTAAGAAGCTTACGCCTAAGTTTATTGGGCCTTATCAGATTATACGTAGGATAGGTCCTGTAGCTTATCAAGTTGCCTTACCGCCGTTTTTGTCTAATCTGCATAATGTGTTTCATGTGTCCCAATTAAAGAAGTATATTCCAGATCCGACACATGTGATACAACCTGATGAAGTACAGTTAAAGGAGAATCTGACGTACGAGACATTCCCTGTAAGGATTGAAGACAGAAAAGTGAAGTAGCTTCGAGGAAAGATGATTGAGCTGGTCAAAGTTATATGGAACGATGTGACAGGAGATGCTACCTGGGAATTGGAGGATAAGATGAGGGAGCAATACCCTCAATTGTTTTAAGGTACGACAAATTTCGAGGACGAAATTTTTGTTTGTTGGGGAGAGTTGTAACACCCTGAATTTTTCTAACTTTAAGATAAATGACAATTGCGTCCCCAATATACTGTTTTGTAATTTCTATGAGTAGTAAACTGAATTTGACTGTTTCGTGAGTATATTTGATTGTTGTATGTGATTTGCTCGAGCTGTGGAAATAAAAATTTTCTCGGCCGAAAAAATATTATTTTAATTAATTAGAAGAGTTGGGGATCTTACTAAACCCAGATTCGATTGATATATATATTAGTTTCGTGATTTTTAGAATTTAAGCGTGCGATAAAATAATTTTTAGTATTATTTTATTACTCAAGATAAATTTTGACAATGGATTCGACATCGATCTCTTGTGTGTAAAAGGGACCCACGTATAAATAAAGTAACCATTGGATAGATTAGAAACTTGGACCAATAGAAATAAGACACTTAGAAGTCAAACTAATAAAGAGAAGTCAACAAAAGTGGCTTGACCATTTTGGACCATAGGATTGAATCTTGGTGAGCAAGCTTGGATGATGACCATAGATTTGATAAATGGCTAGATTGAATCTTGGTGAGCAAGCTTGGATGATGACCATAGATTTGATCAATGGCTAGGATTTAAAGATGAATTAGTGGCTAGGATTAAGTCAAAATTTGTAGGCTTGACTTTGGGTTAGTAGCTAATTAAGCTTAGTTTAACTAAGTTAATTATCTAATTAGCAAACTAATTAAACTAGCTTAGTTATTAAATAATTACAATCTAAATATTAATTAGATGTGCTAATATTGTTTAGAAATTATAAATTATGTAATTATATGTCTAATTAATTAGTATTGTAATTAGATAATTGATTAAAATTGGTTAGGAAATTAAACCTAATTAATTAGCTACCTAATTAGCAAGTAATTAAACATGTAATTAACATAAATTGGTTCCTTAAATGGCCTTGGGTAACACGGCTGGGCAGCAGCTTGGAGAGGCTTGGAGGACAAGTTTTTCAAGGCTTCCTAAGCACTCCAACAAGGCAACATCTCAACCATTGAATGGATAGATGGCTAGGATGATTTCCATGCAAATTTAATCCCTTTAGCCTCACTCAAAGCCACCCACGGCAGCAGCCTTTGATATTCACTTTTCACTCTTATTTTCATTCTTCTTTACGTAAAAGCCTTCCATTTTCTCTCCAAAAACACCAAGACTCCAAGCATCTTTCTTCTTCCATTTTCTTTCACTCTATTCGGCCAAGCTTCCCACCATACTATCCACTCACTTAAAAATTTTCCTTCTTTGTTTTTCTAACTCTAAACATCTACCCAAACTCATCTCTAGTTGGAGGTTTTTGCAAATTCCATCATTTGCAAGCTTGAAAACTCATCTTGGAGTTGTTTCTTTAAAGGTAAAATTCATTGTTTTTCCTTTCTATTTTCATTTTCAAGTTTCCAAGCCATGATTGATCCATGGTATGGTTTTCTTTTCTAGTAGTAACTCTTAGAAAATTTTATTTATTTTCTTAGGTATTTGAAGGAGCTAAAAATCGAAATTCCAAGGAAGGATAAAAGAAGAATTTTCTTCATTTTAAGGTAAGAGGAAGACTATAACCTAATTATTCTTGAGTGGTAGTAAGAAAATGGAATGATGTGTGTTTGTAGAATCCATGAGGATTCATTTATATGTTGATTGTAATGATTTTTCCATGTATGTTTTGTATTGTTAAATTGATTTGTTAATTTTATAATGTTGCTAGTTTTTATAATGTTGTATGTATTAGTATAATGTTAGAAATACATGAGTATTCCAAAGAATACAACACCCTAGGTTCGGTCATAACCCTGAAAAGTGGATTTTGGATGTTTTTAAATTAATTTCAAAGAGTGTTTAAGGGTATTTAATGGAATTAATAATGTTTAAATGTTGTTCGTATTTACATTAATGCAAAAATATTTTACAGTTACTTGAAAAATATTTTAAGCAGTTTTAAACTATTTAATAAATTTTTCTGTTAGAAAAATAAACTGTTTATTTAAGGAAAATATCAGGATTTTAAAAACGCAATAAAAATTTTACACGATTGATGAGAACAGTAAATTTTACTGTTGGGCCAAAATGGTGGACCCGGATATGTGGAAAGTTATAGTGCGCCAAGTGGGTGCGTATTGTAACCTGGCTATATGGAAAATATAGTGCGCCAAGTGGGAGCGTACTGTATTTTGAGATTTGTGCCACTGAGGGCATTTACATCATTATTTTTGCCATTGAGGGCATTTTTGTAAATATTTGAATTTTGAGGGTATTTTCGTAAATATTTGAATTTTGAGGACCTTTTTGTAAATATTTGAATTTTGAGGGCATTTTTGTAAATATTTGAAGTTTGAGGGTATTTTCGTAAATAATTGAAGTTTGAGAGGTCTATCTTACTGCCTGTAGTTACACTATGTTTTGACTGTGTACTACGCCATGGTGTTTTCGTGGGCTATAGACACAAAGTAAAGTACTGACAGTGCAATAGCTGGTCGGGATAGCCAAGCTATAGACACAAAATCTTGGTCGACAAGGTCAATACTGGTCGGGGTAGTCAAGCTATAGACACAAAGGGTGGACAGTGCAATAGCTGGCTAGGCAGTACTATTAGAACTTTCAAATCATTCTCTCTGATATCGTTGTGTGTGTTATAGCTCCATGGAGTAGGACTGAGTCATTTTATGGTTTTGGCGTATTTATCGTGTATTTATAATTTATTGTGATGGATTATATTCTTTTCCATAATTAGTTATTGTTAATGTTTATTATCTGTGTTGATATTAATTGCTATTTTCGTTGTATTGTCGTTTTCTTATGCGCCACACTTGTGATATATTGGGTTGTCTTACCTCTTTGTTGTTGTATGTGTTGTTTGTATTATTGTGTTATATATATATATAGACGGAAATGAAGAGATTGAAGAACAAGTATTAGGCAGTGAATATCATATTGAGGAGGAGCCACAATCTACAGATTTCCAGTCTGAGTATTTGGAGCCTTCAGATCATCCGTACCGGTTGAATTGACTCAAAGAAGATGACTACGCCAGGATTCTTAGGTTTTGTAAGAATAGAGTTCCATAGAGGAATAGAAGGCTGGCGTACTCGTGAAGAAAGCAATAGTGTAGTGTATACGGGAACTATTACTTTATCTTTACGTCCGGAATACGATGCTGATCCTGTAGTTACTTTTGACTTGTATGTACAGTTAGAGTTGCCTTTGGAGATCCGACGTCATTGGAATGGACTTTTCCATGTTCCCAATGAAAATAGTGTGGTATCTACTAGCCCGGACTCCGTTCGTAGAGCAGCCCGGATCCCTGCTCGTAGAACTGCTGTGAGACATCCTGGTTATCTATCACCTGAGGAGTTATCTAGGAATGATTTCCCAGTGAACTAGATATCCATGATGTGCACTTGGGCACTTTTTGTTTTTGATGTCGTACTGTATATAAAACTTATGTTTTGTCTTTTGGCAGTAGTTGTAAATGTTTTGGTATGTATTTTCTTTAGTTGTAAATTATTTGTAAATTATTTGTATAACTGATGACAACAAAACTATATGTAAATTATATGTTAGTTTTTTTTATATGTGGAATTTTGTATGTATGTAGATAATGCATAGATGTGATATACAGGTGAATTGATATGTACGTTAACGCTGTATAGGTGAGGTGATGTGGTGTAATTTATACGTTTTATAAACAAAATATACGTACTAATTATAATATTTATTTTATAACTTGGGTAATATTTATTATTATTTTTTATTTATCTCAAAATGTGACATCCCAAAGGGTGTTACAGTAAGGCCTTTAGAGTCTATAATAAATGAACTATGACCATAGAAAAGTCCATACATGTTGCATTTGATGAAACTAACTCAAATGAGCCGATAAAGGAGCTTGTTGATGATGTTGCAGAAATCTTGACAAAAACACACTTGGAAAATCAAGAGAAAGAATCCAAAAAGCAAGAAGATTCAGAAATTGTGAATCTACCCAAGGAATGGAGGACTTCAAGATATCATCCTCTTGACAAGGTGATAGGTGATGTATCAAAAGGGGTAATTACTCGAAACTCACTTAGAGATGCATGTAATCACCTAGCCTTTATCTCTCAATTTGAACCTAAAGACATAAATGAGGCCATTAATGATGAGCATTGGATCTTGGCCATGCAAGAAGAACTAAACCAATTTGAGAGAAATCAAGTTTGGGAATTAGTTCCAAGGCCCAATGATCATCCAATAATTGGCACCAAATGGGTCTTTAGGAACAAACTTGATGAAACGGGCTTAATAATAAGAAATAAAGCTAGGCTTGTAGCTAAGGGATATAATCAAGAAGAAGGCATAGACTATAAAGAAACTTATGCTCCCGTAGCTAGGTTAGAGGCCATTAGAATGTTACTTGCATATGCTTGCATCATGGATTTCAAACTCTATCAAATGGATGTCAAAAGTGCCTTTTTAAATGGTTTTATACAAGAAGAGGTGTATGTGGAACAACCTCCTGGTTTTGAAGATTTTGAATTGCCCAACCATGTTTTTAAACTGAAAAAGGCCTTGTATGGCTTGAAACAAGCTCCTAGAGCTTGGTATGAAAGGTTGAGCAAATTTCTTTTAGAAAAAGGATTTTCTAAAGGCAAAGTTGACACAACCCTTTTCATAAAACATAAAATGCATGACATACTTCTAGTTCAAATCTATGTTGATGACATTATATTTGGAACTACTAACAACTTTCTTTGTAAAGAATTTTTAAATATTATGCAAAGTGAGTTTGAGATGTCTATGATGGGTGAACTCAACTTCTTCCTTGGTCTCCAAATCAAGCAAACAAGAGAAGGAACATTCATAAGCCAATCCAAGTATTGCAAGGAGCTGCTCAAGAAGTTTGGAATGGACAATGCCAAGCATATGGCTACTCCTATGGGCACCTCTTGCTATTTGGATAAGGATGAAGGAGGTAAATCAGTAGAAATTACAAAATATAGAGGTATGATTGGCTCACTCCTTTATCTTACTGCAAGTAGGCCTGATATAATGTTTAGTGTATGCATGTGTGCTAGATATCAAGCTAATCCTAAAGAATCACACCTAAGTGCTGTTAAAAGAATAATGAAATATCTAATAGGCACATCACAAATGGGTTTATGGTACCCTAAAGGTGCCTCATGTAGTCTTATTGGGTATTCTGATTCTGATTTTGCTGGGTGCAAAATAGATCGAAAGAGCACTAGTGGGACATGTCACTTGCTTGGAAGCTCACTAGTTTCTTAGCATAGCAAAAAGCAAAATAGTGTGGCATTATCTACAGCTGAAGCTGAATATATTGCAGCTGGGAGTTATTGTTCTCAAATCCTTTGGATGAAACAACAACTCTTGGACTATGGTCTTGAACTTGATCACATCCCTATAAGATGTGATAATACTAGTGCAATCAACTTGTCTAAAAATCCCATTTTGCATTCTAGGACTAAACATATTGAAATAAGACATCATTTCATTAGAGACCATGTTCAAAAGGGTGACTGTATGCTTGAGTTTGTAGAAACCACTAAGCAACTAGCTGACATTTTCACTAAACCCCTAGCAAAAGAAGCATTTTTCTACATAAGAAATGAACTTGGTATATTCATTCATGCATAAATTAACTTCATTTGCATAATCCTCGAATCTAATGCATAACCTTGCATTTTTAGAATAATCACGCCAAATTGCTGCATAATCTCTGAATTTTTCATTATATTTGAATCCAATACTGACTTGAGCATCGGAGATTTTCCCTAAGTTGTTTTGCAGGTGCTCCCTCATGACCAAGACTCACAAGCAACTCAACATCCTCAAAATTTCACCAAAAATGGTAAAAATCTTGGTAAAATAGTAATTTTTGATAATCTACGTGAGTTGAATCATAATATGATTAGATTATATGGTTGAATGATGCTTTGAATTGATCTAGGTTGTTTTGAAACTAATTTGGATTGATTAAAGTTGATTATATGCTGTCGGAATGCAAAATCTGAGTTAAAAGTATTGTAATCGATTACAATGCCTTTGTAATCGATTACACAGTTCTCATCACGCATGTAATCGATTACACACTTTTTGTAATCGATTACAATCAACTCAGAACTCAGTAATCGATTACAATATCCATGTAATCGATTACAAGGTTCAGAAAGCATGTAATCGATTACACCAAAATGTAATCGATTACACACCCACCAAAATTCATGTAATCGATTACACACTCAATATAATCGATTACACTGAGTGTTTTAAAAAGGTTTCGACGCGCGTAGAGCTCATTTTTTTTTCGAAACTGTTTATCTTCTTCGTCCTCCCCTCTCGCTCCCACGCACCTAAACCTCTCAAACCTCAAAATCTCTCATTTCTCATTCAAATCTCCATCGAAATCCCTCATTTTACCTCTCTCAATCTCGGAAATCCCCTCTCCACACAACCCATCTCTCAAAATCTCCTCACATCCCTCACCCAAATCTCCCCACCTTCTCTCACGAACCCCATCTCTTTCTCTAACCTAATTTCATCCCTTTCTCTCTCCTCACTCATCCCCAACCATTTCCACTCCTACTCCTCAATGGCTGAATCTTCTCATCGTTCAAAGCGCCCAAGAACAGGGGCTGCCATTGCAGGGTCTTCTGGTGGTTCTTCACGTAACATATCCAGCCTGGACCTCACGAGGCACTTCTCCACTGTGAAGCGAGCTGAATTGTTCCGGAAGAACTTCCAGCTTCGCAAGATCATCTCTCCCAGGTATCTACCCATCACCTTCTGCGAGAGTGAACCATTAGAGAGCTTTAGGACAATAGAAAACTTAGGCTTGCTGGGATTCCTGAGCATAGAGAAAGCCATCTACCCTAATCTTGTACGTGTTTTTTATGCGAACCTGAAGGTTGAGGATAACTATATCATTTCTGAAGTGAAAAAGCAACAAATTAGGTTATCAATGGCAGAGTGGTATAGGTCGACAAAGCTCACCCGATGGAGCTCGGTTCGGCTCCGTGGGAATGCCAATGTATGGGGACATGAGTTTGAGCACAAGGCTGCTATTCTCTCTTTGATTAGGACTGGCTACCACCCCCCGAGTGATCCTAAACGAAGAATTTTGGCTACTGGCCTCACCATGGAGAACAGGGTTCTCCACTATCTTTTGGTCCGTGGCTTGATTCCTAGGGGAAAGAATTACTCCCAAGTCCTCAAGGATGATGTGATTGCATTATGGGCAATGACTACAGGGAGGCCTATTAACTGGGGTTATTATATCTTAGAGCACATACTGGACGTCAAGAAAAAGAAGAACTCTGCTCTCCCCTTCACCATGTTGGTAACCACTATACTTGAGCACTGTCGCATTTCGCTGGCTGAAGAGTCTAAGGACACCAGCTCTAAGGGACCACAATCAATTGGGCTGCATACTCTGAGGAAGCTCCAGCTCTATAAGGTGGATGAGAGCTGGCATTACATCACTCATGGCATTTTTGGCCATATCCATCACGACCCAGATAGTGACGAGGATGAGGAGGCTCAGCATCCTGCTCCTGCCCCTGCTCCAGCTCCTACTCCTACTACTCTTGATCTCCTGCTCCAAGAAATGCGCAACCTGAGCGCTAATGTAAACACACGCATGGATCATATCGAGCAGAAGATTGACCATCTTGAGCTGAGGATGAACTACTCTGATCAGGAGCTTGCCTCCATCGGATCTTTCTTGGGTGGACCTCCTATTCCTCAGAGCACTGCTGCTGCACCTCGCACATCCCCTGCCTCTCCAGTTCCCCTCTCCTTCACTGGCCCATCTGGAGTTCCTGCTGATGATGAGGAGCCTTTGGACTCTGACGATGATCTTATGCCCAGCGATGACAATGATGATAACGATGATCTGCTGCGGATCCGAGGGTGATGTCTTTTGTGACAGCGAGGCCATCGACAAAGTGATCATGGCTCCTTGCCTTGATATTTGTTTTGATAAACACCATGTATTTATTTTGTTTTGACTCTGATTATATTTCATTGGTATACATTTATGGTGTTCTTTGATTATTGGGTATACTGGCTGTGAAAACATTACTTTGTCCATGGCTGATTAATAAAATATGAACTTGTTTTCGGTTTGAATGTTTGGCTGTTTGTTAATATTGCATGAACTGATTGATATCCTTGGCATTGTTGTTCTGGCAAAATTTAGGGAATCATGAACTATAGCTGTTATGCTGTCCATTTTTTTTTAAATGTTTATGTCTTTTTGATAATGCCAACGGGGGAGAAAATAAGGAAAGTAAGGATGAAATAAAGGTTGCATGAGTAATTAAGGCTGCATGAGTACGGGGGAGTTATTGAGCTTTTGCGCTCTTAAGCCTTTTATATGAAATCTAACCCAATATCATGCATAAACTCCGGGGGAGCATTGCGCCTAAATGTCTATTATATAAAATTACAAAAATTCTTTCTTTTTCCTATGATCAGTTTGTCATCATCAAAAAGGGGGAGAATGTGAATGCTTATGTCTCTAAGGCATGTCAAATGGTTTTTGATGATAACAAAGACAAAAGCGAAGATCAAGTGCAATAGTGAAGATCAAGCGCAAAAGGAAAAATCAAGATCAAAGAAAGAAGACAAGAAGGTTTATTTAGTTATAAGACTAAGGACACTAATGTTAAATGCTCTCAAGATTTCTCAAATGGTTTTTTCAATATATGATTTCAAAATAAATGGAAAATTTCAAAGATAAACATGGCTTTCAAGAAAACTTGTGTTTCAATCTTAAAACTAACACTCTTAAAAAGATTCATGTTTAAACAATTGTCTCAAGGTGTTAGAAATGACTTACAAGCTTTATTGGACTTGAAAAATGTGTTCAATGACCAATGTAATCGATTACACAGCAAACAGAAGGCATGTAATCGATTACATGAGTAATGTAATTGATTACAAGTAAGTCAGAGGCCATGTAATCGATTACACAATATATGTAATCGATTACATCAAGCCCAGAAAAGCATGAACACGTTCAAAGAGTCATGTAATCGATTACATGGATATTGTAATCGATTACACAGCAAGTCAGAAGTCATGTAATCGATTACACAGATATTGTAATCGATTACACACAAGTCAGAAACCATATAATCGATTACACCAAGAATGTAATCGATTACACAGAGCCCAGAAAGTCAAGAACACGTTGGAACAACATATGTAATCAATTACTTGAGCTGAGTAATCGATTACAAGAATCCTAACAACGTCCAACGGCTATATTTAATGCATTTAATGCGTGCCCAGAAAACTCCAACGGCTCTATTAAATTAGAAACTTATAAATACCAAAGTTGGGTCTTTATTTGAGGTTGACCTTGAACCAAAAACTGATTACCAATACGTCCAAACGTGAATCATTCCTCAAATCATTTTCTTGCTCTATTTTCTGTCAAAAACGTGAAAAATCTTTGAGAGCATATTAGAGCTTCAATTTGTATTCATCTGCTCTATTGAGAGCTTCATTCTATCTATCATTATTATTTTGTAAAGAGGGTGAGGCATCCCTCCAAAAGTGTAAAGGGTGAGGTATCCCTTAGTTGAAGAGACTCAAGCTCCAAGGATGAGGTATCCCAAAAGGGTTGAGTGCTCAAGGTTGTAGTGGTTGTCAAGCACCCATTGAAGCTTGAAGATATAGTGAAAAATCTCAAGTTGTTGTTTGGGGACTGGACGTAGATCACAAGTGGATTGGTGATCGAACCAGGATAAACGACTGTGTTTGTTATCTCTAAACCCTCCCCTGTTTATTTTGTATACTGTTTTATTGATTTTCTTGGATACTGTCTCCGTAAACTATTTTTATTATAAGTAAAAATGTTTATCTCGTCCTTCCAATTATTTCTAATCATTCAATAGCTTCAACAAAAATAAGTTATCAAACGATTTATGAAAGATTTGCGAACTTAGTTTTCATACTCAATTCACCCCCCTCTTGAGTATTGAGGCCACTTGGTAACATATTTAAGTTAAATAAGCATTAGGCATGATAGTACTAAGTTAATAAGCACTTAGGTGAAGTTAAGTTCCACTAAGCTCTACCTTTAGTGGGAATCTAATACTTTTTAGTGGGGCTGATTATGTTTATTTTATTTTATTAGCTTTGTTAAAAACATGACAAAGAAGAGTGACCATTGGCTTGCATGCCTTTGGTAACTTCTAGAATGAATTAATACAGCACTTAAGCATAATAAGTTTCATGCACTAATTGCCATCAATACCAATTAGTTGAGGTATTAATTTAAGAATTAGTGGGGCAGCTAGGGTTAGGAGAGTCACCTTAGGTTGATTTGTGGTGACCTTTGGTTAGCACTACTCTAGCCATTTTCTATATAATGTACCTGAATTGGATGAATAAAAAAAATCAGGATTTGATGTTCAATTTGGTTGTCCAATTGTGAGAGTATTCCTCTCTTAGGTTCTTGACTGAGCCATAGATCTTATCAAGAGTTTCTCTTATGGCGATCACTAACTTTAGTTTATCAATCAATCCTTGATTGTGGCACCAATCCATTTCTTATTTCTATCTCTCGTCTTATCCATTTTCCTTTGTTATTTTCATTTTTCCTTTGTGTCCATTCAGTTACAAGCATCAATTTGCAAGAATCTCAAATAATCCTAAGCTTGTGCTAATTCCACCCTAGATAGATCCGTAAAAGTGAAACCATGGTAAGTGGAATCACATCAGTTGGTATCAAAGCTCAGTTCTAGGGAGGATTTGAGGCTGCCTACAAGTATGATATGGCAGATTCTAAAGAGGAGACTTCCTCTCAAGGGGCTACAACCAATAAGTGGCTATTGGAGGCAATAACCCAAACTTTTCAAAGGTTGTTGAAGGAACAAACTGAGACAATTCACAAGAAGTTTGATCAACTTAAGGAGATGTTATATAACTTAACAAGATGCAAGGAAAAGAAGGCCAACCAAGATGGTTTTACCGATAAGCTCTCTTTTATGGATAATGGTTGCAAGACCACCCTTGTACCCTTGTCTCCAATAGAGGTGTGTGAGGATCAAAGAAAATTGAGAGAAATGAGTGAAAAAGAGAGAAATGAACTAAAGAGAAAAGAAAAAGAGAAAGAGTTAGAAAAAGAAAAAGAGAAAGAGTTTGAAAAAAGAAAAAAGGGAAGACAATAAAGAAGAAGTCGAGAGTGAAAGAAGAGAGAGCAAGAAATCTTGCTTGAATTCTTATGTTTCTTACACTTTTTCTGTTTCTAGTAGTGTTGATTCAATGTTGTAGGAAAATATTGAAATGACTCCAAAGGAGGAATCCCATTTACTACCACTTTTAAGGAGAATTGAACCAAACATTGAAATCATGCCTAATACAAACATTTGTGCACCATTGCACATTCCGCCCTCAACTGGAAGCCCACATCAAGAGAACAAACACATGGAAGTGAGAAAGGCTCCCTTGATGCAAAAAGGATCAAGATTAAATTCTAGATTTGAACAAATTGTGTTTGACCCCAGAGGATATGTTTCGTTTCATTTATGGAAGAATAAAGTCCTTTATAAGGACAAGCAAGTGCCAATAAGTGATAGCCAACTTGACTAGAAGGGTGATGAAGCCTTCAAATTTGAGGACAAATTCACTCAAAGAAGGAGGGGATGATGAGGACCTAAGGGGGGTACCTACTAATTGGACCCATGACAAGAACAAGAACTAAGAAGGCCCAAGAAGCCTTGAAACAAATGGGGGAAACTATGTTGGAAGCAAGCCCAAGTCTTGAAACCATAGGTTCTGAAGATGTCAATTGCTTGATTCAAGATGAAAACCAATGAAGTTGGGCTGCCCAAGTGTGTGCACGAATTTTATAGTTTGTATGGCTGATTTAGAGTGTCTATTTAAGTTAAATAAGCATTAGGCATGATAGTACTAAGTTAATAAGCACTTAGGTGAAGTTAAGTTCCACTAAGCTTTGCCTTTAGTGGGAATTTAATGCTTTTTAGTGGGGCTGATTATGTTTATTTTGTTTTATTAGCTTTGTTAAAAACATGACAAAGAAGAGTGACCATTGGCTTGCATGCCTTTGGTAACTTCTAGAATGAATTAATACAGCACTTAAGCATAATAAGTTTCATGCACTAATTGCCATCAATACCAATTAGTTAAGGCATTAATGTAAGAATTAGTGGGGCTACTAGGGTTAGGAGAGTCACTTTAGGCTTATTTGTGGTGACCTTTGGTTAGCACTACTCTAGCCATTCTCTATATAATGTACCTGAATTGGATGAATTAAAAAAAACCAGGATTTGATGTTGAATTTGGTTGTCCAATTGTGAGAGTATTCCTCTCTTAGGTTCTTGACTGAGCCATAGATCTTTTCAAGAGTTTCTCTTGTGGCAATCACTAACTTTGGTTTATCAATCAATCCTTGATTGTGGCACCAATCCATTTCTTATTTCTATCTCTCGTCTTAACCATTTTCCTTTGTTATTTTCATTTTTCCTTTGTGTCCATTCAGTTACAAGCATCAATTTGCAAAAATCTATAATAATCCTAAGCTTGTGTGAATTCCACCCTAGATAGATCCATAAAAGTGAAACCATGGTAAGTGGAATTACATCAGATAGGTACCTCGTCACTCACGACGCGACAAAGAAAGAGCTCCAGAGAGTAACACCATTGAGCGGGACTCTATTCACTAGTATCCTTACTCGTTAGCCACTAAAAGAGGGAGAATACTTTGCAAAGGAAGAAGGTAGAAACCGTCTATGATGCTAAAAGTAGCAAAAATAGATGGTAGAAGGAGACATACCTTGAAAAAGTAAAGAGATTAGATGACTATGGGATGTTTAACTGAAGGGAAACCATTAGAAATTGCTAAGTGAATAGTTCTTAGCCGTGCTTGGTAGCTGGGAATTGCTTCAGGCCGCCAAAAATTTGAGAGGAACAATGAACTGCGATGGAGGCACCCTTAGCCCCTATTTATAGAAACAAGGCGGTGTGGGGACAATTCTGTCCAAACACTTCAAACTTCAAAACTTCCCATCATGACATGCAATACCCTAACCATGACTATCCTGTCAAAGCGCGCCATGTGGACTTCACAACTATCAGAGTAGTTGAAGTGACGGTTGCTCAAGAAAATCAAACGTCATGCAAGCCTTGCTATTTTGAGCACAAATTTTTTCTACGGACCTAGACTGTGCCTTGGAATGTCCACCTATTGTCACCTAACCATGTACCTTGTCTAGACTACGACACATCCACTAATGTCAAATGACTTAGTCATTAAACCCTCCAAATTAGAGCTCTTCATCCCTTGGGGGCAGCATGGACTCCGACTTCATGATAAGCTCGGACCCCGTCACCTAGGCGCATTAAGACTTACCTTGATACTTAGCTAAATTAGCCAAGCATCAAGCTAAGGGCAACATGACCAGATTAAGGATATTTTTACAATGATGAGCATTAAACTCATCTCAGTGAAGGAAACAAATAAAAAGTAGAACATTCTAAGAAGCAAGCAAAAGGAAACTTTTTATTCATATTTCATACATCGTCAGCCCTAATAAAAGAGCCTATAAACTACCCTAATACAAGAATGCCCATTGGAAAGAGCTTGAAAAGAAGCCAGATAAGGCAATGATGATGATGATGACCACTGACCATGACTACCTCCACGGTTTTCCCAAAAACTAGCATCCATCTCTCCCCTATTGGCCAACAATAGCAGAATGCTTCACTCCAAGAGATTGTTCCACCCTAAGATCAGGCTTCACAATCCTGCATATCCAGCTGCACACTGGGGTGAAACCAAGGCACTTGGCAAGTACTTTTAGTTACAGTCAGGAGGGCAGAGGAGTGAGAACAGTAAACCTCCATGCATCATAGGAACTATAATAGAAAACGGCAAATCCTCCCGGTGAGCACAGAAAGGTTGCATACTCCCACATACCCCTGGAAAGAAAGGCTTCTACTGCCTAGATGCATGTTGACCAACCTGCATAGGGTAGCTACTTAGTCCTTATTGGATCATTATGCCTGGTAAGAAAGGCCTCCATCAGAGGATTATGTTGGGAAAAAAGAAACACCTTTAAAAAATTGGGGAAGAAATGAAAGAAGATTTCAGAAAGAAATATGACTCTCAACAAATGACAACCCCACTGCAAGCATCCCTTATTTATAAAAGGAATAAAGCATTCTGATTGGCTCCTGAGAAGGCACTATGATTGCACGTTTGAAGTCGCATTTTAGTACTCCCTCTCTGTGATTGGCCACGAGAGTAGAGGGCAATTGGAAAACAACATAAAACTTTTATCCTCTTTAAAAGGGTTTTTAAATTCCTAATAAAGTCAAAGTGATAGTTTCGAAGCAAGCTTAGTTTGCTACAAACTGTAGAATAAAGACTGCAAGAAAGGACAACAAAGACCCTGTGAACTACACATGGGGCAATCTATGACGTACCCTGGATAACGGAGTGATGACATGAGCAGAGGGATCCAACTCAGATCCCGACCTTACTCATTAACCCTAGGGGCATTCTATGATGTAACACAGACCTCGACCCTTTAGAAAATACATCGCAAGATCTGATGTTAACACTGACTCGGATCCCTTTGTCCACTGCGTGTCGTGTGCTCCTATCAAACTTGGATACCTTAACACTTAGTTGTCCTATCTAAGCGCCAAGCTGGAAGCAACTGTTCTGGACCATGATTCAGGATCTTGTCCCATGGGTTAACACAGCACGCATCCAACTGGTGTCCGTCATTGACACCTCAGCGGGAATTTATGGTACACTGTTGAGATCCCATCATAACGGATATTAGACCACAGCATTGGGTAGTATAACATTACCGCGAGAGTTAAGCAGTGGATAAATCCCATACGTATTCGTAACTGTCAATCATGATATTGTGTAATAATAGCACCCATAACTACCTTTGACTGCTCATAACTGCAGTATCAACATTCCAATTTTATAGGAATCGTCTGCAACTATTAAGGGAATGTATCTCCCTATCCAACCTCTATAAATAACATACTCAATCACCTCTAACAGGTATTTATTACTCTTTATCTTAAACCCTAATTGTGTACAGTCTGACTTGAGCACTCGAGTGTCTTTGCAGGTACCAACCCCCCATTTCAACACGTTCCACTGCTGCACAAGGAGGAAAACATTAGAACGTGTCTATCTAGGTACAGCTCAGTATCTACTACCGAACTATACACACACACACACACTCTCTCTCTCTCTCTCTTTTCCATCCATGTATGGTTGTATGTATGGTCAAGATTTACTCCTCTCACCCTCTCACAATAAAAACTCCTCTCATTAGATATGTCCCTTATATATATATGTCCTAAGGTTTCACTTCTCTTCTAAACTAAGGATATTTTAGGTATTTTATATTTAGATAGTTTTAACTTAATTATTTTGGAGCTTTCAACCATTTAATTCTCACTAATTATCTATTAATTACATTCTATTTTCCATAAACTACTCTTAATTGTCTTTGATGGTCTCTCTCACTACTCATAGGTCTAATTAGATATTATTCTCAATGCATTTCTCCTTTTTAATATCTATTTTTAATTTCTGAAATTTTTTAATTCTATTATTTATCATCTCACTTAATCAATATTTAATTAAATGTTTTAAATTTTCTATAACTAATATTCCCTTTTTTTGTTACATAAATATTTTTAAATCATGTAATTTATATTCTCATTAAATAGTTTTAAATTGTTTTCAATTACCTATGATTTCTCTTAATTTCTTTTCATACTCTCTTAATTCATTTTCATACTCTCCATGCCACCCCACTCAAAGGTCACGTTTCTTGAAATCAAGATATATACTAGAAACCCTCTCGAAATCATGTTTCCAGTAGAATATGCCGCTTCAGTCAAATTTGAATCTTTTATATATAAAAGAGAAATATTGATGTTGTCCTATCTTTTACCTTCCTTCCTAAATGAGGCCATTTTAAACAATATAAAAACAATGTTTCCACAATGGTTAATGCTTTCAAGTTTCAACCTCAGCATAAATGGTTTCTAATGTTCTACTATTAATTAAGTGAAAGCTCATTTTGCATTGGGTAATCAATATTCGAGAATCAACCTTTTCATCCATGTCATCCTTTTATCTTCCCAATATTTTTTTTTTATTCTCCCTTTTTTATTTTCTCTCATTCTCTTCCTTTTCACATAAGGTCGACCCTCTTTCTTTCAAATTTCAAATCCCTTCTTTCTTCTCTATCTTTTTTTTTTTTTTAAAAAAACTCTCTTTTTTCTGATTCACTTTCTTCATCTTTCAAATTAATTTTTCAAAAAATTTATTGTTACTCTTTCCTTAAAGTGTGTTTAAAAATAAAAAAATAAAAATAATTTAATTTATAAATTAAATTTAATTAAATTTTATATTTAAAATATTAAAAAATAATAAATAATTTGATTTTAAAATTACATGAATTTTATTTTTTTATTTTAATAATTTTATCAAATTTAATAGAATTTATTAGAATTTAATTTAATTTAAAATAAATATATTATTATAATTTTAATAATTACTTCTAATTATTTTTTATAAGAATAAAAATTAAAATAATAAAATTAAATCAAATCTATTTTTATTTTAATGAATTTTAAATACATAATTTAATTTTTAAATCAATTTAAATTTCATTTTTTAATAAATTTTAAACACAAATTTTAATTTTTAAATTAAATCATTTCTAATTTTAATTGATTCCGAAAACGAACTTACTCTCTCCATCCAGAAGAGACTTTCTGAAATCTTACAAGGGCAGATGACAATTTGATTAGCAGAGATGACAATTTTTTTGTGACCAATTCTTTAAGGGGATCGCTTGACATGGATGTATGGCAAGAGCTTGACGAGCCAGGTAAGAGAAGATTAGGGCAGCTAAAGCAAGTTGGGGAGGTACTTCTGAATTAGATTTCCTATTTTGAAGAATCTTTTAGTTTAAAAATCTTGAACAAAAATGGTAGCAGAAGCGGGATTAATGATTTGGCTGTTTTGGAGTTCGGGGCAATAGTAGGACTTTACTTCTGATGAAGTTCGAAGAAAGTAAAACGATGGTGAATGTGTATTTTCACTTGACATTTAGGGTATGTTTGGATTGATGGGATTGAGTGGAATAGAATGGAATGGGATGAGATAGAGATAGGTTTCATTGTTTGGTTATGTTAAAAAATGATGGAATGAGATGGAAGTGTATGGGATGAATCCCATCCCATCCCACCAAAAACCCCCAATTTTCTTCTCTCCCAATTTGGGGGGTATGGGATGGAATCAGTTTTTATATTATAATTATAATTAATATTTTACTATATTAACCTTATATTTTAAAATTGGTGTGTTTGTAATAAAGGTAATTTAGAAAAAATAAAGTTATAACTCATACCATTCCATCTATTTCTCAAACAATGGAATGGTAACTTTACTCCATTCCATCCTAAAATATCCAAACAATGGAATGATATTTTTATCCCATCCCATCCCATTCCATTCCATTCCATCAATTACTAAATATCCAAACATAACCTTAATGTTTATGCTCGTTAATCTAATAGATAAGTCATTGTGGCAAATAATTTGCAAGAATGAATTCTTTCTCCACTCTCCAAGTTGATATTTTTCATCTGTGATTTTAAATTGCAGTTAAGGTCGCAAGTGCGGAGACTACTAAAATCACAATATTGAAGATAACTGAAGAAAAATTGGACCACAATTGCGATCGCAATATTGTTGCACAGACTACTAAAACTGTACTAAAACTGTAATATTACAACCGTAATTACGATTATCGACTGCAATTTAAAACCTTCTGCCTTTTAGTATATTTCATTCTTGTAACTATTACTCATATATAAAAATAAAAATTCTACTAAAAGCTGAAAAGTAAATAAGATTAGACAAAGTTGCTCAAGATCCTCCAATTACATCTAAATAACGTGGTTCGCGTTGGAAATTAACATGAAACTCTACAAAATATTATTACAGGTGAGTGTATGATTCCTTTTTAGTTTTTTTTATCATTTGACAGACATGTTGATTGACTATTTGTTTTTAATTGTAAGGTTTCTCTTTCTTCACTTCGTATTTTCCCTGGAGCATTTGAATTTATGTTTGCTGCTAAGTTTTTTTGTTTTTTTGTTTTAGCTTTTAAACATTGTTGGTTTGTTATTGCAGATTAATATGTTTATTTCGTTAATGCTTCCTAACTAGAAGGTGAGAACTCTACCCTAGATAATTATCAGGTAAGTTAAATTATTTATAGGAAATAGAGTTCATAATACTACTTACATTTGCACCAAATGTTGTGCCTTGCTCTTGCTGAACTTGGTTCATTCTTTGAACCACAAAAGTTAGAGGCCTTCTGCTACAATACATGTTTTCCTTTTTAATTGTGTGTGAAATGCATGAGGAGTTTGCTATATTTTTATTGGTTTAATATAATTAATTTTTTTTATCTTTATGTTTATTTATTTTGTTTCTAAGATTTTTTGCGGAGATAATCAAATCTTCAAACTTCTTCAATTGTATGATTAAAGATGGCTTCATGAATATCTATCCTTTTAAAATTTAATTGCAATTTCACTTTGTAATTTGTTATTCTTCATTATTTTAGCTACCTAACTGTTAAATGACAGTGACCACTAAACTAATAGGAGGTTCTACAATATGATATATCTTCCACAACAAGAAGTTGGAAAGGTTAGTGTTACTGACTGACTGTCAAAACCATTTGAAGTCATTTTCATCTTTCCTAATGTCATTTGAATTTTTAGGTGGAGTCAAGGTTTTAAATCTCGTTCCGAGATGATTGTAGCGGCCGCGACAAAACGGTCGCGGCGGTGGCCGTTTCCGTTTCAGCCCGTGACACGGCTGAGTTTGGGAATCACGTGCGACGGCCGCAACGGAATGGTGTTGTGGCCGCAACGGACGAAATGGAACAGCGTTTCAGCCGCTACACTCCTCCGTTCACATTTTTCCCACTTCGAACATCGTTTGATCGATTTTTCTCAGCATAAACAGCCAAAATCCCAAAAACATACACCAAAATCAAACATAACGGAAGCCCCTAACCTCTTAAGAGACTCAGATCTGTTGAAGGAGCTCCGCCGCCGCATCTCTCGGGTCGATCCGTGCTCTGTTCGCCCTGCAGTGAGATGGTGAGTGGGTAGGTTTGTCGCTTGTGATGGTGAGTGGTGAGTGGGTGGCTCGGTCCGTGCTATGTTTGTTGAAACTGTGATAGTGAGTGGTGAGTGGGTGCCGTGGAGAAGAGTGGTAACCGGTGAGTGAGTGCCGTGAAGAAGAGATGGTGAGGGAGTGTGTGTGTGTGTGAAAAAGGTTTGTGGACCGTGAGTGGTGTGGAGAAGTGAAATGAGGGAGGAGAGGAAAGAAAAGGTAAAGTCGGTGAGTGGTGAGGTGAGGAATAGAGAAGTAAGGGAAGAAAAATTAGGGGGGGAAAGGGAAAAATGTGAGGGAAAGGGGAAGTGCGGTGGAGAAGTGAAATGAGGGAGAAAAAAAAATAAAGCTGATGAGGTGAGAAACAGAGAAGTGAGGGAAGAAAAATTAGAGGAAAAAGAGAAAAATGTGAGGGAAAGGAAATTTAGATTGATTAGGTAGAGGGAAATTTTGAGAGAGGATGAAAAGGAAAAAATTAAGTTGGTTGAATGGAGAAAATAAATTATGTAAGTGAAAGAGTAAAATTGAGAGAAGAAAATTAAGGATGAGAGAAAAATTGTGTTGTAAATTTTTAGAGAAATTTAGAAATTTATAAGAATTAAATTAAAATTTATTTTTAACTAATTTGTTAGTTAACAAATTTTAAGAATTAGCTTGAAGTATAATGTTATAAATTGGTCAACTAATATTGGTTAATTAATTTATTACTTTTGAATATATCTTATTAATGAAAAAAAATTATAAATTATTAGTTATGATATATTGTATAATAAAAAAGATAATTTAATTTAATTTGTGCTAAGTTATGAAAAATTCACGCCGCAGCGACCGCAATCCACATCGCAGCACTCGCAACGTCCGCAATCACAAAAACCACAACGCGACCGCGACCTCGACCGCGACCGCAATTTAAAACCTTGGGTGGAGTGGTTCTATGACACCTTCCAATACTATGTATTTGATTGAAGACGATCACAAACCTGTAATGTTAAATAGTTAAACATACTCTAATTATTGATTTTGTGTTTAGAAATAGTTAGGCATTGTGGAACAATATAATTCTAATTTCTGCTCTATATATTGATTTTCTTTTCTTTTGATTTTTATTGGTAGATTTCTTTTTATGGAATTTTTTTTTGTTGATGTTGTAGATGCTTGCAAGCTGAAAAAGTCAATGCATATTAAAAAGCTTTGTTGGCAATTCCAGGAGATTGTTTTTTGGGGGTTTGCTTTTTTTTTTTTTCCAATTTCAAGTCAATTTCTATCTTACGTTATGTGCTTCTATTATTGTGAATGTTTATCTCCTCTGATTCCAGTTGAATGCTTAATGATCTAGTTTCACTTGAGTATCAAAAGACTAGGCTTTATTTTATTTTATTTTGAGTGATTCAACTTTGTCATTATCTTTATGAACATGCTTTATAATATTGATAGGTCAATAGAGTAGTGGTTTTGATGGTTCCATGCTAACTTATGTCTTTATGACTTTGTTCGAATATGTAATATATGAATATCTGGTATTAATTTGTAGAAATATGTGGATTCAAGTTAATTATCAATTCATCTAAAAACAACTTTATTTTTTGTACAAATAGACTATTCTATTTTATTTGAAGTTGCCACTCTTTTTATCTGTTTCATTGTCCCCCACTGATTTTAGATGGTTCAAACTTGATTAGTTGTCATTACATCAGTCTAGATCGTGGAGAAACCTTTAAATAATCTTTTTTTTTTCTTTTTGTGGCTTAAAGTATTTGGCAAGCAAGAAAATACCTTTGTGCTAATATAATCGTTCTTGTTTCTTCTGCTAATATCTGTTCTCTGTATCAATTATGTACTATACGGTGAAATTTCATCTGGATTTAACTATTTGTGCATTTTTCTGTGTTAGCTTATCATGTCGCTGAGATATGCATTATGGATGTTGTCTTAATGCTCCCATTGTCCTGATGGTCATAGGAACCAGAATTGGTGTAAAAGTATCCAAATAAGAATGCATGAAACAAATTGATAAGATAACTATAAGAACTTGATGATCAATTTAATTGGCGGTGACTATAGTTATTTATGATGATGTCCTTTGAAATATTATGTTGCTATCCCCTTTTTTTTTGTCAATTTTGGTAGTTGGGCAGTACAGGTATAATGTTCAGTGTTTTGGGAATTTAATTCTAAAATCCATTAGCACTAAATAAAATTGTAATTTTGGATAAGTATAAAGTATAAACACCTACTAGGGAAGCATGATAAGTGTAGCATTGCTCTGTTAAACCAAGAATTGAAATGTTAAATCTTGAATCTGAGAATAAATGAGGTGTTACAATTCTTGAATAAAGATGATGACAGGGAAATCTTGAAACTGATGTTCTTTTAGAATATTGAGTATATTTTTAATTATGTGGGATTCTCACGATGATTTGGTTATGTAGATGTGGGGTTCTGTTAAACAAAAAATGAGATGTTAAATCTTGTATCTGAGAATAGTCCAGGTGTTACAGTTCTTTGATAAAGATGACAGGGAATTCTTGAATATGAATTTCCTGTAGAATATTGAGTATATTTTTAATTATGTGGGGTACTCATCATGATTTTGTTATGTAGGTCTCAAAGAACATGCATAATGGTAAATCATAGAAGAATCCAAAATCTGCTCATATATGAGTAATAATGAAGAGGACAGGAGTAGCGATGCCTCTAGGGTAGATCTCCTGCACTTGCTTTTTAGAGTTCGACTCTAATGCTTTTATGGAGCTAAATCGAGGGGCTTCTTCAAGCCTTGGGTCTAAAGATCCTCAGCTCTCAATTTTAAATCCAAATCAAGAGCTAACAAAGTTCCTACCACTGACCACATAGCCTTTATGCAAGAATGAATATAAATTTATTTTAACAATTTATTTTGATTTGAAAATTTATTTTAACAATTATTTTGATGGTGTTATGTGGATTGTGGAATGCATTTGATTATCATCTTTGAAAGAATAGGAGTATTTTATTCTGATTGATTGGAAAGAGTCTTTGCCTCTCCTTCTATCTTTTACTAATGTAAGAGGTATTTTGAAAGGTCATTTATTTCATTTCTATAATTGGAGCTTTTTTATGAAGTTTTCTTACTAAAGGTTTGGGTACAGGTCGTGAAATGAGATTTTTTTTTATGAGCTGAAGAGAGATAATTATTACCTATACTTTGGAACCTAATTGAGTATAGGTTATGTTATTAATTTTTTTCTTGACGAAAGTTATATAGTCTAGCAGTATGATTTGACTAAAACTTTTGTAGCATGTGTTGTATTAATGTAAAACAAAGCAGGATATAATATGACATAATTCAACCATCGAAGGAGTGTAACACTCTAGATAATCATGATAGACTTGTAAATGGTTACGGAGGTAGTCTAGTACTAGTTTGTCATGCTTGTAAATTTTTGTGACCGTCTGATCACGTTTAGTCACTTTGTTGTAGCACTATATGTGAAAAATAGTTGTTTTTAGTCCTAGTTTTGACTTAAAATGCTTAGTTAATGGAAATAAGTGTGAAAAACTTGTTTTTAGGTCTCAAATGTGTGGAAGTATATGTGGTTAAAGTTTGAAGTTAATCGGAGTTAGTTTAACATTTTTAAGCATACTGGTTATGTATTTTAGTGCTAGATTGACCCCCCAGCAGATATGAAAAATTGTGAAAATGGTGAAATAAGAATTTTAATGAATCTTAGAATTTATTTTAAGCTTATTGGAAGTTAGGAATATTGGTTTGGTGAAATCCAAGCGTTTTTAGCAAATCGGGGTTTATCTGTGTAGTCACTTAAGTGACTAAATGGTTGCACGACTGTTAGAGGCTGCCTTTACCTTTTTAAGTCACCAAAATGAGACTTTTTTTCTCATTTCTCACATCTCTCTCATGGCTACAACAGGGAGGCACCAAGGGAGAACCAACAAAGGAGCCATAGGAGATCCATCTTCAAACAACGAGGAGGAAGAGCTTAGTGGTGGAGAGGAACTGCTTTCAGACTTCATTTTTGGTCTTTGAGGTAGGGGGAAGTTTAGTTTGAATAGCTTGTATTCATTTCTTTCATGTTTGATTCTTGAGGGACTTGATGAAGAAATGGAGGTTTGAGAGTAATTTTGTGATTCTTGAGTTAAATCTTGGTGTGGATAGATTGGTTGAGTTGGAAATTGATTTGTGGATGTGTTGAAATGAACTTTTCATCATTTGGAATCCTTAATTCCCATTAGGTTAGTTTTGGGGTTTAGGTTAGTAGTTGATTTTTTATTCACAAAGTGATTGAATTAAATGAAATTGAAGTGGTATAAGAATTACTTTGTGTAGTTGAATCTTGTTTGAGGTTGGAAAATCACTTGGAAGTGAGTTTGAATGATTGGAGGATCACTTGCTCCCAATGGAACAGTGATCGTTTCTGCAAAATTCTGCAGAAATTGATTTTGTGTGTGAGCGCTTAGGCACTGAAAGGCTAGGCGCTCAAGCGCCCAGTGCCCAGGCAGAATTTGTTATGCGTGTTGTGCACTTGAGCGCATAGGCTTGGAGTGCCTGAGCGCCCAGTGCTTGATAGAACAGAACAGAGCCCTTATTTGGGAAAAATGAAGGGGTTCACTTATGTGATGCTTTCTTTTGTGCTTCTTAATGAGTAGTGAGACTTTTTAGGAGTATTTGATGAAGTGTATGAGTGAAATGAGTTTGAGATGCATATAAATCAATTGTGATGCTAATTATTATAGGTAATTAGTGATTGTTTTGCATGAGATGTTTGAGAAGCATACTGAGGTATGTAATATCCTTTTTGTATTGTTTGACTCATATTAAGGTGAGTAATATCCTCTCTATGTTGTGTGTAATAAGGTGAGTAATATCCTTATTATGTTGTTGAGTAAGGAGGTGAGTAATATCCTCTTTAAATTGATTGTACAATGAGGTAAGTAATTCCTCTTTGTGTTGAGGTAAGTAATTCCTCAGCATGATTGTTGGATAGTGGAGGTAAGAAATATCCTCTCTATCAATTGTTGAACAACGA
The DNA here is from genome assembly GCA_029884595.1 of Ormosia semicastrata. Taxonomy (NCBI): domain Eukaryota; kingdom Viridiplantae; phylum Streptophyta; class Magnoliopsida; order Fabales; family Fabaceae; genus Ormosia; species Ormosia semicastrata. The sequence continues at coordinate 10,303,237 of JAQQTO010000059.1, forward strand.
GGTGAGTAATATCCTCTATTTGTTTTGATGGGTAGTGTTGGTGAGTCATATCCTCACTATGCCTAATAAATCATGACGTAGCATAACATATCCTAGAGTAGTTGAGGTGGGTAATATCCTCAATACGTCTGAGGGCTCATGATATGTTGAAACTGCATTCATTCTTAGGACTTGCATAGACATACACATTAGACATAATTAAGCATATCATGACAATTTTATGGACGGTTGCTACCATGACATAAAAACATGACATTACAATTGAATGGGCAATTGTGTACTTCTGTGATTGAAATGTTAACTTTATGGTTGAATAATTCGTATGATTGTATAAAGTGTTAGTATTGGAATACTTCTACTAAGATATGTTTTTCTCATACCGATTGTGTTGCCATGTAAATCCAGGTACAAGTTCTTCGAAAGGGAAGAAAAAGATGTATGAGGACTAGCATAGTATAGATGTTATTTTGAACTGAGCTTATATATGTTTCATATTTGCTTAGGACTTGCATAGACATACACATTAGACATAATTAAGCATAGCATGACAATTTTATGGGCGGTTGCTACCATGACATAAAAACATGACATTACAATTATATGGACAATTGTGTACTTCTGTGATTGAAATGTTAACTTTATGGTTGAATAATTCGTATGATTGTATAAAGTGTTAGTATTAGAATACTTCTACTGAGATATGTTTTTCTCATACCGATTGTGTTGCCATGTAAATCCAAATACAAGTTCTTTAAAAGGGAAGAAAAAGATGTATGAGGACTAGCATAGTATAGATGTTGTTTTGAATTGAGCTTATATATGTTTTATATTTGCTTAGTTGTTTTGAGTTATGTATAACAGTATGTCTTTTTGAGACTGTGATGTATATATATAACTTTTGTTATCGTGACTCTCCATATTTATTTATTATGTATGAACGATATGAGTTTAATTTGTTGTTGTATGTTAGAAGTAGCATGGTTAATATTGATTATTCTTTTATATGATGATATATCTGAGTAGTAAATATTAGGATGTTACAAGGAACAGGATAGAGCTTGCATGTTTGCATGACCTGTAATGTATGGATGTTCATACCTATTTGACATAATTAGAAAGACCAATGTGAGAATAATAACTTTTTACTAGAATTGCAGAATTTATTTCAATTATAAGTTTATTGTTTTGTCATTTGCATTGATGGACATCTGTTTATGAAATCACATATTTCTTTTATTCTAATATATGCTAATTTTACATTCTTTCATTATTCCATTTGAAGATTATGAACATAATTTTTTAGGATTTAAAATATTTAAATATTTTTATTTTTTATATATTACATTATAGGAGATTGAAGTTCTTGTTGAACATATTTATATTTACATATGTGAGCAGAAAAATTTTGAAGATAATAAATAACATGAATTAAATGTAAATTTTTATATAAAATTAAATGAAAAATTATGTATTTTATAAAAAATTATTTTAAGAATTATTAAGGGCTCTTACAGGTTTCTTCATTAAGCTCAAATGGAGAAGCTTATTTTAGGAAATGTAGGCACATTTTGTTTTGTTCAACTCACCTGGTGAAGGGAAACATTGTATTGAATACTAATAGTGAGGCAAGTACCCTATTTTCGCCAATTATCTTTGCTAGATTCTATCATTGAGAGCTATGCCTACAATTTTTTGTTGATAGTTGCCCACCTACATGATCATTTGCATTCAAATTTTGATGTATTATTATTGCCTAAATTAATTTGTCTATATTGTCATTAAGAACTAGAAAGAATTACTAAGGGCCTTAGCCTTTTAAATTAGCTGATGCATTGTGTAGCATTGTGTTGATTTATTAAATGTACCAAACATCAAATTTTTCATGTACTATGAAAAATTTGAGCATGAACAAAATTTGAGCATCATCTGCACAGTACAGTCACTTTAGTAGTACAATGAACTATGAACCTATATTAAGCACAACTTCAGCTACTTACATATTGTACAAGGCCAAAATTTTCTATTGTGAGAATTTCTTTTCCTACAATGCAAGGTCTTCCTCTTATTTTGTAATGTTTAGGCACGCCATTTAAATTAGTTGTTTACAACTTTAAGGTTTACTACATATAAAAAAGGTTTCATTTGAATTAGTGCTTCTTATTCATCTATCGTATTAGTCTCTAAAACATCATATTTTGTTGCCTTTGTCATTGTATTGCCATAATTGGTTGTGTTGACTTGGTTATGATTTTCTCTTTTGACTGATGATTATAAGTTCATCATATATTCCCAGATTGGTAAACTTATGGATTTTATAATTGTTCTTCATTATATTAAAGCATCATCCATGCATTTTCTATCACTCTTTTGGTGAATGGGGTCACAAGAGCCAATGACAGTCTGACAGAAGGCAATTACATTTCTTTGCACAATTTCATGATTGGATACTGCTTCTTCACATCACTAAGCATGACATTGTTTTGTTTCAGCTGGCTATCATCATTGGTTTGGTAGCAGATGAGAACCCATTTGGTATAGTCCTTGGAAGGGTTTTGGAAGTTTGTTTTATTTATTTATTTATTATTATTATTATTATTATTATTATTATTTTGGTCTATAGTCAACCATTGTCAAATTTGTTTTGATATTATATTTTTACTATGTTGCATTTTTCTCCCCAAATTTATTGTAAAGTGACACTGATAGCACCATGTAGATATAGGAGTTGACATAAACATTAATGATGAAATTAATATTCTTTCTCATAGTAAAATTTCTCCAAAATATTTTTATCTTTTATGATTTCTTCAACATTCTCTTTCTGAACAAACTCAAGTTTTTTGATTTGCATGTGAAGTGTCAATATAGTGTAAAAGAAAGGAGCGGCCCGTACAAGTAGTCCTATTTTACTTAATGTTTGCAGGTGTAGTTTTTTATATTATGAATTTAACTATTTTGTACGTCATTTTGATTGTTTTGTTTCATATATAAAATTAAGAACAAATAATGTGGTTTAATACAAAATTCATGAGGATTTTGATTGTATAGGATTTAGATTTTTATAAGAAATATAATAAATTAATTGAATTGAATTTATATTATTAGTAGAATAAAATAATTATTTTTAAATATTTAACGGAAGAAAATTTGCATATAAAACAAATTGTTATTATTTTAAATAATTAATTTATATATATATATTGTTTTATAACAATAAAATACTTAAATATTTAAATCACACTAGATCGAAAATATACATGAAAAAAAATTGTAGGGGAATGAAAATTTTACATGGAAGAATAAAAAAAATTAATTATAGTGTAATTTATATATTATTAATATAAATTAAAATAATGTTTGTAACACCCTAGATAATCATGATAGGCTTGTATATAATTACGGAGGTAGCCTTACACTAGTTTGTCATGCCTATAAAGTTTTGTGATTGTCAGAGTACGTTTAAACACTTTGTTGTAACACTATATGTGAAATATAATTGTTATTCACTCTAGAAGTGGCTTAAATTACTCAGTTAAAGGAAATAAGTGTGGAGAACTTGTTTCTACGTCACAAATATGTAAAAGTAGATGTGGTTAAAGTTTAAGAAATATCGGAGTTAGTTTAGCATTTTTAGACATATTGGTTGTGTGTTTTAGTGCCGGATTGACCCCTAGTAGATATGAAAAATTATAGGAATAGCGAAACAAGATTTTTAATGAATCTTAAGATTTATTTTAAGCTTATTGGAAGTTGAAAAACTTAGATTGATGATAACTAAGTGTTCTTAATTGTTCGGGTGAATTTTGGTCACTTAAGTGACCAAAATATGAGGGCACGACCTTTGTTTTTGTTTTGAGGCCTATTTAAGGCCAAAAATGAGAAGTGGTTCTCATTCTCATCTTCTCATCTCTCAGCTGCCAAAGGAAAAGGAAAGGAGAAGGGAACTCAAAGTGTTAGGGGAGGAGGATCTTCATCCAAGTAAGAGAAAGAGCTTAGCTTTTCAGAAAAATGACTAATCGACTTTATTTCTGGAAATTGAGGTAGGGAAAATCTTGTATGGATGGTTGTGTTTCTTTTCTTTCATTTTGGTTCTTGAGTGACATAATGAAGAGTTCGAGGTTTGATGAGTAATTTAATGATTCTTGAGTTGAATCTTGATGTGGATAGATTGGTTGAGTTAGAAACTAATTTATTGATGTGATGAGATAAAGTTTTCATCATTCGGAAGCCTTAATTCCCTTTTAGGTCAGTTTTAGGGGTTTAGGTTAATGTTGGGGTTTTGATTCACAAAGTGTTGTTTTGAGTGAAATTGAAGTGGTTTGCTATGTGTAGTTGGACCTTGTTAGAAGTTGAAAATCACTTGAAATCGAGTTTTGAGTGATTGGAAGAAGGTTTAGTTCCAATGGAACAATACCCGTATCTGCAGAATTTTGCAGAATGCAAGTTCTGTAGTGGGCGCCGCGGCGAGTGGCGTAGAATGCCGCGACGCGAATGTTTTGAATACCCAGAATTTGGGATCCGAGAGTTGGGCGCTACGACGTAGCACTTTGAGTGCCACGACGTGTTGAAGAACAAGGGTGCGCGCCGCGACATAGATCAAGGATGCCGCAACGTTGGTGGCATTTTCCTACTAGTACTTGAACCCGTGGCTTGGGCGCCGCGACGTGGCACAGGGTAACGCCACGACATGAATGCCAGAAACCAACTAGATGCTGTGCGTATTGCCTTGGAGTCTTCCAATGGTGTAGTTTCTTCTTTTATACTTCTTAGCAAGTGATGAAACTCTAGTAGGAGTATTTAATGAAGTGTGAATGTGTTGAATCAAATGGTTTGTAGTGCTAATTATGTGGGATAATTAGACATATTTATATGCACATATTGTATATTGTGATGAATTGAGGAAATGAGCTTCCCTAAGTGTTGGGATCACTCATGCATGTTTTTTTGAGAGTGTTAAAGTACTTTTAGAAGTATTTGATGAAGTGTTGTGAAATGATTTTTTGAAATGCATATAAATTAATTGTGATGCTAATTATAGAAGGTAATTAGTGATTGTTTTGCATGAGATGTTTGAGAAGTATAGATTGGTGAGTAATATCCTCTCTATGTGTTTGTTCAATAATGTTCAATAGATTGGTGAGTAATATCCTCTCTTTTGTTTGTGAAGCACAATGAGATGAGTAATATCCTCTTTGTATTGTTTAAGGCATAGATTGGTGAGTAATATCCTCTCTATGTTCTGTGTAATAAGGTGAGTAATATCCTTATTACATTGTTGAGTAAGGAGGTGAGTAATATCTTCTTTACTTTATTTGACCAGTGGAGGTGAGTAATATCTTCAGTTGTTTTGATGGATAGTGTTGGTGAGTTATATCCTCACTATGCCTGATAAACCATAACATATCATAACATATCCTAGAGTAGTTGAGGTGGGTAATATTCTCTATATGTCAGAGGGCTCATGACATCTTGAAATTACATTCATTCTTAGGACTTACATAGACATACACATTAGACATAATTAAGCATAGCATGGCGATTGTATGGGCGGTTGCTTTCATAACATTATTCATGCATTGCAATTGTATGGACGATTGCGTATCTTTGAGATGGAGATATTGTTTGCTTCTATGATGAAGTGTTATTTTGATAATTATTAATATTATCTGAATGATTATATATGTTTATGCACATGTTGGTATTGGAATACTTATACTGAGATATGTTTTTTCACCCCGATTGTGTTGCCATGTAAATCCAAGTGCGAGTTCTTTAAAAGGGAAGAAGAAGATGTATGAGGACTTGCATAGTATAGATGCTATTTTGAGCTGGGCTCATATATGTTTCATATTTGCTTTGTTTTTTTGAGTTGTGTATAATAGTATGCCCTTTGAGGCTGTTATGTATATATATAACTTTTGCTTTTGTGGCTCTCCATATTTACTCATTGTGTATAAATATTAAGGGTTAGTTGTTGATGTATGTTAGTAGTAGCATGATCAGTATTGAGTTATTCATTTATATGACAATATATTTGGATAACAAATATTGAGCTGTTACATTTTGGTATCAGAGCAGTTCATCCTGTTGAGTCGGGGTATAGACTGACTATGCTTATGTATGTGCAGTGATGGTTATGCATTTCTTACGTCTTACATGTGATTGTTTGAGTGGAATTGCATGTTTTATGTTAGGAATCTTACTTTTAGAAAGATGAAGATCCTAACTATGGAGAGAACCTCTCCTAAAACAGAACGAAACAAGAAAAGAGATAGGGAAAGAATGGTACCAATGTACCCCAAAGGAGCACTCTCCTTTCACAACTAAACCACTGTTTAGTTCACACAAAATACAGTTTTTCATTTTCTCCTGAAATACAGCAATGGCCTCTTATTTATAGGCCTACAATTCCTAACTATACTCTAACAACCAATCTTATCAAAACCAACAAACTCCAAACAACTAACACAACTCCTAACAGATTGAAATAATTGCTAACAAACCCATAACCCCTATCTTAGCTACTTTTATTCTTCCTAACAGAACCCTATGATTCGGTTCTAACAATACCACCCCTTTAGAAACAACCTTGTCCTCAAGGTTTTAAGCTATCTTCGGATGGTGGAATCATCCGCAGAAACTTGTCACCCCAGATCATACTTGCTATCGTCTTCGGAAGTCATCAGCATAATCTCCCTTCTTCATTAATCTGCTCATCTTCAGCCAAAATTACCAACCTCAAACTCTTGTCGGTGCAGCGATGTCCCGGTACAAAAGGCAAATTACAATGATAACACCTCCCCTCAGCCCTTCGTTTCACATACTCCTGGTAAGGGAGATTTCGGGTTCCCTATTTTGAGACCCTGCAAAGCACCTTTTTCTCCAGATTTCATTACAGAACCCATGGAAGATACCTTGCTTCCTTTGGTGATTTTCGTCCGGTTCCAGTAGACCTTTGGGAAAGGTTCGAACCACCCACCATCTCAACTCTTGACACAATTCCTCCCCCTCCTTGATACTTGTTTCCGAATTCATTCCTCTTCCCTGCGAGACCCCAAAACCACGCATCTGTTCCAGAGCTTCCTCCACGTCTCGAGCTACCTCCATGGCTCGAGTTAGATCTTTTGGGTCATGGGGCGTGCACGACTTCGGATTTACGGGCGTAACCTTGACCAAAAAATATCCAAGCAATTGATCTTCACATTGGGTCTTGCTTGAGCAACCAAAAGTTCGAATTCTTGGACATATTCTTCCACCCCATTAGTTTGTCTCGTGTTGCCACCGCTTGTACACAGTTCCTCTTCCATTTCCTCCAAATCTTTGCATCAAGGCTTCTGAAAAATCTTTCTAAGAATGGTTCTTGGATTTCGGCGCCAATATTGGAACCAATGAACAAAGCATTTCCCTCCATACTAATGAATGCTAGCTTGAACTTCTCAGAGGATTTAACTTGCTATACCTCAAAGAATTTTTCAGCTCTGGCCACCATCCCAATGGATCGTGTCCTTCGAAAGTGGGTAATTCTACTTTCTTGACCCAAGAACGAAAGGGAGGGTCTTCTTCTTCTTCCTCGGATCCTCCGTTCTCCACCTCTTCCTCTCTTGATTTCTCTTTCTTATTCACGAGAATTGTCCCCCTCAACGGATGATGGTTTCTTGGTTTTCATCGTAACACAGATCTTTGATATAGTTCATATCGTCTTTAATTACGCCGATTTGCAAACCTTGCTCACCGACACTTTCTCCAATGCTCTGACTCGATTCTCCATCGCGATTGGGAATCCGGCAGGTTGGACCAATTTTTTAGGAATCTTACTTTTAGGAAGATGAAGATCCTAACTATGGAGAGAACCTCTCCTAAAACAAAACGAAACAAGAAAAGAGATAGGGAAAGAATGGTACCAATGTACCCCAAAGGAGCACTCTCCTTTCACAACTAAACCATTGTTTAGTTCACACAAAATACAATTTTTCATTTTCCCGAAATACAAAGAATGGCCTCTTATTTATAGGCCTACAATTCTAACTATACTCTAACAACCAATCTTATCAAAACCAACAAACTCCAAACAACTAACACAACTCCTAACAGACTGAAATAACTGTTAACAAACCCATAACCCCTATCTTAGCTACTTTTATTCTTCCTAACAGAACCTAACAGATTCGGTTCTAACAATTTACCTCTGGCATGTCTGCTTTAGCTACTGTTGCACGGTTACATGATATTGAGCCTAACTAACTCAATATGGATTGTTCTGTGTTTACAGAAGACTATGGCAGCACGAGGGCAATCGGCAACACGAGGGCGATCGCGTGGGAGCCGGAATAGGGATTCTGGAAATGAAGGTACAGAGATGGCTGTGGCTATGATGGTAATGGCCAATGCCATGAGGCAGCAGAATGAGCAAGCAGTGACGACTGCTAGAGTGCTAGAGAGGTTGGTACCTCAGCAGCAAGTACCACCACCGGTACCACCACCAGCATAGGAGGTACTAGTCAGGAGAAATCAAAACTTTCTCGATATTTCGAAGTTCAAAAAGATGAATCCTCCAATATTCAAAGGTGAATATGATCCGGTGAAAGCGGAAGAGTGGTTGACCGAGCTAGAGAAGATCTATGATGTCATGGTTTGCTCCGATGAACAAAAGTTTCCTTTCCTTCCTTCATGTTGGGAGGGGAAGTAGAGTAGTGGTGGCGAAACACCAGGAGACTTTTACAGACAGCAGGGACTTTGATCACTTGGGAAGTGGTCAAGGAGACCTTTTTGGAAAAATACTCTCCACAAAAGTTGCAAGATGAAAAAGAAAGGGAATTTTTTAGTCTTCATCAAGAGGACATGACGGTTGGATAATATGAGGCTAAATTTCATGAGTTGTCTAAGTTTTCTTCTCAATTTAGGCATAATCCAAGTGAGAATTGGAAGTGTGTCAGGTTTGAGTCCGGGCTAAGGGGGAATGTAAGAAAGGTTGTAAGACATTTGGAAATCAGGGATTTTCCATCCTTGGTGAATAAGTGCAGGATTGTGGAGTCAGATAATCTCCAACTTCAGGCGGAGCGAAATTTGCGAAGTCTTCAAAAGAAGAAGAAGGTAAATGGTGGATATGGGAAAAGTAGTCCTAAATCCAGTCACCCACAAGAGAAAAGTCAGAATGTTTAGAAGGATGATCAGAAAGAGAAATGTACCAAGTGTGGTAGGTACCACGGGGACAAATTTTGTACAGTTAACCAGATCAAGTGTTTTCAGTGTGGCAAGTTGGGACACTATGCCAAGAATTGTCCTCAGAAGGAAGAAGACAAGACAGATGCTAAACCTATCGCTGAGGGTAGAGTCTACAATTTGTAAGGCAATGAGGCATCACCATCTCCTGGTTTAGGAAAAGGTCAGTACATGGTTATACATTTTTAGTAACTTTGTTTTCATAAAATTTGGTTGTATATGTGGTTGTATGTCAGTTGTTAGGACTTTATACATAAGGTAAATCAAATTTTGGGGACAAAATTCTAAAAAGAATGGGAGAATGTAACACCCTAAATAGTTATGATAGGCTTGTATATGATTACGGAGGTAGCATAACACTAGTTTGTTATGTCTGTAAAGTTTTGTGACTGTCAGAGCACGTTTAAGCACTTTGATGTAACACTATATGTGAAATATAACTGTTATTTGCTCCGGAAGTGGCTTAAATTGCTTAGTTGATGGAAATAAATGTGAAGAACTTGTTTCTAGGTCACAAATATGTAGAAGTAGATGTGGTTAAAGTTTGAGAAATATCGGAGTTAGTTTGACATTTTTAGGCATACTGGTTGTGTGTTTTAGTGCCGGATTAACCCATTGTAGATATGGAAAATTATGGGAATGGTGAAATAATATTTTTAATGAATCTTAAGATTTATTTTAAGTTTGTTGGAAGTTGGAAAACTTAGTTTGGTGATAACTAAGTATTCTTAACTGTTCGGGTGAATTTTGGTAACTTAAGTGACCAAAATATGAGGGCACGACCCTTTCTGTTTTGAGGCCTATTTAAGGCCAAAAATGGGAAGTGATTCTCATTCTCATCTTCTTATCTCTCAGCTGCCAAAGGAAAAGGAAAGGAGAAGGGAACTCAAAGTGTTAGGGGAGGAGGATCTTCATCCAAGCAAGGGAGAGAGCTTAGCTTTTCAGAAGAACGACTAATCGACTTCATTTTTGGAAATTGAGGTAAGGGAAATCTTATATAGATGGTTGTGTTTCTTTTCTTTCATTTTGGTTCTTGAGTGACATAATGAAGAATTTGACGTTTGATGAGTGATTTAATGATTCTTGAGTTGAATCTTGATGTGGATAGATTAGTTGAGTTAAAAACTGATTTGTTGATGTGCTGAGATGAAGTTTTCATCATTCAGAAGCCTTAATTCCCTTTTAGGTCAGTTTTGGGGGTTTAGGTTAATGTTGGAGTTTTGATTCACAAAGTGTTGTTTTGAGTGAAATTGAAGTGGTTTAAGAGTTGCTATGTGTAGTTGGACCTTGTTAGAGGTTGAAAATCACTTGAAATCGAGTTTTGAGTGGTTAGAAAAGGGTTTAGTTCCAATGGAACAGTACCCATATCTGCAGAATTCTGCAAAATGCAAGTTCTGCAGTGGGCGCCGCGGCGTGTGGCGTAGAACGCCACGACGTGAGGGTTTTGAATACCCTGAATTTGGGATCCGAGAGTTGGGCGCTGCGACGTAGCACTTTGAGTGCCACGACGTGTTGAAGAACAGGGGTGCGACGTGGATCAAGGATGCTGCGACGTTGGTGACATTTTCTTACTAGTACTTGAACCTATGGCTTGGGCGCCGTGATATGGCATAGGGCAACGCCGCGACGTGAATGCTAGAAACCAACTCGATGTTGTGCGTATTGCCTTAGAGTCTTCCAATGATGTAGTTTCTTCTTTTATACTTCTTAGTAAGTGATGAAACTCTAATAGGAGTATTTAATGAAGTGTGAATGTGTTGAATCAAATGGTTTTATAGTGCTAATTATGTGGGATAATTAGACATGTTTATATATACATATTATGTATTGTGATGAATTGAGGAAATGAGCTTCCCTAAGTGTTGGGATCACTCATGCATGCTCTTTTGAGAGTGTTAAAGTACTTTTAGAAGTATTTGATGAAGTGTTATGAAATGATTTTTTGAAATGCATATAAATTAATTGTGATGCTAATTATAGAAGGTAATTAGTGATTGTTTTGCATGAGATGTTTGAGAAGCATAGATTGGTGAGTAATATCCTCTCTATGTGTTTGTTCAATAATGTTCAATAGATTAGTGAGTAATATCGTCTTTATTATTTGTGAAGTACATTGAGGTGAGTAATATCCTCTTTGTGTTGTTTGAGGCATAGATTGGTAAGTAATATCTTCTCTATGTTCTGTGTAATAAAGTGAGTAATATCCTTATTACATTGTTGAGTAAGGAGGTGAGTAATATCCTCTTTACTTTGTTTGACCAGTGGAGGTGAGTAATATCCTCTGTTATTTTGATGGATAGTGTTGGTGAGTCATATCCTCACCATGCCTGATAAACTATAACATATCATAACATATCCTAGAGTAGTTGAGGTGGGTAATATCCTCAATACGTTTGAGGGCTCATGGCATCTTGAAACTGTATTCATTCTTAGGACTTGCATAAACATACACATTAGACATAATTAAGCATAGCATGGCGATTGTATGGGCGGTTGCTTTCATAACATTATTCATGCATTGCAATTGTATGGACGATTGCGTATCTTTGAGATGGAGATGTTGTTTGCTTCTGTGATGAAGTGTTATTTTGATAATTGTTAATATTATCTAAATGATTATATATGTTTATGCACATGTTGGTATTGGAATACTTCTACTGAGATATGTTTTCTCACCCTGATTGTGTTGTCATATAAATCTAGGTGCGAGTTATTCGAAAGGGAAGAAGAAGATGTATGAGGACTAGCATAGTATAGATGCTGTTTTGAGCTGAGCTCATATATGTTTTATATTTGCTTAGTTATTTTGAGTTGTGTATAACAGTATGCCCTTTGAGGCTGTGGTGTATATATATAACTTTTGCTTTCGTGGCTTTCCATATTTACTCATTGTGTATGGATATTGTGGGTTAGTTGTTGATGTATGTTAGTGGTAGCATGATTAGTATTGAGTTATTCATTTATATGACGATATATTTGGATAACAAATATTGGGTTGTTACAATGTTTATTATTAAACTGTTAAAGGTAATACTGCATATATATCTTTACATTTATAACATGTTTTGTTATTTATTTTTTTTTTAAATAAGAAAGCATTTATATAATATTCTAATACTTTCATGTCTACATAAAAGTGAAATTTTTTTATGAAATAAATTAAAACTAATTATAATGTTATTTATATTTATACCTAAAAACTTATTCATATTAAAATAAAAAATTAATTAATTTTTTAACAAGATTTTACATTAAAGTTTATTACCAAGTGGCTTCAAACTCAAGAGATGGGTGAATTGAGTTTATAAAATATTTTTCCAAACTTTTCACAAAATACTTGTATATCAATTTTGTTTGAAATTATTGATTGATTGAGGTGAATAGATAGATGAGATTGAATACTTCACTCACAAATAAATAAGTCAAGATAAAGGGTATTCAAGCAAACATATAAAATTAAAGCACAGAAGTAAATGAGCTTAAGTTGAGAAGAACAAACACAAGATTGATTTTGGTTCAGTCATCCTTTGTGACATACGTTCAGTCCTTAAGTAAATCACTCAAGATTTTTCACTAAACCTTCAAGCTTGAATAGGTGTTTGAAACCTTTACAACCAAGAGCACACAACACACTTCTAGGATACCTCACCCTTTGTGCTTGAGCCTTAAAACAAATACCATTTACAACTTTTGAGGGATACCTCACATTCTTTACAATCAATGGGTACCTCACTGTCGTAACCGGGATCGTGACGGGACGACTGAAAAAGATAAAAATCAATGGAGTCGCCACCAATGCTTATTTAAATTGGAAAAACATCAGAAAAACCCTGAAAATAGGAAAACTGGTCTTTTAGAAAATGAGTTTGGATTTGGGAGTCGATTACAGGTAGGGAAGGTGTTAGCACCCTACACTGCCCGTTCCAATAACGGTACCTTAAGTTAGTTGTGTAAATTTTAATAATCTCAAATATATTTATTTTTACCCTTTTTCAGAAAAAGACTTTGTAACTAAATTTTTTATTTTTTTTAAAAGAAAGAAAAGGAATAACCAAATGATGAAAATTTAATTTTGGCTTGACAGAAATAGATTTCTGCTCCTACGTATCCCCTGGTGCAATGGGGAACTCAAAGTCACGTAGTTCTTTAAAAAATGATTATGGGTTGATTGATTTTATTTAAGAAATGATTTTGGAAAATGATTTTGTTTGAAAACAAATTTATTCTTGCACAGGATTCAAGTTAGCACTGAGCTACTCAATGAACCCTTACGATCCAAATGACATTGAAGATAACATCCGCTATTCAATCATCATCATTGGTCATTGCATTGACTAAAAACCCTTTTTTTATTTTTTAAAGAAAAACCCTTTTTTATTTTTTTATTTTTTTTAAGGAATGCACAAGGACAAACAAGTAAACACCATTTTTCATGACTAAAAAAAAACATGAAAGAGATTAATTTTAGACTAATAAGCATATTAACTTTAGGCCACCAAGAAAAATAAAAAAATAAAAAAAATCCACTAATTAAAACACACCTACAGTAATCTTTTTTTTATGTTTTCGTTTTCTTTTTTTTATGGGCTCTTATGATTAATGGCCCAAACTCAAAGAAAGAAAGAAAAAAAAGGGTAGCAGCTACTAAAAAATGAAATAAAGGGGGTGGGGGATGTTACTGTGGATGAATTGCAGAGTTAGAAATGAAGAGCAAGGGCGGCAAGATGCAGCGGTGCACGATGGGTTGCGCGGGTCTACGATGCAGATCTGGGGCGTGAAAGGTAGACGGCGAGGCTGGCAACGGTGGCTCCGGCGAAGATGGGGGCGCGACGAGTTGCGAGTTGGTGGGCGCGATTGGGGGCGGCTTCGCGTGGTGGTGGACGGCGTAGAGTGGTGGTGGTGGGACGGCGGCTGGTCACGGTTCTGGGTTCGTGGAGATGAAGGTGCTACTATGGAGGTCGTGGCTCGGTGGGTTACCGATTTTGTGGTGGTCTCGTAAATTTTTTATTTTTCTATTAATTCTTGAGTGAGGTATTGGGAATATTGGTTTGTGGATTTTCGTGTTTGATGGTTATAGGGTGGAAGTTAGAGGGTGGTGGTCATGGTGGAGAGGATTTTTTCTTTTGGTGAAGATGATGGTTGTGAGAGAGGAGATGGTGAATTTGAGTGGTGAGGGAAGATAAAGATCCAAGTTGCTTATGGTGGTGGTTTGGAGGTGAGGGTTCACGGTGGAGCTCCATGGTTTGGTGGCTTCATGATTACGGTTAGGAAGGATGGAGAGTTTCGACGTGGATGGTGATGAAGGTGGGTGGTTGGGTGTGGTGGTGCAAGTGAGGTGATGAGCTTGAAGATGATGATGATGGTGGTTGGTTGAAGGGTGGTGACTTTGTACGTGTTGTGTGGTGGTCTACGGTGTGGAGGTGAAATAGGAGATGGTGGTTGTTGGGTGGTTATTAAGAGGTTGTGAAGGATGAGGGGAGGTGGATAGGGTGTAGGCAGTAAGTAAACTTGAGGGCTACGGGGATGGGTTGTGATTTTGATGGAGGTGAGTTAACTGGGTTTTATGATTTTTAGAATGGATGGCAGAGGAAGATGGAAGAAGGTTGAATGTGAAAAAATAATGGAAGATGGTGAAGGTTCGTTCTGCCAAGTGAAGGTCTCTCTACTATATGATATTTATCAAGAAATGATGGAAGAAGAAAACCCTGTATGTGCTGTGTAAAGTCATGGAATATGATGCCAAAATATGAGTGTGTAGTGGGTGAGGGTGTCGGGGAGTGGGTGAGAGTGAGTGCAGTGTCAAAAGAAAATGGAGAAAGTGAGTGGGTGAATTAGTGAGGATGTGGGAGTGGGTGCATGTAGTGGGTGAGTGAGTAGGAGATTTTATTTTTTATTTTTTTATTTTTTATTATATTTTTTTGTACTTTATTATTATTATTTTTATTTTTATCATAAAAAGAGTGCAAAGCAAAGCAATTAAACATCAATTATCACAGGATTATTAGTCTATGAATAAACATAAAAAAGAAATTTCACGGACAAAATTGGGTATCAACAGCTGCCCTCTTTGCTTTACGTTTAAGATAAATGGAAAGCAAAGGAATTTATTACAATTTTGTCCATGAAGCTTGATGAAAAAGTAAAAAGCTTAAGGAGTTGGGTATCCTGTTGAAGCTTGAAAACAGAAAAGGCACAAAGCTTGCGGAGTCGGGTATCCGCCGAAGCTTGAAAACATAAAGGTAAAAAAGCTTACGGAATCGGGTATCCTGCTGAAGCTTGAAAACAGAAAGGTAAAAAGCTTGCGGAGTTGGGTATCCGTCGAAACTTGAAAACAAAAAAGGCACAAAGCTTGCGGAGTCGGATATCCGTTGAAGCTTGAAAACATAAAGGCATAAAGCTTGCGGAGTCAGGTATCCTGCTGAAGCTTGAAAACAGAAAAGTAAAAAGCTTGCGGAGTCGGGTATCCTGCTAAAGGTTGACAGAAAAGTAAACAACAAACAGCTTGTGGGGTAGGGTGCCCATCGAAGCTTAATAGGAAAGGTAAACAACAAACAGCTTGTGGGGTAGCATGCCCATCGAAGCTGGACAGAAAGGTAAACAACAAACAGCTTGTGGGGTAGGGTGTCCATCGAAGCCTGACGGAAAGGTAAAATAACAAACAACTTGTGGGGTAGGGTGCCCATCGAAGCTGGACGGAAAGGTAGAAATCAAACAACTCGTGGGGTAGGGTGCCCATCGAAGCTGGACAGAGAGGTAAACAACAAATAGCTTGTGGGGTTGGGTGCCCATCGAAGCCTGACAGAAAGGTAAAAAGCAAACAGCTTGTGGGGTAGGGTGCCCATCGAAGCTGGACGGAAAGGTAAACAGCAAACAGCTTGTGGGGTAGGGTACCCATCGAAGCTGGACAGAAAAGTAAACAGTAAACAACTTGTGGGGTAGGGTGCCCATCGAAGCTGGATGAAAAGGTAAATAGTAAATAGCTTGTGGGGTAGGTTGCTCATCGAAGCTGGATGAAAAGGTAAATAGCAAATAGCTTGTGGGGTAGGGTGGCCATCGAAGCTGGACGAAAAACTTAAAGGCAATGGGCACAAAGCCCTGACTTGCTATGAAAGCAATGGGTGCGAGGACCAAAAAATTGAAAGGCAATGGGTGTAAGACCCTGACTTGTCCTAGAAGCAATGGGTACGAGGACCCGGAAACTAAAAGACAATGGGTACGAGGTCCTGGGAATTAAAGGACAATGGGTGCGAGGACCCGAAAATGAAAAGATAATGGGTGTAGGGACCCGGAAATTAAAAGACAATGGGTGCGGGGACCCGGGAATGAAAAGACAATAGGTGTGGGGACCCGAAAACTAAAAGACAATGGGTGCGAGAACCCAAGAATTAAAGGACAATGGGTGCGAGGACCCGAAAATGAAAAGACAATGGGCGCGGGGGCCCATAAACTAAAAGCAGTACAAGGAACGGATGATCTTTGAAAGCATTATTTTTTGTTTTTTTATTTTTTGTCTGATCTGTGTTTGCTTTTTTTTTTTTTAAATTCAACCTCTCTTTTTTCTCTCTTTTCGTTTTCCTTTTCCTATTTTATTTTTGAATTTTATTAAAAGTCCTTTGAACCAACGACAACCCGCAAATGAAAAGGCAATGGGTGTGGGAACCCGGAAACTAAAAGACAATGGGTGCGAGGACCAGGGAATTAAAAGACAATGGGTGCGGGGACCCGGGAATTAAAAGACAATGGGTGCGGGGACTCATAAACTAAAAGACAATGGGTGCGAGGACCCGGAAACTAAAAGACAATGGGTTCAGGGACCTGGAAACTAAAAGACAATGGGCGCGAGGACCCAGAAACTAAAAGATAATGGGTGCGAGGACCCGGGAACTAAAAGACAATGGGTGCAGAGACCTGGAAACTAAAAGACAATGGGTGCGAAGACCCGGAAAAGAAAAGACAATGGGCGTAGAGACCTGGAAACTAAAAGTAATGATTTTGTAAATGTATGTGATGCCAGAGATGGTGCATGATGCAATAGATACAATGAATATGATACCAGAGGATAATGCATGTGATGCCAGAGGCGATGCATGTGATGCCAGAAGTGACGCTTGAGGACAATGCATGTAATGCCTAAGATGATGCATGACGCAATGGATGCCCTATTGTAGAGATTCTCATGAACAAATTGAGTAAGCAAATTTTTGTTTTTTTTTTTTTTTTTTTTTTTTTTTTTTTTTTTGTTTTTTGTTTTTTGCACATTAGAGCTTTGGTTTCACAACCCTTAAGGAATTTTTCCACAACAGGATCAAGGTCAAACAGTAGCAAAACTTATTGATTTGCTTTATGATTTGTCAGGTCATCCTTTCTTTTCTCATCAATACTCTTAAAGAGCCTTGAGCCAAAAAACTTTATGCAGTAAGCCTTGAGCAAGAAAACTTATGCAAAAGGCTTTGAGCCTAAAAACTCATGCAGTGGGCCTGGAGCCCAAGAACTTTGTACAATGAGCCATGAGCCAAAGAAGCGAATGTACTTGAGAAAAAAATTTTTTTTTTAAAGTTTTGAACCAAACGCTTCTTGGAAGACTTTGACCAACCAAACCCATATTCAAAGGGAATCATTGTCAATCTCATATTGTTCAAATTTCTCTTCAATAGATATGGTTTGTGTAGAAGCTTGTGACTTTCTTTCCTCGGAGGTTCCTATTTCCACCGAACACATTTCAATATGAATTATCCATTGAGGATGTCATTCCTTTCATCGATTGAAACTCTAGAGCTCTTTTGGCTTGAGTTGTTCAACAAGATACTACCATTAGATGGTTAAATTGTGCTATTGTACTCATGTTCACCCAACCTGAAGTATCACGTAACAGATATGCATGGATTCAAAAGTACAACAGGAAAGAGATTTGCTAACTGAGAAGCTTTTTTGACTGATTTTGGGAGTATAACTACACAAAGGACATTCACAAGTGGTGGAATAGTACAAAAGTCAAGAGGTTTTTTCTTTTACTTTTTTCCTTTTTTTTTTACCCAATTTGGATGTGATTGATCTGTACTTGATAACTGGACATCATGACCATTGTTTTATCAGGTATCTACAAAAATATGCCCCTATGTAAGGTATAAAAAAAAATGAATCTGACTCAAAGTATGCCATTTAAGAACAAAGATGTCCAACGTAGGCTATTTGACAACAAAATTTGTCCTAGTGGGGAACTTGAGAATAATTTTTTTTTCAGTGTAAGGCCAAATAAAACAAAGCAAACTACCCCAGTTTAGAGCCGAATTGAATAGGGTAGAGACTTGCCCCAATGTAGAGCCGGATTGAACCAAGATTTGCCCCAGTTTGGAGTTGAATTGCACAAGACAGAGACTTGCCCCAATGTAGAGCCAGATTGAGTCAAAAGATTTGCCCCAGTATAGGCCAAGTCGAGTTAAAGAAGAAAAAAAATTGCCCCAGTGTAAGGTCAATTTGAACAAGGTAAAAATTTGCCCTAGTGTAAGTCACTTTTTTTTTGTCTTATCTTCTTTTTTTTTTGTCTTATCTTCTTTTTTTTTTAGACCGCCCTTGCGAGTTTTCAGCCTAACGAGCTTTTTTTTTTTAACAATGAACAAGATCATAAACTTTTGTCTCAAAATTAAAACTTGTGAAAATAAAGGCAATCACTCATTGATCAAATTGGACTTTTTAAGGCTTATAATGTGGCCAAGGTTAGTGGTTATGCAAAGAAAGGTATACGACTCAAACAAGTGTTTAAAGGTTAAGTGGGACCAAGGATCTTTGTTCAAACTTAAACTTTGTCAATTGCTTTTGCGCTTTCAAACACACTTTTATCTTATTGTTCTTCATTTTTTGTTCTCCATCCTTGTTCAAACTTTGTCAATTTTTTTTTGTCCTTTCACATTTTCTTCCTTTTCCTTTTTTTTTTGTACTTCAAAATAATCACCATGACGATCAACCTTTGTTTTGTGTCATCCCCTAGTGTAGGGGTGATCCTTGTCCAGAGTTTATTGAAGAAAACTTTCAAGCTCAAAATAGGACAACGAGGGATAATGAAAAGATGAATTCTTGTGAGAAATAGAGAAAGATGGCCAATCTTCATTTCAAATCTTGATTGCTCATTTTCAAAAAATTTAATTTAGAGACAAAATGATAATACACATCAAGTAATTATTTATTTACTCTTTTTTTGTTTTTTTTTGTTTATTATATTTTTTTGTTTATTTTTTTGGGCAAAGAACACCTGCATACATGGGCCCACAAAAATTTTCAGGATGAGAATCCTATGGGATCCGAACCAAAATAAAAGCAAGTAAAGGGAAGAAAAGAATGACAAGAAAGATCTGGCAAGAACAAGAGTGCCAAGAACATGGGAGAAGGAAACAAGGTAAACTGAGATCCACACAAATCCATCACATTAATGCTTCAAGAAAGTTCACATAAGTTCAAAAACCCAAATGGTTTTAATCATTGAACGAGCATAGGGTCAGTACAATTAAACCATCGTTTCATGGTAACAACTTGATAAACAAATCAGAATGCCAATCGCTCAGAAATTCCCCAGTGCTGAAGAACTCCAAGGAATGGTTCATTCTTGGCAGTTAGAAAAATGAATCACTACTTGATTGAACTTTCTAATGTTACCCCTGATTGACCATTGTAAGCATTCACTCTTATTGCAGATGGGCATGTGTAGAAACCTCTGACAATGCCTAGTGAATTACTGTTTAGGTAACCGCTGTCATCCATGAGTTTTCCTGAAATCCCATTTAATTCATTCGACCTGCAGTCCACCCTTAGTCGGTTCAACATTTGTCTATACTTGCCTGTCTGTCATTCATTTGATGCAATCTTCCCTTTTTCATTTTGCTTTCAATCCTTTCACCAATTATCACAATGTCTGAAAAATTTGACGACACACTTCCAATCATATGATCATAGAATAGCGCGCGCAGTGTATCAGTGAACATAGCAATCATCTCTTTTTCTGACAAATGGGGTTCTACTTGTGTAGCTATTGCCCTCCACCTCTGAGCATATTCCTTGAAGGTCTCAGCATCCTTCTTAGACATGCTTTGTAGTTGCATTCTATCTGGTGCCATGTCAAAGTTGTATTTGTACTGCTTTATAAAGGCATCAGCTAAATCTTTGAAACTCCTTATATGGGCACACTCAAGATGTGCGTACCAATTCAAAGCTGCCCCAGTTAAACTGTCATGGAAGAAATGGATTAACAATTTGTCATCATGAGCTTGTGAAGCCATCTTGCAAATGTACATTGTCAAGTGATTCCTTGGGCAAGTAGTCCCCTTATATTTATCAAAATCTAGGGCCTTTAACTTTGGGGGAATGACAACATCAGGGACAAGACAAAGCTCAGTTGCATCCTTGAGGCCATAACAACCTGCTCTTTCAATGACCCGTAATCTCTCTTCCAAAGCTTCAAACCTCTCTTTGAACTGAGGATTTTCAGCAAAAGAACTCAATGGGCATTGAGGCATGAAAGTGGGGACAAAATGTTACACTGGTGGGGTTCCACTGGTACTAGGATAATGGGTATATGGTTGGGTTGTGCTTATTGAGTTTGAAGCATGCATGCCACTGTCAGGGGAATTGGTAGCCTGTGGTGGTACAAAGCTGGAAGGGAGGCTATATGGTGGAAATGGGCGCTGTATTGGCAAGGTTTCAGTAGCATTCAGCCGAGTGACTTGAGTTTGGGTAAAGTTCAGCAAGTTTGAAGTTGGTATCACTGCTGGCATGCTATTACCAAGGGGAGTGGTGGCTAGCGGTGGTATATATCCGGGAGGGAGACCATATGGTGGAAATGATGATACCTTGGTTTCCTGCGAAGTGTTGACTGAGGGTTGAGTGGTGTTGTTTGGATAAATGGTGAGTGGCATCACAACTCCTTGAGGATTAAAGCCCTGGTATTGCAAAGGGATTGAAGCAAAACCAGGTGGGTGAAGAGGTGTGGCCAGATGTCCTTCGTTTACCACTGAGGGATTCCCATCTGTGCTCCTTCTACTTTTCATAGACTGTAGCATCTCCATCATCTTGGACATTTGTTCTCTGAGCTGATTCACCTCATTCTTCAGCTCTTGAGTTTGTTCTATTTCATCCATGATCCTAGCTTAGGAACGAGTCCTATAAGGGTGTTGCGGAAGCCGTTTTCCTCCTATAGTGTCTACTTTTCTGCTCATGATGTGAATATGCAATTATCAGTATTGATTGAACAAAATTGGTGATATGCATGTATGTGAAGTAGTGACTACTTATGCAGATACAAATTTTATTTTTTCATTTTTTTTAAAAAAAAGCTAGGAATGCAAAATGATGTATTTTTTTCTATTTTTTTAAATGCTTGGAATGCCATGAAATGCAAGAGAATGTATTTTATTATTATTATTTTTTAGAAAAAGAATGCAATAATGAATGACATGAGGGATAGAGATGAAGAAGTTTTTTTTTAAAAAAAAAAGAGAAAGAATGCTAGAAATGAAAATGCAAGATGATGTATTTTTGCTTCTTTTTTTTATGATTGATTTTTTTTTAAATGCAAGAATGAATGATATGAGGAATAAATAGGTAAAGAAAATGTACGCTCCCTTTTTGTCCTAGGGATTCCCTTAAATTTGAGGAATTTCATCCTAAAGATCTATGAGTCTTACTAATTCGTGAGATCTTTCATTTGGTAGTTCTATTATTCTAAAAGCCTCTAGAGCTAAGTCCCCTTTTAGAATGTTGATCACAAACAATGGGTAAACCACTAGGTGTGGGACACTCGTGAAAAGGACACACTCTAGATGAGGTTTTCGCGATAACCAAACAGGATGTACATCCAAAATGGCTAACACTACGCAACCTCTACCTAATTTAGGCTTCACTCAGACCCGGGTATAGGGCCCTACTCAAATGTGTGTGATAAATGTGTAGGTATCGTGGGTGTAGGGAGCATACAAACCTGTACAAAAAAAAAAAGAATACCCCAACCTGCATAACATATATACAATAGCCAGCCAACAATCGTCTACCCTAGAGTTTTAATAATTAAGCACAAAATAAATCATGTCAGGATAAATACAGAATAATGCTATTAGATATTTACATAAAAGTATTAGAAAAAAAAACTATTTACAAACAAATAAGAAAATAAAAACAAAGACAAAAAAAGGGATAAAATAAATAAAAATTATTAATGATTTGCACAACTAACAACCGGCCTGACTCTCTAAGTAATCCCCAGTGGAGTCGCCATCTGTCGCAACCGGGATCGCGACGGGACGACCGAAAAAGATAAAAATCAATGGAGTCGCCGCCAATGTTTATTTAAATTGGGAAAACATCAGAAAAACCCTGAAAATAGGAAAACTGGTCTTTTAGAAAATGAGTTTGGATTCGGGAGTCGATTACAGGTAGGAAAGGTGTTAGCACCCTACACTGCCCGTTCCAACAATGGTACCTTAAGTTAGTTGTGCAAATTTTAATAATCTCAAATATATTTATTTTTACCTTTTTCAGAAAAAGACTTTGTAACTAAATTTTTTTATTTTTTTTAAAAGAAAGAAAAGGAATAACCAAATGATGAAAATTTAATTTTGGCTTGACAGAAATAGATTTCTGCTCCTACGTATCCCCTAGTGTAATGGGGAACTTAAAGTCACGTAGTTCTTTAAAAAATGATTATGGGTTAATTGATTTTATTTAAGAAATGATTTTGGAAAATGATTTTGTTTGAAAACAAATTTATTCTTGCACAGGATTCAAGTTAGCACCGAGCTACTCAATGAACCCTTACGTTCCAAATGACATTGAAGATAATATCCGCTATTCAATCATCATCATTGGTCATTGGATTGACTAAAAACCCTTTTTTATTTTTTAAAGAAAAACTCTTTTTTATTTTTTTATTTTTTTTAAGGAATGCACAAGGACAAACAAGTAAACACCATTTTTCATGACTCAAAAAAAAAAAACATGAAAGAGATTAATTTTAGACTAATAAGCATATTAACTTTAGGCCACCAAGAAAAATAAAAAAAAATAAAAAATCCACTAATTAAAACACACCTACCGTAAATTTTTTTTATGTTTTTGTTTTCTTTTTTTTATGGGCTCTTATGATTAATGGCCCAAACTCAAAGAAAGAAAGAAAGAAAGAAAAAAGGTAGCAGCTACTAAAAAACGAAATAAAGGGGGTGAGGGTTGTTACTGTGGATGAATTGCAGAGTTAGAAACGAAGAGCAAGGGCGGCAAGATGCAGCGGTGCACGGTGGGTTGCGCGGGTCTACGATGCAGATCTGGGGGGTGAAAGGTAGACAGCGAGGCTGGCGACGGTGGCTCCGGCGAAGATGGGGGCGCGACGGGTTGCGAGTTGGTGGGCGCGGTTGGGGGCGGCTTCCCGCGGTGGTGGACGGCGTAGAGTGGTGGTGGACAGCGCAGCGCGGTGGTGGACGGCGGCTGGTCACGGTTCTGGGTTTGTGGAGATGAAGGTGCTGCTATGGAGGTTGTGGCTCGGTGGGTTACTTGATTTTGTGGTGGTTCTGCAAATTTTTTATTTTTTGTTAATTCTTGAGTGAGGTATTGGGAATATTGGTTTGTGGATTTCTCTGTTTGATGGTTACAGGGTGGAAGTTAGAGGGTGGTGGTCATGGTGGAGGGATTTTTTCTTTTGGTGAAGATGATGGTTGTGAGAGAGGAGATGGTGAATTTGAGTGGTGAGGGAAGATGAAGATCCAAGTTGCTTACGGTGGTGGTTTGGAGGTGAGGGTTCACGGTGGAGCTCCATGGTTTGGTGGCTTCATGATTACGGTTGGGAAGGATGGAGAGCTTGGACGTGGATGGTGATGAAGGTGGGTGGTTGGGTGTGGTGGTGCAAGTGAGGTGATGAGCTTGAAGATGATGATGATGGTGGTTGGTTGAAGGGTGGTGACTTTGTACGTGTTGTGTGGTGGTCTACGGTGTGGAGGTGAAATAGGAGATGGTGGTTGTTGGGTGGTTATTAAGAGGTTGTGAAGGATGAGGGGAGGTGGATGGGGTGTAGGCAGTAAGTAAACTTGAGGGCTACGGGGATGGGTTGTGTGTTTGATGGAGGTGAGTTAACTGGGTTTTATGATTTTTAGAATGGATGGCAGAGGAAGATGGAAGAAGGTTGAATGTGAAAAAATAATGGAAGATGGTGAAGGTTTGTTCTGCCAAGTGAAGGTCTCTCTACTATATGATATTTATCAGGAAATGATGGAAGAACAAAACCTTGTATGTGCTGTGTAAAGTCATGGAATATGATGCCAAAATGTGAGAGTGTGTAGTGGGCGAGGGTGTCGGGAGTGGGTGAGAGTGAGTGCGGTGTCAAAAGAAAATGGAGAAAGTGAGTGGGTGAATTAGTGAGGATGTTGGGAGTGGGTGCGTGTAGTGGGTGAGTGAGTAGGAGATTTTATTTTTTATTTTTTTATATTTTTATTTTTTATTATATTTTTTGTACTTTATTATTTTTTTAATTTTTTGTATTTTATTTTATTTTATTTTTATCATAAAAAGAGTGCAAAACAAAGCAATTAAACATCAATTATCACAAGATTATTAGTCTATGAACAAACATAAAAAAGAAATTTCACGGACAAAATTGGGTATCAACACTCACCCTTTACTCTATCAAGATATACCTCATTGTTTTATCTCTTGAGGGATACTTTACCCTCTTTTACAGGAAATCAAAGTATAAATGAATGGAAAACTCTCACAAGAGTATATATTACAATATGAAGCCCAATGAGTGTAAGAATTGGTCACACTTTAAGTTCCAAAAATAGAGGTTTAAAGATATAGGATGTAAGAATTCGTATTAATGCTCAACAAGATGTTTCAGATTGATTTCCAACTGTTCTTTAATCCCCAATGACTTGTATTGCCCAATGTATTAAAAATCTATTAGGAGTGGTTAAAGCATTAAATGCAAGCGAACTAGCTGTTAATTTCTATTTCTGGAAACTATTCTATTCAAATAAGCTATGCTTCTATTTGAATAGATGCATCTAGCACATCATAGAATTGGTTTATGGAGCTGCCTATTCGAATAGCCTTGTGGTTATTCGAATAGAGCCTTAAAAAAAAACAAACAAACAAAGGCGCCCAGCCAATTAAGTCCTCTATTCGAATAGATGCCCTATTTTATTTGAATAGAGTTTGATAGAATGAAAATTTTAGCATTTTGACTTTTGCTATTTGAATAAGGAAACCCTCTGTTCAAATAGATCGATTGGAAAACACTTTTAATCATCTTTGTAAACTTGTTAAATGTTTTAAAAATATCTAACAACCTTTTAAGTACTTGAAAGCCATTTCTTGAGAAATCAAAACCCATTTTAAAACCTTAAAATCATATTTGCTATTTGGGTTCTTGAAAAAACAAGTTTAGAACTTAAGTGTGAACTTTTTTACTTTTATAACTTGATCTAATTCCTAAAGCTATTCCTGAACTTATTTTGCCAACATCTTCTCATTTGTTATCATTAAATTAATCTTCAATGACCAATAGTCAATTACAAAGTTTGCTTTTATAACACTTTGTTATTTTATCATTTTGTAACATTCAACTAAGAACAAGAGGTTACAATTGGGAGTTTCAACTTAAAGTTTTGACAACCTTTTTTTTTTTTTTTTTTGGTGAAGAGACAATCTAAAATTTTCTTTTATATTAATTATACTTCTTACAAGTTTTTAAATTATTTATAAATAAACATAAAAATTAGCAACGCATTTTTTGTTAATTATTGTATTACATGTTTATTGCAAAACAATTTATTATAACAAATTTTTTGTTTGTTAAATATTTGTATACGATGTGATTAAGTTGCTACAGCTAATTACCCCGTGCATGTAGGATTTAAGTATCATAAGGATATTTTATTATTATTATCCTTCAACTAATTTGGATCAAATGAGAAAAAAAAACATTGAGGTAAATTTAATATATGTTACACAACGATAATCTGTTTTTTTAATTTTTGATTAATTACTCACATAATTTCATATAGTAGTTAGGTAAAGTCATTTTTAAAATGACGATTCCAAGATGAATCCAAGATATATATATATATATATATATATATATATATATATATATATATATATATATTACATAATAATAAGATATTTGATTGTATTGAGTATCATTTGACAATATTATTATTGAATTTTTTTGTAGTTGACTTTTTATTTGTCATTGTAATATATATTAACATAAGATTTTTTTTTCTTGGTAAACTTTTGGTATCAGGGGCAAGTTTGATATACTTTTGGTATTGGGGACAAGTTTAATATACTTTTGATAACCGGGCAAAAAATTTAGGAATTTATTTTCAGTATAACTACATATATATATTTCATTTATAATTTTTTCACCTAATATTTTGTTTTTGATCTATTTTTCTCCTAAACTTCAATGATTTAATCGTCAATGGTATACAATTATAGCTATAAAAGAAGATAGTGTTTTGCCATTAAGAATTAATTTGATATACTCTTTAAAAATGGGGTCAAAAATTAAGGTATGAAATTTAAATATGACTTTTAATATTTAAATTCCTTTGTTATAAGTTTGATTCTTTCTTTTATATTGATATCTTATATAAATGTCATTAATGCGTTTTTTACATGCATTTTAAAGATATATATAAAATTATAAAATGAGATAAAATTTTGACATTAAGAATTAGTTTAGACGGAGTGACAAAAATCAATGGATGAAATTTTAAACACAATATTAATTATTGTGACATCATCTGGACAGGTATTTATCTAATTCTCTTCATAAGATATCAATGAAATATATCTAATATAATGTATTAATGCATTTTATTGTAATTTTTTATTTTTTTAAAGTTAGCTATGGTTAGGAGATGGAAAACAAAATAAACTGAACAGTAACTGATTTCTAAAATAAGTTGTAATGATTAGTCATATTATTAATTTTGTACAATTCTAAATAATGCTACTTCGATATCTTTGTTGTTTAGTTTATCTTCAAAATGTCATTTTGTTGCTTCGTAAATTTTATGTTTTTGATATTTCATATGTATTTTACACTAAAAAATATTAATATTTGTGTACTGTAGACATATTGTCAATTTAATATATTTAACATAAACATACCAAATACTAAACCACCAATCCATATTTTTTTATATCCAATCCATAACTTTTTATCAACATGCAGTCATTAATTTACTTAAATATTTTTATCATTATATAAAATATAAATATATGTCGAACGCACGATTGAAAATACTAATGTGCTTCTAAAGTTTCAATTCCCAAAATAAATCTTTTCTAGCTTTATAACCTTTCAATTTGGGTTCATATTTATATGTTGAACATGATATGCACCAACTCTAAGAAGTTTTTTTTTTTTATGTTCAATAAAATTATTGGAAATAGAGATGGCAAAACGAGTCGACCTACCCCAATAGACACAGGTTGAGAGAAGGAAAAAAATAGGATGAGGAGGATTGACCCGTTTTAAATGTATGGGTTAAGGGATCTAACTCGTCTCACTTTATTCTTAAAATGGAAATAAATTTAAAAAATGAGTTGATAGCTCAACTCGACTTAAAAGTGAGCAAAAATAGTGGGCTTAGACAAAATTGACCTACTTAACCTGTCTAACTTAGTCTAAAACTGAAAGGAAGAAAAACATGTAAAAAGTGAACTTTATATGAAACTTTCATGGAGAAATTACTAAGTTCAACAATTAGTGCTTTAATACCACAAATAAGATTTTCTTTAAACATAGAGATGTAGTACGTAAGCATCAAAACAACTTTATGACCCATAAATTTTGAACAAATAATTCTCACAATATCATCAAAAAACATACCAAATACAGAAGATGAAGAAGTCATTGCTATAAGACTCAAAAATACACCAATAAATTGATTTCTCTCCCTTGGCCTTTCTTTCGGTAATGGTAGCTTTTGATCGAATTGAGCGTATGCTTTTTGTAACCAGTGTTTCGCAGAGAAATGACCAATTTATATATGTTTACCTTTTAATCTGACACATCCATCAAATACCAAACGAATGTACAAGATTTGTATGTTATTAATTAGTTTGACCATAACATTAATTTCAAAATAACGGAATCATATCAGATAGTGATTCTACAAATATTAGGCCCATTATCTAACATTAATCATGCATGTAGCTCATGAACTCGGACAATTAGCTCTTACCAATCCAAATGCTGTATGGATGGAAGGTGCTCTCAGTAACATTTGTAATCTGACTCTTTTGGACTTATTGAGTTCTAGCTAATAATACTCCATCTCTTCCATGTCAAAAATAAATAAATCTTATTTATATTATTATGACATTAAATTTCTACAATTCATCTCAAAAATTGTAAATGATTTTGGATATAATTAGTAATAAAAAAATCAATTTTGTTTGACACTGTATGTAACATCCTTAGCTAAAATAAAATTTTACCAAAGTATTTAAATTTATTTTATATAGAAATGTGACATACCTAGCTAAAATAATTTTAAAATTAGAGTATTTAAATTTGTAATATATATAATTTTGAAATAATAATAATGTTAAGAAATAAATAAAGAATGAAATAAAGAATTAATAGTATAAGAAATAATAATGGTAATGGTGGTAGCATTAAAAAATATATATCTACCTATATTTTTAAAAAATTCAAAATTTAAATATAATAATAAAAAAATAGGTATTTATATTAGAGAGAGAACCATTATGGAAGAAATAAATTTCAAGTTAATCGGAAAGGAAACAAATTAAGAAGAGAGAACTTTTCGAAATTAGAAAAGGAAATGTTTATAGTGGTAATGGCTTGATTAAGGAGGAGTCTGCTTCATTAATACTAAAAGGCACTAATATGAGAAATGAGGGATGGGGAATTTATGACTAAGGCTCCTTTATGGCAGGACATCATTGCCCATTATTGCAAATTGATGGGCACACCAATCAAAAGGGAAGGAGTGCGAGACAAGGTAGTGGTTACTTGAAAAATGCACCCAGAGAGACATCTATAAAGGATGGTGTGTTGGAAATTACAAGAACAAAATCATAGCGGAAAGAAGAATTCTCACCAAGAATCCATGCAAAAAAAGGAGCCATAATTTGGGATTTTTTGAGTTTACCTCTTGAATCCAAATAAAAAATGACTAATGCAAATCACCAGCATCGCAACAATGATGGTGCCTCTACGTTATCCACACGAACAGACTCACAAACGTCTAACGCCTGCAATCTTAGAGTCCCATGTCTCTAGTACAGTGTTAGCTACGAAGAGAAGAGAAACCTATTACTCTACTGCTCACTATTTCAGTTAGGGTGCGGCTAGGGTTCATGATGTCCCTTTTTGATAGCCTCTTAGCAATGCTATTTATAACAGTAATTGCCTTATGCGAATGAGAGTAGCAGCAGGGCTACCTTGGACTCATATGTTATGAGTTTGGCCCACGATAGAATCCCAGTTCAACTTGAATTTTCATTACTCCAATTCAGTCTGTTCTATGTGTGTGACCTTATAGGTTCTCATGACGTTGGCAGTAATATTAAAATTCTATTTTAATATTAAAAGCAGTGAGCAGTATCTAGCAACATATCGCTGCTACCCAAGTAATGAGAATATCAGTGATTTGACATAACATTTCCGTGATCAATGTTTTCGTATAGTTTAGTCCATTTATCTAGATATCTAGATTGAACACAAGACATAGAATGTGTCACCCTTGTATAGTTCAATCTTCTATTTCCTGATACTTGAGTATACTTAGTAATAACAAATGAGATCAATATCTCATATTGACTCATTTGAGCATGACAATGCATTTCGTAGTCTCATTTAATCAGGGACCCCGAAGATATCGCTCCTGTTATGTAGGAGGGACAAATCCTATCTAGGTCACTCACATCCCTCTACATGATTCGTGGTATGTCCAATAACTAACTTTATAATCACTTTGTTACATATGATGTTTGATGACATTAAAACATATAACTCCTCATGTAGGAATCGTAGTGATTTCAGGTCAAAGAATGACATACACCATTGTCACTTTGAGAATCACTTATGAAACTCAAGTAACGATCCATGCAATGTTCTAATGGTGGGTCATTCCAATACATCATTACTCTAATATGTACCTATGTGAAGTATTGATATCTCATATCCATGACCCGTGAGATGTGGCCATCAGTCTAAACACATACTAGTCTCAATGCATTATTATTGTCCTAATTAAGAATAATGCTTAACTAGGGACATTTAAGAATATTATTCTGATTCTATCAAATAGGATCTCATGATCAAGTCATCTACTTGATGTCCTATGGCATTAAAGTTACTATTCTAAGGACTTTGTTATGTTTAGTATAAATAACATAATAAATGAAATGCCTCATGTATTAAATAAATAGCATAATACAATGTAAGCAAGTACGGTCAAAATAAATTAGCCTCTATGACATACACCAACATGGTGTCACCCTCTCATAGGCGTGGGAGGAGAGCTAGAAAGCCTTCAGGAGCACCAAGTGTCAACTGGCCTGAAACCCAAAACACCATTTAACCCTAAAACACTTCACTTTCCTTTTCCCTCACCAAAAATGCACTTCACTAGAGAGAAGAAGAATAGTTTTCTGTAACCTTCACTCCCCAAACCATGGAATCCTCCACCACTCTTATCCAAGTTCTAAGCTTTTCTCAGGTAGAGGATGAAAACCTACCTTTTTCCCTCCATTCTTTTATTTCTGGTTAAGGAATCTTCATCTTTTCTTTTTTTCTTTTGGGTAAACCCTAACTTCTAAGCTTCTTGCAGGAACCAAATTTTAGTCTTTTCACCATGCACACCCTTGAAACTGTTAAAAACGTAATCTTGTTTTCAAATGAGCAAAAGTTGATATTTTTTAAGATTTATTTCTTTTCCTTGCATTAGAAAACGTATCTAGGTTCTAGAAAGGAGGAAATGATGGATCTTTTGATGATTCTTGGAGGATATGAATCCTTGCATGAAGACCTCTCAAGGATTTACTTTTTTTTTTTGTTTCATCTCTTTTCTATTTTCTTTCTTCACCCGAAATGGGTTTCTTTGAAAGGGTTAAAATGTACAAAACCCTAGAATTCATCGATGTAAGATGAATTGGACTCTGGGCTGTGATTGCAGGGTTGATCTTGCCTCCGTGATGATGATTTTCGTGGCTCTTGGCTTGGTAGTGATAGAGGCTGAGATTAGGGCTTAGAATATGAATGTTCATGCTTGCCTTTTTACTATTTTCTTACTGTTTTGAGTGCAGCTTACAAACTAATTATTTTTTATTAGCTCTTAGGTTAATAAATCTATTTCCCACACTTTAAAAGGACTAATTTTTTAGACAAAAAAGATTTGGTATCATTTTGCTATTTTGAAGCCCTAAAAATTGAGTTACATGGCTTAGAACTTTGATGTACTTTATGTTTTGATAAGGGGCTGTTTTTGTTGAATTAAAAAACATAAAATCATGTTGAGAATTTCACCTTGAGGTTACCAAATAAGAGAAAAAATACATCTTTGGAAAATTCTGGTTAACTTGTTCATACTTGAATGCATACCTGACTTATATGGAAAGAAATGAATATTTTCCTTAACTGTAGTTGAATGGTTTCTATTTCTATGCATGCTTGATTTGATATTTTAGAATTATGTTTTGGTAATAAAAACAACTTTTATTTTTAAAGACATCAATTTTATTACAATTATGCTTAATTTTGTGCCTTATGAGAAAATAAATTTTATCTATGTGGAGGAGAATGAAATATCCCTTAGATCAATGTTCTAATGTTGTGGTTCCATGGCGAAATTGATATATGGGGAGGGGACTCCCTTCATATGAATATGAGCTTATAAGATTATGTAAGCACACATGATCATGAATCAAAGTAAGAAAAGGTTCAATGCCCTTGAGAGTTGGGACCGAGGTCCTTGAGAATGAATTGAGGGGTGAGAAATGGTGATTTTCCTTCAGGAGTTTCACAAACTATTAACTATTTTACTAACTAAGGACTAATTTTTTAGACAAAAAAAAAATTGGTATCATTTTGCTATTTTGAAGCCTTAAAAATCGAGTTACATGGATAAGGGGCTAATTTTGTTAAATTAAAAAGCATAAAATCATGTTGAGAATTTCACTTCGAGGTTTGGCCAAATAAGGGAAAAATCATGTCTTTGGAAAATTGTAGTTGACTTGTTCATACTTGAATGCATACTTAACTTATATGGAAAGAAATGAATATTTTCCTTAAGTGTAGTTGAATGGTTTCCATTTCTATGCATGCTTGATTTAATATTTTAGCATTATGTTTTGGTAATAAAAAGCAGCCTTTATTTTTAAATACATCAATTCTATTACAAGTATGCCTTCTTTTGTGCCTTATGAGAAAATGAATTTTATCTATATGGAGGAGAATGAAATATCCCTTAGATCAATGTGCTAATGTTGTGGTTCCATGGCAAAATTTATAAATGGGGAGGGGACGCCCTTCATATAAATATGAGCTCGTAAGATTATGTAAGCACATGTGTTCATGAATCAAAGTAAAAAAATGGTCCAATGCCCTTGAGAGTTGGGATTGAGGTCCTTGAGATTGAATTAAGGGGTAAGAAATGGTAATTTTTCTTCAGGAGTTTCACAAACTATTAACTATTTTACTAACTAAGGATTTGAGATAAAGAAAATGAATTTTGAAAAAACCTTGGTCTAGAACTGTTTAGATTTGAAGGAAAAGTTTAGTAAACATTTTTCATAAGTTTTATGGCTGAAATACCATTAGTTCGAATTAAATGCTTTTTTTTCCTCTACTGAGATTTCAATCTCTCTCCTCTTTTCGTGTATTTCAGACTCTAGCAATGTTGTTCTTTAAAGTTGTTACCTGGTATTACTACTCATGGGTCTATGCATCAAAGCTTGGGGGTTTTGTGAAGGTCCTCATCACCGTGACTACCACTATGAGGGAGGTGGAGGAGGATAACTACTACTTAGGTAGAATGTAGCATCCTATATGTTTTGTTGTTCTTTTGTCGCACCTACTTAAGGGTTTAGTAAATACCCTCATTTTGTTGTATAGACTAGGTGCTTTTTATGTATTTATCTAGGGTGCTAATATGATGTTATGTAAAGGCTAACTTAGTAGTAGGCATGAACATGACTAATGATTAAGAAGAATCAATGCTAAGCCTATGATAATATAAATATTTTCTTGTGTTTATGATCCTTGCATCTTTATTTTAAAAAGTTTCAATTATACATAATGAGTGCTTGACAGAATCTCAACTAAATCAACGCGAAGTAAAATGACGACTTATTTTTTCCTCTCAAAGAGGAAGGTGGCGCATCACCTAGCATAGGTAAGATTAGTCAATACATGAAGAAAAGAAAAAATTTCATTTCCTTAGTAGGGAAAGTACACGACCTTGAGTAAATAAGAAAATAAGGAATATTAGAATTGACAAGAAAATGATTCAACAAATTATTACAACAAAATAGTCAGGTAAGTTAATAGATAATAATAAAAATTTCAAAAGTGATTATATTTCGTCCAAAATTCATCTCAAATTGCTGACATATTATGAATGAAATTACACATAAAAAAAACAAATTTCAACTGACACTGCATCCCATCTAAAATTTGTCTCAAATGCTCAGATGTCTTATAGACAGATTCAGTTTTATGGTTACAAAATTCAAATTTGAAAATCATCATTCATTCATTCTTCAACCAAAGTTGTAAACTTTCTATCTTCCTTCAACACCAAGTTTGAAATTTTTCTTTCTGCCACAAAACAAAAAGAAGAGAAGAGTAAAAGGACTCAAGATTTGAATTTAAATTCAAACTTAAAATACACAATCAATCCTAACAGTTATATAATTAATGCTAACAATTCTTGAAATAAAGAAATGAGGAAGGTGCATCAGACTTAATTTGCCCCCTTAAAAAGAGCTTTCCCATTTTCACATAGAGTTTACCCAATTCAATGCTCTTTAGCAATACTCACAAATCCTAAGCTCAAATTCCTCCTTTCAATTTCAAAGGAAGATGATGACAAGTTGGTTTGTGATTCCAGTTCAAGGCTCATCCCAATTAGGTTCACCAGATGTGACAACACAAGTTTGAATCTTTGAAATGCATACTTATCATATTTGGGTTTTCAGGGTTCTCTAGGGCTGTAACATTTGGGGGAAGAAATGTAAAAAAAATTGCAATTTTCTTACCTTTTCTCCTTTCTAAGGCAAACATAGAGTCTTTCTTCCTTTCTTTTTTCACAACAAATTGATAGAAATTTATCGGATCTATTAATTTAAAATTTATGACATATCAAAATATATAAAGAGTTTTTAGGGTTATCTTGAAAAGGCACCAATGAGAAAGTTATTGTTGAAACCCTTAAAAGCAATCTCTATGAGGGAAAGATACTATTCCTATCCCACAGTAGTCAGTCGTGCTTCAGTATCAATGAGGCAATTGTAAGAACTAGAATGGCTAGGAATAAGAGTTTCTTCCTGTATATATAGAATAACTAAAATGAATTAAACTTACCCACTATGGCAAACTCATATACAAGATCTATAAAATAAAACCCACATATGAGCAGTACTTTAACAACAATAGGCCCATTAACAATACTGATCATAATTTGGGTTAAACAAAATGCTTTAATAATTTTGACATCCAATTAATTTGGGTTTTATAAAATTATAGTATAATTTATGCTAGTCCATAAAAAATTCTAACATTCTCCTACTTGAATAGCATATGTCATATTACATCACTTCAATAAGAAAACAATTCTCCAGATTAATCAAATAATATATGGCCACAACATGATGTCAAAATCGAGCCAGCACTCTCAACAACTGGTCTAAAATATGACTACAAGCATCTCAATAATGTAGAAAATCATACTTTAAGGAGTATTGATATTATACATGTAAGATACCCATACCCCGGTGACCCAACAAAATGTGATATATGGATAATGGGAAAGCACATCAAAATTGCATGCAAAGATGTGATCAAAGTGCATTTCCCAACAAAATGCCCCCAAGCATCCACCCAAGATGCTTTATGAGATTTAACAAACATCTCAGCACAATAACAAAATGAGACTAAGTCCAAAATGTCTCCACAATATGTCACAATATGAACAAATAATACTGCGCAAATAATACTAATAACAATATTATATGACAACGACAATAATAACAACATAATTGTTTAAGGTCTCGAGACATAAAATGAGGTCACAACAAAATTATAAAACAAACTCCCACTAACTCAAAACATCAAAAGACATCAATATACCCATATGGGTCACATGATCAACAAAACTTTGACAACTAAACCTTTGGTTAGGAGATTTGTAAGCATAAGTTATGTAGGGATATACTCGACATGAGTTTGAAACTCTTGAATCTTCTTTCGAACAAACATATACTTTGTGTCAAAAGCTTCAAGCATTTAAAGCTCTTATTGATGTGAGAGAAGCATACTACTACAAAGTTATCATAATAAATAGTAAAAGACTTGAAAATACTCTCCACAACACGAAATTCAGTAATCAAATTTTTTAACCATACCGCTTGACGCATAGCCTCATAACAAGCTATATACTCTGCCTCCAAAGTGGAAGTAGCTGTAAGTGTTTGTTTAACACTCTTCCAAGAAATAGCTCCTCCCGCCAACATAAAGATATACCTTGATGTAGACTTGTGGTCATCTAGGCAACCACCATAATCAGAATCAAAATAGCCTATTACCTCAAGGTGATCCGATCTCCTATTGGTAAGCATATAATCTTTGGTACCCTGTACATACCTCATAACTCATTTTGCAGCCTGCCAATGAGCCATACCAGATTTGCTCAAGTATCTTCCAAGTACACTAACAACGAAAATAATATCAGGATGTGTACAAAATTAGGCATACATAAGGCTGCCAATAGTGGAAGCATATGGGACCTTCTCCATTTCAGCAACATCTTTATCATTTTGAGGACATTGGGTATTAAAGAGTCTTTCACCCTTTTAAATAGGTGTAACACAAGGATTACAATATTTTATATTAAATATATTCAGAATCCTTTCAATATAAGTTTTCTAAGACAAGCCAAGAATACCACGAGATTTGTCACAGTGAATCTCAATGCCCAATACAAAAAAAGCACCACCTAGATCTTTCATATCAAAATGTGTTGTCAACATTTACTTAGTCTTATTTAGAAAATCAACATCATTACTAGCTAACAATATATAATCAACATCAACATATAAAACAAGAATGATAAATTTGCTCCCACTAAACTTCAGATAAATGCATTGATCAATAGTATTTTCTTTAAAGCCAAGAGAGCTAACAATATAATCAAATTTCAAGTACTAATGTCTAGAAGCCTGTTTCAATCCATAAATGGATCTTCTCAATTTACATACCATATGATTTTACCATTTTCAATAAAACCATCAAGTTGATCTATATACACATCCTCATACAAATTACCATTTAGGAAGACGGTCTTAACATCCATATGATGAAGTTCTAAATCAAATGAGTAACCAATGCCATCACAATATGAAAAGAGTCTTTAGTGGAGATCGACAAGAAAATCTCCTTATAATTAATGTCTTCCCTCTGATTATATCCCTTAGTAACAAGTCTGGCCTTATACCTCTCAATTTCACCTCTAGTATCACGTTTGGTCTTAAAGACCCATTTGCAACCAACAATTTTATAACTAGTAGGCAACTCCACCAATTCTCAAACATTATTCTTTCTCATAGAAGCTAACTCATCCTCCATAGGAATTTGCTCAGATCTTCTCAGTGGAGTCACAACAATATCAGAATTCTGTACATTATTTTTGACTTGTTGAGGGACATCAACATTATCAATAGGATAAAAAAAAATATCATCATTATGGATCAAAGGAGATGACACTATCCCTAGAAAGGGAATAACAAGAATAGGAACAACAAGATGCTCCTCTCTAAAATCAACAATACGTTGAGTTCCACCATGCTCTAAGTCCCCTTCAAAAAAGACAACTTGGTTTCTAGTAATATGATAAGGACAATAAAACTTAAAGCCCCTTGAGCCAATACAATAAACAATGAAGAAACCACTAATGATTTTGGGATCAAGCTTCTTCAAATGTGGGTTATAAGGCCTCACCTCTGTCCTACAACCCCAAACACGAAAATGTTTCAAGGTAGGCCATTTGCCTAACATAAACTCATATGGAGTCTTGACATAGATTTACTTAGCATATGATTCAATATATAAGTAGCAGTCTTCAAGGTATCTCCCCACAAGAATTCTGGAATAGTTGAATGACTAAGCATACATTTCACCATATCCATAAGAGTGCAATTTTGTCTTTTTGTAACTTTATTTTGTTACAGAGTGCTAGACATGGTGTACTGTGCCTCAATGCCACAGTCTTGTAAGAACCTAACAAAAGCTCCAAGATTTCTATTAGTTTCATCATACCTGCTATAGTACTCATCACCCCTATCAGACATCACACATTTGATCTACTTACTAAATTTCAATTCACCCGCCTCCAGAGAAATTATCAATAAAGGTGATAAGGTACCTAAAAATCACGCATAGCAATAGGAGTAATAAGCTCACAAATATCTGTCTGAATTAACTGTAGTAATCCTTCACTCCTGGTAACTTCACTCCTTCTAGTTCCAGCCGTAAGTTTCCCTTTTATACAATCAACACAGATATCAAAATCAGAGAAATCTAGATCATGAAGAATATTCTCCTTAATCAACCTCTCCATTCTCTACCTAAAGATGTGTCCTAAACGTTTGTGCCACAACATAGAAGAGTTTTCAACAACTCTACCACACTTGTTCCCAATAATATTATTGATATCTAAATGTTGTTAGATTAACAAAATGGGTCAATATTTAATATATAAACATTATTAGACGAAACTCCAGAAATAACCATAATGGAATCATAAAGTAGGGAAACTCTCTCATCACTAAATAGACATGATAGTGCAACTATCCAAAATAGGAATCGAAAACCAAATTCCTCCTCATAGAAGGCACATAAACTGTATCTTTTAAAACTAAAACATATCCAGTACACAACTTTAATGAAATAATACCTAGTGACACTAACTATATTTCCTATTGTGATCATCAACTCTCATTCACTTAGCTTTCACCTATTTTTGAACTCTAGTAATAAGCTTGTAACATGAGTAGTTACACCAATATCTAACCAACAAGTGTTAGAAGGAACATTAACAAGATTTGATTCAAAACACATTTGAGCCAGGGGTTCAACTTCCTTCTCTTTAATCCAATTATTAAACTCTATACAATTAGCCCGTCTAAGCCAATCTGCAAATTTTGTGGCACGTTCACGATCACCATTCACACCATTATGCTTAGTCTTGGTCAACATAGAGAGGTCACAAGCCCTTCTAGATGTGTTAATAGCTTTACAAAATTGGTTGACATGATCCGCTTCATGAAAACTCTCCTTAATGACTTTGTCCATGCTATACTTTATGGTCATGAGATGAACTTTATTCGAATGATCTCACCTTTCATATTTCACCCTAATCATAGCGAAAAACATATCTATAGGCTTCAGGGCTCATCCATATTAAGAGCAACATTAATAATAAAGATGGCCAGAAATAAACTCATTGACTTAACTCAATCCTCATAATTGGTTCCACACAACTTTGTCAAAACATTTACTTTCATAAACAAAACTGAATCAATATTTTAAAGGGAGATTTTTTTGTCATGTATTTCAATAAACAAGATGAGCAAATAATCATAATGGAGCTTCCACATGCAATTACAATCTCGCCTAAGGGTCTCGAATTACAACACATGAGTAAACTCCCATGGACATCAAAATCATGTCCTTAAAGCTAGTACGAGAGGATATTGAGAACTCTAAGAGCATAACCTTAATGCCTTTAACAAATCATCAGGAATTACATTAATAAAGGCAAACCGATAGAGTAAACGCATTATCAACATAATCCCTAATGCTATAAAATAATAATATTTTATCAACAAAATAGCACCTTACCACTATTGGTCCTGCGAAGGTGAGCTCACAATCATACAAAGTGCCCTAAAAATAGTATTACTTAATAAATCATCAGGAATTACATTAATAAAAACAAATCGATAGGGTAAACGCATTATCAACATAATCCCCAATGCCACATTATTAACAAAATATCAGCAAAATGACACCTCAACAGAATTGGTCCTGCGAAGGTGAGCTCACAATCATGTAAAGTACCCTAAAACAATACCACAATACTTAAAACAACAACTCTTAGAATCAAATCGCATAAATAACAACAAAATAAATAGTTTTCAAAATATTACATATTAATTTATGCACAAAATAACACCAAAAATTATTTCAGTGACCAAACAACATCAACTTTGAAAGTACACAATATATATCATGCCCAGAAACATCACAATAATACACAAAAATTTCCAATGGCAAAAGAGGATAGTACCATATATTTTTAACAATTGTAATCTCTGGAAATTTTGGAATAAATAATAAATAAGCATGAAAAAATAAATAAAATTCACCAAAAAATAAATCAGGGCGCATGGAGAACAATGCAAAAAATGGAATTGAAAAATCAATTTTCTATAGATCACTTTCCTGCACTCTCCAGGACCGCTAGAGGGCATGAGCATGGGTAGAAGACCACCTTCTTCCTTACAAGTTTGACTTAAATTCAGGTCATTTGACCAAATTTCGACCTAGTTCATGATGTGATGGTTTTCTGCGATATCTCTTCCGTTTTACATCCGTTTGATATGATTCTTACGCCGTTAGATTCATAATTTCAAGATCTACTAAACCCCTTGAAAATGTTTTGAAAATTTTGCATTAAATTTCTGGGCTTTTGATTGAAAATGTAGGCACAAAAATATAGGTTCAAACGCGGCATTTTAGCGATTTCTCCATCATTTCTCAACGAAAATCAACGATTCAAGGGTCATTAAACTTAAAAATTGAGATATATAAAACCCCTAAGTCAATTTTCATAATTAATTCACAAGATTTCTGGGTTTTTCGAACCCAATCCATTACAGCTTTGTGGGCTGTCTATTACGAAATTCTCGCTATTTTCTCAACTATTTGACACGATTCTTATGTCTATAAAAATGAAATTTAGAGATTTTCAATAACCCTAAATTAATTTCTTGAATTGATCATCGAAAGAAAAACAAATCATAAAATTTAAACGTTTTAGGCAAAATTCTTTGTGAATTCACAACATTATAATGCAATATACATATTTTTAGTCTCAAGATAACCTGATCTACAAAAGCCCTCACCCAATTTTCAAAAAATTAATCATAAAAAAATTGAATTGAACATCATATACATTAGGATTTCGGGTTTCTTCAATTTTAAACCTCATACAATTTTTTTGTAAAACAAAAAATTGATAGTCATAATTAGAATTAAAACTGCTCTGATACTAATTAATAAAAATTTATCGGATTTATTAATCCCAAAATTTATGACATATCAAAATATATAAAGAGTTTTAGGGTTACCTTGAAAAGGCACCGATGAAGAAGTCATTGTTGAAATCCTAGAAAGCAATCTCGATAAGGGAGATATACTATTCCTATCCCACGATAGTCGCTCACGCGTCAGTATCAATGAGGTATCTGTATACACTGAAGTGGTTAGGAATAAGGGTCTCTCCCTGTATATATAGAATAACTAAAATGAATTAAACTTACTCACTATGGTAAGCTCATATACAAGATCCATAAAACAAAACCTGCATATGAGTAATGCTTAACAACAATAAGTTCATTA
Source organism: Ormosia semicastrata (assembly GCA_029884595.1). Lineage (NCBI taxonomy): Eukaryota > Viridiplantae > Streptophyta > Magnoliopsida > Fabales > Fabaceae > Ormosia > Ormosia semicastrata. Next base: position 10,344,371 of record JAQQTO010000059.1, read on the forward strand.
ACAATATTGATCAGAATTTGAGTTAAACAAAATGCTCTAATAATTTTGACATCTAATTAATCTGAATTTTATAAAATTATAATATGATTTATGCTAGTTCATAAAAAATTCTAATACAATTAACATTAAAATGAATTGGGGTTGGTTTCTCAGTCACAATTGAGAAATGAATGAATTGATCCTAAAAATGTACGATAGAAATGTGAACTAGCAATTATACGAAAAGGAATTAATTGGGGATCAGCAATTCTGGTGCAGTTTTAAGCAACGTGTAATTGCAATTAGTTTGAAAGTGCAGCACTAATCTGTGTAAAAGGGTAATTAGACCAATCGGATAGCAAATTTGTTCTATTGCTTCTTTATGTCTTCAATGTACAAATGTTGACCAGCAATTACATCGTGTGGAATTGATTGGGATTTAAGAATTTTAGTGCAGTTTTAAGGATGTGCGAGTGTAATTGAAATTAGTCTGAAAGTGCAACACCAATCTGTTTAAGACAGTATTTTAGACCAACTCTTTGATCTTTCAATGAAGGCCACTGAAAAAGTAAACCTTTATGCACCAATAATTAAGAAAGGATTTTAGACTTGTGTAGTTATTTTTTAATATCAAAGTTTTTGAAGCGAACCTTTATGCTTATCCTAGTGTATAGTGCTTGATTAGTTTCCAAATGTCATAGATGTTACTTAGTAACTTGATATCTACTTTTTTATTTTTAAACAGTTCCACAAGTGACAAGTGATTACATTAAATGTAACTACTATGCTGCGCATGTTGAATTTCCTTCATCACAGGTTAGAGGCAACCTACTTGATGAGTGGCAGTTTGAAGTTTGGCAACATTATACTTATCATGCTTTTCATTGGAATGTTTTCAGATGAAAGTTATGCAAACAAAATCTACTGCAAAGTACGAGAAGATGAAAGAGCTTAAAATGTAGTGTCAGCTCAAAGAAAAAGAATGCTATGAGATATGGATGTCATTAACTACAACAAATAAGCAATTGGAAACAGTCCTGATGAAACTTGACAAAGCGACATTTGAGATGCATCTCTCTTGATATGTTTTTGCCAAGTTTTTGCTTCAAGAAGAGCATGCAAATTAGAGCCTTCAAAACTCTTAATTTAAATACATGTAGAAACTTAAAGATCTAATTATGTCATTTTCTATGCATTCCTTATGGTTTTATTGAACGTAATGCAGTCAGATGCGCCTATATACTGATACCAGAACCTTATAATGATGGATAAAAATAAACTACTAATCCTTTTAGAATACATTATAAAATTGTAATAACCATCCAACTCATACGTGACCCAATTTAATGGTTAAACATCTAATCTATCCATTAATCTATTTTAATATAAGTTTGAGTTTTTGTTAATTGGAAACTCAATAATGAGTTTTGTGAAAAGGTTTAAATGGTTTAAAATAAAATTAGCCGGTTCAATTGTGTGAATCTTGATAAGTTTACATAGGTCAATTGGTTTCGGTTTTTTAGAATCAATTAAAAGACTGGTTTTCAATTTTCTTATTTTCATTGGGTAGTCTGGTCCTACGATTTAATAATAAACTAATTATTTTCAATTGTGTGTTGCACGGGTTATTTTATTTTTTATATTTATAATTTTGTAATACATTATATGTATTTTTATAAATATGATTTTCATACTATTTTGTATATGTTAAGTTTTATGAAATATTTTATAGTGAAAAATTTTAAATATAAAATAAAGAGAATGTTGAAAATTAATTTTAATTTGATTAATTATATGTTATCACTATTACTTAAATAAATTTTCTCTTATCAACAGTTACACCTTATATATTTAATTATAATATTAATTGTTTCTTAATTTCAATTTTATTGTTATATAATAATAACAATAATAATATATTATCACTAGGTCTTTAATGAAATTAACAAGTACTTCTTAAGAAAGTTTTATTTATATATATATATATATATATATATATATGTATATACATATATATATATATATATATATATATATATATATATATATATATATATAAGTAGCGTATCTAATGAGAGGAATGTTTATTATAAGAGATGAGATGAGTGAATCTTAACTATTGGATCTTACATGAATGGTCAAGATTAGAACATAAATGCATTTGATTTTTTTAAGTGGTTATATGACATTTAAGTAACTTTTAATCTTGATCATTCATACATGATTGTATGGTTAAAATTTAATGTTCTCATTCTCTCACAATAAAAACTCTTATATATATATATAGAGCGTATATGATAAAATGAGTATTTATTGTAATAGGTGAGAGAAGTAAATCTTGACCATTAAATCTTACATAAATGGTCAACATTAAAACATAAATGCGTGTGATTTTTTTAAGTGGTCACATGACCTTTAAGTAACTTTTAACCTTGACCATCTATGTATGGTCAAGATTACTCCTCTCACTCTCTTATAATAAAAACTCTTCTTACTAGATATGCTTCCATATATATATATATAAGGGACATATCTAGTGAGAGGAGTTTTTATTGTGAGAGTGTAAGAGGAGTAAATCTTGACCATACAACCATACATGGATGGTCAAGATTAAAAGTTACTTGAAGGTCATATGACCACTTAAAAAAGTCACATGCATTTATCTTCTAATCTTGACCATTCATGAAAGATTCAATGGTTAAGATTCACTCCTCTCACCTCTCACAATAAACACTCCTCTTACCTGAGTAAGATCCTATTTATACATAGGATGTGTATCAAGTGAGAGGAGTGTTTATTGTGAGAGGTGAGAGTAGTGAATCTTGACTATTAGATCTTACATAAATGGTCAAGATTAAAATATAAATGCATGTGACTTTTTTAAGTGGTCACATGACTTTCAAGTTACTTTTAATCTTGACCATCCATGTATGGTTGTATAGTCAAGATTTATTCCTCTCACCCTCTCACAATAAAAACTCCTCTCACTAGATATTCCATATATATATATATATATATATATATATGGAACGTATCTGGTGAGAAAAATGTTTATTGTAAGAGATGAGAGAAGTAAATTTTAACCGTTGGATCTCACATGAATGATCAAGATTAGAATATAAATACATGTAATTTTTTAAATGGTCATATGACTTTTAAGTAACTTTTAATCTTGACCATCTATGTATGGTTATATGATCAAGATCAAGATTTACTCCTCTTACCCTCTCACAATAAAAACTCATCTCACTAGATATGTCCCATATATATATATATATATATATATATATATATATATATATATATATATATATATATATATATATATATATATATATATATTCATATCATATGTTAATAATAATAATAATATATTATGAAAGTGCTAGCTAGTTCAGTTAATAATTTTTTTTAGGTGAAGGAGCATTTAATACCGTCTATTAAATATTTCTAATTACTTAAAAAATAAAATATTAAATATTTTTTAAATTTTTAATAAAATAAATATTTTACATTTTATTTAATACTTTTTATTGGTCTGAGTGAACCGTGCAACACACTGAAAAGAAAATACGTTCTTCATTATATAGTTTTAATGAGAATGATACATTAAACATAAAGGTACATGTTATTTGTATTTTAGAAATAATGAATATAAAAAATAACCATAAATATCAAGCATATAATGAAGACTAACAATCAATTTTTAATACACATTATACATTACTAATAATAATAACCACGTTCGATACAGAACGGAATCAAAATAAGCAATTTAAGTAGATGTAACTAAGAGTAAAATACATAGGAAAGCAATAATTTGAGTTAAATAAATAGTTGACTATACAAATCAAATTTAAAATCATTATATAATGTATAAAGAGAAGGTACTTGACTTAAAAAGTTGTCATGTGTTTTCTTTGTGAGCAAATACATAATTTGATTTGATGAAATGTGACAAATAACAAAGTTAAATTCCTGCTATGTGTTATCTGATGTGGTCTTTTTTTTTACATGTAAAGTGATTTGGCTAATGTCACATTTACAAATATATATTAAATTAATAAAAAAATCAAATAACTCCAAATCAAAATTTCGTTTCAACTTTCTAGTTTCATCTTTTTCAATTTTTTAGTAATAGAAAAATAAATTCTATTTCTTTGAATGAAATACAAAAATATGATGAAACCTAGAAAGACTCATTCTTTGAACGAAATAGAAAAACATTTTGAAACCTAGAATTTCTAACAAAATAGAAGACAATGTTGAAGCCCCAAATACAAATCGATCTTCTTCTTTGTCGTGGTTGCTTGATCTTTCTCTCATGAGTACAATATTGCGAGTCTTACGAACTGTACTAGCAAGCGATGTAAGAGGCTCATGACCTTGCGAACAAATCAAAGTTATGTAAAAATAGAAACATAGAGGGGAGTTGATAAAGAAAAATAAGAACAAAGGAGGAATTGTACCTGGGAATGACAGCTACTAAAGAGGACGAGCGGTGACTGGTGGCTGTGGACCTCCGACAACCTCTAGGTTGGGAGTGGGAGTAGTTGAGAGGTTAAAGCATTATTCAAAGTAGCTTTGTTGCTTTTGTCAAAGACCACCAATTGTCAATATCTATGATTGATAAATTTTTGAATTTATTGTAAAATTATTTCCAATTGTTATTTCAAATTCCTTCCCATTATTGTAGAAGACTAATTTATGTTTCTTTCTAATTTTTTGCCAACGAATCAATTGTAGGCTAGGTTATCAAATTTGTTGTATAAAAAAAAAAGTTACAATTATTGGCTCCACCCAAAAATGGGAGAATTAGGAATTGATTAATATTTTGTGCAATAAATCAAACCATTTTGATCCGATAGAATATATATTTGTAAGTTTTTACAATTTATAATGCAATTTAGCTAATTTTCTAATATATATTGTGGTCAACATTAAATATTAGTTTCGGATACCATCTGATAGAATTGCTTTTTGGTCCTCGAGGAGAAGCAACCTCAAATTGGGAGTCCCAATCGAGCGTGAACCAATGAGATCGACAATATCTGAAATTGGTAAAATTTCACAATTATTGCATAATTCGTTCCAATTATTATCCAAATGAATTCATTTAGTAAACTACGAATACTCTACCATTGTAACACCCTAATATAATTATCATAAAATAAATGGAATATTTCAAGATAAATCGTGTTAAGCATGTCACTTCCTAAAATGCATAAAACATAATTCATAATAACCTGTATAGTCATTATAGAGAGCCACGAATGATAAAAGATCATATATACATACACTACTGGCTAACAAGCCATACTGTATACATAAACTTTTACAAACAACCAGAAGAGTACAAATATACAAGTTGGTTCAAAAAGTAACATAACAACTACTCTAAGCCTCCTGCTTCTTCTTTTTCTTGTACTTTTTCTCTTTTGGAAGGACATCACTTGGATTTACATGGAATACACAGGGTGAGAAATGACAATTTATCAGTATTCGCATACCAAGACTAGCAGTATAACAGCCCAATATTTGCTATCCAAATATATCGTCATACAAGTGAATAACCCAATATTGACCCTGCTACTACCAAATTACATCAACATCTAACCCATATCATTCATACATAATGAGTAAATATGAAGAGCCACGATAGCAAAAGTTATATATATACATCATGACCTCGAGGGCAAGGGCATACTATTATACATAAAATATAAAACAACTACGCAAATATAAAACATTTATATATGCTCTGGACTCAAAAATAGCATCTAAGCTATGCTAATCCTCATATATCTTCTTCTTCTCCTACAATTCATGAAAATGTCATGATAAAAACTTGCACTTGGATTTACATGGCAACACAATATGGGGTGAGAATCCCATGGTAATGTCATGAAACATATCTCTTGAACAAGCACCGGAAGAAACGTATTCCAACATCCATCCTTAAGAATCTCACTATATTAGGAAGGTTACCATGTGCCTTACCTAATATAGAAAACCCAACTGGGCTCACACCTTTCAAAAAGGCAAATATATATACATCAACATATACAAATATATATATATATATATATATATATATATATATATATCAAATACTTATAAAAGTATAATATTCATAATTATCTCGTTGATACTTCAATCATGGAAGCAACAATACCTCATCTCAACGACACGCAATTGCCCATACAATTGCAATGCATGAAAATGTCATGATAGAAACCACACATACAATTGCCATGCTATGCTTAATTATGACTAATGATTCTGTCTATGCAATTTCCTAAGTATGGAAGTGAATAATGCATAATACCACATCCAGGACCTCCAATCCCATGGTAATGTCATGAATGCATGAAACTTGAACAAAGTAATGGAAGTTCATAGTTTCATCCATAATCTTGAACAAGCACTGGAAGTCCCATCCAAGATGCTACTATTCCTTTGGTCATTTTTCATAGATTTTGGCCACTCCAACTTAGTTTTTAAACATCATTATCCTAGAGGAAATCCATCCCCCCCGAGTAGTGAAGTCCCATCAACTACATGGTTATTCATAATGAACAAGGAAGTCCATCATTAAGAATCTCACTATATTAAGAAGGTTACCATGCATTTACTAACTTACCAAATCGATATAGAACCCCACCCACTTTCACCCAGTTATGGCTCACACCTTTAAAAAAGGCAAATCATACCATTAAGTATATCATCATGTCTAATTATCTTCTCATAATTAGCATTACAAACCTCAATAGGTTTCACAAACATCTCATGCAATATAATTACTAATTACTTCTCATAACTAGTTTCACAATTGATTTATATGCATTTTAAATTTATTTCACAAACAAATCATCAAATACTTATAAAAGTACCTTATCACTCTTAAAAGAGTATACACGAATAATTCCCACACTTAGGGAAACTCAATTCCTCGATCCATCACAATACAAATTATATGTATATATATAGCCATGTCTAATTACCTTCCGTAATTAGTATTTCAATTCAACTTTACTTAATACATTCCCACTTTCATCAATTACTCCTATTAGAGTTTCAACATGCTCTACTAGGCATAAACAAATGATCCTAGCAATTAGGAACCTCAAAACATCAAAATAGATGGTGATGTTTCCTTGCCTCGTACAACATAGTCTCTACTCCAAGCGATAGGTTTATCTTTAGTTTTGTTCTCTTGCCCTTGAGAACAACTCCTAGCATAGTGTCCCTTCTCACCATATTTATAACAAGTTACCATGTCCGCCCAACACACTTTGTTTCTATGATACTTACCACACTTGTTGCAAGTTTCTTGCCGATCTTCTTTCTAAACTTTATGGTCTTTTTCTTGTAGGTGACCTGGATTTGATTACCTATCCCGAACATGACTCCACAATTCTACACTTGTTCACCAAGGATAGAAAATCCCCGATTTCAAAAGGTCCCACAACCCTTCTTATATTTCCTCTCAAATTATCAGGACTTTCGCTTTAATCGACAGACTTGTGACAATCACCATATTATTGTTCTCCAAGATTCACACTCCGAGATGTGGAAGGAAAACTTGGACAACTCATGAAATTTTACCTCATATTGTCCAACCGTCATGTTCTCTTGTTGAAGATTCAAAAACTCCTTCTCTTTATCATCTTGTAAACTCTTTGGCCTATTTCGAACCATCTATGGAAGTCCCTAAGGTGTTCCAACCATATTCTCCCTCTCTTTGATATTTGAGCAAACCTTAATATGGCTATCTAAGGTCCGGTAGGTGATACTTTCGAGGTAAGGCTCCTAGCCTATTATAAAATGCCAACCCATATCAGTTTTAGTTTATATAGACACAGAACAATCCATATTGAGTTAGCTAGGCTCAATATTATGTAACCGTGTCACAGTAGCTAAAGCAAACATCTCAAAGGAAAAATATGCAATTCCACTCAAACAATCACATGTAAGAGATAAGAAATGCATAACCATCACTACACATGCATAAGCATAGTCACCCATACCTCTAGCTGCTCAATGATGAATCGCTCGATATCAAATGTAATAGCTTCAATATTTGCTACCCAAATACATATGAATAACCCAATATTGACCCTACTACTACCAACTACATGAAATATCTAACCCACTAGTATATATACATATATAAATATATATATAAGCCACGATAATAAAAGTTATATATATACATTTCAAGATACTTCATATACATAATGGAAACAACAATATATAAAACACATTGCTACAAAATAAATCTAAGTTATGTACGCTAATCCAAAACTTCTTCATAACTTGAGTTTGAAGTTATCAAAAGCATATCATAGAAAGTATTCCAACACTAGTATATATACATCAACATATATATATATATATATATATATATATCTTGCAGATAATATTCATAATTATCTCATTGATACTTCAATCATGGAAAATAACGCAATTGCCCCTTACAATTGCAATGCATAAAAAGAGATACTAACAATTTTAAGTATGGAAGTGAATAATGCAGAATACCACATCCAGGACCTCCAATCCCATGGTAATGTCATGAATGCATGAAACTTGAACAAAGTAATGGAAGTCCATAGTTTCATCCATAATCTTGAACAAGCACTGGAAGTCCCATCCAGCAAACATCATTATCCTAGAGGAAATCCATCCCCCCCGAGTAGTGAAGTCCCATCAACTACATGGTTATTGATAATGAACAAGGAAGTTCATCATTAAGAATCTCACTATATTAAGAAGGTTACCATGTGCCTTACCTGATATAGAACACCCACTTTCACAGGGCTCACACCTTTAAAAAAGGCAAATCATACCATTAAGTATATCATCATGTCTAATTATCTTCTCATAATTAGCATTACAAACCTCAATAGGTTTCACAAACATCTCATGCAATATAATTACTAATTACTTCTCATAACTAGTTTCACAATTGATTTATATGCATTTTAAATTTATTTCACAAACAAATCATCAAATACTTATAAAAGTACCTTATCACTCTTAAAAGAGTATACACGAATAATTCCCACACTTAGGGAAACTCAATTCCTCGATCCATCACAATACAAATTATATGTATATATATAGCCATGTCTAATTACCTTCCGTAATTAGTATTTCAATTCAACTTTACTTAATACATTCCCACCTCATCAATTACTCCTATTAGAGTTTCAACATGCTCTACTAGGCATAAACAAAGGATCCTAGCAATTAGGAACCTCAAAACATCAAAATAGAAATTCTGATGAAATCTGTTCTGGGCATCTAGGTGTCTTATCCTTGCCTATGACATTCCACCATTCTATGGAAGCCTAAGGTGTTCCAACATATTCCCCTTGATATTTCACCTTAATATGGTTATCTAAGGTCCCTTTAAGGCTCCTAGCCTTATAAAATGCCAAAACATACATTTCCTAACCCGAAGCGCATTCTGCTTAATCTCAACTTTTGACCTTTGCACAGTAAAATGAGCATAACTTGAGCTATAGTTATCAAAACGATGCGGTTCTTGCGGCATTGGAAAAATAAGAGAAAGAGATACAACATTTATGAAGACCTCAAAAGCTCATTCTCATTACAAGAGACATGACTATGTCAAATTACACAGTTGTGTATTTTACACGACCCTTACCGTGTTTTCATGCATCAGGAAAATTTCTGGCAGAGAGTTACACGGCCTAGGCCGTGTAATCGCGCACGGGCCGTGTAACTAAACCAGAAACATGGCAGTAACTCTCCTGCACGGTGCTACTATTCCTTTGGTCATTTTTCATGGATTTTGGCCACTCCAACTTAGTTTCTAAGTGATTTCAAGTCCCAAACAAGAAGGAAACTTAAAACACCAATTCACAACACAAATTTTAGATTCTTGGATTAAATCATCCATTTACACCCTAAAACTCCAATTTATTTACAAATGGCATTCAAGGGTGTTCGAGTGATGAAAAACTGTTCTATTGCCTTTAGCAACCTAAAAACATACTATTCTCAAGCTTTCTAAAACTCAAAGTAAATATCAAGTTTGAAAACTAAAAAAATCCAAGCCACATTTCAAACACTAGAACATAGAAATCTTAGCCTCACTTATCCAACAAAGTAGCAAGAACCATGTAACTAGCATTCTCATATCTAGAACGTCACATCATCACTCACAAGGTATTTCTAAGACAACCTCACGTTTTGCAAGGTTTTAGATACAACCCTAAAGCATTCTAAACTCAAAGATTTGCCTCCAAAATTTCTTATATATGCTAAGTAGTTATTCTTTCCAAGAATAATCCTCATTTGTGCTTCAACACACTTAGAAAAACATATATGAGTGATCCCATCACTTAGGAAATTCCAAAACATCAAAATCACATTATTGAAAAATCTCAGAACTCACGCCTCGGCGTGAGACCCCCACGCCCCTGGGTGCTGCTCTCTGCCTGTTGGAAACTTAAAAACAGAGCCTCGTGCACTGCAACATGCACACCTTGTGCCGCGGCGTGAGAAGCAGAACCCAAATTCTGCAAAACTGGTACTGTTCCATTAGAATAAAACATGAATTTTGGCCACTCCAAACCAGTTTCTAGGTGATTTAAGGTTCCTAACAAGTTCACTAACATGAAGGAATCATAAAACACCAATTCATTTCATAAAAAATGGATCCAAAAACCAAATCACTCATCCAAACCCTAAAAATCAACACTTTGAGCATTTTAGGTCCAAATGGAGAGTTTTCAATTTCTAATCCAAACTCTTAGCATGAACAAGTCAAAAATAGCATTTAAAACTTATCCAAGCAAGAAATTAACTCAAAACACCTCAAGATCTCATTTTGGCATATTTAACCTCAAACAAGCTAAACATGAAAAATGAGAAAGAATGAAGTTTTAAGCTCAAGAACCCCTACCTTCAAGCTGATTTGATGTTGCAGATTGATCCTCAATCTCAAACCTTGGATTTCCTCTTCTTCTTGTTCCTCTTGTCTTCCTTTTTCTCCACTTGAACTTCCACCCTTTCAGCTGCTTTTGTTTCAGCCGTGAAGAGAAGAGAGAAAAGTGAGAAAAATGAATAACAAAGTCACTTAAAGAAGTCCAAAATATAGGCTGAAACCGTGGAGAGTTAAGGGCCATTAGTTATAACACTAGTACTTCCCAATCTGCTAAAAACACTCAATTTTAGTTAAATCAAGTTTTTTAAGTTCCAACAACTTTAAAATAAATATTAAGATTCATTTAAAAAGTCATTTCACCAGTATTATAATTTTTCATATCTGTGACTAATAAATCTAGCATTAAAATATACAACCAGTATGCTCAAAAATACCAAACGGACTCTGATTAACCTAAAAAACTAACCTTATCATAGACTTCACACTTGTGACTTAGAAACAAATTATCCACATCTATTTCCATTAGCTAAGCCATTTATCCTAATATCTGGGTCATTTTAAGTTACTTTTCACCTTTCGGGCTATAGCAAAGTATCTAAACTAATTCAGATTATTACAAAATTAAACAGATATGTTAAGCAAGTATTAAGCTACCTCTGTAACTATTTATAAGTCTAATATGTTAAAGAGGATGTTACATTTCTTCCCCCCCTCTTTTTAAAATTTTGCCCCCAAAATTGTTTACCTTATATAAACAACTGCAAATAGTCTTGCTGGATGTGGGACTCCAACTCCCAAGTCGCCTCCTCAAAGCTAACACCATCCCAAAGCACCTTCACCAGAGGAATCCACTTACCCCTAAGTTCTTTGACTCCTCTATCCACGATCCTCATCGGTCGTGTTGATACCCAATTTTGTCCATTTTTTTATTATTTTTTTGTTTATTTTATTTTATTTTATTTAGTTTCTTTCTTTACAAAAAAAAAATTATTCTACGGGTCAGCCCAACCCAAATTCCATCTCAACTCTTCCCTTTCCCCTTCTTGCTGTTGCCACCGAGCCATCAAAAAGCTACATTGAATTGGATTAAAAATTTCTATAGTTTCTTTCCCTTTGGCATTTCTATCATTATTTCCAATCATTATTTTGCCTGTTTGCATTTCAAAACGGAAAAGCAAATTGATTGTGAATGGGAATCAAAGCAAGAATAAAAGGGGAGAATCGTTCAGAAACAAAGGAGAGAGGGAGAGGACAATCAGAGAGCAGCCACAGAATCACACGGATTGATTGAGCAAAACAATCCTCACTCTCATCACACCACCCATCCAATTCATCTTCAACTCAGAAAAACAACCCCAAATCCCATACCACAAATTTCATCTTCAACCTCTTCTCACACACAAAAAAAGGTAGCACCACCATCTAGGATAACGCCGGCTCCACCAGCCGTTCACTCCGGCCAGACGCTGCTAGACCGTCAGCCACCGCGTTGCTCCACCAGACCGCGGCCCACACGCGTGACCCACCAGCCGTTCAGCCGTGCACCACCGCGAGCAGCGTCGCACAGTGCCGTAGACCAGCCGGAACCGCACCAGACCGTCAGTGCCACCTCTCGCCTCGACGCCGGCATTCCACCACGCATCGCCGCGCCTGCTCCCTTGTCCTCCACCGAAGCCACCGTGAGCTTCTTCTCCCCCTCCCCTTTTTCATCTTTCTTGTCAAGATTCATAATCTGAGACTGAAGTTTTTTTTATTTGCTACTGAATTTATTTTTTTTTCTTTTTCTTTCTTTCCCGTGGGCTCAAGTAAGTTTGGGCCCTCTTTTTTTTTTTTTCTTTTCCTCATTTGGGCCCTCTTTTTTTTACTACTTTGGGCCTGTTTTTTTATTAGTTTTTTTATTTTATTTTATTTATTTATTATTTTATATTGATTTGTATTTATTAATTTAGAGTCTACATTGTTTGTATTTAATACTTTTTTTATGAGGTTGATATGTGATTTTAATTTAATTATTATAAATTAGATAATTTAAAACTGGCCGATGACGAAAAAATTGGGAGAGGATCGGAGCGCCGATCAGATACACTCTTCCCGATAATCTTGAGGTTTTATATTGGATTTTGCCAGGAGCGCTGGCGAGGTCTAATTCTCACACTAAATTAAAATATTTTCTGTAAATAAAATACAACTTTTTTTTAAATTGAAATAAAATCTTTTTTTTTTTTGTAAAAAATCCTTAAATAATGGCAATTTAGCCACCCATTGCTTATCTTAGTCATTTATCATTCTTGATATTATGCTTGACAAAATGGGACATGTCAAAATAAAAAATAATAAAATTTTTTTTTCTTTTAGTTAATAAAGGACCAATTTAATTAATCTTGCAAATAACATTAGATTAAATAGGTAACTGTTCTTAGAACGGACGGTGTAGGGTGCTAACACCTTCCCTACTCGTAATTAACCCCCGAACCCTGAATTCTGAAATGCAGACCATCTTTTAGGTGTCCAATTGCATCATTCCATTTAATGGATAAAGCAATTAGTGGCGACTCCCAACACCCGAGGTCATTTCCTCCTTATTCTTTTTATTTTCGCGACGCCCTTCGGGACGGTTGCGACAGGTCGTATAGCATAAGACAAATCCTCTCTTAACTGCACAGATTCATTTCTTATGACATGCGAAGGATCTGGATTGTACTTCCTAAGTTGTGACAATGGGAAGACATCATGAAGGTTTGACAAATTAGGTGGAAAGGCAATTTGGTAGGCTATGGGTCCAATTCTCTTTAGGATCTGGTAGGGACTAATGAAACGAGGGTTCAACTTTCGTGTTCTCAATGCTCTACTAATCTCTGTTGTAGGAGTGACTCTCAAGAATACATGATCTCCCTCACTGAACTCTAGAGGTCTTCTCCTTTTATCAGCATAACTCTTTTGCCTACTCTGAGCCATAACTAACCTATCCTGGATCATTTTAATCTGATCTGTGGTTTGCTGTACCAACTCAGGACCTAGAATGGTTTTCTCTCCAACCTCATACCAACACAAAGGGGACCTACACTTTCTACCATAAAGTGCTTCATACGGTGCCTATGCTAGTATGAAAACTATTATTATAGCAAACTTCACTAAGGGTAAGAACTTATCCTGACTCCCTTTCTACTCTAGCACACATGCTCTTAGCATATCCTCAAGGGTTTGGATAGTCCTTTCCGATTGACCGTCAGTCTGTGGATGATATGTTGTACTCAGACTAAGCTTTGTCCCAAAAGCTTTCTGCAAGGCTCCCCAAAATCTAAATGTAAATTTAGGGTCTCTATCAGAAACTATACTAAGGGGAATACCGTGCATCCTAACTATCTCCTGAAGGTATAACTAGGCAAGCTTATCCACGAAATAATTAGCTCTAATAGGTATGAAATGGGCAGACTTGGTTAATCTATCCACTACAACCCATATTGCATCAAATCCTAACTAAGTCATGGGTAAGCCCATCACAAAATCCATTGTGATGTGATCCCATTTCCACTCAGGGATTACCAAAGATTGAAGAGGTCTAGAGGGTTTCTAGTGTTCTATCGTGACCTTCTGACAAGTTTGGCACCTAGATACACTCATCTATGTCCCTCTTCATACTAGACCACCAAAATAACTTCTTCAAGTCCAGATACATCTTAGTGTCCCCGGGATGGATGGTCTACTCACTACAGTGAGCTTCTTCAAGGATCCTATCTTTGATTTTAGATTCGTGGGGAATGCAAAGTCTAACTCTAAACTTGATCATCCCATCATCTGACATATCAAACTCTCTAGGATTACCTAAAAAGATCTGCTCACTTACATCACTAAGAGTTCTATCTTCCTTTTGAGCTTCCAAGATCTGAGTTCTAAAGTCACTCACTATGTCCACATGACTCACACTGAAACTTCGTGGTAACACAGTTACTGAAAAGCTCATGTCTCTAAAACTCTCAAGAAGTTCACTCTCTTGGATCATCATTTGAGAAATATATAGGGATTTCCTACTTAGTGCATCAGCCATCACATTGGCTTTACCAGAATGGTACTTTAACTCAAAGTCGTAGTCTTTTAAAAACTCTATCCATCTTCGTTGTCTCATGTTCAACTTCTTTTGATCAAATACGTGCTTCAAACTCTTATGATCACTAATCACCTTAAACTGGACTCCATACAAGTAATGTATTCAAACCTTTAGGGAAAACACTACTACAGCCAACTCTAGATCATGAGTAGGGTAGTTCTTCTCATGAGGCCTCAACTGCCTTGACACATAGGCAATAACTCTCCTATGTTGCATCAAAACATAACCCAAACCCATCTTCGAAGCATCATAGTATACCTCAAAGTTCTCCAAAGGATCGGGAATTACCAACATTGGTATAGTAGTTAACCTCACTTTTAGCTCTTAGAAACTACTCTCACAAATCTGAGTTCATTCAAAAGAACTATCTTTCCTAGTCAACCTAGTTAAGGGTAGCGCTAATTGAGAAAAATCCTTTATGAACCTTCTGATCTCAGTCACAATAGTGGGTCTCTCCTACTGCAACACTGCATCAACTTTGCTTAGGCCCACAAAAATCCCACCCTGATATATCACATGTCCCAAAAATTGCACTTGCATAAGCCAAAGCTCACACTTAGATAGTTTGGAAAACAACCTATTCTCCTTAAGAGTCTCCAATGCTATCCTCAGATGTTGTTCATGCTCCTCTATTATCTTAGAATATATCAAAATATCATCGATAAACACCATAACAAACAGATCCTGGTAGGATCTAAAGATCCTGTTCATGTAATCCATGAACACTGCTGGTGCATTCGTCAACTCAAAGAACATCACGAGGTACTCATAATGTCCATACCTAGTTCTAAAAGCATCCTTAGGGATATCCTCTTCCCTAACCCTTATCTGATGATAACCATACCTAAGATCAATCTTTGAGAAAATCACAGCTCCTCTCAGCTGATCCATAAAATCATCTATTCTAGGCAACAAATACTTGTTTTTAAGGGCCACCTTGTTCAGTTTTCTGTAATCCACACAGAGCTTGATGGTAACATCCTTTTTCTTCACTAAAAGCACAAGTGCTCCCCACGGAGAAACACTCAGCCTAATGAATTGCTTGTCCAACAAATCCTCGATTTGTTTCTTGAGTTCTGCTAACTCTAGTGGCGTCATTCTATAGGGTGCTATAGAGATAGGTCCCGTCCCAGACACTAAGTCTATAGAGAACTCTATTTCCCGCTCAGGTGGCAACTCCACTATATCACTTGGGAAAACTTCAGGATATTCACTCATCACAGGTATTTCAGATAGGCTTTGCTCAACCTCAGCACTTAGTGAAAACAAGAGAACATATCCTAGAGATTCCTCCTCCAAATAGAGATTAACCTGATTCACATTAAGATACAAAGACTTAGATGGAACGACTTTGGTAGGTATATCTGACAAGAAAACCAGGAATTTTTTCGAACAGTTCAACATTACATGGTTGGCAGACAACCAATCCATGCCAAGGATGACATCAATATCTACAAGAGACAAACAGATAAGGTTTACACTGAAAATCTTATCTTCTACCTTTACCCAACAATCAAGACACACTTTGGATGTTGTAATTGGTTTACCAATAAGCATAGATATAGATAAGTCATATGAAAGTTCGAATATAGGTAAATCCAGCTTATTAACACAATCATTCGAAACAAAGGAGTTGGATGCTCCCGAATCATACAACACAGTTAAAAGATGATTGTGAATAATGCATTTACTTTCGATAAGATCAGAAAACTGAGTCACCTCTTCACCACCTAGAGTATAAACTCTCCCTTTGACTTGTGGTTTTTAGGTAGGCGCAGTAGCTTCCTTCCTTAATGGACACTCCTTAGCAAAATGCTTAGATTGCCCACATACAAAGCACACCGAGCAAGGTCAATCTCCATGTTATTTCCCACACTTGGGACACTTAGGTCCCACAAACTCCTTCTGAATTTGCTGACCCTTGTCCTGAGTAAAGCTAGACTTAGAAGATCTCTTCTTGAACTTGTCGTCACCTTGCTTCCTCTTTTGAAGGTCTTGTGACTTAGGCTTCACTAAAAGCTTTTTAGAATGCCCTTCGATTATCCAAAATTTGTTAATCAAAGTTACAAAGTCTCAAATTTCAAACGGTTGGATAGCATTTTGAATGTTTTCCCTCAGTCCTTCCTCAAACTTAACACACTTCCACGATTCATCTGGGTTAAATCTGATGCAAGAAGAGAACTTAGACAATTTGTTGAATTTGACCACATATTGGCCAATAGACATGTCCCCCTGTTCCAACTTGAGAAATTCCATCTTTTTGGCATTCTAATGTTTTATGGAAAGAACTTCCTCATAAATGAATTTCTAAAGATCTTCCATGTCACTTAAGTCCTTAACGCCTCAAGAGCTCTCTTGGTGTCCACCCACCAATCCTCTACCTCACCCTCTAGCATGTACAAAGCAAAGAACACCTTATGCTCGTCTGAGCAACCTATGACAGTGAAAATATTCTCCATCTCCTTGAGCCAACCCTCAGTTCTGACTGGATTGTACTCCCCTTTGAAGAAACAGATTGGAATTCCTGAACTCCAAGAGGTCTTGGAAAGTCTGATTCTTCCCAACTACCTCTTAGGTTGGTTGCCCCTGGTGGTGTGGTGGTGGTATAGGTGGTTGATGTTGAGTGGTACTCATTCTCTCAAACAACCTTGTTGTCGTAGCTGCTTGCTCTCTTATAACTTCAATTGTTATAGCTGTTTGCTCTCGCATAGTAGTGGTAGTAGTGTAATACCCTTCGATTTAATAACCACGGCACAATCATCATTATGCTACGGTCACTAAATTTTGGCGTTCTACAGTTGTCAAATAACAATTTTTTATTAAATTTTAGACATTTCGCATATGAGGAAAATAGGAGCCACGAATGAATAGTTACATATACAACCAGTTAAAATATGAATTATAAGATGTACTCAAATTACAGCATTTAAAACTGGATAATCACCTTAAAAACCTACATATACCCAAAATACACTTTATACAGGTAATTCAAAATAAAATATAAACTACCCACATCATATCCACAACTATGGAGTTAGGCACTCCATCGGATCCCGAATGCGTGAGGCAACTCCGGGCTCATCGGTGTAGTGAAAAATACAGAATAAGGTCTTCAATCGCAGTCCTCTTCATGGTCAAGGTCAGATCCCCAACATATCGCATACGCTTGTCGATCCAGTCGACTCGCCAAGTCTTGGCACCACCAGTGAACACAATTCGAATGAACCCAATAGAACCCCCTTCGCAACGACATCACTAGATACAGTGGGTCAGACCAAGAAAGTCCAAAAGAACCCAACCTCGTTCCCACTTACAGTCTTTAACCAAGAATTGACATAGAGCAAAAAAAGTACAAGAAAGAGGTAAGATATCCTACCATCATTACCAATTATAGCAACAAGAAACCAAACGGTGCAAAGCGCCCACATAATATATTTGACAGCAATAATGATAATAAGCATTAAGTAGCAGTAATAATGAACCAAGCAGTTCTAGGCAGTTATATATATCAGTAATACAACAATTCCAAATTATAATAACGAATAAATTCCAGATAATGCATGGACTCACTATGCACATACATACAATAGTCAAAATCCTACTCCATGGAGTTAGACACAAACGGTCAGAGAGAAAGATCAGGAGACCTGCCTACAACTCGGCTGCCGAGGCCAAAGTGCTATAATTCATCAATTTATCCACGTGCACATCATGACATTGTATAGACAGTCTACACTAGATCACGATATAGGACAGTGCCCAGTCAGGATCGTTAGTGCATTTGCATCGGTTTGCCCCACGGACAGAAGAGCTACCAACTGTCCATTGCGAGGTACCTGCACCCCAATGCCCCCATGGTCAACAATATGACCTTCACTTATCTATTCGCACCCGCACAAAGGTGTGTTCAACTCCTAGGCAACTCGGCCTTAACATAGTCCAACGGACATTCACAATGCATACAGACTCTATGCATAATCATGTATGATCATTATTACATACTATTCCACAATATGCCACAATTGGCCAAAGCAAGAATCAACACAAACATTGGTCACTTACATGGACCCACAATATCGTAATATTAGAATTAAATGAATTAATGCATTTTTAAGGTATATTATGAATTCTTGCTTAGGTTTAGCTTTTCTTACAAAGTTTGTCTCTAAGGGAATTCTCTTATTTAATTAAATTCTCTTAGGTAATTTATTCACATATACTTAGAAGGTTATTCTAAGATCTCAAAGTCTCACACTCTCTTGTTCTTGCCCTAATTAAAATTTTTCCAAGTCTTATGAAAATTCCATTCTTGGTTCTTTAAAATTTATGAATCTCAAAGTATAATTTAATTTTCTAATTCGCTAATTCTTGCATCCTATTACCATTAATTTAATCACTAGGTGTTAGGTGATAAATTTTTAATTTTGGATTTGACGAAGAAAATGGCTCTAGTGTACAAAGGTGAGGTTACCTTTCGACGAAAAATAATATACAGAATGATGAAAGATGTCAGCCATAATGTGATTTGGTGACAGAAATGGATAAGTTACAATTTGACAGAATCAATGTTGGTAGGAAAACATTATTTGACAAGAATGGCTAAAAGTCAAGTTCTGTCGAATAAAGATTAATTCTGTCGAATGAAGATCAATTCTGTCGAATGATGTATAGAGCTGTCGAATATGCTAGAAGGTCAGCAGAAATTCTAATTCGACAGATGGGTGTTGACATTGGAGAAATCTTCCAAATGTTGAACCGACGAAAGTGTTAAATGGTCAGAAATTCTAATTCGATGGATATTGACATTTGGAGAAGTTTCTCTCGTGTTGAACCGACGAAAGTACTAAATGGTCAAAAATTCTAATTCGACGAATATTGATATTTGGAGGAGTTTCTCTCGTGTTAAGCCGACGAAAGTACTAAATGGTCAGAAATTCTAATTCGATGGATATTGACATTTGGAGGAGTTTCTCTCGTGTTGAACCGATGAAAGTGCTAAATGGTCAGAAATTCTAATTCGACGGATATTGACATTTGGAGAAGTTTCTTTTCATTAATTATATAATATATACTTTATTAATTATGAATTCCAATTATTACAATTGTTCACAAAGAACCCCAAATTTTGGGCCTCAAAATCGTGGCCCTCCGAGAACCGATTCGACATCATTTTCTTCCATTTCATGCATTCCAATCCATTCAAATACATCAATATACACCAACAAACAATTTAATAGCACAGACACATTATAAACAACATGCAAATATACTAATCATACTAACCAAGAATAACCCTCAATAGGGTTTTCTCACAATCAATCACAGACAAGGTTTCTAAATGCTAATAGAGGTTGAGGAGGAGTGTCTTCCTCTTACCATAGTGAAGAACAAGGAAAGCAAGCTCCTTTTGTCCTTGGAATTTAGTGCTTCACCACCACAAGATCCTTAGCTATCCAAATTCAACAAATCAAGATCAAAAAGGGGAAATGGTATCCATGGTCACCAATGTGACCATGGGTCACGAAAATGAGGAGAAGAGGAGAAGAAAGTTGAGAGCTTTTACCTTAAAGCTCTAAGCTTTGAGCTGGGCTGTCAACCACGAAAATGGAGGAATAAAGAAGAGTTCCACCAAGAAGAAAGCTTGAAGATGGTGAGGGAAAAGTAATGGTTTAAGTTTGGCTTGAGCAAGGGAAGCTTGAAAGCTTAACAATGGAGTGTGTGGGTGTGGAAAAAGAGAGGAAGAAAGTGAGCTACGTGAGGGAGAGTGGGACCAGCGTGAATGAGAGAAAATGGGAGAATACATTGAGATATCCCCTCCCCCAAAACTGTGCTGCACAATGAGAGGGAGGAGAGAGAGTGAAAAGTGGGTGGGGAGGAAGCTTCCTAGAAACTTCCTTGAAAAGCTTTGCACAATTCTCAATAAAGTGCATAGTAAGCTTGTCTCCTTAATTAAATACATCTGACAGATTGATTAATTACACTGTTAGAATTATTTTCCCAGTGAATAAAAGTTACAGTTGATGAAAATGATATTTTATTATTCATCAGATGATTTTATGATACAATGATTTTATTTATCAGATAAAACCTCGAAAAATACAAACCTCACAAACTGTGCCCGGCCTCGGGTTTAGTAAGATCCCCCGTCGACACGTTGATAGTTCAAGGTTTACCAGCCTCAGGAAAAACATTTCGTTATCCCAGCTCCGCTCAGCGCGCACGCAAAATGAGGAATATACTATAATATTTGACGTTTTCAGAAAAATTCACAAAAATTCTTAAAAATCACAAATATTATAAAATGATTATTTATAATGAAATAAATAATTTTTGAGATGTTACAAGTAGCGACTATTTGGTCCCTCATTGCCTTAGCCATTGTCATAAAGGTTCTAACCATGTCAGGGCCTTCATTCCCAGAGTTCCTACTCCTACGCGGTCGCCCTCGTGCTGCCATATTTTCCTATAAACACAGAACAATACATATTGAGTAGCTAATCCCAATATCATGTAATCGTGCAACAATAGCTAAAAACAAATATATCAAAGGCAGGTCATACAATTCAATCAAACATCTCACACAAGAGATAAAGAAATGCATAGCACAAGAGGAACTTCTAATCATGCCTAAGCATAGTCAGTCCACACCCCGACTCAACAAGATGAACTACTCTGATATCATAATGTAACCACCTAATACAGTTATCATAAAATAAATGAAATATTTCAAGATAAATCGCATTAAGCATGTAACTTCCTAAAATGCATAAAACATAATCCATAATAACATGTGCAGTCATTATAGAGAGCCACGAATGATAAAAGATCATATATACATACACCACTGGCTAACAAGCTATACTATATACATAAACTTTTACAAACAACTAGAAGAGTACAAATATACAAGCTGGTTCAAAAAGTAACATAACAACTACTCTAAGCCTTCTACTTCTTCTTTTTCTTGCCCTTTTTCTCTTTTGGAAGGACATCACCTGGATTTACATTGAACACATAGGGGTGAGAAATCACAATTTCTCAGTATTCGCATACCAAGACCAGCAGTTAATCATTTACAACAAATAAATCAACTGAACATATAACTACACTCTATGTAATAGAATATCTGATAAATCAACAACATCAAAGAATCGCCCATACAATTCTAAGATACTATTAACAAACAACCAAGCAATCAACCGATCAAGCAATGACAACTGCCTATACAATTGTCAACCATGCAATGCTTTATGTTATGATGTATGATTATGCTCAAAAAAAGTCCTAATAGAATGATTATGCAATGCTAATGCAGGTTTTAAATTTTGAAAACTCAAGCTACTTATTTATTTCCAAAGACCTCTGTTCATTGTGTATACTAGCAGGTTAAGCTTATAAGCCTATACCCACTTACTAATAGGTGAATACCTTCCCCTCACAACCGTAAGAGTACTACTACCACCCCCATATCGATAACCCTGACCATATAAGCATAAATGCAAGGAGAATTAGGATCCAACACCTCATTCCTAAGCCACATGGTTGTGCATACCATTCAAGTTACAATATATAGGAAAATAGTAAATATCAAGTTTGAAAACTAAAAAAATCCCAGCCACATTGTAAACACCAGAACATAGGAATCTTAGCCTCACTAATCCAACAAAGTAGCAAGAACCATGTTACTAGCATTCTCATATCTAGAACCTCACATCATCACTCACAAGTGATTTCCAAGACAACCTCATGTTGTGCAAGGTTTTAGATACAACCCTAAGGCATTCTAAACTCAAAGATTTGCCTAAGGTTCCAAAACTTCTTATATATGCTAAGTGGTTATTTTCTCCAAGAATCACCCCCATTTGTGCCTCAACACACTTAGAAAAGCATATATGAGTGATCCTATCACTTAAGAAATTCCAAAATATCAAAATCACAATATTGGATAATCCTGGAGCTCACGCCTCGGCATGACACCCCCACTCCGCAGTGTGCTACTCTCTACCTACTGGAAACTGAAAACTTGAGCCTCGTGCGCTGCAGCATGCACACCTTATGCCACGGTGTGAGAAGCAGAACCCAAATTCTGTAGAACTAGTACTGTTCCATTGGAACAAAACATGAATTTTAGCCACTCCAAACTAGTTTCTATGTGATTTAAGATTCCTAACAAGTTCACTAACATGAAAGAATCATAAAACACTAATTCATTTAATCAAAAATAGATCCAAAAATCAAATCACTCATCCAAACCCCAAAAATCAACACTTTGAGCATTTTACGTCCGAATAGAGAGTATTCAAATTCTAATATAAACTCTTAGCATGAACAAGTCATAAACAACATTTAAAACTTATCTAAACAAGAAATTCACTTAAAATACCTCAAGATCTCATTTTGGCATATTAAACCTCAAAAAAGCTAAACATGAAAAATGAGAAAGAATGAAGTTTCAAGCTCAAAAACCCCTACCTTCAAGCTAACTTGATGTTGCATATTGATCCTCAATCTCAAACCTTGGATTTTCCCTTCTTCTTGTGTCTCTTGCCTTCCTTTTTGTCCACTTGAACTTCCACCCTTTCTGTTGCTTCTGTTCCAGCCGTGAAGAGAAGAGATAAAAATGAGTAACAAAGCCACTTAAAGAAGTCCAAAATATAGGCTAAAACTATGGAGAGTTAAGGGTCATTAGTTATAACACTAGTACTTCCCGATCTGCTAAAAATACTCAACTTTAGCTAAATCAAGTTTTTTAAATTTCAACAACTTTAAAATAAATACTAAAATTCATTTTAAAAAATCGTTTCACCAGTATAATAATTTTTCATATTTGTGACTAGTCAATTAAGCGTTAAAACACACAACCAGTATGCTCAAAAATACCAAACGGACTCCGATTAACCTAAAAAATTAACCTTATCATAGACTTCACATTTGTGACTTAGAAACAAATTATCCACATCTATTTCCATTAGCTAAGCCATTTATGCTAATATTTAGATTATTTTAAGCTACTTTTCACCTTTCGAGCTGCAACAAAATGTCTAAACTTACTCAAATTGTCACAAAATTAAACAGACATATTAAGCAAGTATTAAGCTACCTCTATAACTATTTACAAGTCTAATATGTTGAAGAGGATGTTACAACCATGACATTAGAAATCAAAATATATGAATAAATAAATATAAATTATGACATGATATATGATAATAATTAAACCATCAAGTTAATTCTTATTATTACAATCTCTTAAAAAATATTATAAACAAATATGCACAAAGAAAAATCACAAAAAGAATTTTGTGACATTAATATACATGTTTCATACCTAATGTAAATCCAAATAAAAAAATATTTAACATAAATTTGGAAAATTTAGTGCTTTCATAATTTACACATTTCATACATTCAGTAATCAATTTCATATCAAAGTAATAATTATATTATTTACATTAATATGACTAATTCAAATGTATTTAATAATTAATAATAACCAATATTATAATTAATAATTAATAATATTATAAATTTTAAAATTCATAGTCAACATTTTAAAATTAATAACATATATTTGTCAATCCTAATAATTTGCTTAATTATCATTATCTACATAATGGGGTGGACTCTTTATAAAGAAAATAATGAAATTAATAAAGATATGTTTTATATATTATTTATAATTTAATAATATCTTTATGACAAAATTATTGGAGGATTGACATTTGTTCAAGGCAATTTTTTAAATAAATATTTTAATTACTTTAAGAGGAAGTAAACTAACGAAAAATAAGATTATTTTAGCCTAGTTAAAATAATATTTCAAAACTAGTAATTATTAACTAATTATTCATAAGACTTAAATTTGTATGTTTTGTTTAAATGTTGAATTGGTCTCATTAAATGGGTCATAACTTGGCCGGGAACATATGACCTCCAATGTTGTCATGTGTCATCCCAATCAACAAGTAATTATATTACTTTCTTGACATGTGACAAGTAGAATAACTAATATTCTACCATATGTCATCTTATATAGTCATTTTTTGCTATATATGATCTAATAAGACAACATGAGACATGTGATAAAGAAAATGTCACATGTATAAAAATTAAATAATAATTAAAAAATAAAATTGAATAACCAAATAATAAAAATAAAAATGAATAAGAAAAAAATTACAACTTTTCAAATAAGTAAAAATAATAATCAAAATATTTTATACGATTAAAAAAATTCTTCCATCCCCCAAAAAGAGAAACATCTTGTCGTTTTTTCAATACAACATTGTCATATCTGTATATGTCAATGACACATATTCAAATACTAAAAACCCAATAAGTTAGAATGTTGACGTAAACTCCTTAAAAAAAGAATAATAATATTAAAATTAAACTAATAGAAAATAATAATTTACATAAATATCCTTTTTTTTGTTTTATAAGATTTCTTCACACATTTTACATTGATGTTCTTTGAACTCTATTAAGCAGAGTAGTTATTGATTTATGGTTTTGAATATAATGTTGTGTAGTCTATGATCCAGTCGTTTAATAGTGGTTAAAACCTTTTAGGGGACGAAATCTTATGAGAGAATACTTGTAGTATTTTACTTCTTTTTTAATTTGGTTTTGATGCAAATAAAGCAAGAAAGGATTTTATATATATGAGACATATCTAGTGAGAGAAGTTTTTTTTTGTGAGAGGATGAGAGGAATAAATCTTAACCATACAATCATACATGAAAAGTCAAGATTAAAAGTTACTTAAAGGTCATGTGACCATTTAAAAAAGTCACATGCATTTATGTTCTAATCTTGACTATTCATTTAAGATCCAATGGTTAAGATTCACTCATCTCATCTCTTATAATAAATACTCCTATCACCAGAATAAAATTATATATATATATATATATATATATATATATATATATATTATAATAAATACTCCTATCATATATATATAAAATTATATATATATATATATATCTGTGTGTGTCCCAAGGTACCAAAGATGAAATGTGCATAAGATTATGGCCATATTGTGAGTGATATTAGGGGACGCCCTAAAGCTAAATGAGCTCAATTTGATGTCATATGTATATGTGATCCAGAAAGTGATCAAACGAGTGATCAAGAGAGTGAATATTTGAGGGTTGAAAGCCCTGGAATGATGGTATAGGGATAAATTTTCCTTCATAAATTTACAAAGAAAATATATATACGTTTATTTGAAAAGTTCAGATTTTTCTTGAATATTAAAGTGATTTACAAATGTTATGAATTTTAGATTATTGCTTGAATGGAAAATAAGAAAAAAGAAGAGGGAAATGAAAATGTTTTCTTTACATGCGACGATTAAAATATTATTAGTTAAAAATTATTTGTGTTTTTCTTTCTTCTACTGGGATTTAATCTCACCTTTGAGGCATGGTATTTCAAACTCTTGAAACAATGTCTGTTTATAGAGTTATCATAGAGATCCCGACCATGGACGGGATGCCAGTGTTCCGCATTATCTTTGAGGTTCACTACATCTGGACTTATGCTTCAGAACTGGGTTCTATGGTTAAGGTCTTCACTCACGTGGACTTCAGGATCGTGGAAGGAGATATGGATGGCAAGTAGACTTTAGCGTCTTCTATTTTGTAGCAACAATATAGGGTCTAGTATTAACCCATATCTTTTGCCTGTAATTAGGTGCTAACTCTTTTAAGATGCTATTTAAATATTGATGTATATACGTATGTAGGCTAACCTTGAAGAATCACATTTTGCCCATGTTTATAGATGCTTTCTAAAGCCTAGGATTATATGTATTAGAGAACTCTTGATGCTAATGTAATGAAGCAATATGTGTTTTCTTTATTTAGTGATCATGTGATATTAGTATTTATTTTCTTTTATAAATTAAATGAACCATCTAATCATATATTACCAGAATTGAATAACAAATTTAATTGGCCTACTCGGCCAAACGGTGAAGATTAACACCATCCACCTACACTTGTTAGTAAAAGATTAAAAATGTGTAAAACCAAGAAAGAAAGAAAAATCTATGCCTCTTGATTATATGTTAGAACAATATTAGGTGTAATATTAGTAGTTGGCAAGTTAAAAAATGAATTATAGGATTAAAGTTGTCTCCAGTTTACAGTAGTTGGAGCGTTGGAGGCATAGAAAAAAGAAAGAATGAAAATAAGATTTATTAAAATAACCACTAAATATCTTATCATTGCCTGGAATGCAAACACTGATAAGACAAAAATAAAGTGATTGGAAGAAAGATACAACAATAATTAAAATGGCGCTCTGCTCTAAGCAAAAGACTTAAGAATATAACGTCCCTGGATTAATCATAGTAAATTAGGACAGGACGTCACAAAAGGTCCATGGTCAACAGTGTAAGAAATGAACATCAACTCAATCTTTTGCCTTCTACAATTTTCAAAGTACAAACATCACCAGTTCACTTTGCTTGCTCTACAAAATCTAAACCAACCACTACCAAAATTTGCTTTATTCTTCCTTGTTGAGATGATTGTACATTCAACCCCAAGACCACCTTATCCCCTCAAAATACATGTTCCTTTCCCAAATTTGATAATTTGCCTGGCTAGGCTATAAAGCATAGATTCTTTGAGAAGGATCAACACCATAAAAATAACATTTGACAAAAAATAAAGTAAAAGAAAAACATCAAATTTTAACAAAAATAATGATCTAAACAGATTGACATTATTAAATTCAAAGTACTTTCTTACCAATTGACTACAGCTTGCTTGATATTCAGACAAAACTATTATAAATATTTCAGCTACAGCATTTGGAAGTATTAACGAAACAGGAGAGCTATGATGCACGGATACAATACGAGTATCCGATACGATAAGGGTACGATATGAAAATATGATAATTTCTTAAAAAATAGGATACAGGTATGATAGAATACGACATAATATATATATATAATCATAAAACATGTCATTTTAAATAACTTAAAGTATTAAGTATTAGCAGATAAATTATAAAAAAATATTTAAAATACAAAATAAATAATTTCATTAAATACTAAAGTCATTGTTGAAAATTAAACTATTTATTATCCGCGGATAATAATTGCTTCTCTAACTCCAGTTCATCAAGTGATAAGGGTGCAATCTCAAGGCTATTAGCACCATCAAACAGCACCTATTCATCTCCAGCGAGATCCCACATTTTGCTCTCTCCACTATTATACTTTTCATTCTTTCTAGACAAAAGACGAAGATTTGTATATACATATACTAAATCTTCAGCTCTTTTAGGATTAATTTTATTTCTCTTCATGGAGTGAATGAAGATTAGGTGCTCCAATTTCGTTCGCAACATGATGATGAGCTCGGTTGTCTAAGAAGCTTCAAGGCAATGCCTTAGAGTAATGAGGCTCCAGAACCATAAGTTATCCACCACTCTTTTGGCTTCAAAAGAGCTCTATCCGCTAAAGAATCTTGAAGGCTGAATTCGTCTAACTCTCTAGAAAATTTTGAAAACTCTCTTGTTACCTCTCTTCTTTCATCAGGATCAGTAAAATATCTTCTTAAACACTTCTGTCTCTCAATAAAAATCTCATGATCTCTATGTGGAGGAACTCTATTTGGTCCTTGTTGAAGTCATTGTAGACTATAATACCTATGTAATAAAAAAGAAAATTTAACTAATATTAATACCATAAATGCAACAAATTAAATTTTAAAAATAAAATTAAAAAAGATTCATTTGAATTTACCTAGGATTTAGTGAATGTGCTAAACAATGCAAGGGTGTGCAACTTTTTGTCCACCCATCAATAAGAATTTGATAAACAACACCATAGAAGGATGATGTACCTCTTTCTTCGACCTTTTCATGGTAGAATATTATAGTCTTCACTTGCTCAATCATTGAGTCCCACATATCATAAATCAAGTGAAGTGTAGGCTTATCAGTATCACACAATCGAAGCATATCACAAATAGGCCTTGTGAAAGAAAGAATATAATCCACCTTGTCCCACCAAGAATCATTGCTTTCACATGTGTTGCCTTTCCAACATCATCCTCCCTATAGGTGTTCCACTTCTCACTAATAACCATATTTTGGAGACCATGTTTAATGAGCCTTAGTCTTTTCAACATGACTATTATGGAAGCAAACATTGTCTCGGTAATGGAAAGTAGTTTTAAAGTCACAAATTCATTTAATATGGTAAGCCTTATAGAATAGTTCATGACAAAATTTCTAATAAATATAGCATCATCACTAACTAAAGTGATCCAATGGCATTTCTCATAAACAACCCCATTCTTCTATGTGTTTCTAGCCGCACATATATTTTTCAAAGTAAGATTGAGTGTGTGCACCTCGCAAGGAATCCAAAAAATATGAGAATAGTCATTTTCAATAAGAAGTCCAACTGCCTTACACACGGGGGCATTATCAGTGATAATTTGGATAACTTTTTTAGGTCCAACCTCTTCAACAGTGGATTTAATTATGCCTACTATGTAATTCTTATCTTTTATCTCCTTAGAACCATCAATGGCCTTTAAAAATATAGGACCTCCATCCGAAGCGGCCATAAAATTAATCAGTGGCCTCCTTTGCGCATCAGTCCATCCATCAGTTACTATACTTATTCCCTTTTCACTCCAAGTCCCTTTGATTGGTTCAAGTAATCTCTCAACATTTGCCATTTCTCTTTGTAACAATGTAGTTCTTAGAGAATTGTAACCAAGAGGAATAAAACTAACAATATAATTATTTGCAGCAAACTAATATGAACTAATGTAATAAGGATTGCGCGCAAGATTGAAGGGCAAATCGGTAGAATAAAATATCGTATCAATTTCAGACTTAACTTGCTCTCTAGCTCCAGCATTGAAAGCTCTATCTAAAAGGTTACCTACCCTTCTTTTATTTCCTAACACAAGTTGTGATGATTGTTGAAATGAGTTATCAATAATCGATGTAGGAGGAAGGGGAACATTTCTTGGTTTTCTTGATTCTTCAACACACTCAACAACTTTTTGAATTTCAACTAAGTATTCATCATTCATCTTTGGACATTTATCAATTCCAACACCAATGAATCTGAGCAAGTGAGCTTTGATTCTAGTATATGAACCATAATAATGATTCTAACAAAAGTTACATACTCATCCTCTATTTCCACCACCCCCAGGAGCAGGGACTTCATTTCTTATGACATAAGCCCAAAGAGGAGTACTTATTTTTTACTTGTCATCAATAACAAATTTACTAATTATGTTGTTAGAACTGCTATTAGGCTCAAACATTCTTAGAGATTGATCTAAAAAATAAAAATAAAAATTTGTTAGAAATTAAAAATTAAACCCAAAAATTATAATTCATAAAATTAATCAATATCATAAAATTAAAGTCACATATTAAAATTTATCACTCATAAAATTTTTAAATATTAAAAATTATCACTAAAAAAAGAGTCAAGATAAAAATTTAAAAAATTAATAATTCCAAAACATTGAATCAATTAAAAAGTTAAAAGTTTTTTAATCACAATTAAATTGCTAGTTCCAAAACGTGAGTAAACTTGAAAGTTTTCGTTTTTAGTCAATCTATTACCGTGTGACAGAGTGAAAACCGAAATGTAAAGACTTTAATATTAATAAAAGAAAAGAGAAATGACTTAAAGACTTAAAGTCATAAGCAACTAAAAAGTTATTGAAAACGAAAAAATTATAACTTATAACTAAAAAAGAGTCATGATAAACATTTAAAAAATTAATAGTTTCAAAAAGTCAATAATCATACATAATTAAATTGCTAGTTCCAAAATCCAAAACGTGAGTAAACTAAACTTAAAAGCTTTTCATTTTTCAATCAATTCATTACCGTGTGACAGAGTAAAAACTAAAAAGTAAAGATTTTAATATTAAATTATTAATAAAAGAAAAGATAAGTGACTTAAAGCCATTAGCAACTATGAGCTTCACGTGTTGTACCTGAAGGTGCAAAGGAAAGACAAATAGTTTTGAACTTTTGGGCTTCCATCAGAAAGTCTCTGCTTTGAGGAAACACTGAAACAGTAGCAGAGTGAGAAAGCTTCGAACAGAGAGACTGAGAGAGCTTCGTGCAGGGAGAGACGAGATGAGATTCAGTGCTGTAGCGAGTTACTCCACAGCGTGTCACGGACACACGCGCAGCAGAGGTCGGAGATGGAGATTAGAGAGTCATCAGAAAAGTTACAGTTGCAGATCGGAGAAGGAGGCCGCATATCTAGAAAACCATGGGTGAATTGGTATTTTTCAACTCAAAATATAGGATTAAGGTGAGTTAAATAGGCTGAATCTATTAGATAAGTTTAATCCCAAAAAAATCTTGAATTTTTTGGATTGATTTGATTCACCGGTCATTTATGCGTTTCTGGCTATTTTAGGGCCTTTCAAAACGTGTCCGAAAAAGAGAGAGAGCTGTTTGTACATTTTCTAACAATCCATATGCGTTTCCATTTCCAGTACGTACCAGACATCGGTACGGCGACCTAAGAGTTGTACCGGTGCTTCATAGCAGGAGAGTTTGAGTTACTACCAGCCACGTCATAAAATTCTCAAGATTAATTGCTCAACTAATTGAGGATATCTAACATCATAACCATCCTCACCAAAAAATAGAATCTTGAATGTAGAACTTCCAACATATGTTAAGAAAAACATATTTGTTCCAACCAAGTTATAAAATTAACGAATGTCTTTACAATCGTTGGTGAAAAAGTCACCATTACTATCAAGCTCAAATCTCACTTAATCTCGGTTGTTGTTTGGATCAACAAACCACACTATAGAATCCAATTCAAGCCCAAGACTCTTAACAAAAGTTGGATCTAACTCTGTATTTACCTATATTCACATCAATTAAAATAATCAGAAAATGTAATGTAATATCAGCAGAAGATACTTCATAGCAAAAATATAAAAAACAAATAAACATTGAGAGGTCTAAAAAAAAGGAAAAAATCCCTTAATTTTTCCAAGACATTGAAAAGGTAGAGAATCTTTGGATCTTTATAAGGGTTAGAATTAAGTTCAGCTTCAAGTGAATACATTCCACTGCAAGGTAAAGAAAGAAATACAAATCTCATTCAGTATTCTCGGGTAAATGCAGAAGCAAATATATTAATCACTATAAAACACAATCAAAATAAGTAAACTAGGAATCTTGTGAGCATGGCAAGAAAACCTCACAATATAACAACTATACAACACAACTATTAAATTACTCCCACACAATATAGTGGATAATATGAATATTAACTCACAATAACATTGTTAAACAGGTACAACAAAATAAGAAATCTAAGTGAAATACTTTACATATAACAATCATATCATGACACTCAATAGATTTGAATTATAATATTACATTAAACCCTAATTTAGACTTACAAGATTTGAACTGTTATAAAAATATCACGGCAATATCTCAAACACATTTCAAGGCAGCAATTTCATAGTTCAGTTTAAACATAACCCAGTCAGAACGTGGACAATATCCAAATGAGGTGTTGAGCAACATACTCAATTGGGTCTCCTACATGCCAAATTTTACCAATATCCACTTAATCCGACAACAGGATCAAGGAGAGAAGGTAGTTGAAACAAAGAACAACACATACCTCTCTAATACACCAATTTGTATAATAGTCCATAATGTTCACTACCTTTTTTATGCTTTTAGTATAATTAATATCCATGCAATAATTTTTAATTCTTTATATATATATATATATATATATATATATATATATATATATATATATATTAAATTTGCTTATGAATAATTAATTCAGTTATTACATATAGATTCAATCAAACTTAGAAATTTAATACTAAATAAACAATATTCTCAATAACAAATTATAAGAGAAAATTTTTAGAAAAAGATCCAAACATTTCATCAATGAAAAATATGATAAATGACTCTATAAATTATATACAAAATTTAATATACCAATTATTTTCTATTGTTACTGTACGTACATTTAGACAATACCTATATGAACGATTTAATAGAAACAACTATTAATATAATAAATAAATAAAGGCCTCATTAACTCAGTTAGTAAACGATTAACTTATCACTATATACAAACTTAATTTCCAAATAACAAAATGATTAAAAAGAGAAGTATCATACATGAAACTAAGTACCATAAATAATCATATCTTAAAATAGATTACAATATCGAATAACAAATTATGCATCACTATACTAAGTAATGAATAATTTTTTTTAAAAAATATTGCAATAGATACTTATCTTACTTTACACGTTATAAAAATATAATAGATATAACCTATATTAAATACAATATAAAATCTATTAGTATAAAATAAAACATACAACTAGCATAGAAAGAACTGTACATATCTGTTGAGCCCAAAGAAAAATAATGGATTTAATAGTGATATATTATTAGTATAAATATTTTTTTATTATTAATTAATTATATATTATCATATCATTAAAAATATTTAATCCTTATAATAATTATTTTAAAAACCATACATGTAATAATGTATAATTAATTAATAATATAAATTTTTTTATACTAATAATACATTAAAATTAAATTAAAAAATAATTTCATTAAATAAAAATAACGCCAAATCAATCATTACATACATATCTATAATGAACCCAGCTACGTGGAGTCCAATCAATTAACCAACTTTAACAATTTAGGCCTTTCAATTATTTTTTTAATGTAATAGGACAATGAATAAAATTAAAATAGCACATTACCCCACACAAATGCTATCAATTTGGGCCTTGAAGATAATTTTAAAGCTAATAGCAAGAAAGCTATTCAATTGAAACCAATAACAAAGCAATCCAATTGTACATTAAATCAATATAATTTAACATTAGCTAAATTAAAACAAAAATATAAGGTAAAGATTTATAAACCATTGGAATCCTGAACTCTATATTGAACAAAATTTCATACTAATAAATATATTATTTGAATTACATCAAATGTACATTTTCTAGAAAACTTTTTTTGTAGACTACATTCATTGTAGTTTTGGAAATCTCACCATTCTCATCACAAATCAAGATGTTTAAATCACTCCTTGACTCCCTTGAAACAGCAACATACAATTGACCATGTGAAAATATCGGTCTTGATAATTAAAAACCAACATGAGATAGTGTTCGTACCTGACTTTTGTTAATAATCATAGCAAAGCATAGACTTAATGAAAATTGGGTTTTTTTAATAAACAGTCACTGATGACAAAACTATTTATCAAAATACTATTTTTTTAAAACTA
The DNA here is from genome assembly GCA_029884595.1 of Ormosia semicastrata. Classification (NCBI taxonomy): domain Eukaryota; kingdom Viridiplantae; phylum Streptophyta; class Magnoliopsida; order Fabales; family Fabaceae; genus Ormosia; species Ormosia semicastrata. Next base: position 10,378,713 of record JAQQTO010000059.1, read on the forward strand.
TTTATCAAATTGTTACTTTTTTTAAACTATTTATCAAAATACCACTCTTCTAAAATTATATACCAAATTACCACTCTTTTGTCTAACGTGATATTTTTAAATAATTTCTAGTCCACATAGGATGCGCCAAACCGGGTGGCGCATCCATGTGAATTACGCCAACATAGTTGGCATAATCCACGTGGATGTGCCATCCTGTTTGGTGTATCTTACGTGGATACGTCATCCTACATGGTGTTTTCTACGTGGATACTCCATGTAGGATGACATTTTTTAGTTAAAAACACTAACACATTTGGCATTTTTCACGTGGACAAAAAAAAATAAAAAAATTACTTATAGGGCACTTAACCCATTTCACGTAGTTCTCGCACTCCTCCCAAAGACACATGCATTTCACATGCCTACTAGAGAGTGCACCATAACGTTAGAAAATATCAGTATTAATTAGCTTATTTATAGGCTAAATGTTTGTTTCTGATATGTGAAGTAGTCAATGTGGGACTTTGGTATTGGCAAGGCAAAATAACTAAATAAGGCAACAAGGTACTTTTGTTCGATGTGGGACTTTGGTATTAACAAGACAAAGTAATTAAGTAATATAATAAGGTACATTTATTTGATGTGGGACTTTAATGTGAAGACATTTTAATTTATTTATTAATCTAATTTATATATTATATTTTCTTAAAAACTAAAAAGAAAGAATGAAAAGTGTTTATTTTATACACTACAAGAAATTCACGATTTGGCGATGAAATTTTGCGAGAGAAAATTTCCCTCACTGATCCCTCGCTGATCAACGAGGGATCAGCGAGGGAAGTTTGAGCCCTCGCTAAATTTCAAAAATAAAATCTAGGGAAAAATAACGAATTCATAGCGAAGGATTTGAGAGGGAAAATATCCCTCGCTAAAATTAGTAAGGGTATTACGAGGGTTGTTTTCCTTCGCTAAGGTTATCGAGGGAATTGCGATGAATAATTTCCCTTGCTGAAAATATAGTTATAAGTTAATCAAAGTAGCGAGGGAATTGAGAGGGATAGTTTCCCTCGCTAACTGACATAAATTTAGTGAGGGAAATTTCTGCCGTAAATCCCTTGCAAAACCTAATAAACCTAATTACAGAATTCTAAATCCCTCACAGCCGCACTCTCCTTCTCACTCTCACCCTCTCTCTGTTGTGCTCTCCCTCTCCCTCTCATTCTCAATCTCATTCTCACTCCCACCCTCACTCTCACCCTCACCCTCACCCTCACCCTCACCCTCTCTCTCTCGTGCTCTCACTTTCACTCTCATTCTCTCTCACTCAAAGCCGCGCCACCGTCACGCCACTACCACTCGGTCCACTCTTCTCTCTTCTGCCCTGTCGTGCTTTTCGCATAATTGGTATTGTTTTCTTCAAATCGAATTTGAATTTTGTTGTTCTCTGCTTAGGTTTTTTTTTTTAATTTAGGATTACTTTCTAGTTAGCAAACCCCTCATATGCCTACTCTATTCTTCCTCCTCGGAAAATTTCTTTTCACCACCAGAGAGACATATACGGCACCGCAGTAGTAGCATCACCAAGGAGAGCACTCGGTTTCTCCTCTACACTCTAGGAAGTCCTATCTTCTTCTCTATCAGTCTCACTCACAAGTTTAGAAAGTCAAGCCCATCTCAAGGTAGGGAAGCTTACAGATTTTCCTTCACTATTTTTCTTTCATCAATCCTAATTTTCTATTAATCTATGGTGAGGTGGACTTCTGAATTTTTATTTTGGTCGAGCCTTCAACTGCATGGGGCTAGTTCTACATTCTCGTCTCTTGATTTTTCTGTGTAACCCGTATGAGGGTTAGAAGATGGAAAACATGCACCCTAAATTCTGTAAAATAGGGACTGTGAATTGTTTATTGGTTTTATCGTTCTGTTTTCATCAAGGACAAAATCAATTTTTATGAATTTTTAGACTTAAATGCTTTTAAAGTTTTTATATTTTACTTGGATGTTGGTTAATGTTTCCTATTTTTGTTGTTCTTGGTAAAATTGAGATTTTGGTTATATTTGAGAGAATAAGAACTAACTATTTTGAAGGATTGAAAGGAATTTTAAGTGTTAGAAAAATTTTATGTTTTGGCAATATACTGATGGGACCAAAGTATAATGCTGTTATGCTTATAATCCTACTTGAAATAGTTGATTTTCTCTATATGTCTTCCTAAATCGAGATTTACTCATTTAGGTTATGATGTTGTTAGTAACCATGTTTTTGGTGTATGGAGTTGAAATTGTGATTATTTTGCTATTAGAAATTCAGTACTATATTTTAATCATCTTTGGTTGATAGAGACAAAATTCTGACTTTTGGAAGTGTCTCCATAAAGTATACACTCGATACTAGAATGATTTGTTACTCAATTTTTTATGCTGTAGCTACTGTTTTGGGACTTTGCCAAAAAAATTATAATGCTGTCCAGATTTTTAACAAAATATATTTTATAGGATGACTAAGAATTCAGCATGGTATAGTTAATATTGTAATGCAATCTCAGGGCTCCTATATTTGAACCTTGGCCATGGTTACTATTAGAGTTCAGTGAGCAGAGAAAGTGATGGAAAGTAAAGGAAAGTGTGAAAAAGTAGAGAGAGAGATAAGAGAAGAGAGAGAAAGTGAATCTGAGTAAACTGCATTAATCACAGAACCTAACTTAGGGTCTGGTACTTATAGAAGAGAGTCTAGAGTATGTTCTAAAACTCTGTTAGTAGTAACTAACTAACTAACAGTAAATAGATTGTCATGTTTAACAACTAATAGTAAACAGCCTGACTAACAATTATACAAGCATACAAAATTCAGGTAAATTTTGGCTTTCTTAATTTGACATTTACTAATAAATACTGGTTGGTAGATGTGTTGAAGTCAAATGTTCTGTCTTTCTGATTTGTATGTATTGGTGCAGCTTCTGATAGTGACAGTTCCTTAGCATCTGGATCTGAGGCAGGGCCGCAAGTGACCTGATTACACTCTGTCAGGTAGAGTTACAACCTCTGACGTTTTATATTGCTTTATGCTCTGTGATTGCTTATGGACAAATGTATCTAGAAATTACAATTATATATACTGGTTTAACTTCAAACAATTAAGCGGCCTTCAAGTATTGTCTCCTCTTTCTTATGTTGAGTTTAATTAATTTCAATAGTTTAATTTCATAATATTCTTTTGAGTTTAAATTGGACTTGGAATGATTCACCCACAAAATAGGTTAAATAGACTTTCTTTGTGTGTATCAATGAAATAGGAAGAAGATGAAAGGAAAATGTTAAGAGAAATTGATAGAAAACCGTTAAGCATCACATTAGCATCATCGTTGGTCTGCTCTTGAAAGGCATAAAGAATACCATCAATTAGAATATCTTCCAACCAAGCATCTATGTCAGATGCTCCCAAGTTAGTGACCACCTTCTCAATAGTTTCCATAACCATTCGCCTGTAAGGTTCACTCTCATCTTTAAGATCCTCAACAATTCTCCCGACAATATCGGCAACGCCAACTTTGTTTGCTATCTCTACAATAGGAAATGAACACATTGCTTATAATTTCTTCGATCCAAAGCCATCCTCCTAACCCAGACATTCTTGAAAAAGTCAGGGAGAATATCATTTCTAATATAATCAGTTTCTACACTCTCAGTGCTTACACACTGCTTCACCACTTTCAGAACAATTTTATTCATTTCTTCATCAGGCGACTAAAATTCATGAATCAGAATGATCATGACTTCCTTAGTATAGTAACTGGTATATAGGGCTTCCAATTCCTTACACTTGGTTAACCTTCTCAATCTATTGCACAATCCTAATCCCAGTGTGCTGAGCTTGCCATGATTTTTTACTCTGAAAGAGCAGAGGCAACAACACTAAAAGCTCTAGCAGTAGTGTTCCTACATATTCATCAATGTTGTCTATGTCAGGCCGCATAGCAGCAATCATTGTGGCCAATGAAAACTTAGATTTTCTTTATACTTTTCTCTCTTATCCCAATATATTTAGGATTATCTAAATATGACATCAAATCTTGGATGCTGAAAATAAAAGTTATGAATTTCTAACGAATTATGTATTAAGAATATTGGTTTGATTTAAATTTTGATTGTGCTTTAACATATGCTTAAAGTTTTATTTTCTTATTCAAGTAAAAATTTGAGAAAAACCTTAGTTTTCCGTTTGAGATTCTATATTAATGAGCACGCATACCTTTTCAAGGTACTGCTCATTGTATTGAATCTTGAATTGTCCAAGTGGGACAGTTTGGTATGAAATTTTTTCTTCACTTGGTTAATAGTTATTCTTTAAATCTCATATGTTATACTTGTTGAAATTTCGGTCTGCAATATTTTCTTTTGTTCTCTGGGTGTTTACTTAAATGCGGTAGATCTCACTGCGTTCAAGTCATGCACTTGGAGACCAATGGGAAATGCTGCCGAAATTTTGTCAAGTATAAAATATGAGATTTAAGGAATAACTATTAACCAAGTGTTGAAAATGTTTCTTATCGAATGGGATAAGGTCATACCATGTTAAGAAGGAGATGGATATATAAGGATTGTGTTAATGTGCTAAATCAATTTCAGCAATCATGAGACTCGATCGAAGTTAGATGTTACGAAGAAATGATCCTACTAGCTATGAAAGTGAAGAATTCAAGGATGGAGTTAATGATTTCATTAGGGTTGCTCAAGGAGACCTGACAGTTACTGATGCATTAAATCACATCCTTTGTCCATGTGCTAAATGTAAGAATCATGCTTGGAGGGAGGTATTTGGGGTAGAACAACATCTGTATAAGTACGGATTTGTGGATGGTTATGTAAATTATACCATTCATGGTGAGGACAGATGGGGGGATAGCAGCTCAACATCTATTGTCCATGATGATGAAGTGGAGCTTAGGAATCTATATGTGGATATGGTTATGGATGCCGCAGGTGATAGATTAAATCCAGAAGCTAAAGATTTAGAAGAGGATTCAAATCCTTCAGCTGCGAAGTTTTATGAATTGCTAAGAGACGCTGACGAACCTTTATGGGATGGTTGCCATAAGCACACGAAATTGTCAGATGTAACTTAACTTTTGAACTTGAAGTCGGAGTTTAATATGAGGGAGAGTTGTTATGATCGAATGATTATCATAATTAAGAGCATGCTTCCAGAGCTTGAAAGGTTACCCGAAAACTTCTACAAGTCGAAGAGAATGGTTCGTGAGTTGGGATTAGAATATGAGAAGATAGGTACGTGTCTTAATCAGTGCATGTTGTATTACAAAGAATACAATGGCAAGAGACTCTTCTCAGTTTGCTTAGTATGTGGACACCCACGATTCAAATTGAAAGCGGGACGTTCATCGAATGAGAAAGATGTGCTGCATTCAGTGTTGCGATATTTTCTCATTATGCCAAGACTCTAACGTCTGTTTATATCCAAAAACACTGCATAGTATATGAGTTGGCATGCGGATGGAGTGCGTCAAGATGAATCAGTGATCAAGCATCCAGTTGATGCTGAGGCTTAGAAACGATTTGACGCTACCCATTCAACATTTGCGCTAGACGCTCGAAATGTTAGGCTTGGCCTGTGTACAGACAGTTTTAATTCATTCAGGGGTTCAGCCACACCATATTCATGTTGGCCTGTTTTTGCCACACCGTACAATTTACCTCCAAGTATGTGTATGAGAAGGGAATATATATTCCTCACTCTTGTGATTCCTAGACTAAAGTCACCAGGTAAAAGTTTAGATGTCTATCTTAGACCCCTAATTGACGATCTGAAGATATTATGGGACGATGGGGTACAAACTTATGATGCTTGGAAGAAGCAAAATTTTGATATGAAAGCGGCTTTGTTGTGGACAATAAGTGACTTTCCAGCCTATGGAATGCCATCTGGGTGGAGCACTCATGGAAAACTTTCTTGTCCACTTTGTATGAATCACAGTAAGTCATTTGTGTTGAAGCACAGTAGGAAATACTGTTGGTTTGATTGTCATCAATAATTTTTACTTTTGATCATCTATTTCACCGTGATCGAAACTCTTTTAAGAAATCAACAATGGAAAAATCTAATCCACCGCAACGACTGAGTGGGACAGATGTCTTGAATAGAGTGACTTAACTTAAGGAAGTCATTTTTGGCTTGAATTTAGGTAAACAAGAACAAGATGACTTTGGTATACACCACAATTGGGTGAAGAAGAGCATATTTTGGGAATTGCCTAATTAGTCCACTAATCTAATACGACATAATTTAGATGTTATGCATATTGAGAAGAACGTGTTTGATAATATCTTCAACACTGTCATGGACATAAAGGGCAAGACAAAAGACAATGCAAATGCAAGAGAAGATTTGAAGATAATATGCAAACGTCCTACCTTGGAGCTAATAGTTGAGAATTACAAGTGTAAAAAACCAAAGGCGACGTATGTCTTGGATGCCAATCAAAGAAGGATGGTGTGTGAGTGGATAAAATAGTTGAAATTTCTTGATGGGTATGAGTCGAATATCGCACGTTGCATTAATGTAGACGGCGGGAAGATATATGGAATGAAAAGTCACGATTGTCATGTTTTTATGCAAAGGTTAATTCCTTAGGCATTTCGTGATATCTTGCCAAAACCTATATGGGGACCGTTAATAGAACTAAGCTTGTTCTTTAAAGAAGTTTGTGCAACTGAAACTCGTGCTTCCACCATAGAGAATACAGAGCTTTCTATCATTGAAATAATTTACAAGTTAGAGAAGATTTTTCCTCCAGCATTCTTTGATGTGACGAAACATCTAGTCGTGCATCTCCTTTATGAAGCTAAGGTTGGACGACCAGTGCAATACAGGTGGATGTACCCCTTTGAGAGGTGTATACTGCACTTGAAAAGAAAGGTCTGAAATAAGGTGAAAGTTGAAGGATCTATTTGTGAAGCGTATATTTTAGAAGAAATTTCCAATTTTGCTGCCATATATTTTGATCCCCACCTACAGACCAGGCGCACTCAAGTTCCTAAAAATGACAACGGTGGGGTAGATACAATTAATGAATGATTGTCTGTTTTTAAACATCCATGTCGTCCTATCGGGAGAGGTCGAAATAAATTTTTGACGGATATGGAACTTCAGATTGCTGAGACATATGTGCTTGTAAATTATGGAGAAGTAGAACTTTATCTCCAGTAAGTCTACTCTCTATCTAATGAATTTGTTATTTTTCACTAATTTTATGCTAAATATTAATTATTGTATTGATTAGACCATTCAAGGATTCGTTAAGGGAAACAGATCCTAACATCACTGATGATCAAATATTGGAAGCTCGAGATAAGGACTTTAGTAGGTGGCTAAAACATCTAGTGAGTCCTTTTATCAATAATCACATCTATCATATTAAATTCAATGTTCATTACGCTAGATGTTATAACTATCTTCCGTCTATGTAATGATACAGGTTAGTATAGGCCAAGTTGAAGATCAAATGATACGAGAGATAAGTTATGGTTCATCCAAGTCTGTGACTTCTTATTGTGGCTTAATAGTTAATGGGTATAGATTTCATACTAAGGTGTACGGACAAAATAAAGCTACCATGAATAGTAGCGTATGTGTTAGAAGTAGTATATATGGTGAGAATGACTTCGACTATTATGGCATCGTTGAAGATATATTGGAATTGTCATATGTCAGAAATCAGAATAGAGTATTTCTTTTACAATGTCATTGGTTTGACCCGATAAATGGAGTCAATGTTGATGAAAGATATGGGTTGGTTGACATCAAGCATAAATCAAGACTTCACTCAAATGAGTCATTCGTCTTAACCGAACAAGCACAACAAGTGTACTATACAAGATACCCACAAAGCGGGAATAGAGCTAATGATTAATGGTGGGTAGCTTGCAAGGTCAGAGCAAAACTCTTCATGGCTGAGACATTGAATGACGAAGGTGATAAATTGAATGACTCAGTTGCTACTGATTATTACCAAGATGATGGATCCGTTGGAACATACAATATTGTCAGAGATGATAAAGCAGTTTCCTTGTTTGATGCACATGCCCAAATGAAAGAAGTGAACATACGTGATATACATTATCCAATGGATGTTCTGGTTAATGATGAGTTCATTGATGACAACGAAAATAATGAAAATAATGAATTCTCAGATGAAGATGAGGAATCTTTTGCTTCAGACTAAAGTAGTTAAAATTGAATCTTGTTCAATAAATTTCGTTAATAGTATTTACACTGAAATATCATTATTATATTTTGAGATTTTTATTGACATATAGTTTTTTAACTCGTCATGTTTCATTATGTTTCCTTATGCAGATATTCATTATGACCATTCGAGGTAGAGGTGCTGGACGCAGTCGTGAGAGAGGCCGTAATGTTTCATCTGGCCATGATTCTCCACCACTACAGCATTCTCAGCCCTCTCCAGGTATACCTATAGGATAATCTTTTTAATTATTGTTAACTCGTAGTTTATATAAATGTAATATATATGAACTAATTTTTTTTGTTTATCTATAATTATATTAGGTGCAACTTCAGCTACTGGTCCATCAACCAGTGTAGGCCTACCAGCGTCTAGTCCATTGACCATTGGAGGCGCATCAGCTTCTGTCCCACCCCTTACTGACCCAGCCCTTTCTATGCCACCCCCTGCTGACCCACCCACTAGTGGCCCGAATGTGGTGCCTTCATGTGGAGAATCCAATGTAGAAACAAATAGCAAGGAACTTATATATGTGGCGCCTGTCCCTGTACCGTAAGTAATAGTGATTATCATCTTTTATTACATGTATTTACTTTTAGATTACCAACATTATCTTCTTGTACTTACAGGAGGAGGTTTCTCCCGCCAAGAGTGACACGTGACATTATGTACAATGTTATGACAAGGATGCCTGTTCTGGCTAGTACGTGGAGAGGTTATCTAGCTGAGATAAAGAAAATAATATTTAACGACTTCATGGTAAGTAATTGTGTTTATAGAATTATATATTATACATTTATTGAAAAATAAATACACATACATATCATTTGTGTAGGCTAAGCATCAGTTCACATCTGATGCTGATCGCGACATGGTGAGAACTGTCTGGGAATGGACTATCATGGACCATTATCCAGACTATTTGAATAAAGCACGAGATAAGGCCTTTGAGAAGGCAAATTCAAACAACTTGGCTAATGTTAAGGGCCATGGACCCAGAGGAATAAGGACAGAAGTGTGGGATGACCTGGTCGACATTTGGCTGACAGATAAATGGATGACGAGGTCTACAACTGCCTGAAGGAATAGGGCAGCCATACCTGATGCCTTGAAGCATACAGGCAGGTCGATAAGCTTTAGTCAACACAAGATCAAGATGGTAATATAACTTCCTCATTTAAAGTTTTAATGCTAATCTGTTTGGACGTTCTGAAATTTTTTGAGTTTTAATTTATTTTATTAATTTGTTTATTAACATGTTGTAATTATTTGAGTTATTTGCCTATCTTGTGTATGACATAAAGGCATTGGTATTTTAGAGGGATTGGCCTACTGGATATGTGTTTATTATATATTCTTTCATATGTTATTACAGGAGGCAGAGTTAAAGCATCAGGTTTCTTATAGAGATCTGTATACCAAAGTTCACAAAAAGAAAGATTGAAGCTATGTTTCAGAGCTCTCGAGGAATTTTATTGTTGGTGTCTTTAAAATTTGATTATCATTTATATTTGTTGTTATTAATTTTTGTTAATATTTTTTTTTGTTATTTTAGGAGTCGTATGACATTGCGATGATAGAAAAATATGGAGAAAACTCTTCCTCTCATCCTATGGTTAACTCGGAGGTCTGGTTGGATGCGGCAGGTCCCAACAAGAAGGGATGGGTGCATGACATAGGTAACAGCTTGCACATTGGCATTAATAACACCGTGCAAGCTTCATCCTCCTCGGTTGCGGGTCTTTCTCGCTCTACACCGTTGACATAGGACATATCTGAAGCTGTAAATACAGCAGTGGCAACAGCGATGGCTTCTTTTGTCCAGACTCCACTTGTCCCTATGTTGGCACCCTTCCAATCGTTCCTATCTACGATCGAATCAGCAAATGTTGCTCCACAAGCACCATTGCAAGGTGCAATAGTTGGCGAGGGTTGAGACAGAGACGAAGACGACGATGAAGCCAACTTGTAGACTTATTGTCTATTCTTTTTATATGACATTCTTTTTTATGACATTCTTTTTTATCTTGTTTTGTACATTTTATGAGCACAACATTCTTTTTATCTTGTTTTGTACATTTTATGAACTATTTACATAACTAGTAGATTTAGTTTGGATTCTGCCATTTGTTGCTGTTGTTGTTGGATTTCTATTTGTTGCTGCTGCTGTTGGATTTCAGTTTGATATACAGGTTTGGGTAGGTAAATAATATACAAGTAATTTTAAAAAAAAAAATAGACTGGTCAATGAGGGATTAGCAACAGAATAGTGAGTAAATCATATAGACAATCAGCGAGGGATTAGCGATGGAATAGCGAGTAAATCATATAAATACTCAGCGAGGGATTAGCGACGAAATAGCGATGGAAGTTTAGTGATGTATTAGCAAGGGAATAGCGAGGGTTTATTAGCGAGGGATTAATGAGGTGGAAAAGTCCAAATTTGGAATGAATTTTTAATATACAGCGATGGAATAGCAATGCAAATTCCCTCGCTGATTTGTGAGGGAATAAGGGTTTATATTTGTGACGTATTAGCGAGGGATTAGAGATGGATTAGTGAGGGAAATGAATTCACTAGCGGCAGATCAGCGAGGGCATACGTTCCCTCACTAGTTAGCAATGCAAAAAAATTTGACTAAATGATCCCTCGCTAGTCTCCCTTGCTAATTTGATTATTTCTTGTAGTGATATAGTATATAGATAGATAAACTAACAAAGTTTTAATTCTTAGTTCCACATATAAATGCTAATGCTATAGCTACCGTATGCTAAATAACAAGTGAGCTGCTACCTAGTTCCACATTTATATATGTATGCTACAGCAACGAGGAACGAAAATATACTATTCATAGACTCCACTTGGCTCAGAATTTTTCTTTATACCCATACTCAACACTTCACATTGAAAACTTTATCCACCTCAAGAGCAAAGCTACTTAAACTCCAATCTCAAATCAATATCATATTTTTAACTCACAATGTCAGATGCATGTCATCTACATAATTCATGTTCTATCTCATGTTCAATATTTGATACTATACACTTATCAAGTCACATTTGAGTTTTCATAGTAGAAATTGACTTGCTAAATTGTCTTGTGAGTTGTGAAAATATTTTCATCAAGGCCATTATAGGTTTGAATAAACAATATATATTCAGTTCGCTCATGCAAATGGCATCTAATTATCTTCTAAGTTATATATATATATGCAGCAAAACCATTTCCTAGTACTCCATCATTTTATAGCGCACCAGGAAATATATAAACTTCATTTATCCATAAATACTATAGACACCGTGATAAACGAAACACGGCTCATGGCTCTTTTACATTTTTTATTTTAAAATAGAATATTAATCACTTTTAAAATTATTCAAATTATTTTCTTCACTTCTTATAACTGTTACATAGTTATATGAATCTCTCGGTGAGGTAGCAGCTCATTTCTTCAATCCACATTTATATATGTATGCTACAGCAACGAGGTAGCAGCTCACTTGTTATTTAGAATACGGTAGCTATAGCATTAGCATCTATATACGGAACTAAGAATTAAAACTTTGTTAGATTATCTATCTATATACTATATAAAATAAACACTTTTCATTCATTCTTTTTAGTTTTTAAGAAAATATAATATATAAATTAGATTAATAAATCAATTAAAATGCCTTCACATTAAAGTCCCACATCGAACAAATGTACCTTGTTATATTACTTAATTATTTTGCCTTGCCAATACCAAAGTCCCACATATAGCAAAGGTACCTTGTTGTTTTACTTAGTTGTTTTGCCTTGCCAACACCAAAGTCCTACATCGACTACTTTATAGATCAGAAGCAAACATTTGGCCTATAAATAAGCTAATTAATACTGATGTCTTCCAACGTTATGGTACACTCTCTAATAGGCATGTGAAATGCATATGTCTTTGGGAGGAGTGCGAGAACCTAGTGAAATGGGTTAAGTGTCCTATAAGTATTTTTTTACTTTTTTTTCCCACTTGAAAAATGCCAAATGTGTTGGCGTTTTTAACTAAAAAATGTCATCCTACATGGCGTATCCACGTAGAAAACGTCATGTAGGATGGTGCATCCACATAGGATGAGTCAAACAGGATGGCGTCTCTACGTGGATTACACCAATCATGTTGGCATAATCCACATGGATGCGCCACCAGGTTTGGTGTATCCTATGTGGACCAGAAATTATTAAAAAATGCCACGTTGGACAAAAGGATGGCAGTTTGGCATATAGTTTCAAAAGAGTGACATTTTGGTAAATAGTTTAAAAAAATAGCAATTTGGTAAATAGTTTTAAAAAATGGCATTTTGATAAATAGTTTTGCCATGAGTGACAGCTTGGTAAAAAAATGAGAAAATTGTCTCCTTTGAGAATTTAAAGGAATTCCTAGATTGGTGGGTATTAAATTCATCCAAGTGATATAAACCTTGTTACTAATATTATTTCCCGTAACTATTTTAGCACTAATAACATTTATTCCTAACTCATCAACAATGATATCATCCCAATACATAACCCAGCTGCTTAATCAATGTTTCTAAGTAGCATTATTGGAACTCTCTTTTTAAGTACCAACTTATGATTTGGGATTCTAAAACATTTAATCTCATTCAAAAACTCCATGGTAAACATTCATCATCAATATCAACATCTTCATCAACTATGCAAATAGAATCCAAACTATGATAATTTTTTGCTTCACCAAGAATTAATGAAAGAACAAATTCATTAACCTTTTTAACAACTTCAAGTGTTGGAGCAAGAATTGTCCTTCCTCAAAAAACTTGTAATCCCTCATATTATCCGTTATGTTAGGATAAGTAAACTCAACAATGTCTGCTATATAATCACTTGAGTTCAAAATCAAAAGGTATTCTAGAACCTCAATTTCAAATTGACCGTCATTATCAACTCCTAACTCACTATCACCAATTTTAATAATCCAATCAGCAAAATCCTAAGTTTCATCTAAACTGAAAATTGAATCATTAGAATGCAGTCTCAAGTTCATTGTTAAGAACAACACCTTACAATGATTCTATATAACTCCCTAAGTATAATTACCTCACTAATTCTCAGGACCTATGTTGAAGCAATTATCTCAGGCACGTCACATATTACTCTAAACCAAGCTAAAAGTGAACCCTTTTTTTTTTTTATTATACACATCTATCCTTACTCATAAAATGTAAGTATACTACTAATAAGCCTTGTGAGAGATTATTTTGCTTATTCTGTATAACCAAGGCCGATTGCCTTCCAAATTACAAGTTCACTTATTAAAATTACCAAACTATTATTAGTTCCATTTGAAATACTCATGAGTTCCCTTTGGAGAACTCTAGCAGTATCATCGTGTGAACAAAATCTAATAGCACACCTTTACCTAGTAAACAAAATAGTAAAGATACTGAACATCATATATATATATATATATATATATATATATATATATATATATATATATATATATATATATATATATATATATATATATATATAAGAGCTAAAGTGCATACATCAATACCTACACCCATACTGTCATCTATTTGGCCTCAAGCCATGCATTCATACATCACGACATCACGAATATAAAATACTAGAGCTACGGGCATAAGTGCCCCATGCATCATAACTACAGTAGTCCAGATCAGTTTCTATGTCAGCTATACAAAAGATGTCCTAATAGGCATACACATAACTACCATAATACATAAACTGATGTGGTACACTATACAACTCAAAACAACCACATCCTAAGTGTACCCTATCATAAAAAGTGTAGTCCTCTAGTAGTGATGTCAAGTAGGTAGAAACAAGATTATGACCTTGGCGAGTAACTCATGTACAGTTGTACATTCATGTAGATAATATATAAGTTGGTTGTTAGGTCATACACCTATTAGTACTTTGAGGACTCCAGTAAATTGATAACAACGACATCAGCAGTCTGAAATAGAAAGGGCCAGAATACCATGAAAACACAAATAGTGTGAAAATTATAAGAATTCTCAGTAATTCTAATATACAAGCATCATCATGATGATTCTAGTTGTTGCAGGGTTTTCACAAAAATTTACAAATAACAATCTAAGTCGCGTAAGCCAAAATAGTTAATTATCCCCAAGGCTGAGGTTCATTTTAATATTTCAGTTTATACAAATTAGCATACCGATTTATTAACAAATAAATATAACATCATAAATCAACCATAGGGTAATCCCAAAACACAATATCATTCACAAAAACTCTCAGAAGACAATTATTTACAACTAGTATAACATAGATATCCACAACATTAAAGCAAAATCATATATCTAATGCACAATGCAATGAAGGTTTCTCTTGAATTAATGCAATGCCATATCATGACTGTTTTTATACCTTACAGTGCTCATTCCATCAATTCATCATCTCATTAGCTCATTCTCATCGAATTCCAAATCCTCATAATCAAGTAGGGAGTTTCTGCTCCACCTACCATATACACTTGATGATAGTCTACTTTTTCAAGCTAGAATGCTCATCCTATATGTGATCGTGCTTGGCCACATAGCCCTATCCCCTATGACTAGGGTCTTGCCCGTAGTTTGGGAATAGCTCACAGGATCACCTCTGTGCACAACAGGATCATGTCCATATCATAGTGCCATTTTTTTTTATTTGAGGACTAAAGGATTTTTCATAGTACCATACTAGTCTTTTTTTTTTTTTTGGCTCAGTTCAACAGTTTCAAGAGCATTTCAATTCAATGTCATTCCATGTATGCTCATCATTTATTCCATGGTGCCAGAATGCCAATCAATTACACTATACAACCATTATGAGCAACGCATATATCACCACAGATATCATAATCTCATAATAATAGAATTGGTCATATCACATCATGTCACATTGTTGAATCTTTCATCAACAAGTATATAAGCAATCCTTTATTCACTTTTTATATAGAACATAAGACAACTTTTTAGTTTCATAAGTCTTCTTATAAGTTTAGTCATAAGTCAATTCATCACACATATAAGCTAGCTCATCCTGATTTTCTGGCCATTTTAGCTAAAACTTCAAGATTCATCAAATTAGTCTCTACCATTGATTAACCTAGTCAAACAACTTTGCCTTAACCTGTTTACATCCTAATTAATGATTTTACCATTAAATAAATTTAATTAGCCACATTTCATCAAATTTAGCTTATCCGAAGTGTTACACCAACATTCTAAATTCACCATTTACCAACCGATAACCAAGTTAATTCCTAATTATAGTTCCTAAGATAAATTCGGTCTAGTTGTCATCAATTGATTTTAAATCACATTTCTAAGATTTCTCGCTCCCTAAGGCCGAGACCTCCATTTATCATAACTCACAAAATTTGAACTTGCACTCATCCTTAATCATACAATTAAGCTAAACTAAGATAATTAAAGTTCATTTAGCCTAATTAGAAATCAAAGCAACATGGCAAAACTCATCATAAGGAAACCCAAAACAAGCATCCTCACAAATTCCATCATGAATTCAAAATTCAGCACTTAATCTATGATATTCCAACACCATCAACATGAGTTTATCAT
Organism: Ormosia semicastrata; assembly: GCA_029884595.1. NCBI lineage: Eukaryota > Viridiplantae > Streptophyta > Magnoliopsida > Fabales > Fabaceae > Ormosia > Ormosia semicastrata. The sequence continues at coordinate 10,394,565 of JAQQTO010000059.1, forward strand.
ATAACATCAACAAGAACTCAATTTAACACAAACTTCCCTCTTGAACACAAGGCATGAGTTTGGCCAAGGTGAGAAAATACAAGCAATCCATTACATGCAACAACACATCCAAGATCACAATCATGCATTTCATCATAGTTTCAAGTTCAATAAGCATACAAAACAAGGTTCACACAAAACCCCATGGAACCCGAAACCTATGCTTCCAAACCCTCTTCAAATTATCTAATCAAAACAACATGCAATTGGATTATTCAACCAAGAATAAGAAGATGAGAAGCAAGGGAATCATGAACCCCTACTTGGACGCTGAATCTGCGACTTGGAAAGAAAGAGGAAGAGTTGAAAGTGCTCTAATCCACAATCCACTTGGTGCACTTGATAGAGGAAAAAGCAAGGAATGTTTTGTCTTCTGACTAGGGTTAGGATGAGTCATTAAGGTGCCCAAGCAAGCTCAAAGATTGGAAGTCATGCTGCCATGGGAGAGTGTTGTGCATGGAGAGGAAGAAGAAATGAAGAGGAAAAGAGAGTGAGGGGGGAGGGGGCACAAGTTTTAGTTAGTAGAAGAGAACAGAGAAGTTAGTTGCTAAGTTTAAGTTATCATTGGTTAGTTGGTTAAATTCTAATGCTCTTAGAAAAATTCCAATCCTTAATCCTTATAATTTTAACTCCTCATCATATTTTAGAACTCGTTAGGGTTCATATAGGGTCGTACTTAAGCCACTTAGTACTAATTAGGTCCTAATTATTTGTAATAGTAGCTAACTTGAGGTTAAAGTAACCTACATGCATGCATTTTTATTAGTTTAAGTCTAATCAAGCCTAAATCCACTCGTATCATTTCTTATCACCATCCAATAGGATCTCTACTTAGCTAAGAAGTTTTCTTTACATGAATGACTATTGGTCAAGAAGTAATCATAACCTTACTTTTTATTCAAGCAAATTAGGAGTGAGATGTTATATTCTATAATTTAGATGAGTTAATTGTGGCCATGACAATGTCTTCCCCGGTTGCAAAATTTGTCTAAAATCTCAACCAAGTACTACAACATTTCCTCCAAAATGTTCATTTATGTTGTTTTGATTTGAAAATCTCATATCCTTTGGAGTTCTATCCAAAGCTTCAAAAGCCCATCTATTAATCACCAGAGCCTCATGCCAAATACTAAGGCATGTATAACGAAGAAATTCAATCTTCAAACTACCTTGTTTAGTATTACATGTAGATTCCTCTGTTAAAGATAATAGAATAGCAAATCTTGAGTATGTTGTCCTTCCACTAAGTAACAAAAGCGAAACAATACCATTAATAATACAACTCTATCATATGCAGCTTCAAAAGCAAAGCAAAAATCTGAGGCCAACTCTGAAGCATGATTAATGCCATTAATAAATCCTCTATCATATGATAACAACCTTATTGCACAACATGCATCTTGGAAAAAACTGTTAGTATGATTGTTCATTGTCCTAAAACTTTGATAACTTGTACATCTTGATTGAACACTAAGCAAAAGTCTTATATAATACAACTCTCCTGTTCTAGGGGGAACAAATTGCAACCTACCTATTGATACTCATTTCTTTCTTGGATATCATTCTTTCTTATCTTTGTTATACACAAACCATATAGGAAACTCACCATAAGTCAAATCCTTACCTTGAATATACCCTTTATTCGCATTCATCCAAGCTAGAAACATTGTCTTCTCATCCTTATTCTTTGAAATAATATAATCAATTCTATCATGATCCTTAAAAACAATCGATTATTGACTAGGAAGATGAAATATCAATCTCTAAGCAGGAGGCCATCTATGATGTATATCAATAGCAAAAATCCTTCAAACTAACTCACATGGAGATAAATATCTACAATTATAATATTGCTTTATCTTATCAACAAAAGGCTTTTTAATATCATCATGTGGATTTGCCATGACAACAGCAGTAATACAATCTGGACCCTTATTAACATATTTAAATAAATACTTAATACAATTTGTTTTATTGCAAAACTCCAAGTTGATATGTGCCTGGTACTTAATCATAAGCTTTGGGTTGTACGGAACAACAAATCTATTGTCCAATTCCACACTTTTTTATTGGTTATAGTCCTTCTATAAATTGGGTAACCATTTTCATCAAATGAAATACTTTCAACAAATCTCTTAGGAAAAGACTTCATGCACTTCCCATCCTTCATGGAAGGTGTGCTCTTGTTAGCTACATCACAAGGCCCATGCATCATGAATCTTGATACAACATCAAATAGCTTTAGATATCTATCTTTATTAGGCAATTTGGTAGAAATGACATGATCAATTGAATAAACTATTTCTAACTTGCATTTTGGATGCAACCATAGAATTATATACGCATGTGGTAAACCTCTTATCTAGAACTTAATTATATACATGTATGTACAGATAATAGTATGAAAAATGATAAAAATAAAAAAATAGTAAAAAAATAACAAACTTAAATGTATTAAAAGTAGATAAATCCATTCTAGCAGCCACTTTCCCAAAGAAAAACCATTTCTTGAAGTCATTATCATTTCATCCAACTTTATTTGAAATACTCCACGCGCAATATCTGGTCAATGATCAATTGTAAGCTCTCTATCAACAATGAAGCAATTAATTTTTGCCTATTTCAGATTGTAAGTTATTGTCATAAACAAATCTGGATAACCAAATCTCTTACAAATTGTCATTGCATCTTAGCAATTATTAAACATGTATCTTAATCCACTAGTGAATAAAGAAGGTAGAATAACATGCATTTTAGATAAGGAAGGTTCAACATCACCTCAATTTATAGCCTCTTCTAGACCATTATAAATTTCTGATCTAACGGTACTTTGGTAATTCCTAATAAATGACAATCTCTGAGCTTCAACCATAGAGTAACAATCATCTATAAACTGTTGAAACAATCTTTGACTCTATAGAATTATACCATTTTCAGAGGGCCTTTCGTGAATCTTGAATGAAATAAATTCTCTTAATAATATTCTTGTCCTCTTCCTACAACCAATTCTTTTAAAATATTCACTTAATTGTATATCCTTTTGGTAATCATCTTCTCCATATGGAAATAAAAATGGATATTGGAGAAGAATGAAGGTAGTATAAGTATCATGGATTCTTTTCAAAACTCCATTGTGATACTTAACAACAATATCTCTACCAACATCTGAATTATCATAATCACTAATAATTAGAGTTGCCACTTCATCTACAATTAAAAGGTTATATATCCTTGCATCACGAGAGCAATTTCGAAATAATCTCAAAGATAACTTTAACAATTGATCTTCCTCATAATGATCTCGAACTTTTTTAAAGGATTGAACTAAGACATTGTATTGATTAACTATATACTTTAAATCTTCAACCAATGAATAATCAACACTATTCATTCTCTCATCATGACTACAAAATCAAGAATTAAAAAAACACATCAATTGAACATATTAATGGGATTGGATTTAAGATACTGTCAAAATATATGAACACACAATATATATTATGTAATTTATAACAAAAAAAATAGAGATATTGTAATTAACTTAAAACTGTAAACTTCATCATTAAGAATGAAGGTCGGACCAAGTTGGCCCGCATTTTAAATAGACCAACAAAATAGTAGTTTGCATCCACATCGCTTTAACTTACGGGTTTGCGGGCTGGCTCGTGGGCCAATTGTTTTTTTTTCTTATTTTTTTCTTTTATATTACTTTAATAATTTTTTTCTTTTCTTTTATACTTTATTTTTGGACCTTATTTAGATATTTGGGCCATTATAGTCATTTAGACTTGAGAGACTTTTTTTTTAATTATTGAGCAAGATAACTAATGGAAAAAAGGTATTAAAATAATATTTCTTTTAAAAAATAAATATTTAGCGGGTTTATGGTTAAATGGGCTCGGCTCGTAGGCTAACGATTAAATGGGCCTACAAAATGCTTGATCTCAACCTACATGGTTACGAGTTAAACGAGCCATTCTGCAGCCTGTTTACTTAATTCTACTTAGAGCCATCCTAATAATCTTGCATCATATTCAATTCACCTTTATATATTTAATTAGAATACATTTTTTTGAGATTGACTTATTCTTTCAAAGAATAGCACATGACGTTTTTAATTTTTTTCTTTTAAATTTTAAATTCAAACTCTTATTTAAATTAATTATGAATATATCTCATGTATAATTAAATTTTTTCTCTTTTAATATACATTTTTTAAATTCTATCTAAATAAATTAACTATGCATATCTTCTTTATAATTTTATATATTTTTCTCTTTTAATATATATTTTTTAGATTATATATAAATTTTTAAAAACTCAAGCAATGCACGGGATTCTTGCTAGTTGAATAAATTATAGAAACCTAATCTAAAGCATATTGTTTATCCTACATAAAAAACCTCTAATAAACAAAATCTCTACCATATACTTGACAAATGCTACTTAGATGCAATAATAAGTTCGATTTATACAACCCACTGACTAAAATCATAAGATCATACTATGATGTTTTAAAATTAAAACAAATCAAGGAAATAATTGAACCAGTCCATATAGATTTTCATCATAATTGGTTTTAAAAAACATGGCATGTAATAAAACACTTAAGGATAATATCAAACTATATTTCTATACATAAACAACAATATATATACAGGAACCAATTTGAATAAGTGTGTATAATAACAAATAAATATCCTAACTTGAAGTGACTCATTCGATTTGATATCTCATTCTTTGTATCATAAATATATAGTTGATCAAATCTAGGATTATCTCCTTCATTAGGAAGCAAGGAACCAATTCTACGTGATTTTGACCACTCAAAATGAATTGTGAAGGTCCTAAACCTTCATTTATAAAAGACTCGACTCTTCCTCCAATTGAAATGAAAGAAAATATGTTATTATATTATCTGATGTTATCCAGAAAATGAGAACTTCTTGCATCAGCGTCGTTTATTAGATTCTACAACAACTCAGGTGGCTGTTGTAAAAATGGTAGTTCAACCTTCCCTTTCACACAACATATTGAAAAGTTTGGAGTCGATTACCTATTTGATTTCTCTAGTCGTTCTTCATACCACACCAAAGTACTGCATTTTGAATAGCATAGATTTAAATCTCCAAAATTCAAATAGTCGTCAAGTAAAAAAGTGATAATTCAATAAATATCTTAACCATGTAGTTGATATTTGGTAAAAGCAATATGCATAAACAAAAATTACCTTGCTCATCACTTTCATCATACAAAACATCATCATAGGCTATCTATAATTTTAGCATTAAACAATCCTAATCTTCACTAAAATCGACAGACACATCTTCAAAACTAACATTTACTGAGATCACAAAGTCAATTAATCAAATATACACACGTGCATCAATTTAAACAGAACAACCCAAATTCATGGTGAGCTTAACTTCCTCTTCATCAATGTATATAATAGGATCTATTGGATATGAACAATTACACTTTGAATATTTGCAAGCTACCTCAGAACTATTTGAACAACTTTCATTAAGAGAATTGCCACAAAGACAGGTTGAGAATGAATCATTAACACCTGACATATAAAGACAAAAGATGAAAAAGATAATACCAATATAACCAGTAAGAAGTTTTTTAACTTGCATTATTAAAACTACTTGTGATCAAATTTTCACATGTTGTTGAACTATAGACAGATTCTGCTATACCAATATATGTATTAGAAGAAAAAACAACACTTTTTCTAGTCTTAGAACTACCACGTAAAGAATCAAGGGAATATTTTCAACAAATATATTTCTATAAGACATATCACAATAGTCTCATAAAATAAACTAAATCAAACATAAGGATGTGAAATAAACTACCACAATTAGAGAACATAACTTGATAATTAACAACAAATAGAAATCAATGTAAAATCACTAACAATAAAAGAGATAATAGACTTCTTTCAGCTGTTGTTGGAAGTGAAGACCTTGCGAATTCTCCAAATTCAAAGGAATGCAAAGACCAAGTCCATAATGCATTCAAAATAGAAATTTAAGCATACAAACTAATTATACTCGTCACATTAAAAAAATTATTCATTCAGACATAAAAAATGAACACTAACCATTAATTATTGTTGATAAAGGAGACTTGAGATTGAATGATGGACTAACAAATTCTCGCTTGCTTTTGAATTCTAACTATATATGCATCATCTCACCTGTAAAGAAAATTGACAACAGTACATCAGAAGAAGCTTCCAAAAACTATAATTAACATATTCATTTCATATATATAAATAGTGCATTACAAAGAACAATGTATGCATTTTCTTTGTTTGTTTTTTTCCTTTTATCTCTAATAACTCTCTTCTTATTCTTCCTTACAACCTTGCCACCACCCTCTAGTTTAGATGTATTATGCAAAGCACAACTTGTAAATACAAGACTCAACTCTCACAACGCAAAATCATATTAAGTTTGAAGGTTCTTGATTCAAAAAAATTATAGGGCAAAACATATCACTCAACTGAGAAGACATGGACTAATTGCTTTATGTTAACCCACCACAAAAGTTATAGACCATAAACATTTATATAAAAGAATTTCGGGTAAAAATTAGGATCCATTAACAATTCTCAACAATTAGAAAAAAAAAGACATTTAGAAGAAGATATCGTATTGACTTTTATTTTTTAATGGTTATAACAAATTTTAATAGATAATAAGATAGGGTTATATCTCAAACAATCAACTCAAAAATCATAAAAATATCACTTATGCGTATTGACTTGTACATCCAACTAATTTAATCTAAAATTAATATAAAAATATTAACTAAATATTACAATATCAAGTCAAACAACACACCCTTCAAATATCAAGTACACAACATTAAATTTGGCAAGATGAAGTTGTGAAAATTGATAACGTACATCATTCCAACAGTACCATTCAAGGAAACAATTGATAAATCTCATTTTCTCTCACCATTAGATCTTACTCCCTCTAGTTCAAAATAATTGTCAATGTAAGGTTTGTACATATATTAAGGAAGCTACTAAATAATCTTGATAATAGTAAAAAATAAGTTAATTTGACAAAATTACCATTTTATTAAAATGATAACCTCATTTATATTTTACTCACTTTATTAATTTTATCTTTTTCTTAATTAACAATTTCTTTCCTATAATTAAGATTCATTAATCTTATTAATCCTCTCCATTCTTTCATTAATCTACTAACATCAAAATTATTAAAATACTTTTTTCAAAACTTTGATTTTAATTATGCAACTACTCTTATATCAACTCTTTCATCAATTTAAAATTTCATTTCCTTCAAATTTTGCACCAAATTTTTTGATGTGAAATTGAAAATATTTCTAACCTCCCACCAAAACTTATTCTATAAAAGAAGATTTTTTATGACTAAAACAATTCTTATTTCCATAAAATTATGGCTACAAGACAAAGTCCTAAGTTGCCTTTAGTTGATTCTCTGCATTCTTTGTCCAATTTACATGATCTTAACCTCTGTCAATTCTCTAACAATTGAAAAAATTTCATTATACAATGTTTTGTTGGATTTGAACATCGAGTCATGCCAAAAAGATTAACATGTTTTGTTGGACATTAACATCCAACCATTCCAAGAAGATGACACTAGTCTAGAAGAAGATGACATGTATTTAATTTGGAAGTAGAAGATGAGATGCACTTGCAAGAAGGACTGTCGGAGGAACCAAATTTGAATATTGGTATAACTATATTTTTATTAGTTTATTTAATTTCCTATACGCTTATTATTATTTTTTTTGCCTGCAAAATATGTGATTGTAAACCACGTTTGAATCTATACGATAATTCCTTTAATGTGGTATATGCTTATTTGGACCATGATAATTCTCTCCCGTAATTGTGAATACCTCTTTGCTTTGAATCTATACTTCACATGCTTTGAACACCTCTATTTAATGTAATTTGGGTGCTTGCTTCATAATTCATGTGAAGTTATGAGATATCCTACATGGTGTAAACCTCGTGCTTAGCCTTAATATAAGAAAGATTAAGGTGGAGGTTGATTCTTAGGTTGCAATTGATTCTTAAGACCAACTGTGATTCAATCCACCCCTATTATCCTTAATATAGAAACATTATACAGAAAGCTACCTAATAACTCCATAGATTGTAGTTATTTGTGCTCCATGTTTGTGTTATAAATAATGCTTAGTCCTTATTTACGATGCATATATGGAAGGTTTTAGACTTATATTTGTCAAATTCTAATTTGGATATCTTCCTATATGGTTTTGAGCAAATTGTGTATATTTTGTAAGTGATTAAGTGGATTTAAGATTGTTATTAATTTGGTGATTTCTCTGTTACAGGAAGGGTTCCAAGCAAGTGGATTTGTGGAAGACTTAGAGCAAAAGTGGAAGAGAAAGCCAAGTTTGCATTTCAGCATCTCACGCCGTGGCACGGTGCATCCCCTGTTTCAATACAGAGAACCCAAGGCTTGAACACCACAATGCAAATGAACGTATGTCGCGGCATAGATGACCTAAATTGCATACGGGTGACTCTATTTTTTGAGCTTATAAATACTATTTTACTAGTTTTAGTCGAGAGAACTTTCTTAGGTTAGAGAAGCTGTGACTGGATTTCACGTTTGAGGATGAGAGAAAGCTAAGGGAGTTAAGGTTGGAGTCCATTTTCCTTATGGAGGAGGATTCAAGCATCAAAGATCACATCCATGAGCTTCCTTCTCTTTTCTTTCTTCTTCCTTTTCTCCCTTGTATCTTGAACATGGTTTTTGATGTATATTTTCGTGGTCAATGAATAGCTCAGCTGTATTAGGGATTACTTTGAATCCTTTTATGAATATTGATGATTTTGTACTTCTTTGAGTTTATATTGATGTTTGGTTTTGTTCAATCATATAGATCTTAATTCTCTTGATTGTCTGATCAACTTTTAAGTAATTTATTGAAATCTGATGAACCTAGACATAGGAATTTGGATTTGAGATCATATGTATGGTTGATGCATGTTCAATTTTATTCTCATGGAGGGGATAAGTTGATTCACTAATTGGATAGAAATATACCTCTTAGCCATGCATAATGTGTGTTTAAGAATAGATCTTAATGAGTGAATTTTGTGCTAGCTCTCATGGAAACATAGTTAGTTAGGCAAATGAAGCATGATTGATTGACCTACATATAAGCTTTTAACTAAATTAGATTCTCAAGTTAAGCTAACTATTTCATTAATGTTAGTTTAAAGGATTACATGTCATTAATTGAAGTAAGAGGTGAAGAAGGATTCCCTAATCTCTATCCATTATCTTTATTACTTTTTTAGTCTTTAGAATTATCTTAAATGCTTCACTCTATTTTTTATGTTCATGACTAGAATTATGTAAGTTATTGGTTGATACTTAGCTTTGGACGTATCCTTATCCTCATGGGAACGATCTCTACTCTTCATTATATTATTTGTTCGATCCGTGCATTTGCGGCCTATTAAGGGATAAACAAGTTTTTGACGCTATTGCTAGGAGTGCACACGGGTCAGGTCGGGTCGGGTTTAGGGGAGAAAAAAATCTAAACCAATCATGTGCGTTCGGGTCGGGTCGGGTTGAGGAAAAAAAATTTGAGTGACTCGAACCGAACCAACTCGATTAGAATCGGGTTGGTTCGGGTTATATAATTGGGTTAATCGGGTTGGTCGGGTTGGTCGAGTCACCGAATCGGGTTGTAAGAAAAAATTAAAAAAAAACTTAAATATAAGCAAAACGACGTCGTTTTATTGGGCCGTCGGGTCAGGTTGTCGGGTTGGTTCATCAAACCCGTTACCCGAACCGATATTCAACGGGTTCACGAAATTTTACCCGACCCGATCCAATTACCCGAACTAACCCGGATATATATGATCGGGTCGGGTCGGGTCGGTCGGGTTGGCGGGTCGGGTTGTGCACCCCTAGCTGTTGCCGGGGATAATGATTTTTCTGTATTTCTAAGGTCAACAATGGGCTTAGGTAGTTCTAATTCAAGTTTTGTATAGTTCATTTTTATTTAAACTTTTCTTTATGTTGTGTTTTAGGTACAATAATAATGGCAGATGACCATAATCATATGACGTCCTTGCAGGAGTTCGCGACTCTTAAAAAGGAAAACCTTTAATCAAGTTCAAGTAGACCAACCATCCGTGTAACACCCTGGAAAACATGTTAGGCTTGTATATGGATACAGAGGTAGCCTAATACCTACTTAACATGTTTGTTTAATTTTGTGACTTTCTGAGCATGTTTAGTCACTTTACTGTAACACTATTTGTGAGAAATAGCTTTTATTAGCCCTGAAAATGGCTTAAACTGTTCAGTTAGTGAAAATAAATGTGGAGACTTTATTTCTAGGTCACAAATGTGTGAACTGTGTTACAGTTAAAATCTGAGGATAATAAAAATTAGTTTGATATTTTTAAATATATTAAGTGTGTGTTTTAATACCGAATTGATTAGTCACAGATATAAAAAAATGTGATATTGGTGCAATAAGATTTTTAATGAATATCAGGATTTATTTTAAATCTGTTGGAAGTTAAGAATCTAGATTCGGTAGAATCTAAGTGTTCTTAGCAGATCGAGATTTTTGGTACCACTTTGTGGTTATCTTAAAGGTATCAAAGTTAGACTTTGCTATTATTGTTGTTCATGGCAGAACAGAAAGGAAAATAGAAAAGAAAAGAGAAAAATGAATTGAGGAAGGGAAGAAGAGAAGGAAGAAGGAGGATTCAAGTGGAGGTTTGGCTTCATCTTCAAGATCTTCATCTCAGCTACAAGAGGTAGGGGTTCTTGAGCTTAAACTTTCATTTCTACTCATTTCTATGGTTAAACTTGTTTGAGGTTTAATATATCAAATTGAGTTCTAGTGATGTGTTAAGTGATTTTCTTGTTTGGATAAGTTTTAAATGGTCTTTGAGACTTATTCATGCTAAGAGTTTGGAATAGAAACTAGAAATCCTCATTTTGGACCTAAAATACTTTAAGTGTTGATTTTAGGGGTTTGGATGAGTGATTTAGGGTTTTGATCCATTTTTTATGAAATCAATTAGTGTTTTAAATTTCCTTCATGTTTGTGAACTTGTTTGGGACTTGAAATTACTTAGAGATTGGTTTGGAGTGGCCAAAATTTAAGATTTTGGTAAATGGAACACTGCCACGATATTGCAAAATGAGTTGTAGAGTTTCTGGTTGAGAAACACAGTGGACACGGGGGGTAGTCTCTCTCTCTCTGCCAGTTGAAATCCGTGAACAGTGCTCATAGAGCAAAACATTGGGGGGTCGTGTTTGAGGACATGGGTCGTGTTTCCTTCTGTAATGAGAATTAGCTCTTATGGTCTACATGAAAGTTGTAGCTCTTTTTCTTATCTTTCCAATGCCACTAGAATCACCTCATTTCAACCTCCGTAGCTCAAGTTATGCTCATTTTACTATGCAAAAGTCAAAGGTTGAGATTGAGCAGGATGCATTTTTGGTTAGGAAATGCATGATGTTTTGGCATTTTATAAGGCTAGGAGCCTTAGAGGGACCTTAGATAACCATATTGAGGTGGAGTGTCAAGGGGTAATGTGTTGGAACACCTTAAGCTTCCATAGTGTGGTGGAATGCCATAGGGTAGTCTTGGGAACCTTGAGCATCCAAGTGTGTTAGAATGCAAAAATGAAGTGTTTAGAACCTTGTTCAACATGAGGTTGACTTTAGATTCACTTGTGAAGTGATGGTGTGAGGTTCTAGATACAAGACCATTAGTGTTGAGACATAACTAGTGGTAGTTCTTAGAAAGAATAACCACTTAACTTATGTGAAGGACTTTAAGAAGTTAAGGTGTACTAGAAATAACTAGTTTTGGTTTGTTTGGTATTGTATGCCTATCTATATTCATAGTTTACTCCCTTAGAGTTAAAATTGAGTTTAAGATGCATAGTTGGTGTGTGTTCTCTTGTTCTTAAAGGTTGAACTTAAGGATATGCTAGAAACATGGGTTGGTTCCTTTATGTGATAGAGTTAAGCCAAGAGTGCATGTTTGTTAGTGATAGTTCTTTCACTTAGTTAGGGTGAACCTTGTGATAGGATTTGTGAAATCCTAGGCATCCTTTGAGAAGTAGAATGTCATAGGTCAATACCTAGAACCTTGAGCAAGAGGAGGTTGCCTTGTGAATCACTTGTGAAGTGATAAAGTGAGGTGTTAGGTATTGTAAGCTAAGTGTGCTTGGCTTATTAGTTATGTTATCATGCATAGGTTATTTCTTTGTGTGGAAAGTAGAGCCAGAGATGCTTGGATGACATTTTACTCCCTTGTGAGACGAGGTTGAGGTATAGGAAGTATTAGAAACGTGACTTTGCTCCTTAAGTGATAAGTGAGCTTGGTTGTGGAGTTTGCTAGTTTTCTTTAGTCACTTAGTTAGGAAGGACCTATTGATGGTTATATGTATTTGTGAAATGCATTGCATATCTTCTTTTCAAACTTGCTTTATCTTGTTTTCCTATTTATTGTAACCTTAGATGGTGTGCACAACCATATGACCTGAGAATGAGATGTTAGATTTGAATTCTCCTTGCGAGTTTGCTTGTATGGTCAAGGTTACCAGTATGGGGGTGGTAGCAGTACTCTTACTGTGGTAAGAGGAAGGAATCCACTTATTGCCAGGTAGTGTCAGGGCTTAATTACTTATCCTACCCAGTATATATAAGGGAATGCGATTTTTGGGAAACAAGTAAGTGGCATGTGTTTCTAAAACTAAAATCTGAAATAGCATTGCATAATCATTTTATTAGGATCTTGTGTGAACATAACCATACATCATATCATAAAGCATTACATTTGTTGGCCACTGTATGGGCAGTTGTGTTGCTTGTTTGATAGTTGCTTATTGATGATATCTTACGATTGTATGGGCAGTTATTTGATATCATTGATTGTTCGATATTAGCGTGAGATAGAATTATAGCTTGCCTTATGAATGTTACATAGAATGTGTATATTTTCTTATAGTTTTTAAGTAGGAGCTCAATTATCTTAATCTTATGCGCTCAGTTGGTTTTTTGTTGTTTAATAATTAACTGCTGGTTTTGAAATTGCATATACTGAGAAATTGTGATTTCTCACCTCGATTGTGTTTTCATATAAATCCAGGTACAGGTACGGGAAGCAGAGGGAGCAAAAGAACTAGCGCAATTATTTTGTTTCTTACAATAAATATGTTGTATATTTATTTCCTACTAGCTTGAGTTTGTAAAAGTTATGTATTACGGTTTGCTTTCGAGAGGCTAATAATGTATATATATGGCTTTTTGTTATCCAGGCTCTCCATATTTACTTATTGTGTATGAATGATATAGGTTTAGTTGGTTGAGTTAAGTTAGAAGTGACATAACTGGTACTGTGTGCCTTGTGTATAATAGATATATCGGGTTTGCGGTATTAGGATGTTACAATCCGCACAAATGTATTAATAAAGTCTTGCCGGGACTGGAAATCAGGCCCTTTTTGGAAGGGAACCCAAATTTATGTTTTTGTCTTAAATAGGTAGTATGTTGGTTTTGTAGTTTTATTATATTTTTGTTATAAATATTGTAATTTAACCTTTTGAACAAGTTTTGCAGGTACTGAAGACCTAAGGGAAGCAGAATTGGCAACAAAACTGTGTTTGCTGCAGAATTTTATAGGCTGATCTCTCACGTCATGGCACACTAGACTTTATCCTGCGACGCTGGTGCTATTTTTCTGCAGAATTCTGCAGATGAGATACACGCCGCGGCATAGGCAGGTTTATGTCGCGGCGTTAACCCTTGTTTTGTACATATTTTGGTTATTTTTCTATATTTTAGTATGCTTAGACTAACAGTATACATATTTTTGATAAGTTTAGGTACCCTATGTGCCATGTAAAGTGAGGAAGTTGTCTCACTTCGGTTTGGAAGAGTATCATTATATGTTTTGGATATATAATGATGAATGTATAACATGTAATACTATTTACTGTATGCAATAATGATAATATGTTACTTTTGGTGTGTTTCTAATATGCTTAACTTTGAATCATGATTGAACGAGAAGAGTTTGAATTAGGAAGTTTTTTTTTTAAGAATTAGGAAAGTTTTATATTTTAATCAAGATTTATCCAATATGCTTTTTATTATTATTATATTTTTGTTGCTTATCTAGTATGTTTATTTTTTTAAATCTCATTTTCTTTTGTTGCTTATTTTTCTTCTTTTATTGATAACATTACTTGGTAGTTTTGCAACATTACTTTTGGTATTTATCTAATATGTTTAGCTTTTTCATTTTTTTAAATAAAGGAAGATAACAATTATGACAATGAAGAGGAATTTTGACAAGCAAAGTCACGTAAGGAAACTAAAAAGTTTGAACAATGACAAGCGTAGAGCCATATATCTTATGCTACTACAAAAAAGTGTTGATGGAAAACTACCAAAAGGGATGAAAAAAGTGGTAGCATCATTATTTTCAATCTTCACACATACTATCCATTGCATTTGGAAACAATCACAAAATAATTGGATACATGTTGATGTGTCTCATAAAAAGACTAACTATGGTCGTAAGAAAGTTTCGATCTATGTTTCTCGAATTGCTAAGATCCCTTTACATCAAAGTACAACTCTTGCCTCGTTAGCTTGTTCTTTGAACACGGGCAAGACTAAATTAGGTAGGCTTCTAAAGTTAGGAACAATACGAAGACATTCAAATGCTATTAAGTCATTTTTAAAGGAAGAAAATGATAGGGCTTGAATACAATTTTGCATATCAATGCTTAATGTGTTGGATCCTTAATCCAACATTGACCTTATATGTGAATAATTATGTATTGTGGACTGTCACTTAAAGTTGAGCCCAATTAAAAGTGATCTGATAAGGTTTGGATTATTTGGGCTTTAATGTATCTAATAGGATATGAGCCTTTAATGTGTAGAGACTAAATGGTAATTCTATTTTTGCGATGGGCAAAAATTGAAACGCCAATAAATAACCCTAGGGTTGTCTATAAAATAGGTGATGGTCCCCGAGTTACACGTATCGTTCTCATCTTTCCTGACATCCCATCATCAGAAAGAAGTAGAGAGAAATCTAAAGGTTTCTCTCAGGGAAGACGTGTAGATCTGGAAGAACAAATCGCATGACTCTGAAGAGTTATTGGTCATTATGAATTCAGGTACGCTTCCACACAATTTCCTAATGATTAACATGATTATTTTCTAAGTTATAGATGATTGTTTTCATCTAAGGGGTTTATTCTGGTTCTAACATAATAGTAATAGTATACCACTCAATCCAACTTTAATAAGAATGTATAATATTATTCACATTGATAAAAAATGGTTCTACATGACAATCGACAAAGAAGTCTGAGAATTGTTACTTGCTACTCGAAGAATTGTTACTTGCTACTCGAAGAATTGTTACTTGCTACTCGAAGAATTGTTACTTGCTACCCGAAGAAGAGGATCCAATATGCACTTGCAAAAGCAAAAACTTCATTGGAAAAATCATGTTTTTAGTTGCTATAGCTCGTCCAAGATTTGATGCAGGTTTTTTTATTTAGAAAAATTGGTATATTTCCTTTTGTCGCGCAAGAGCCCACTAAAAGGACGAGTGCTAACAAATACACTGGAGACAAAACCAATAACTTTAGTGAACAAATACGCTATAGAATCATACTTAATTGAAAAGGTCCTACCTGCCATCATGGGAAAATGGCCAAGAGAGGACATAGGATATCCAATGTTCATTCAACAAGAGAATGCAATAACTCACATTAAGCATGATGATGAAGAATTTTCCCAAGTAGCTAGAGAAGACATATTTGATATTTGTTTGATGTGTCAACCAGCAAACTCTCTGGATTTGAATGTTTTAGATCTTGGATTTTCTTAATGTTGTTCAATCCTTACAATATAAGGAGTCACCGAAAATGGTTGATGAGCTTGTGAGTGTTGTTGTGAAATCATTAATTTGAAACTTTTCCTACGATTAACTCGAATTGTATATTTCTAACATTGCAACTATGCATGATAGAAATTATAAGAACAAAAGGTTACCACAAATATAAAATTCCACATATTAATAAGGCAATGTTAGAAAGTGAAGGCAAACTTCTACTCAAATGAAGTGTGATCCTGCATTAGTGCAAGAAATTCTTAATTAAGGGTATGTTTGGATATTTAGTAATTGATGGAATGGAATGAGATGGGATGAGATGAGATGGAATGGAATGAGATAAAAGTATCATTCCATTGTTTGGATATTTTAGGATGGAATGGAGTAAAGATACCATTCCATTGTTTGAGAAGTGGATGAAATGGTAAGAGTTATAACTTTATTTTTCCTAAATTACCCTTATTGCAAACACACTAATTTTAGGATATGATGTTAATGTAGTAAAATCCTAATTATAATTATTATAAAAAAATTGATTCCATCCCATACCCCCCAAATTAAGGGGGGAAGAAAATTGATGGTTTGTGGTGGGATGGGATGGGATCCATCCCACTCATTTCTATCCCATTCCATCATTTTTTAACATAACCAAATAATGGAACCTATTTCCATCCCATCCCATCCCATTCCACTCAATTCCACCAATCCAAACATAGCCTAAGTTTTATTTATAGTTTATGTCTATAGTGACCAGGATGTGGTCACTTCATTATTGCTATTATTTGTACCTAAATAAATTTCTATTTAATTATGTGATCACTTAATTATTGCTATTATATATTGCTACAGTGACTAGGATGTTCTCCACTATACAACGTGATGCGGAATTGATATGTGTTGCAAACTCAAGTGCAAGTTGTCTCAAGTAATAAATTTTTGGGAGTCCGAGGTCGATACACAGGGAATTGATGAAGAAAAATTCTTTGAGGTAAAGAAAGGATTTGTCACAATAATAAAGGTGATAAAACTTATTCACAATTAAAAAGGATTTGTTTAGGCTAGGAGATCCACTCTTGGTAAGTAAATTAAGGACAATATTAATTCTTTTTATAACTCAATTAGAATCCATGCATAACAGAGGCTCCAATCGAAAAATACAGCATTCAAACTTTATTTAAGATTATATATGTAATTATATTATGATTCCTTTAATTATCTACTAACGCCAACACTTGCAAATGGGTTTAAGCATTTATTGTGTCAAACTCTGGTTTACAACAAATCAAGATCTCCATCTTACAAGGAGGATTTCTAAATTGATTGGAAATAAAATACAATACATATAATAATTACTTGATAATATATTATTCAAGCACAAGAAAGAGATTAATCTAATATTATTTCATTACCAAAAGCTTCATCCTTTTACCCAAGTAAAATGAAAATTAATTATTCATAAACAAGAAGAAAGAAAGAGAGAAGAAGAAGGAGATGAACATAATTTCTATTTAAAACAAAAGAAAACTACAACAAATAATACATCAACAAGATCTTGATATCTAAACTAAGATGATTTTAATGAGCAACCAATGGTGCCCTTTTATATAGCATGAAGGGCACACAATGACAATAGAGTTGTTTAATGAGTGGGTGGATGAGTAGAATATGACAATGAAGTTGTTAATGAGTGGGTGAATGAGTGAGTGGATTATTGTCATGCTTGTCTCCCCGCTCAACCAATTCAGCTGTCTTCACACGACTATAACTCTATCATAACGTCACCTATTGCTTAAGTTGTCTTCATGAAAGTTGAATGATTTTGTCTCAACTTTCCAATGCCATCGGTTTCATCACAATCTGACCCATACAGCCCAAAATATGGCTAGCACTTCTATTCTGACTTCTAGGCCCAATATGACCTACTAGACATTCGATATAACTCTTGTATTCTTCATAAAAGTTGTATATTTGTGTCTTAACTTTCATTTGGGCTTAGTTTGGTGTCAATTGAACTCCTATAGTTCAAGAAATGGGATGATGAGTGTGCAGAGGTCAATCTGTCAGGATTAGCATTCTGGCTCTTGTTTCTACTTCAATTTAAATTATCCAAACGTGTGATTATGCTCTTGAGATCTTCATAAAAGTTGTAGAGAATTGTCTTAACTTTCCTACAAGATTAGAATCACATCAATCAAATATTTGTAACTCAGATTATAGCTAATTTACTAAACGCTGCTAAATAGACAAATTAAGGTCAATTCATGCAATAATTCTTTCAATGATCCAATTAAGCTCAATATCATAAAATGTGACAAAACTAACTTAATTAAGTCCAATTGAACCTTAAGAAGCCCACTGAGAGAATTATTAAATGAATAAAATATATTGTCATCACAACGTTTATGCTTGATTATATTTATGCATAAATCAAACTATGTTAACATAAAAAACATTATAACTTTGAATGGAAAAAGGAAAAGGGCTTATACTAAAAGAAAAAAGGCTTGAAAGTAAGAGACATTATTTCATGTTAACATAAGAGACATTATATATTTAAAAAAGCCTATACTAAAGGAAAAATGCTTGAAAGTAAATAAAGGATGTTCTTAATAAGTTGTACGAATACATTATTCCTCAACTACATTAACATAAGAGACATGATAGTACTCTTAATAAAAGTTGGGAAGATAAGTTTTTAATAAAAGCCTAAACTTAGATGGTCATTCAAAAAATGGCACATGAAGGAGGAGTTATGGATGTTCATATGATGAACTTGTCCCTTGGCAACTTAAACTTTCATAGCAGTGTTAAGCATCCACAAGAGCAACCATGGGACAAAATACCATCACACATATTTACAATCATCCATCATCCTTTAGACTCACACCATTCATATCTACAATCACCCAAGTCAAGCAAACTAGATATAAGATTCGACACTTCTCACATTTGCAAAAAGACTAGCACTAAACCAACTGTATATTCAACATCAAAATGTTTTGACTGTTGAGGTAGCTCTTTAACATAATTTGACCAAAAAAAAATTGTAGACACAAATCAAGTCAACTAGCCATGCTATTTTAGCCTATTAGTATTACTCTGTTCACACTTAACAAAACCAAATTCTCTTTGTGCCTTGACATCTCTAACGGCTTATGAAGTAGGATCCAAACCGTGAAAAAAACCAAAAACAAAAAACAAAAAGTTACTAGTGGAAACCCCCCAAAAACAAAACAAAGACAAAAAGATAAAACAAAAATTTGCATGCCCAAAACTTATCATTGTAGTCTGGTTTTCGGCTACTTGACTTTAAAGTACTACCACTTTCACTTTATATATATACATCATGGTTATGGCAGAAACACTCTGATATTATAAAAACAAAATAACATACTAACTTAAAAGGCTTTATTTGTTTGGTCAAATTAAATGGAATAAAATTGAGTGGAACGTAAGAGCGATGTAATTAAAGACCATCCATCATCCATGGAAAAAAAATAAAGCAACATCACCAAGAAGTTACAGAATCACACACAATTAGCAATTAAATGAAATAAAAAAAAACAAATCACCACAAATGGAAAGGTGAGAAACAAATTGAAAATCACCCATTTTCTTACATCGAAAGGATCTGCTTCCCTTAGCACATCTATGAAGCTATCAATTTCCACAGTATCTTTTATTGCTTCCTTGCAATCTTGACTAACTGCACACATTAAAGTTCTCCTGTTTTAGATTCAAACACGCCAATTTACTATTGACAGATTCAACAATATGAGTGTATATCTTATAAGTTATAATAGAACACTATGGGGCTACAATTGGCAGTACGAGTGAAGATGGCAAGGTCAAAATTGGTAACTTATTTGGGCACAATAAAGTTTATATACATTGACATTTGAAACAAAGCATAAGTGTGAATAATAAATTTTCTCCACTTGCCCATTCCCACTCCAGCCAAGCATAAGTGTGAATAATCAACCCACCCAGTTTATATCACACTGACATTCTCTCTACTTGCCCATTCCCACTCAAACCAAGCATACCCTAGCCTACACGTTGAAACAAACCCCAAACTGATACCAACTTGAATAATCACAATAAAAGCAAGCACAGTTAGTAAATTAAAAATAGGGACAAGTTGTGAATCCTGGAATATTACCTCCTCCTCCAATTAAAAGCAAAAGGTCTGAGCTCCTACATCCAGAAAATATCAAATTACAAATTTTGCAGCAGTGAACCCTAAATTAGAAAAAGTCAGAAAGATAACATTTTGAAGTCGTATATCAAATTAAGCATAATCCGTAAGACTATCCAGCTAAAAAGAGCAAATTAAGAAAAAAAAATTCCATAAATGATAAAAGCAGGGGCCACAACTCTCATCTGAACTCCAAAAAAAATGGAATTTTGAAGCTATATAATGAAGGAAATCAATATTTTTCACGCACCTAAAAGACCATCCATGGCCATCACGAACATGAGACGATGCTGATCTCAAAGATTACTATGATCTTTAGGCTTCTATAGTTTATGGTTTAGGGTGGCCATTTTGACGTCTTTTGATGCTCTTTCTCTGCCTCAGCCTGTGCCATCAGAACCACAAAATAGTCCCATTTAGACTCTCTTACCCATTGCTCGGACGATAATAGAAAATGAGAAGAAAAAAAATGAAAACAGAGAAAAGAAATAAAAAAGTAAGAATGAAAATTGCTTATTTGGATGAAGAGAGAATGAGAAGAAAGAAAGAAGGGAAAATTTTTTTCCTCCATTAACAAACAAAAATGCATCTCCATCCATCCCTCATCCGACCCCTCACCTTACCTTCTCATATCCCAGCCCACACTCGATCCTATCAGTTTGGCTTTTCACAATTTTCTCACCTGTTGAGCAAAAAAAATAATTAATCGTGGGTCCAGCACGCACAGTTGCAAGTAGCTTCCTTGATGAGAGATGAGAATGAGAGACAGGGAAGGAGGGAGGGAGGGAAGGAGGGAGCGGGCAACGAGAGAGAGGTTAAAGTGAAATTGAGATTTTGCGAAAGTAAGACGAGGGAAGGGGCTGGCGCGCATAAAATTTGGTAGGGATTATTAGTAAAATTATTTTTGTATGCAATTAAAAATTAGCTAGGAAAATATTTTTGTAGCTAATTCATAGCTAATTTAGCTACAGATTAACTACAAATTAGCTACAAAATAAGTAAATTACGTAGTTAAACTGCAGTTATTTTGTAGCTATTTGTTTTGATAATTTTTGTTTTTCGTGAATTTAAAATTTAACTACGAAAAATAATTTGGTAGCTAATCCATAGCTAAATAGCTGGCTACAAAAGTTCTACAACTAAATTCGTAGCTAAATTGCAATTATTCTGTAGTTATTAGCTTGATAAAAATTTTCTTTTCATCCCTCTGAAATCTTGTAGCTTAAATAGCTACGGATTAGCTACCAAAAAATTTCGTAGCTAATTTTGGTAGCAAATTTTTAAAATTCTTGTAGTGAACCTCTTATGCTTCTTCAATAAACTTGTTCAAATCAAACTAATAATGTGCTCATACATTCAAATCGAAGTCTAATGAAACTCTTTTCTTTTATATATTATGAGTCATATTAGACTCAGACTCAGATTCAGACTCTAGATCCATAGAGTCTTCAACATTTGTCATATAGTCTTCTATCATTGCCATTTTTTCTTTCTTGTACATGTGCAAAAAGGTTTTGGTTAAATCAAATTTATAATGGATATGTGATATGTTATTGTTATCCATAGATGTAGGAAAACAAAAGAATATGAAAGACTACATGGGAAAAATACCTCACAATAAATTGTGACATTGAAAATACACAAATTGTGATATTCATTAGGAGGCTTTATTGACCATCAACCATAAGAGTATCTCAAAGCCATAGCTGTACCAAGTGGAAAAATGGCGAATGTCACATCTATATCCACCTTAGCACAATTGTCACTACCGCCGTCCTTACATCTCCACTAGCTCTATTCGTATCACTAGCGTCACAACTCCACTATCATAGTACTCCTATCACCATGAACATCAACATTTTCATGCCATTATTATTATCACTGCATTATGTTTTCCTCACTATTCCTATATCCATTTCGGCATGTGTTGGAAATGTTATTTAAATCTAACATTTTTTTTTCAGAAACTCAAAGGAATAATCAAAAAAAGAAAAAGCAAGGAGGAAGATTTAAGATGTGTATTTATGGATTTAATTTTGAAATTTTATTTTTTATGGACTTGATTTTATGTAAATTTTGATTTAAGCTTTTATTTACATTTTGTATATCATCCATCAACTTTTAAAAACTTTTAATATTTTTTTTTATAAAAGGTTGGAGTATTATTAATTTTTATTGAGATATTTAAGAGGGAAAATGAATTTAATATGAAAGAGAGAGATAACATTTTATTAATTGAGATATTTTTGGAATATGAATTTAATAAATACATGTAGTTATTAGCATATAATAAGGATAGCTAGGGGTAAGGGTAAAATTAGAAAAAAATAATTAATATCTCTATATTCTAAAGTGACAAATAAATTGAAATAAGCTAAAATTTATAAATTGATAGTAATTTTAAACCAAAGGGAGTACAATGCAGATATACTATTTATATCCATAACATATTTTAACGAATAATCCTAAAAAATTAATGATAACTACTTACATTATACATTTTTTAATTAGAATTAAAAAAATGAATAAATACTTTATTCTTTTGTTTGGCGTATCATATTAAAGCAACTTATACAATTAAATATCAAAAAGCTATTTGTAATAAACTCCACTATGAAATGTAGGTGTCTTATATGTAATTCTTAATTACTAATTCGTATATAGCATTATAACAATTAAGATAATTTCATATACAATCATTACATGTCTAACTTCTCATAAAATTAGACATGCACAAAGACATCTGTCAAATTGTATTCTCGATCTACATAAAACTACCTCATATACAAATGATTTCAAACAGTTTTGGTTACATCAGCAACATGAAACTAAAGCCATTCAACAATATCTTGCAAAGCATTTTAACATGGATCAAGTAATTAAAAGTGAAATTTTGTAAAATATTTTAAAGGAAAACAACTATATTTAATCTTCAATGTTTAAAATGTAACAATTTTAGATAAAAAGATTGAAACGGATTGCAATTCTAAAATCTAAATAGCAATAGCATCAACTACACGTAATTATTGCCACCTAACTACACACTCAAGTATATAGCTTTTTTTTTTATATATATTTCAGCTGCTATGTATAATAAACCAAACATTTAATGAAAGTAATTTGAAGAGCAGTGGTGGCTCCAGAGAGGTGTTGGTTATACATATATTTATTTATATGAATTCTAAGAATTTTATACTTTAAATGAATAAATAGTTTTCAGATGGAAAGATTGAAAAAAAAAAGAAAAAATAGTTTTGAAGAAAAGAAAGATTTATATCAATTTCATTATTCAATACCAAATAACAATTTTAAAAATAAAACACATTTTTACATATAAACTTACTAAAAAATGCTTGGATAGTTAGGGATTTTTGCAACGGAATTAATTCAATGTCAATTAGCAACGAAATTCATAATAGATTTCATGTTATAGCGACAAGTGATTATTTTTTAAGATTTAGCAACAGAAAAAAATTCAAGACAAATTTCGTGACTAAATCTATTTATTTTATAGAAAATAAATATTTAATATATGAAATACATAGTGATAGAACTTATTACTTCGCTAACTTTTAAAAAAAATATAAATTAAAATTTAACATAAAATATTGTAGCAACGGGTCACATTTAAATGGACTTACAAAATACCTAGCCGTAACTCACAAATTGTGGGTTAAATAGATTGACTTACGACCTGTTTTTGTAACTCTAGTTTTGTTTTAAGAAATAAAAATAGAATATTGAATGAAAAATAAAAAAAAGTTTTAAACTTCAACTCTTAATCATATTATATATTACTATATGTGAATGATTGAAAACAAATAATTTTTGCCAAGGTAATCCAACATACTTTTATTTATTTTCTGAATATAACAGTCTCATTAGGGGTGTTAATTACATGTCTCCGACCCAATAACCTATCTCAACTTGAAGTTAATTGGATCATATTTGAATTTTTAAAATTAGACCTAATGTATTTTTGGGCAAAGTGCAAGTTATATATATTTTGGATTGACCTAACCTAACTTAATGTCACATAATTCTTTAAAACTTATAATTTTTTTAAAAAATTAATAATAAATTGTAAGGCTTCCATAAATAAATTAATATTTTTTTAATAACATGATAATATTTTTATATTGATATAATTTGTTTTGTAATATATATTGTAAACTATCCCTTAGTTTTAGTTTCATACTTTTAAAATTTTATGATTTAGCTATGCATTGTATGTTTTGTCTAAATATCAACTCAACCTGATCCTAGCTT
Source organism: Ormosia semicastrata (assembly GCA_029884595.1). Classification (NCBI taxonomy): domain Eukaryota; kingdom Viridiplantae; phylum Streptophyta; class Magnoliopsida; order Fabales; family Fabaceae; genus Ormosia; species Ormosia semicastrata. The sequence goes on from JAQQTO010000059.1 coordinate 10,419,025, forward strand.
AGTCATTAGTCAGGCCATGACCAGATTGGGTCCGAGTACAAAGAAAATGACCCAATCAATATATTGGGTCGGATTTTGGCCAAACTAAAACCCATCATATAGACACCCCTAAGTCTCATAATTGCTTTTGATGAGATTTAGAGAATCTTAACAATTTACAAATTGGCATTCAGATGGGCGATTAGTTTCCACAAGTCCGTAATCTTTTTTAGCCTAAACAATGTGTGGTTATCTAGGGGTGTCAAAATAGGTTAGTTCGCCCCATTCGAATCGGCTCATGTAGGTCAAGTTAAATTTTCGGTCGAGTTGGGCCAAACTTGTTGTCAGCTACCCAGCCAGGCCCTATGCAGGTTGCGGGCTGGGTTGAGTCGGTTTGTTGGCCCGAATTATTATTATTTTTAAAAAAATTCTCTTATATTCTTAACACTAAAATTTTTTATTCTTATATTTTATTATCATATTTTTCTTTTGCATACTTCAAATAGCAATAAATATTAAATAAAATTATTTTTTTGACACAAATACTAATTTATATTAGAAAAAAAGAATAAAACTTTTTCTATATTATAGAAATTATTCATTAAATAATTAAACGTTGGGCTAGCGGGTTGACCTTGCCTTTTGCGAGCCGGCCTGCGTCGGGTTGGGCCAATATCAGACTAGCAAGGTAAAAAGGGTTTGGTCATCAAAGTTTCATAAACTTTTGGTAGAAACGTAAGTGCTAAATGTATCAATGTAGACCAATTTTTTTTTGCTAAATGTATGTTTGGTTTTGATTAATTTTAAGAGAAAAACTATTTCTTTTAAAAGTTCTCTTAATAAAATTTTGATTATACATTATTGTCTTTTTTTTAGGCAAAAGAGTTTGGTGTTCGAGTTCAAACCCTAGTTAACTTAATTGATGTAATTCATTTTTATCAATTATGTCAATTATTATTAGCATTCTAAACTATTTTGAATATAAAATAAGCTAATTCAAATACATATTAAATAGCCTGCAAAAAAATTTGAATATGAATTTATCTCTCTATATATATATATTGCCTTGAAGATCATTAATGATAATGTTATTTATTAATCATTACTTGGAAAAAAAATTCTCTAAAATGATTCATGCATAGCCTAAATATATTTTTTAATTTTAAGAGAATTTTATTTAAAAAAAAGAGAAAAGTTATAAAAAACTAAATAAGAGATTGAGTTTGAAACATTATTGAAGAAATTGCAAATTAAGAAAAATACGAAGAGTAAAAATTATATAGGTTTTCATGTTATAGAAAATACTCACATAACATGACAAAATTAATTAAAATAAACTTTTTTTCTTTATTTTTTTATTATATTCATACAACTTACATGTAAATAATGAAATTAAAAAATTAAAAATTAAAAAAGTAAAAATTTTATGTTTATCATGAAACAAAAAACACTTACATAACATGATAAAATAAATTTTTTTTACTCTATTTATACGACTTACATGTAAGTACAATATTTTATTTAATTTTTTTAAATTAAAATAAAATAATTTAAACACATTAAATATAGGACTCATTGCTCAATTTATCGTTGGGAAATGGTATAATTTTACGGAAAATGTGTCTTATAATTCTTTTTAAGAGTTGTATTATTATTTATACTATTTTTACAGATTATAATTAAGTAAAAAAAGTAATAAAAAAAATACATGATTAATGATATGAAAAAGGGTGTAAAAAGGAATGTTAGAGAAAAAAGTGATAAGAAAATTAAAGTAATAATTTTAATGCGCGCGAGGAAGCAACGGCGTGCGTGGCACGTGACTAAGATCAGCAGCGTTCAGCTAATTGCAAGCAACGCAACGCAACGCAGTTCAGTTACGCACTAGGCTCTTCTCTTCATTTCCACTCCAGCTACAACACTGTTACTTGTGCCATTCCTTCTTCACTTTTGCTTCTTCTCGATTCTAGCGCCGACACCATTGCAAAGTTTCTACACACACCTGTTCCTTCAAACTTTGACGATTCTATAGCTGCCCACTGCGCACCGTTCCGCTGACGCGACTCCAACTCAACAAACCGAGTCGACTCGCGTAACTCGGAAGGGTCAAAGAGAAACAGAGCAGAGTCCCAACCAAGTGCACTCCGGTGCTTCCAGAAGGTTCGCCTTATCAGTCTTCTACTACGCCCTTCATACTCGTAATCACTGCATTGAGTGAAGCACGTTAATCCTCTTTATGCATTGCAATTAGGGTTTCTGGTTTCATTTTTTTAACTCTCTTTATTGATGCGTTTTACACGTTCTATGAAATTCCTGTTTCGACGTGTCTTCTTGTTTTTTTCATTGTAAAGAATGAAGATGTTCTTAGGTTCGTATCTGCTGAGATTTGAAATTTACTTTGATGTTTGTTTACTTGGAATGTTCTTTGTTCTTTGTATTAAGTGCATGTTTGGATTTGATTATAAGCTATTTTGAGCACAATAAGTTAATCCAAACACACACACAGACACACACTAAATGTGGACTTTATTCTTGTAATCCTGCAGATGTCACTGTATATTGGTAACCTCTCTGAACACACTCGAAGAGATGAACTAGATCGTGTTTTCCGTAGATTTGGTCATTGCAATGTTCAGCTGAAAAGAGAAGGCTATGGCTTTGTAGTATTTGACTTCCCTTCGGCTGCGGCAAAAGCTTTGAGAGCACTAAAAGGCAGAAATATATGCGGGGAATCGCTGACTCTAACATGGTCCAATAAACAGCCTACTAAAAATTTTCAAAGATTTGCTAAGGGTGGTAGAACCTACGAATCGCAACGCATGAGGAATTCTGACAGATTAGGCTATGCAAGAAGGAAAGTGGGTTTCAATGGATGGAGGAATCACAAGATGGGTAATGTTGGAAGGGGTGAATCTGTTGATGTTCCTGGTGAAGAAAGGGGATATCGTCAAGATGATTTTAAAGATTATGTAGGGGAAGAAAAAGATTATGGGGGAGACTCTCCAAATGAAGGTGGTGGAGTCGTACCTAACCTGGAGGACAACAGTAGATGGGGTGAGCTGACTCATGACCCATCAATTGATGGTGGGAATTTAAATGCTGTAGAATTTGATCGATATGAACCTTACCATGGCTATGACAGGAAGCATGACAATGAAGATTATGATGTAGGTTACTCTTGTGGTTCTCCTGCAGCAAATTCCCAAGAGAACATGGGCAGAGCACAGATTGGCGAGGAAACCTCAAATCGTCCCAATGACTCAAAATTCCAGAAAACTTGTTATACATGTGGTGATTCAGGTCATAAAATGCAAAATTGTCCAAAAGAACATTCTTCACGGAGAGAATATAACAGGTTGGACGTTGGACAGAATAATAAAAGAGATAGAAAACATAGAGTTGAAGATGAGAATAAATTTGGATCTGGTTCCTGGGAAAAGCTGCGGTCAAGTGGGGATGCTTTATCAATGAGGCACCGGAGAGATGACCGGAGGGTGTCTGGTTCATGGCAATACCATGCACCATTAAGAAATGAATCATCCCCTATAACAAAGGAAACTGATGGGTATCGAAGAAAGGAGTATGGAGGAAAGAAGCGAAGCAGAAATGAATTAGAATCACCTAAAAGATCTAGGGTAAAGATATCAAAGCCGTCAATCTCATCCTCTCTGCCTTCAGATTACTCGGCATCTCGCCCACTCTCAAATTCTCAATCATCCAAGTCCTTGCCGAGATCTAGTTCCCGTTCTAGATCAAGATCAGTGTCTTCTAGAGGACGTTCCTCTTCTTCAAAGTTAAGGTCTTTTTCCAAATCTCAATATTATAGAGGCAGAAGTTTAAATTCTAGGAGGTCAACCTCCCCTACATCTTTGTCTGTATCACTCAATCAGCCTTTACCACCATCTCCAAATAAAATCCAGTTGAATTCAAAAAGCTCATCGATTAATGCTACTGCTCTTGAATCTGCGGATCATTTGGTTGCACAGGGACAACTTATTGGCAGTGCAATGGAATTGGAGAATCTTCAATCCAAGGATACAGGTATTGCTGTAAATGGAAATACTGCAGTGTACACCACAGTGGTGGATGCCATGGAAAAGGACCAATATATACAGAAGGACAATAATGAAAATCGTCTTCTCTTAAACCCATCTGATGGAGTAACAAATTTAACCAAACCATTTGTTGCTGGGAATTTGTCTCCAGGGATAGTGAAAGAGACAAGGGGCTTTCAGCATTCTGGAACACTGATGATGGATAATATTCCAACAGAAATTCAGAAGCCAGCTTCAGAAACTCATGTCAATCCCCATTCTGGTCTTTCAACATTCATATCCGCAGAGGAAATGTGTATGGTTCTTAAGAACTATGGCCTAGAACTTCCAAAAGATGATGAAAATAATTTAACAATGGATGCCTTCTTTGGTTCTGCTCGGTTGTGGCCTTGGCATATTGTCTATTACCGTAGGTTGAAGAAGGGCCCGATTTCAACTGAGAACTATGCCAGGCGGGTTGCTCAGAATCAGGAATTTGGCATTGTTGATAAGTATATAAGAAGCAGTAGTGGATGGGGAGAATTCAGTCTTGAGAACTCTTAATAGTTAATATTGCTGCTACAAATGATGCCTCTTTGGTAGATTTATCCTCATAGGAGCTCAGTATCTTTTGATATTTCTTCTTTTCAGCATGGCTCCCAATGGAATTCAGATGTGATTATTCAGTAAAGATTTTCAAGAAGTTTGCCCAGGTAATTATGCAAATCATACCATAATTCATCATATTGCCTTTGCCTACTTTTAGTCTCATTCAATTATAGTGCAGTGCCATTTAAAAAATGATAACATATATAACAATGGTAGTATGCTGAATGTTTGAATGGTGGTACAGATTCTGGATTGACAGGAAATGTACACTGTTTGTTAACATACTAGTACTACAATTATTAAAAAAATAATTTATTCTGTCTTCCTGATCTTCTATGTTTCAAATTTCTGTCTAGTAGTTTGTCATCTTTCAATTATTTTATTATACCTGAAAAATGGCTATATTGGTTTCACTCTCTGGTCTTTACTCTTGTTTATTAATGCTATATTATATTATTGTATTTTTGTTCATGGCTTCTATCAACAGAAAGCAAACTCTTAAACCAAGAAAATGCAAATCTGACCAAGAAAAAGGCGAAAAGCAAAGCTAACTCTTGAAAGAAAAAAAATGCTTCTAGTATCTCATTCATAAAGATTGCAGAAGGGGCAGTCTCACAAATGTCGCCCAAAAAGCGATGTACCGTGTGTCAACAATTTTGAAGAAAGTTACAAATATTCCCAATTTAAAATTATTTTAACTTTAGAGTATTTATAACATTTTTAAGTTAAGATATTTGTAACTTTGGTCAAAATTCTTGTAACTTTTTTCCAAAGAGTTGTAACTGGGTACATTGCTTTTTGGCTGACGCATGGGAGACTCCCCCTTTCTGAATAAGCTTTTAAAGCTTTTAAAAGTTATGGTGAGGATGAGCAGAAAGAGTGAGAAGGTTGATGGGTAGAGACTAGAAGAAGGAAAGATCACTGTGCCATCGTGAACGCCGTGTGAGGAAGAAGACCACTGCACTGTGAACGCTACTAGTGGAAGAGGGCCACTATGCATGAAGATCGCAAAGGAAGAAGGGACTATAGGAACTTAATAAACCTGGCCTTTTTATGAAGTGGGATGCATCATTGGGCTACTTGAGCTGGACACTGTACATACTCATGTCCATCTGTGTCACTGGTGCACCAGTGTCAGAAACGTGTCTGACACCAGTACGGCGAGCTTCTCGCCGTGTCCATGTTTCCTAGGGTATGTTCGACGCAAACAAGCTAGAAAAATTGAAAATTGAGCCGGACACTGCACTGGTACTACTAGCTTCTCACTGTGTCTATGTTTGCCACAGTATCAGTATAGCAGTTTTCAGTTCTATGTTAATATTGTGTAGGCCTCACAATGATAATCTTATGAATGTTAACTGTTTTATTGCTTCTAACTTTATCATTGTTGGATGTTGAAATCACACAATTTAGGGATCAGGATTCAAACCAAGTGATTCCATCCAGTTCCCATGAGGAAAGATTTATTGTGACATTATTACTAGCCAACAATTAATGAACATTGCCAATACGCCAGAATATTATGATTCTGGCAATTTGGTTCAGCTGCATTTCCAATCTATTGAGTGGATTATGATAAAGTATAAACCTTTTTCCAATCTACTGTTCTGTCTTTCTGCTTGGTAGTCCTGGCAGAATCCATGAATTGTGAGCTTTGCATTCAGAGAGTAGCCTCTTAAGTCTGTTGGTATTTAACATCAATAGCCATGTATCAACATCTAAGAAGCACCAGTATGGCTCTCAGGTCGTCGTACCGGTGTCCGGTACATTTTTGGCATAGGTACCGTACCAGACGAGGTGAAACGTTCACTTTGTGCTTAAAAAAAATTGATATAAAAACTTGAACAGGGGAGACGCCTCTGCCTTGGAAACAGTTTGAGACCCACTTAATCACTAAGCCTCCTATGCATTGACGCTCCAACTTCCACTTCCGACGAAGCCTTGTACCTTCGATCTTGCGGTTTTGGCTTTTAAGCCAGTGTGTTGAAGAGTGCCAAAACTCAGAAGAGATAGTGCTTTTGTCCATTGAGTAATGATACTACTTTTGTTCTATTTGGCAGCTTTTGATTTTTTTTGTCTTATTATTTTTGGCAACTAATGATACATCACATTTTATCAATTAAAAAATAAATTTTACTATGTTTCTTTTATTTTCAAAAACTAAAGGATGGATCTTTTAGTATTTTTCATCTTTTATTTTTATGTTTTTCAAAGTTTAGTAATAATATATTATTCTATTTCCAAGATATTCTATTTTTGCATGCATTTTTATGTTTTATGAGATGATATATATAATTTTTCATACATCTATTTTATCTTGTCGTACCCTGTATATTGTCGTACTCGTATCTTGAATTTTTTAAAAATGACGTATCCCTGTATCATACCCGTGTCATACCAGATACTTGTACTCGTATCCGTGCATCATAGATCAATATTCAAGATTGTAGAAAACCTGAAAAAAAGAAAAGATTGTAGAAAACCATTGTTGACATCAATTCACATATGAAGCAAGCACCAAGTTACACTTGTATCTAATAGCAAAAGTGCAAAACAAAAGTTAACCTTTTATTCTTTCTTGGTTTGCATCAAATGGTCAACTACTTTTAGGTGCCGTTTGGCATATGGAATTGCGCTTGGAATTGAGCCTTGGATTTGGAATTGGAATTGGAATTGGACCTCCCAATTGCAATTACTTTGTTTTGTGTGTACATTGGAATTGGAATTCAAATTCTGAGTTCAATTTCATGGAATTCAAAAATAACTATTTTATGCTATTTCCAATTCTTAGCTTAGATTTTAAGAATTACAATTCAAAGCACAAAAGTTAAAAGCAATATTTTATATGGCTTAATTATCTTTTTAGTCCCTCTAAATATAGTCATTTTTGGTTTTGGTCCTTTTAAAATTTTTGATCTCGTTTTGGTCCCTTTAAATTTTGAGACAAGTGAAACTAGTCCCTATCGTTATCTCATCTCTTTTAAGTGGTGAAGTGGCAAATAGCGCTCTATGTCAACATTGCCACTTGTCTTGATCTCAATTCCTTTATGCCACGTGGATGACAAGTCATCAACCTAGGTCTCGCCCATCCACATCACTTCTTCCTCTTTTTCTTCCCCAATGTGCAGAAACATTCAAGCCCTAATTCTCCCTCCCTCCCTCACTTGTTTTGTTCCTCACTCTGTAGGGACAATTCCAACATTGATTCTTCCTCCCTTAGCTTGTTTTCTTCGTTCCCCACATTTGCTTCCTCATTCGTGACCAATTTGTTGCCTTTTTTGGTCCCTCACCCCTGACATTTGCAGAGACATTAGGGGGTGCTTCTTGGCAGCCACACCAGCTAGGTATTTCCTAACTCAACCACCGATCCTCCACCTTTTCTGACGAGGCTATCTGAAACCTCCCTAACAGTCCCCAGCGAAATGCCGGCCAAGTCACCACTTTCATCCTCGGTTCCCACCACTGGAACCAGTTCAATGCCCTTCCTTAAAACAACCACTACTGTAACTTCCTTCTCTACTTCTGGGATTTGGTTGATCTCAAAGTAGCGTTCGACCCGATAGATCCACCCATAAGGATCATCTCCCGTGAAATATGGAACCTCCAGCTGCCTCACATGGTCTTACCTTCTGTCGTCTTTGTTGGTTCCTCTACTGTGAGTACTTCCCCCTCCTTTTGGGCTCTTGCGCCCATTTCCTACTGCTTCAGTGATTTGCTCTATCATCGTCCTCATCATCTCTTGAAATCGCTGCTCAATGGACTCCATCTGCCGTTCCACCACTTCCAATATGCTCTCTATGTGTGTAGATACCATCCAAACGTTCCCCGGATCGGAAGCTCTAATACCAATTGATAGGTACTGGTTTTATTAAAGGAATTAAATAGGAACTTCAAAGAGTAGAGCTCCGGTTACAGATTTCGAAAATTGGAAATATAAGGGAACTATGGAATAATAGAGAAAATGAAAGAACAATCAGAGGTGTGATACTCAGCCTTTGCCTTTGGCCTAAGCCTCCCCAAGATTACCCAAATTCTCCACATCCCATACAAAGGTTGAGGTCTTGCTTACAGTACAAGCAAGACCTTTCCAAACTACAATTATTGAACTACTTCTTAGGCACAACTTAGTAGAGTGCAATTTATTAGAAACAACTCCCAATTCTACCATCCATATTACAGTCCATTCTACCGTCCATTTTCCTATCCATTCTACCATCCATTCCTTTTATTATTTCCTTTCCTTTTATAGGTATACGATAATGGCTCATCACCATGTTGCCACCAACATCTATTTGCATCCATCACCACCAGAGACATAATCTGACAACACAACCTTTATTGGAAATTATATTTATAATAATTTAAACTTGTATTATTTATTAATTTAAATTTAATTGTTTTAGATATTCCTTATAAATTATTCAAGCAATAAAATTCAAATTCAATTTTGAATTGCAATTTTATACATCAGTTCTTTATTTGTTCCAAACAAAAAATTTAAGATTCTTAATCAATGCCAATTATGTCCAATTCTGCCCAATTCTGTCAGAATTGGAATTGAAATAGAATTTAGAACTGTAATTCCAATTCTGTCATCCAAATGTTCCCTTTATCTTACATGATTCTGAGGACCTATCTTGTTCAATTTTAATCATTCCTGATTCCTGAAAACTGAAAAGCTCTTCATGGAACCATATAAGATGAAATTGATCATTGAGCACTGGATCAGTTGTATCTGTCAGTTGCCACATTTTGGATTTCCCATCATGTGGAAAAGGTGTGGTCTTCATAAGCTGTGATTGCATATTGATCTACTCAGGAAACTGAGTTAATTGCATGTAGGGTGCACAACCCGACCCGCCAACTCGACCTGATCCGATCACATATATCCGGGTTGGTTCGGGTAATCGGGTCGGTTCGGGTCAAATTTGATAAACTTGTTGAATATCGGTTCGGGTAACGGGTTTAGTGAACCAACCCGATGACCCAATAAAACGACGTCGTTTTGCCTATATTCAAGTTTTTTTTTATTTTTTCTTACAACTCGATCCGGTGACCCGACCAACCCAACCAACCCGATTAAGCCGATTAACCAAAATCGGGTTGGTTTGGTTCGGGTTACTCAAATTTTTTCCGCCCGACCTAACCCGAACTCACATGACTGGCTTGGATTTTTTCTCTCCTAAACCCATCCGACCCGACCCGACCCGTGATCACCCTAATTGCATGGCTGTCAATTTAAAACACTGCCTTTATCTTTTCTAGGGTTGCGCAGGAGAGAGAAATTAGGAAAGAAAGTATTTTGTTCTTCATTCTGTAAGGTGTACAGATAACACCTCGTGGAGTATTAACTATCATAACTGTCACTGTTAAGTGGTTAAGAATTAGTTGATATAACAGTTAAGTAGTTAGTGCTATTAGCTGAGCAATGTTTAAGTATTGTGGATTCATGGTGTGTAGCTCACTAGTATATATACTTCACAGATAAGTTAATCTATGATGTTCCTTTCATTTTCTCCAATTCCTCGTTCTAATATGGTATTAGGAGATGAATCTGCTTCCACATCCTCTCTTCTTCCTCATCTCTGATTCTCTTTCTTTTCTGCCATGAAGGGTACCTCGTGCCCCTTCTACCTCCATCATTCTGACAGTCCTGGCTTCATACTTGTGTGCCAAGCATTAATGAGAGAAAACTACATTTCATGGAGTCGTGTCACGAAGGCACTCTGTCAAAAACAAGTTTGGCTTTTTTGATGGATCAATTCCACAGCCAGCTGATTATCCTCAACTGCTTCAAGCCTGGACTCGCATCAACAACATGGTGATTTCCTAGATCTAGAACTCTGTCTCAAAAGAGATTGTATCCGGTATCATCTACTGTCAATCAGCTGAAGAAATTTGGAATGATCTCAAAGATCGTTTCCAACAGCAAAATGGCCCAAGAATCTTCCAGCTGAAGAAAGAGCTATTGAGTCTCAACCAGGGTCAGAATTCTGTTAGTCAATACTACACTAAGATGAAATCCATCTGGGAAGAACTCGATGACTACAAGCCTGTGTACTTGCTCTTGTGATGGAATTAAGCCATTGTTGGATCATGCTCAGACAGAACACCTCATGACTTTTGTGATGGGTTTGAATGATACTTTTGCCCATGTTTGTGGCTAAATTCTGCTCATGGACCCTGTCCCTCCTGAGTAAAGTCTTTTCCTTGCCATCCAAGAGGAAAGCAAAGGGAAATTGGTCTCAACAGTTCCATGAAGGACGATTCTCACCTCACATTTGCAGCTAAATCTGATTCCTCATTGGCCAAGCCTACTAAAAAAAGATCGTCCAATCTGCATTCACTGTGGTCTACTTGGCCATAGTGCTACGAAATTCATGGATATCCACCTGGATAAAAGCTAAGATCCAAGGAGAATGCCACCCAACCTGCTGCTCGTCAAGTTTTCCTTTCTGAAACTAAAGATACTGCAGCATCTAATTCAGTTTTCATGAACTCAGTACCAACAGTTGTTAGCCATGTTGGCTTCTCAGATGTCACAGGCAACCAAACCAAATGCTGAGCCTTACATTTCTTCTTCTTCTTCTTCTCCAATCTGCAGGTATCATTTCTTCTGCTACTTCTCATTTTTTGTCTCTAGTACATATTCTTGGATCATAGACTCGGGTGTTTCTTGTCGCATTAGTTACACCTAATATGGAGGGACCTTTTGACTTCTTGAAGGACCAGAGTCTTTAAATCTTTTAAATTCTTATTGAACTTGAAACGTTCTGACTTCTTGAGCCACTTGATTCTCCACTCACTCTTTAAAGTGATTGACAATTTGTTTTTGTAACACCTTGAAAAATCAACAGTTGTCGCAAATACATAGAAAAAAGGCCGAAGGACAAATATTCGACTGCTTGTTGCTGTGTTAAAACAAATGCCTATGCTGAAAATTGGTAGACTATTTTGAAAGAATATCTAATGAGTTTGGTTGGGCTCTTTTGAGAATGGCACACCGAGGTTTCAAATTGAGTCTTCTCTGAGTGGATACTCTGAACATCTGATAGGTATTTCGACCAAAATATGATTTTTTTTTAAAAATGTATTCAGTGGTGGTTGTATTCATACGTAGCTGCAAATTTTATGTATTCAACATGATTTTCATGAGAAATGAAATTGTTTTCCACCAGAGAACACTTGAGAACAGTGTCAAAGGTGGTAACAAATCTTGAACAATCACGAGGGATTTTATGTTGTTTAACCTAAGCTTTTAATGGATAAGCCTTCATATATAATTAAACTCTCTTGAAATTTAGACTCAACTTGTTTTCATCCTTATTAAATATGCTGTGTCAGATATTCTTATCCATGAAGTGATGCTTTGTTTGTATCCTTGTAAAATATGAATATGCATTTATGAAAATTAAGGAACATTTAGTGAGCTTTTATGGTTGCAGGTTAGCTGTGTCATGGAGAAAAAGGTGTTGCTCATCATCCTAGGTTATCCCATTGACTGGTGGACTATAGATTCTCTCTTTTATTTTTAATTTTTTTTGAGGAGGCTGGTTTTTGGATTGAAACTCAATAGATCTTTGTGTGAATATTAATATCATGTGTCTATGAACAACCATAGGGAAAGTAGGAGTCAGGAAGGAAAGAAGCATCCTTAATGGTTAATTAGTTACTTTGATCAACGGGATACTATGCAAGACAGAAGACGCATGGATATGGATAGCACAAGGGCGAACATGCAATTTACTAGTGTTACTAAACGAATGTGATTGTCATATGAACAAACGGGAACTATAAAACGACTAAAAACTGTGATGAATGATAATATTAATCCACAGTTTACGCATCGGTGAATAGCATTTAATATTCTAAAAAAATAATAATAAACAAAGTGGAAATTGTAGCGGATATCAATTACCAACGATATGTTATGAGCCTAAGACTAGTCCCAGCGATTCTAGGACTTGCTGTACCTTTCTTATTCACTTGTCCTAAGTTTATTCTTATTTCGTGATATCTTTATTGTACTTTATCATATTGATGACTGATTTAATGCATTGATGTTCCTTCTTCCAACCCCATCGCTTAGTGGTGATCTCCTTATCTGTAGTTTCGGTTGAGCCTCTGGCCCCTCATCTTGATGAGTGATGACCTCTGCCGCACTCTCTCTCTCTCCCCCCCCCCCCCCCCTGTGAACCTTAGTTGAATTGCACTTGTTGTATTGATGACACTGACAGCATGAGTGCCTGGGTTGATTGATGCCTTGATGGAGTTTGCATGTATCTGATTTAAGAAGAGTGAAATAAAAAAATTAAACACAGATGAACCGGAAAAAGGAAAGGATAAATCAATGGTAGGTAAACAAAAAAGGATGCCGGCCTGTAGACAGATGTGGGCAATGCCTTTATTTATTTTGGGGGGGGGGGGGGAATTAAAAATGTGTAACCCATTTTAGTTGAGAAATGTGTAAAATGTAAATGAAGGTGCAATGCAAAGAGAGATGGTCATGGACATGGGAGCTATTCGCGGAGTAAGCAGGAGAAAATGGATGTTAAAGGTGGGCATTTATCATCTGAGCGAAATATCTCCCTCATTATTCTCAACCGTCTCAATTACTCTTGCATTTATGTGATTTAAATGGTCTTAATAGAATCGCCTTTTTTTTCAATGCTCGGAACTACCCAACCCACCCCCACTTAATTGATTATCCTTCTCTTCCAAACCCACAATAAAAATTTTATACATCACGATATATGACTTTCATGCCGATGCTCTCATTATACTCGTGGATGATGGCTGTAACTTGTAATTTTTATTATTCTTTGAGCTATTATTATTGGCAAAACTTGCCATTCACTACTTTATCATGCCAGGGAAACTGATTTTGCCTTGGTGATATAGATACTACCCTTAAATTGTGAGCAGGCAATCTACAAGAGAGTAAACTAACACTATCTCTTGCCATTAGTTGCCAACCATTATGCTTAGGATTTCAACTTAGATGCCCTATTAGTTAATTTTGCCGAAAAGATACACGTCAAGCATGTTGAGGTGCACGAGTCCCTGCTTGCTTAACTTTGCAGGTGGTCACTGCTGTGGACTGAGCTGTAAACATCGGTTAGGTCCGTCTACCAGCCATCATGGTTCATGAGTTTTACAACAACCTAGTGGGCCTTGTAATCTTCTTTAACTGTTAACAAAGTACAGAGGATCTACATGCTTTCACACAATAAACTTTCGATGCTGCTAGTTTAATGTGTCTCAATTTTAACTTTTTAATTATATATACGGTGGCTAACAATAACAACGTGCGTGCTTGGTTGGATGAAACAGTAATATCATTGAGAAAGAGAAAATAGAGTCAAGATAAACTAGGGTTGATTTTCACCTAAAATTTCAGTAAGCAAACTACGAGGGCCCTGAGGTCAAGTCCTATTACATTGTTGCTGAACCCAGATAGAGTCACATAGATACCCCTACTCCCCTAGCATTCTGAAATTTCCCAGTAACTTTCTATATATAACTAGAATAATGCTATTTACGATCCACTCTTACTCTTTGCATCCCTTGCTTTGACAAAAATTTTGTGATTTCCTCACTAAGTAGAGGGAAAAAAAAAGGGTAAAAAGTGGAGCGCACGTAGCACTACTCATAGAAGGGGAAAATATAACAAAGATTAAAAAGAAAAAAAAAGATATTCAAAAGGAGATTCCTAGGATTAAAAGCTAACATGTCCTACTAGTGACAGAGAAATGCAGAACTGGCAACATGGGGTAGCCTACTACTCTAGCTCCTCCTTATGGTAGGGTTGTTGTTGTCATGGAGGAAATCAAGCAAAACGGTGCTTTTGCACTTGGGGCACTTGGGGTCATCCTCAGAGAGCATCACATACATAAGGCAGCGAGGGCACCCTACTAGCACCATGGAAGTGGCTTCAGGGCTATTAGAGTATCTCAGGTTGTTGTTGTTGTTGTCCTCTTGGTTGAGCTCCGTGGACACACAAGAGCTTGGCGGCGATGTCGGCGACACCGTCACCGATCGGGTTGGCGACTGCAGTCTCCGGTCAGCCCTTGGTGGGGATAGGTTCAGCTTCAAGTCAAGCTTTGGAGCACTCCCATTTCTGCGACTCATGGTTTTTGCCTCTTCTTCCCTGCAAAGTACCGTTACCTGTTTTGACACAAACTATTAACCACAAAAGAAAAAAGGAACATAAAAAGAGTCCAATTCCATGACCAAAAAGAAAAAGAAAAAACAGAGAAAATTGGAATTCAAAAGAGACTGCACACAAAAAAAAGGTGATCAGTGATCACTCACTGTGTTATTACATTAGTTATGTACCTTGAAAAAGGTTGGAGGAGCAAGTTGTGGCTAAAGCTAATTCAGGGTGAGGATGAGCTAGTTTGGAAGAGAAAAAGGGCTGGCCTGAATGGTCAGAAGGAGAATGACAAAGTTTGGAGCATAACAAGCTCCGGCACCAGCAAAGTGATCTGTGTTGCGGGGTTGGACCTTGAAGGCCATTTTATATAAGGAAAATGAAGGGGGTGATTTAAAGCTTAATTTAATTGTGGGAGAGAGGTGGAGAAGGGTATAGGGTCAAGAGAGAGGAGAGAGAAAGAGAGTGATGGAACTGAATTGAATTGAATTGAAGTATTGGGTAGAAGAAGAGTGTAAATTGTGGCCAGGAAATGTATTAATTGTTTGGAAAAATCCCAAGAAGTATGCAGGAAGGGGAAATTTGTAGTAAATATTGCAATTACAAAGTGCAGGGTGAGGGCCTTTCTTCATTCATTGCTTATATGAGAGTCGTGTTTAAGAGTCTCAGAGCAATACAGCATGGGAGAACACACAACGGCTTTTAAAGCTAAACCCATATTTATAAAGAAAAATCCAACCCCACCAAGAAAATTTAATAGCAAGCACAGAGTATTTTCAACTAGCAGCAATGGAAAACCAAATGTAACAGCCTCTCAAATTTAAATATTCAACAGTACCCCCAAGAAAATGGAAACAAACTTAATGAAAAAATTATAATAGGAGCTAGATGACGACACCCTCATTAGATGAAATTGATTGAAACGACGGTTGTTTGTTTAATGTTTAAATGCTAAATTTACGTTTGGATAAATTTTTTTTTTTAATAACACTTGTCTCTCATTAGATCTTCTTCTCTTGCTGCATATTGCAAAAGAATGATAGACTCGTAGCACGTGGCAGCAACCTCTCTCCCTGATTCTCCAAAAGGAAATAAGAAAGAGAACATTTTTCTCTTTTGGATTGAGGTATTCAGGAAAGGCTTTGGTGTTTTTAACCTTGTGGCTGAGCTAATTATGAATCTAGTTTAGTGAATGGATTTCTCACGGTCTGAATCTCTGTTGTTCTTTTGAGGAATAAGTTCTCACTTGCTTTGGGAAGTACATGATGTGCACCCGACAGACATTACAGGATCTCATTGTGTTTTATCATGGGGACCAATGGACCATTGATTATTTTCAAAACAATATTGCCATCACCAAGAAAATGAATGCTTTTTTGTCAATTTTATTCATGAGCAAGAACATGCTGCTATGGAGCATTTACTAGATTCGAACTCCAATTGTGCCCACAATGGCTACCTTTAGGCTTTAGGTTTGGTTTGCTTTGTGAAAAATTGTAGCTTTCGCATGGTTTCCCTGTAAGACAGGGATCAAACTATAAAATTTATTAGTAAATAAAATATATGTACTCATTTAAATCTATTTAGTCATTTTTTTAAAATATCATAAAGTTCTTGCTTAAGGGATATAGGTATTATTGAATTGTTTAAGAACTACAGAAAGTAGTTTTGTTTGGAGTAATTTTGGATTCTTAACTATTTTACTCTTATGATATGACAACACTTGGTTTTGTTTATGAGATTCAAATTTTATTTCCTCTTTTTTCTGTCTCCAATTTTGCCTATTGACAACTGAAATTAAAAAAAAAAAAAGTGTCTATTGACAACTAGTAGTTGGTAATTTTTTTAAGGAAAAGAATAAAGAGATCTTTAAATTTTGATTTTTTTTACAAATCATTATTACTAAATTTAAAACATTCTCAATTAGTTCTTGAACTTTAATTAATATCTCAATTGATCATTTTTTTAATTTAAATCTATTAATTTATTAATGATAATATTGTATGATAATATTTTATTTATATTAACATTAATTATGAACTGTTTATTAATTAATTTATTAAAATTTAATTTTAAATATATCATATTCCTTATCCTTACAAAATAAATAAAACAAATTTATTTTAAAGCAAAATTTGTTTTTATTTATTTTATAATAATAAAATGTATTTATAATAAAATTTTAATAAATAAATTAATAAATTATCTAAAATTAATGTTAATACAAATAAATATTGTTATTTAATATTATTATTAGTGAATTAACAAATTTAAATTAAACAAAAAGGTTTATTGATATATTAATTAAAATTTAGAAATTAATTATAAAAATTTTAAAGTTTGTAGTGGTTATTTACAAAATGATCAAATTTTATGGGACTTCATTTTCTTTTCCGTTTTTTTTTTACATGAGTTATCAATATCTAATTGAGGGATTGGATTAGTTCATATAAAAATAAAATAAAATTGAGGGATTGGATGACAGGGAAGAAAATGAGACAAAAAATCTGATTCTAACTATGATAGTGTAAAATAACTTCACATTGATAATAAATTTAAATTAAATTCTAAAATATAAATTGTCTCCACATAGCTGTCAATCGAATAAAGAATTTGGTGATGGGTAATGGGTAACTGGAGTGCCTTAATATCTTGCATAGTTGCATAATTATGTCTCCATTATTTATTGAGATTAGAAAACTAACGAAAATCAAACGTCAAGGAAATTATGAAATCTGATGAAGTGAGGAAAATCACCTACTCATAGGCATTTCATTTTCTATATTAGGAACTTTATGGTTAATGTGACATATAGAGCTGAAAAAACGGGTTTAACTCATTGGGTTAACCTGTTAATCTGTTATTTTTTTGTGGATTGAATTTAGTGATTGAACTTATATTTTTTTTTTCAACCCGCTTATCCTGTGGATTAAGCGGGATGGGGGCGAGTTGACCTGTTAAGTTGACTCTTTTCTTTTAAAAAAAAAGATAAGTGATACTATAAATGAAAAGTTCTTTGATGTTATATAATTTATGTTTGAATATTTAATTAGATTATTTTAAAAATTATTTTTTAGATATGTAGTTTGTAATTTTTTATCATTATTATTTATTATTTTTTTAAAAAAATTTATAATATTTTTTGATTTTTTATATATTTTTTTTTATTTTTTAGGTTAAGCGGGTTGACCTGCCAACTCATCTACTTTTTCTTGTTTTATTTTTATGCTAGCTAACCCGCTAACCCGCTAACCCGTCAACTCACTTTAAAGCGGGGTGAGTTGGCACTTCCAACCTATTTCTTAAAACTGGTCAACCCACTGCCCCGCATTTTAGCGGGTTGAGGCGGATCGAGACAGGTCGGGGCAGGTTGGCCCGTTTTTCTAGCTCTAGTGGCATAGGTAACCCGCTTTAAAGATATGCTGTTGCTTACTATAAATAGACAACAATACCATCCCATTCTCCTTGAGACTTCAACATCTCATAGATGACAGATAAGATAATAAGAAGTAAGGGTGTTAACGGAACAGGTTTACTCTAATCCAAACTCAATATGATATTTTGATTAGACCAATATTTTGGACTCTAACTTGACTTGATTAAGATTCGACAAATAAGCGGATTAAGATCGAGTTGATTCGATAATAAAATAAATTGTATAAATATAGACATTTATACAAATAAGTCATAAGATTTTAGAAGTAGAAAACTAAAAATATTTATTGTTTTATAATATATATTTCGAAATAGTTGATATCAACATAAATATATTATAGTGTGATGCAAATAGTATTGATTTAAGTTAGAAAGTTTTATTATTTATCACTAATTGTAAAAAAAATTATAAGTTTTAAAGTATTATGTAACACCGGGTTAGGATGGGACAACCTGAAACATAATCCTAACCTGACCCAAAAATACACTAAGTCCAATTCATAAATCTCAAACCCATCTAAATTGACTTCAGGTCAAGACGGGTGTTTACATTAAAATTTGTCAAAGACAAATCTCGATTCGAGTTATCACTCTGGGAAGGGAATCTCTTCCTCTCAAGTGCTTGATGATTTGAGAAATAGGTGTTTGAATTAAAATATAAAGCAACAAATGCAATTAACAAGTAATCGAATTTGACAAGAAATGAAATAAAGCAAGTAAAGAATGTTACCAAGTGGCCTCAATACTCAAGAGGGGGGGTGAATTGAGTATGAAAACTAAGTTCACAAATCTTTCACAAATCGTTTGATAACTTATTTTTGTTGAAGCTATTGAATGATTAGAGATAATTGGAAGGATGAGATAAACACTTTTACTTATAACAGAAATAGTCTACGGAGACAGTATCCAAGAAAATCAATAAAACAAGTATACAAAATAAACAAGAGGAGGGTTTAGAGATAACAAACACAGTTGTTTATCTGATTTGATCACCAATCCACTTGTGATCTACGTCGATCCCAACAACTTGAGATTTTCCACTATATCTTCAAGCTTCAATGGGTGCTTGACAACCACTACAACCTTGAGCACTCAACCCTTTTGGGATACCTCACCCTTGGAGCTTGAGTCTCTTCAACTAAGGGATACCTCACCCTTTACACTTTTGGAGGGATGCCTCACCCTCTTTACAAAGCAATAATGATAGATAGAATGAAGCTCTCAATAGAGTAGATGAATACAAATTGAAGCTCTAATATGCTCTCGAGAGATTTTCACGTTTTTGAGAAAATAGAGCAAGAAAATGATTTGAGGATTGATTCACGTTTGGACGTATTGGTAATCAGTTTTTGGTTCAAGGTCAACCTCAAATAAAGACCCAACTTTAGTATTTATAAGTTTCTCATTTAATAGAGCCGTTGGGGTTTTCTGGGCATGCATTAAATATAGCCGTTGGACGTTGTCAGGATTCTTGTAATCGATTACATATGTTGTTCCAACGTGTTCTTGACTTTCTGGGCTCTGTGTAATCGATTACATTCTTGGTGTAATTGATTACATGGCTTCTGACTTGTGTGTAATCGATTACATTCTTGATGTAATCGATTACATGGCTTCTGACTTGTGTGTAATCGATTACATTCTTGGTGTAATCGATTACATGACTTCTGACTTGTTGTGTAATCGATTACAATATCCATGTAATCGATTATATGACTCTTTGAACGTGTTCATGCTTTTCTGGGCTTGATGTAATCGATTACATATATTGTGTAATCGATTACATGACCTCTGACTTGCTTGTAATTGATTACATTTCTCATGTAATCGATTACATGCCTTCTGTTTGCTGTGTAATCGATTACAAACATCATGTAATCGATTACATTTACCTCTGAACACATTTTTCAAGTCCAATAAAGCTTGTAAGTCATTTCTAACACTTTGAGACAATTGTTTAAACATGAATCTTTTTAAGAGTGTTAGTTTTAAGATTGAAACACAAGTTTTCTTGAAAGCCATGTTTATCTTTGAAATTTTCCATTAATTTTGAAATTATATATTGAAAAATCATTTGAGAAATCTTGAGAGCATTTAACATTAGTGTCCTAAGTCTTATAACTAAATAAACCTTCTTGTCTTCTTTCTTTGATCTTGATTTTTCCTTTTGTGCTTGATCTTCACTATTGCACTTGATCTTCGCTTTTGTCTTTGTTATCATCAAAAACCATTTGACATGCCTTAGAGACATAAGCATTCACATTCTCTCCCTTTTTGATGATGATAAACTGATCATAGGAAAAAGAAGGAATTTTTGTAATTTTATATAATAGACATTTAGGCGCAATGCTCCCCGGAGTTTATGCATGATATTGGGTTAGATTTCATGTAAAAAGCTTAAGAGCGCAAAAGCTCAATAACTCCCCCGTACTCATGCAGAGCTCAATAACTCCCCCGTACTCATGCAACCTTTATTTCATTTTTTCTTATTTTCCTTATTTTCTTCCCCGTTGGCATTATCAAAAAGACATAAGCATTAAAAAAATGGACAGCATAACAGCTATAGTTCATGATTCCCTAAATTTTGCCAGATCAACACTGTCAAGGATATCAATCAGTTCATGCAATATTGACAAACAGCCAAACATTCAAAGCAGAAACAAGTTCATATTTTATTAATCAGCCATGGACAAAGTAATGTTCTCACATTCAGTATACCTAATAATCAAAGAACATCATAAATGTATACCAATGAAATATAATCAGAGTCAAAACAAAATAAATACATGGTGTTTATCAAAACAAATATCAAGGCAAGGAGCCATGATCATCCTTTGTCGAGTGGCCTCCATTTGTCACAAAAGACATCACCCTTTGGATCTGCAGCAGTATCATTGTTATTATCGTTGTCATCGCTGGGCATAAGATCATCGTCAGAGTCCAAAGGCTCCTCATCATCAGCAGGAACTTCAGATGGGCCAGCGAAGGAAAGGGGAACCGGAGAGGCAGGGGATGTACGAGGTGCAGTAGCAGCGCTCTGAGGAATAGGAGGTCCACCCAGGAGAGATCGGATGGAGGCAAGCTCTTGATCAGAGTAGTCCATCCTCAGCTCAAGATGGTCAATCTTCTGCTTGATATGATCCATGCGTGTGTTTACATTAGCGCTCAAGTTGCGCATTTCGTGGAGCAGGAGATCAAGAGTAGTAGGAGTGGGAGATGGAGCAGGGGTAGGAGCAGGATGCTGAGCCTCCTCATCCTCGTCACTATCTGGGTCGTGATGGATATGGCCAAAAGTGTCATGAGCAATGTAATGCCATCTGTCATCCACCTTATAGAGCTGGAGCTTTCTCAGAGTATGCAGCCCAATTGATTGTGGTCCCTTAGAGCTGGTGTCCTTAGACTCTTCAGCCAGTAAAATGTGACAGTGGTCAAGTATAGTGGTTACCAACATGGTGAAGGGGAGAGCAGAGTTCTTCTTTTTCTTGACGTCCAGCATGCGCTCCAAGATATAATAACCCCAGTTAATAGGCCTTCCTATAGTCATTGCCCATAATGTAATCACATCATCCCTGAGGACTTGGGAGTAATTCCCTCCCCTGGGAATTAAGCCACGGACCAAAAGATAGTGGAGAACCCTGTTCTCCATGGTGAGGCCAGTAGCCATAATTCTTCGTTTAGGATCACTCGGGGGGTGGTAGCCAGTCCTAATCAAAGAGAGAAGAGCAGTCTTGTGCTCAAACTCATGTCCCCATACATTGGCATTCCCACAGAATTGGGCTCCATCTGGAGTGAGCTTTGTCAGCCTATACCACTCTGCCATTGATAACCTGATTTGTTACTTTTTCACTTCAGAAATGATATAGTTATCCTCAACCTTCAGGTTCGCATAAAAGACACGTACAAGATTAGGGTAGATGGCTTTCTCTATGCTCAGGAATCCCAGCAAGCCTAAGTTTTCTATTGTCCTAAAGCTCTCTAATGGTTCACTCTCGCAGAAGGTGATGGGTAGATACCTGAGAGAGATGATCTTGCAAAGCTGGAAGTTCTTCCGAACAATTCAGCTCGCTTCACAGTGGAGAAATGCCTCGTGAGGTCCAGGCCGGATATGTTACGTGAAGAACCACCAGAAGACCCTGCAATAGCAGCCCCTGTTCTTGGGCGCTTTGAACGATGAGAAGATTCAGCCATTGAGGAGTAGGAGTGGAGTGGGAGGAGTGGAAATGGTTGGGGATGAGTGAGGAGAGAGAAAGGGACAAAATTAGGTTAGAGAAACAGAGATGAGGTTCGTGAGAGAAGGTGGGGAGATTTGGGTGAGGAGATTTTGAGAGATGGGTTGTGTGGAGAGGGGATTTCCGAGATTGAGAGAGGTAAAATGAGGGATTTCGATGGAGACTTGAGTGAGAAATGAGAGATTTTGAGGTTTGAGAGGTTTAGGGTGCGTGGGAGCAGAGGAGGAGGACGAAGAAGATGAACAGGTTCTGAAAGAAAATGAGCTCTACGCGCGTCAGAAACCTTTTTAAAACACTCGTGTAATTGATTACATTGAGTGTGTAATCGATTACATGCATTCTGGTGGGTGTGTAATCGATTACATTTTGGTGTAATCGATTACATGCCTCTACGGGAACCTTGTAATCGATTATATGAATATTGTAATCGATTACTGAGTTCGAGTTGATTGTAATCGATTACAAAAGGTGTGTAATCGATTACATGCGTGACAGAACCTGTGTAATCGATTACAAAGGCATTATAATCGATTACCAGTACTCTTTAACTTAGATTTTGCATTCCAGATAGCATATAATCAACTTTAATCAATCCAAATTAGTTTCAAAACAGCTTAGATCAATTCAAAGCATCATTCAACCATATAATCTAATCATATTATGATTCAACTCACGTAATTTATCAAAAATTACTATTTTTACCAAGATTTTTACCATTTTTGGTGAAATTTTGAGGATGTTGAGTTGCTTGTGAGTCTTGGTCATGAGGGAGCACCTGCAAAACAACTTAGGGAAAATCTCCGACGCTCAAGTCAGTATTGGATTCAAATATAATGAAAAATTCAGAGATTATGCAGCAATTTGGCATGATTGTACAGAAAAAATGCAAGGTTATGCATTAGATTCAGGATTATGCAGCAGAAGTTAATTTATGCATGAATGATCCAATATACCAAGTTCATTTCTTATGTAGAAAAATGCTTCTTTTGCTAGGGGTTTAGTGAAAATGTCAGCTAGTTGCTTAGTGGTTTCTACAAACTCAAGCATACAGTCACCCTTTTGAACATGGTCTCTAATGAAATGATGTCTTATTTCAATATGTTTAGTCCTAGAATGCAAAATGAGATTTTTAGACAAGTTGATTGCACTAGTATTATCACATCTTATGGGGATGTGATCAAGTTCAAGACCATAGTCCAAGAGTTGTTGTTTCATCCAAAGGATTTGAGAACAACAACTCCCAGCTGCAATATATTCAGCTTCAGCTGTAGACAATGCCACACTATTTTGCTTCTTGCTATGCCAAGAAACTAGTGAGCTTCCAAGCAAGGGGCATGTCCCACTAGTGCTCTTTCGATCCATTTTGCACCCAGCAAAATCAGAATCAGAATACCCAATAAAACTACATGAGGCACCTTGAGGGTACCATAAACCCATTTGTGATGTGCCTATTAGATATTTCATTATTCTTTTAACAGCACTTAGGTGTGATTCTTTAGGATTAGCTTGATATCTAGCACACGTGCATACACTAAACATTATATCGGCCTACTTGCAAAAGTAAGATAAAGGAGTGAGCCAATCATACCTCTATATTTTGTAATTTCTACTTGATTTACCTCCTTCATCCTTGTCCAAATAGCAAGAGGTGCCCATAGGAGTAGCCATATGCTTGGCATTGTCCATTCCAAACTTCTTGAGCAGCTCCTTGCAATACTTGATTGTCTTATGAATGTTCCTTCTCTTGTTTGCTTGATTTGGAGACCAAGGAAGAAGTTGAGTTCACCCATCATAGACATCTCAAACTCACTTTGCATAATATTTGAAAATTCTTTACAAAGAGAGTTGTTAGTAGCTCCAAATATAATGTCATCAACATAGATTTGAACTAAAGTATGTCATGCATTTTATGTTTTATGAAAAGGGTAGTGTCAACTTTGCCTCTAGAAAATCCCTTTTCTAAAAGAAATTTGCTCAACCTTTCATACCAAGCTCTAGGAGCTTGTTTCAAGCCATACAAGGCCTTTTTCAGTTTAAAAACATGGTTGGGCATTGCAAAATCCTCAAAACCAGGAGGTTGTTCTACATACACCTCTTCTTGTATAAAACCATTTAAAAAGGCACTTTTGACATCCATTTGATAGAGTTTGAAATCCATGATGCAAGCATATGCAAGTAACATTCTAATGGCCTCTAATCTAGCTACGGGAGCATACGTTTCTTCATAGTCTATGCCTTCTTCTTGATTGTATCCCTTAGCTACAAGCCTAACTTTATTTCTTATTATTAAGCCCGTTTCATCAAGTTTGTTCCTAAAGACCCATTTGGTGCCAATTATTGGATGATCATTGGGCCTTGGAACTAATTCCCAAACTTGATTTCTCTTAAATTAGTTTAGTTCTTCTTGCATGACCAAGATCCAATGCTTATCATTAATGGCCTCATTTATGTCTTTAGGTTCAACTTGAGAGACAAAGGCTAGGTGATTACGTGCATCTCTAAGTGAGTTTCGAGTAATTACCCATTTTGATACATCACCTATCACCTTGTCAAGAGGATGATATCTTGAAGTCCTCCATTCCTTGGGTAGATTCACAATTTCTGAATCTTCTTGCTTTTGGATTCTTTCTCTTAATTTTTCAAGTGTGTTTTTGTCAAGATTTTGCAACATCATCAACAAGCTCCTTTATCGGCTCATTTGGGTTAGTTTCATCAAATGCAACATGTATGGACTCTTCTATGGTCATAGCTCGTTTATTATAGACTCTAAAGGCCTTACTATGAATAGAATAACCAATGAATATTCCCTCATCAGATTTTGCATCAAACTTCCCCAAGTTATCTTTTCCATTATTCAAAACAAAGCATTTACATCCAAAGATATGAAAATGTGACACATTGGGTTTCCTTCCTTACAATTCATATGGGGTTTTCTTTAAAATTGGCCTTATTAGGGCTCTATTCATAACATAACATGCGGTATTGACCACATCGGCTCAAAAATACTTAGGAAGGTTGGCTTCATTGAGCATAGTTCTTGCCATTTCCTCTAAATATCGATTTTTCCTTTCTACAACACCATTTTGTTGTGGTGTCCTAGGGGCAGAAAAATTGTGCTCAATGCCATGTTCATCACAAAAAGTTTCAAAATCATGATTTTCAAATTCACCACCATGGTCACTTCTTATGGATGCAATACAAAAACCTTTTTCGTTTTGGATAACTTTGGCAAGTTTTCTAAATGATTGAAAAGCATCATTTTTGTGGGCTAAGAATAATGTCCATGTAAACCTAGAAAAATCATCCACAATCACTAATGTATAGTAATTCCCACCAAAGCTCATAGTTCTAGATGGCCCAAAAAGATCCATGTGTAAAAGTTGTAAATGTCTAGAAGTTGAGACTATGTTCTTAGCTTTAAAAGAGACCTTTACTTGCTTTCCCTTTTGACATGCATCACAAAGTTTGTCTTTTTCAAATTTGAGCTTTGGAAGACCAATTACTAGTTCTTTAGAAACCAATTTGTTTAAGTGATCCATGTGAATGTGAGCAATTCTTCTATGCCATAACCATGAATCATTTTCTTTACTCATAAAGCATTTAGCATCATTTGAGGAGATATCATCAAGACTAATCATATATATATTATTGACCCTATGACCAACAAACTTAACTTGCTTATCATCCTTTCCCTCAATTATGCAACAAGAAGAATCAAATATAACTCTATTGCCTTTATCACACAATTGACTAATACTAAGCAAATTATGTTTAAGTCCTTCAACAAGCAAGACATTATCAATAGAAGATGAAGGGATCTTACCAACTTTGCCAATTCCAAGAATCTTTCCTTTGTTGTTATCACCATATATGACATGACCATGTTTCTTGTGTGTAAGGGAGGAGAACTTGGAGCCATCACCGGTCATGTGCTTGGAGCAACCACTATCAAGATACTAACTTGAGCTCTTGGTATTCAAGCACACCTACAACACACATTCAAGTTTTAACTTTTGGTACCCAAATTGTCTTGGGTCCTTGTGTGTTAGAATTAGGCATAGTGCCTTTAGGAGCCCAAACTCTTTTTATTCCAACCTTAGTGTTTATGTTCTTTCTAACATTACAAGTTGATGCACTATGCCCTTTCTTACCACAATGAAAACATTTGACAAAGGGATTACTTGAGGTATTTGAGGAAACAAAGAAATTCTTATAAGATTTTTGATGATTATTTGGATTAAATCCCAAGCCAGCTTTTTGGAAAACACATTTTTGTCTCCCTAATAACACATTTGAGTTATCTCTTCCAAAAGTGAATTTTACAAGAGTGTTGTTTAAGTCTTCAATTTCTTTTTCAAAAGCTTTACATGATGAACAAGGTAATGATATGGATGCACTATCATGTGAGGAATAAGTCATGCATAATGAATTAGCATCTATGAGTCCTAAGGTCTCATTTTCGATTTTAAGTTCATTTATCTCCTTGGTTAAAGTAGAAACTTTCTTTGTCAATAGGGAGATTGTTTTATTGGAAGACAAAAATGATTTTGTGAGCCTCAAAGATTCATCATGCAATTCTTAAAAGGCATCTTGCAATTCATCATAAGAAGGTGAAGGTTCTAGGTTAGAGGAGGTTACCTCGGTGTCGCTTTCTTCACTTTCTTCTCCTTGAGCCATGAGGCAAAGATGGGCTTCTTCATTCTCCGAATCGTCGGAAGAGCTTAAGTCATTGTCCTCCCAAGCTATATATGCTCTTCTTCCTTTCTTTTCCTTAAAAGGCATTTTCTCAAACTTCTCCGTCTTCTTGAGATACATAGGACACTCCATTTTCATGTGTCCCGATTTTTCACATTCATAGCATTTTGGAGGAGTAGAGGATCCTTCTCCTTTGTGATATGCTTTCTTTTGAGGAAAGGGTGACCTTCTTTGAAATCCCTTGTTCTTTAGGAATCTTCTAAATTTTCTCACAAGGAGACTAAGATTCTCTTCACTTAGCTCCCCACTTTCACCATCCTCTTCACCATCTTCATCATCATCTTCAATTGTAGAGGAAGTAGCTTTGAGTGCGATTCCCTTCTTATTTTTGTCATGCTCTTCATTTTGGTTGAGCCTATTTAGTTCCAGCTCATGTTCTTGAAGCTTTCCAAATAAGGTGGCTAAAGACATTGTTGATAAATCTCTTGCTTCCGCAATCGCCATTACTTTGGGTTGCCAATTTCTGCTTAGACATTTCAACACTTCGTTAATAAGATCCTCATTAGGAAATATCTTTCCCAATAAGATAAGATGATTAACAATATGAGTAAACCTCTTTTGCATATCTTGAATACTCTCACCTTGGTTCATTCTAAACAATTCATATTCATGAGTAAGAGTGTTTATTCGAGATCATTTTACCTCACTAGTACCTTCATGAGTTACTTGTAGAGTATCCCACATTTCTTTTGCGGTTTTACAATTTGAAACCCTAAAGAATTCATCATACCCCAAAGATGTGGTGATGATGTTCTTGGCTCTCAAGTTGTATTGAACCTTCTTTTTATCATCATCGGTCCATTCATTTCTAGGTGTATTAATTTTCACACCATCTTTAGTTTGTGTTGGGACAAAAGCACCATTTTCAACAGTATCCCACACATCTAAGTCAATAGCTTCAATAAAAATTTTCATCCTTTCTTTCCAGTAGGCATAACCATCCCCATTGAAATAAGGAGGTCTGTTTATAGAAGAACCTTCATTTGAAAAACCATTTGAAGCCATTACTTCTCTTGAAGTTGCTAAGCTCTTTATACAAGAGTCTAGCTCGATACCACTTGTTACCAAGTGGCCTCAATACTCAAGAGGGGGTGAATTGAGTATGAAAACTAAGTTCGCAAATCTTTCACAAATCGTTTGATAACTTATTTTTTTGAAGCTATTGAATGATTAGAGATAATTGGAAGGATGAGATAAACATTTTTACTTATAATGAAATAGTCTACGGAGACAGTATCAAGAAAATTAATAAAACAAGTATACAAAATAAACAAAGGAGGGTTTAGAGATAACAAAACATAGTCGTTTATCCTGGTTCGATCACCAATCCACTTGTGATCTACGTCCGACCCCAAGCAACAACTTGAGATTTTCCACTATATCTTTAAGTTTCAATGGGTGCTTGACAACCACTACAACCTTGAGCACTCAACCCTTTTGGGATACCTCACCCTTGGAGCTTGAGTCTCTTTAACTAAGGGATACCTCACCCTTTACACTTTTGGAGGGATGCCTCACCCTCTTTACAAAGCAATAATGATAGATAGAATGAAGCTCTCAATAGAGCGAGATGAATACAAATTGAAGCTCTAATATGCTCTCGAGAGATTTTTCACGTTTTTGATGAAAAATGCAGCAAGAAAATGATTTGAGGATTGATTCACGTTTGGACGTATTGGTAATCAGTTTTTGGTTCAAGGTCAACCTCAAATAAAGACCCAACTTTGGTATTTATAAGTTTCTCATTTAATAGAGCCATTGGGGTTTTCTGGGCATGCATTAAATGCATTAAATATAGCTGTTGGACGTTGTCAGGATTCTTGTAATCGATTACACAGCTCAGGTAATTGATTACATATGTTGTTCCAACGTGTTCTTGACTTTCTATCGATTACATTCTTGGTGTAATCGATTACATGGCTTCTGACTTGTGTGTAATCGATTACATTCTTGGTGTAATCGATTACATGACTTCTGACTTGTTGTGTAATCGATTACATTCTTGGTGTAATCGATTACATGACTCGACTTGTTGTGTAATCGATTACAATATCTATGTAATCGATTACATGACTCTTTGAACGTGTTCATGCTTTTTCAGGCTTGATGTAATCGATTACATATATTGTGTAATCGATTACATAACCTCGACTTACTTTGTAATCGATTACATTTCTTATGTAATCGATGACATGCCTTGTTCTTTGTGTAATCGATTACAAACATCATGTAATCGATTACATTTACCTTTGAACACATTTTTCAAGTCCAATAAAACTTGTAAGTCATTTCAAACACCTTGAGACAATTGTTTAAACATGAATCTTTTTAAGAGTGTTAGTTTTAAGATTGAAACACAAGTTTTCTTGAAAGCCATGTTTATCTTTGAAATTTCCCATTAATTTTGAAATCATATATTGAAAAACCATTTGAGAAATCTTGAGAGCATTTAACATTAGTGTCCTAAGTCTTATAACTAAATAAATCTTCTTGTCTTCTTTCTTTGATCTTGATTTTTCCTTTTGCGCTTGATCTTCACTATTGCACTTGATCTTCGCTTTTGTCTTTGTTATCATCAAAAATCATTTGACATGCCTTAGAGACATAAGCATTCACAAAGAATACATAAAATAAGAAACTTAAACTTGTAAAGGAGTAAATTTGACTAGAATTTAAATGAAAGTAAGAAAAACATGTAAAGAAAATGATAAATGAAAAGCAAAAAAGATACAATGAAATAAACTTGCTTGAAAAACAAATTGCAGCTAAGTAAATAAAACAATTAAAGGAAAGCAATAAAGATGTAGAAAAATAAATGTGCAAGAAAGTAAAGTTAATAGAAAGGTAAACTTGCATAAAAGTAAAGAAAGCAAGTAAAGCAATCAAATAATTCAAAGAATCACTCAATTAGAAGATGAAGAGAGTTGCAGGAAATGTATAAAATGGCTTTAAATTTGCATTAAAGGGTAAAGATAACAAAAATAGAGTAGGGTGGAAGCATATTTGACTAATCTTTGTGAATATTCTTTAAAGTCTGCGATAGACGTTATAGGAATAGTGAGAGAGTTTGTGCAAGTACTTTTCAACTAACCTAAATGCCTCTACCCTCTCAATATTTATAGACAAATGAAGTAACTAATTTTCTAACAAGATTATGACAAGTGTCCCTGATATAAGTAACTTCCTAATCTAACAATAATGATTGACTTGTCTTTGTATTACTGACTCAACTGCTAGAAACTTCCAAAATTCAAATTTTGATACTTGAATTTGAATTAAGTGTAACTATCTTGAGTCCGTTTCTAGGTCTTTTGAACTCGAAAGAGGTCTTTTGCAAATCTTGGAAATCTGCTTAAGTGTTCTCACTCTTTGCTTTGATCTCAGATGTGATTTCAAGAAATTGTATTTCTTTGTCGAATTGAAACACATCTTTGAGAACTCATCCCTTGCCTTCAAGTTACCTTTGTCCTGGAAAACTAGTTAAAATATCTTAATTGAAATGGTTATTTTTTATTAGGTGATTAAAATTTAACTTAATAGGCAAATCAATCTTAAGATGTTTTATTTGATAATATATTTCTTGCGTAAATCGAAAAGTTTATTTTTATACTAACAGATGCCCTTCAATATTTATTTCTTGAAGTATGAAAGAAGTAAATATTAGATTATTCGAATTACACTTTTCAATTTTTCTTATATAATTTCGATTGATTGCAGATAGAAAAGACTTGATCTTTTCACATCAAATCTTGTCATATGAAAAGAAATTGGAGGGAAAAGAAATATTGAAAAAACCCCCACATTAATCGCAATGTGCAATCATCAGCATGTTTTGGGTTGTTCCTAATTTTGGGTAACTGAGTCCTAATGACAGCATTGAGTGCGTGGCAGTACAGCCACTCTGGGTTTTATGCAACTTAATGCTAAATGGTTCATTTAAACCTCTATAAAAACATTTTGCCTTAGCTATTTTTGTTACTTTCTCCTTCTTTGCTTTAAGCTTTTTTTTTTCCTGAGAACTTTTCTTTGCTAGCTTTGCCATTGTTGCAGTTTAGAGCTTTTGCGTTCTTTTGTCAATTTCTTTGTACTTCCTTTACTAATTCCTCATTTTCTTCATCTTTCTTCAAAGAAATAGCCTCTTTAAGCAAATCAAAAGCTTCACTTGGGAAATCCATGGCTTCTTCTAGGCAGAATGAAGCATTTGCTCTACCAGATGAAAATACTGTGCCTACTCCTATCTCCAAAGAAGAAGTTTTTTATGCCCTTGACCCTCTAGTAGACAACTCTGACCTTTGGAAATTCCAGGTATTGATACCCTTTTCCATTACTGACACTAGATATGCTTATTTAGGGCCTACTATACCCTTAGATGAACTTTCTTTTGTTACTTCTTTCTTTCCAAGTTTAGAGGGTGAATCCATTATAGCCTCTTAAAACACAATTAGAACTGACTAATTTCTTAAATTTGACAAGGTGTTTCGTAGTTCTGGCCTTCAAAATCGTCGTTCATACTTGCAATGGTTGAACAAAATAAAATAAAAAAACATAAAAGTAGTCTTTGGAATGAGATTAGGATTTTCAATTTCATTCAACTTAGCAGGTATGTTATCGATTATAATCCTTCTATGCTTGCCAGTTCTTTTTACTTTTGGAATAAAACAACCGACTCCTTTCATGTCTCTTATGGCATGATTGGACCTTTCCTTTTCGATCTTGTTGCTATTGTTGGTCTTAAACCATTTGGTGAGATTGTAAGTTCTTTAATGAATCGAGAGTCGATCCCAGAGTTTGACACCAGTAAACTCATTTATAACCATTTCATTAACAATAATCATGTTGATAGTGATGATGTTTCAAATGGGGAACATATTGCTTTGCTTCTTCTCTAGCTTAGTGCATTTGTTTTCTGCACTAGGTCTCTTTAAGTCCTTAAATCACTTATGCCCTTAGCAACCCTTCTTCATGAAGGTAAGAAGCTTTGTTTTGAGCAAGCTCATCTTGGCTCATTTTTTTGAGATCATGGGTGAGGTTGTGAAAAATCTTTGAAATGTAGAAGTAGGGCTCTTAACTAATTTAGGTGGTCCTTATTGGCTCCTTCAACTATGGCTTAATGCTATTTTTGAACCACACTTGACCAGCTATGCTCCCATAAATGGTCCTTGGGAAATCAAAGGAATTAGACTTTCTTTCCTTGATTATCCTTCCGAAAAAGGTTAGGAGGTCAAAGACTTCAAGATTTTCTTTTCCTTATTTCATCAAATCAAGTTTTATTTTGGTAGTTTCAATCTTACCCCTTTTGCAAATAAAACCAAGGTCCTTCCTGACTCCAAAAACCTTTCTTTGCTGAAACTCCTGGGGCTCAAGCAGAAAATTTTGAGTTATGGAGCAATTTTGTGTGCCCCCAAATTTTAACTTCGAGTCTACCTAGTTTGAAAAAACCAAACATCTATACCTATATTCCGTGTGCCTTGTCTAGACAATTTGGTTTTTCACAAGGGCTACCTACTTCTGTTTCAATGGATGAAGAACATTAGCCCTATGATAGCTGTGTTGAATCCCATAAACACTTAAGAGCTTACCTCAAGATGAATAAAAAGAGAAAAGAAGAATTCAACCCTTTCGAGTGTTAACCTAGTCCTTTTATCTCTATAAATTCCATTGATTGGTGGCAGCTATACTATAAAGATTTTTATGTTAACTTGAAAATTTGCTTCTCGAGGATGACTAACTAAAGCTCTTCTGTGCAGAGTGGAGATCCAAAGAAAAATCGAAAGGTACGCACCTTCAAGAAATCTTTAAATTTGAAAAATATTTCAAAGTTAAATAGGATCCTCAAAATCCAAGGTTGGTACTCTGAGAGGCTGAACAAGTACTTCGACATAAGAAAGCTGAATACCAATAAAAGAATTATGCTAAATTCATTGGTGTGCTCATATTGAATCCCATAAGGCAATTTAAGGATTATTGCCCACCTTTTCCAAAATATCTCCTATTGCCTAATGCTCCTTTTGGCATAGCTAATTGCTTTCTAGATCCAGCTAATAGGGCGATTGGTGTTTATTATGAAACTAAGAAAAAATAAGTTTCTTTTGCTAAGCAGTACATGAATTTTGAGGATTTCTAGATGGTAGTACTCGAATTTAAATTATCCTCCTCATGGTAATTTTCCATCCTAACTTGTCTTTTTCTTTATATTTCTTTTGAATAAAGAATATTTTTTTATTACAATGTCGAAGAAGACAATAGTTATGAATGACCCTAAGGAGCAAATCGAAGAGTGGCCTTCTGATGTAGAGTCCCTACTTCCAAAACACAAGAAAACTTTTGCTACTGCCTCTAAAGTTTCAGTTCCTCAAGTAATACCTTCATTTGATGCGATCTTAAATATGCCTCCTTTTAAGGAATTTTTCCCTAAGTCTCTTTCGATTATAAAACATTCAAAACTTTTCAATAAACTTTATTCAAAGGTATATTTTTTTTAAAAATTATTATATCAAGCTTCTTTTCACTTGGACTTATCAATTCACTTTTTATGCAGCCTTCCTTATCTAGTACTAGCAAAAAATCTAATTCAAAAGATGTCAGAATGAAGATTGTTAGACAAAAAAGGCAAAAATCCACTCTTTCAAAACTCAGTGAAGTAGAGGATCTTGAAGATCCTCAAGATACTAGTGATCCTATTTCAAATGTGGAGGAGTCTAACTAGAAACTGAAGTTCACATCGAAGATTTTCAAATAGTAACTATCTAGTTAATTCTTTTGTTCGAATATTTATCTAATTTCTAATTTTTTTATTAGAATGTTAAAAAGAACCTTTAACCATTAAGGAAGAAGACATTCTAAGGCGTTCTCCAACTCAAACCAACTTTCAAAAGACTCAAAATCCTTCCCATTTAACCCCTCATATTCTCAACCAATTCATGAAGAAGTCAAGGTTCAATCTCCTTTTGATCAACCTAAGCCTTTGAGAGCATTAAATGTTGTTCAAAACTTGTCGATCAAAGAAGAAGTGATAAAGCATCAATCTAAAGCTGCTTAATCCAACATTCCTACTACCGTTCTAACTATCATTGATCTTGATTTGTTCAATGATATGTTGGAGTCTGAGCCCCTTGCATGCCTCAAAGGCATGCTTTCAGGAAAAATCTCAATGTCTTCCAAATTGTAAAACTCTGCTACGTAATCAAAAGCATAAGTCCAAAGTTCTTCGGTTGCACCACTTGTACTAGACTTGGAGAAATCTCTTGATGACAAGCTTGACCATTTGATGGCCTATGAAGAATCGAAGCAATATGTTATTTCTATTTTGGCTCAAATTCGTCAACTTGATCATCAATTGGACCTAAATGTGAAGGAAACCATTCATAAAGCCAGGAGTTTCTTCGAAGATCCCCTATCAAATTATTCTAGATTCGAACAAGCTATTCTTGACCATCAACAACTTTTAGATTCAAAGGCTGACCTTGTCAAAAAGGCTACAGAGGCTAAGACAAAGTAGACTCAATTGGACGCAACTATGTTTGAGCCTTAATAACAACTTCAAAATTATTTAATTCAAAAAGAAGATTTGAAGAAGCAGTTATCTAAGCTCGAGAAGAAGAAGAAAAAATATGCAAGCTACAATAGACAAGTGTGAAGACCAGACACAACAACTTAAAGCTAATTGTATTGAACTAGTTTCACAAACTCAAAATATCTTGACTGCTATCAATACCTCTGAACCAGCTTACCTTTGGGCTCAAAATTGGAAGAAGAAGGCTAAAGACACCTTCGCTTCTCTTGTATTTTCTTTGAAGAATAGTAAAAAGTAGGATGTTTATTCTTTACTAAAGACAAACTAGTTTGATTATTGGTAAATCAAAATGATTAATATGAAATGTTTATTTCTTGCAATGTTGGCTTATACCTTTTTAAATATTTTCCATTAATAGAAGGAATCCTTTCTTGTGAACTAATATAAATTATCGAATTGGCATTCCCTAAAAATACTTCTTGATTTGAAATGGTCCTTCCTAATTTAGGGACCATTTTTGTTTATAATTCCTCGATTTTCATCTATCGGCAAAATAATTTTCCACACTAAGTCACCAAGCTTAAATACTTTAATCTTAATTCGACGATCACAAAACCTAGCAACTCTTTCTTTTTGTCGAATCAAAGTTTCAAGGGTAATTAATCTTTTCTTGTCTAATTTATCTAATTCATCAAACATTAAATTCTAATAATCATCATTTGGAATTTCATCTTGATTTTGTAACATAATAAACTATAGGTTAATCTCGATTGGTAAAACAATATATTGGCCATAAACCAATTTGTATGGTGTAAAACAATAATCATCATCATGCCAATTTCTTGGCTTTTGACCAACATGTTTCTTAATCAAACTAATGATTATTTTATTAGCTGCTTTAACTTGCCTATTTGCCTGTGCATAATATGGACTTGAAGTAATCATTTTTATGCTCCTTGTTTCTACATATTGTGCAACCCTTCAACCAATAAACACAGTTCCTTGGTCAGTAGCTACAGTTTGGGGAATGTCAAACCTATGCACAATATTTTCCTCGATAAATTAATGACATCATCCTATGTGACGTCTTTTAATGGAATTACTTCAAATCATTTAGTGAAATAATCAACACCAACTAAGATATATCTATGACCTCTCGAAGAAGCAGACGTAATTAACCTAATTAAATCAAGTGCCCAACCTCAAAAAGGCTAAGGTTTCATAATCGAATGTAATTCACTTGCTAGAACATGTTGAATGTTTCTATGTTTTTAGCATTCCTCTCAAGACTTGGCATAAAAGTTACAATTTGTAGCCATTATTGGCCAATAAACTCTCCATCGAAGCAAAACCCATTTTATTTTTTCACCATCCTAATGGAGTCCACACATTCCTTCATGAACTTTAGCTAAAGCTAAATAAGCTTTGTTTTCACTTATACAATTCAATAAATTACCATCTATTGATTTCTTATAATGAATCACCCATTATAACATAATGAAGGATCTATATATTTCACCTTCTTTTTGACTAATAAACTTGGATTTATTAAATAATCTACAACTAGTTTTCTCCAATATGAAGAATCCAAATATTCAATTGTACATATTTCTAATTTCTCAAATGGGTATAATATTTCCCTTATTTCAATTAACTTGACAAAGAGCCACTCGAAATTTTATACCCTGAGGCTATCTGAGCTAATTCATTGGCTTCTACATTTTCATCTCTAGGAATATGTCAAACAATAACCTCATCCAATTTACTTAACAACATTATTGAAAAAGCTAAATACTTAATCAATTTTTCATTAATACAACAATATTCTTAAGCCAATTGTTTGACTATTAACTGACAATCACCTAAAATTTCAACATTTCTGACTTTCATAGAAATCAATAATTGTAAGCCAGCAATTAAGGTTTCATACTTTGTCTCATTATTCAAACATTCATATATTAATTTAAACACGAATTTTGTTGGAATTCCTTTTGGAGAAATAATCAAAATTCCTAAACCAACACTTTCATCATGTTTTGATCCATCGAAGTACAACTTCTAGGGTTTTAACCCTACCAAATAAATTTCTTTTTCTTCAATTTCCACATAGGGGTGTTTAACTAAGAAATCAGCCAAAATTTGACCTTTTACTACCTTAAAAGGCACATATTATAAAGAGAACTCAGTTAAAGCAAGAGCTCATTTCTCTATTCTACCATGCAAAATAGGTTTTGATAATATATACTTTATTATATCTATCTTAGATAACACAAGTACATTATATGACTTCATATAATACTTTAACTTAGTACGAGAGAAATACAAAGCTAAACATAATTTTTCTACTGCACTATATCTAGTTTCAACATCATTTAGAAACCTACTAAGATAATAAATGTCTCTTTCTATTCCATTTTCATCTTCTTGGGCAAACATACTCCCAATAGTTTCTTCTGATGCTGAAATATATAACTTTAATGGACGCCCAGGTACTGGAGGGGTTGTTATTAGTGGATTTGCCAAGTAGTCCTTTATTTGATTGAAGGCCTCTTAGTGCTCTTTCTCCCATTGAAACTCCTCTTGGGACTTGAATTTTATTAATGGTAAGAAAATCTTGGTTTTTCCAAACAAATTCGAAATGACTCTTTAAAGAAAGTTGATTTTTCCAAGCAAAGACTGAAGTTGTTTTTTATTCGAAGGTAGTGATGCCTCTATTATAGCCTTTGCTTTATTCTTGTCAATCTCAACTCCTTTTTTTAGAACCAAGAATCCAAGAAAGTTTCATAATACACCAAAAGCACACTTAATAGAATTCATTTTTAATCTATGTTTTTTCATTCTTTCGAATAATTGCCTTAGGTTTGTCAAATGCTTGTATTTCAATTTTAATTTAACAATGACATCATCCATGTATTTTTCTATAAATTTGCCAATTAAATAATGAAAGATGATATTCATGGCCCTCTGATAAGCAGCCCCAGCATTTTTCAAACCAAAGGCATACCTACCTAATCATAAGTACCAAGTGCCCCAAGACATCGAAATGCAGCTTTCAAAACATTCTCTTTAATAATAAAGATCTGATTATAACCAGAATATCTATCTATGAAACTTAAAATCTCATATCCAGATGTTGAATCAACCAACATATCAGCAATTGACATAGGGTACTCGTTTTTAGGTGTTGCAGCATTTAAGTCTTAAAAATTAATATAGACTCATAACTTACCATTTTTCTTCATAATAGGGACAACATTAGATATCCAATTTACATACCTAGTGGTTCGAATAAATATAGCTTTTAGAAGCCTTTCAATTTCTTCCTTTTTTTTTAATACAACTTCAGGAGCAAACCTTCGAGGTGCCTGCTTGATTGGGCATTGTCCTACTTGAATGGGTAGCCTATGTTCGATCAACTCCCTACTAAGGCCAGATATTTCTTCATAGTCCCTTGCAAAGCAGTCCTTGTGTTCTTCAAGCACTTTGATCAAATCTTGTTTAAAATTTACATCCAAAAGACTACTAATATATGTAGGGTGTTTTACAACATCATCACCCAAATTAAATTCTTTTAAAGGGTCTTGTATCTCTATCTTTTTAATACCATCAAATAGAGGGTTTGTTCGAACCCTAGAGGTGAATTGCCATATACACAATCTAAATTTGCACCATCAACAGTGCAAGTCATTTTGTCAGCCATATAGGATGACAATCGATCCAGTTGGCTCTCAATTGTCATTATTTACAATTTCATTAGGCCAAGTTGCTAAATCAGCCTTGGGCACAAGGTAAAAACCATTAATGTCTAATCAGTAAATTTTGACAATCTTGTTGTCGAAGGCTTCTGTGTCCCAAATGTTTAAGGATTTAACCCCTGAAAAATACATTTTAAAGTCAACATGGTTATTTTGAAAATAACATAGATTATCATCAACCTCAATCAACTCAAGCTCTCCTTCCTTATTCTAGAGAAACATCTATTGGTGGATAGTCGAAGGGATAACTCTAACAATATGAATCCATTCCCTGCCAAGAAGAAGATTATAACTAGCTTTCGAAAGAACCACAACAAATAAAGTATTCCTTTTTACCATTCCCATTCTTATGCTTAAAGTCACCACTCCCTCAAAAGTCAAAGACTTCCCATTAAAGTATGTTATTATCATATTATAAGGGAGCAAATCCTCCTCACTCTTACCAAGCTTCTTTAGTAGACTCGAGGGCATCAAGTTGATTACTGTACCACCATTGACCAGTAATCGATTTACCAGCTTTCCATTTGCCACCACTTTAATGAACAAAGGACACAAATAATCCTTCATTTCCTTGGTTTGTACATAAAAAATGACTGAGTTTTCTTTGGCTTCAACCATGTCTTCTTCAATTAGAAGCAAATATTCATTTAACTATTTCAACTTATCGTAGTAGTCCTCTTCTAAGGTATCCTCTGTCGAAAAGAATGTAAATTGCACTAGTAGCACTGAGACTACATTCACAAGAAGTTTGTTAAAGATTGCATCTAAGTCATCATCAAAACTAGACTCAAATGAATTTGTTATCAAGTCTTCATCCATAGGAACAAACTATTTCCCCTTTTCCTTTTGACTTGTTGTTCCCTTTACGACATCTGAATATGGCTGGACATTCATTTGAGTAGCTTTCTACTTAATAGCTTGCCTCATAGCTTCTTGCTGAGCTTTCTGCTAGGCTTGCTAAGCTAGTTGCTGATGTCAAAGATGTTGTGCCTTCCTTTGTTTTGTCTTTGACATATATGGGCCCTTGGATTAAGTCAAAGATTGTCCTACCTCATTCCTTGACCAAGTATAATGAATTCCCCTATATCCCAACATTGGGTATTGAACACCCAATTTGAATATATGCTAATTTGGTTTTTGATCTTGAACCTGGTTGTTTCCATACCACTTGTTAGGTGCCACATTCGCAGGTGGTATCCTATTTTTTCCTTTTTGATCCCCTTCGAGGTTGTTATTTCCTGGCTTTCATCCCTGGCAAGTTCTACTTTCCAACTCCTCCTTGAAAAAGAACTTTGTCCCATTTTTTCTTTTCCTTAACTGCTTCAAAGGATTTTGCAGCTAAGCTATCAAACTGCACTACATTGAGGACACAGTATTACTTCCTTGTCATCCTTCTTCTTGCAAATCAAGAACTCCACTAGGGCTACCCCAACATAAGGGTAGATTTCCTTTTCATTCACCTCAAACTTGTCAAATTTAGCATCAAGTTTAACTTCAGAATTCTCTTTCTCAACAACATCAACCATGTTAACTTGAAGAAATTTAGTTAGTTCAATGTAGCTGATGTTCACCTCAAATGAACTCGAATCAACTTTCATATCTTTTTTATTTTTCTCTTTAAACTTAAGTCTTCCTTCGTTGATTGCTTTCTGAATCAGGTGCTTGAAACGAACACAATTATTAGTTGAATGGCTATATTTATGGTGATACTTATAATATTTTTGACCTTTAATTTCCTCAGGAGAAGGAATCTTATGATCATTAGGTAATTTAATCTATTTATCTTTTAATAACACATCAAATATTTGACCATCTTTTGTTATAACAAAACCATAGGATTGTCTACTTGCGAATTTCAACTTATCATTTCCCTTAATAGGCTTTAGAGAAGTACATACATAACGAAGACCTAATTGAAGTTCAGCTATGTTTACTTCATTACCTTCTTCGTCTACATCTTCATCTTCATTTCCATTTATTTCTACAAAGGCAATTTTATCCCGCCTCATGTGTTGCTTATATATTTCTTTTTCAATTTTAATCTATTCAATTTACCTTACTTTATCTGCTAATTGAGACATATCTAATAGTTACTGGTTAATAAACTTCTTTCTAATAGAATAATCTAGTCCACTAACAGCCACTTTAACTATTTCAACTTTAGGAATAATGGTGAAACACCTGACTTTCATTTGCCTAAATTGAGCTAGGTATTGTCTATCGATTCCCCATTTGCTCATTTAATATAAAATAAGTCCATTAGGCTAACTGTAGTTTCTCCTCGAAAGAATTGTTCATGAAAGCTTCGTTCTAATTGATTCTAAGAATGGACTAAATTTTGAGGTAGAGTCAAAAACCAAGTAAAAGTATTTTTAGTCAAAGAACTTGGGAAATATTTCATTTTTAGATACTCATTATTGGCAATTTCCCTTGACTCAATTGTGTATCGAGCTATATGTTCGACTGTTGACTCACCAACCTCCCTAGCAAACTTAACTTTGGGACTTTGCAGCCCCTAGGAAATTTTTCCTACTAAATGAAATCAGGGAATGCTGAAATAAAATAAGGTTGGTTCACATACCCCATATTAAAACCATGCATATTTAAAACTTGTTCAACAACTTGGTTAATGTTGTGATGCCCCCTATGATTGTTTTGTCTAAAACTTTCTAGGTACTGATCAACATTTTGATTTTGATTCACAATTCGAACCCCCTCAAGCTAAACATATTGATTTTGCTCATTTTGTGATGGCTAAGTATTTCCTACTTAGTTTATAATAAGATCCTCAGGTTGTCCAAACACATTAGCAATTTGACCCATTTGCCTTACTAAAGTATTATAAGTATTATTAGTTGACTCGATTAGGGGGGTAATGATTATGGTCATTTGTTGAGTCAACATATTAACCATCTCATGATTGCTCTCATTAACTTGTTGTCAAATATTGCTTAGAGTAGTATTAGTATTTCCTAGTTGGACTAAGGATCAATCCCTATGTAAATTTGGGAAAACATGTGTCCCTTGATTCGACCTTTCATTTCGATTTGTACTTATTCTTGCTCCTTGACCATTAACATTACCTTGATTTCTTGGTTAAATATTTGGTATTGTTGAAGTCTAGGTAGCTTGAGTAGACCCTAAAGGTTGTGTTGTATAACATCTTCTTTTTAGCATATTAGACTTATATATAATCATAGAGGTATCCTAATACTTGCTTGACATATCTGTTTAATTTTGTGACAAATTAAGTTAGTTTAGACACTTTAGCTACAACACAGAAAGTGGAAAGTAACTTAAAATAACTCAGATAATGGTTTTAAAGGCTAAGTTAAAGGAAATAAATATGGAGAATTTATTTCTAGGTCACAAATGTATAAAATGAGATGTAGTTAAAGTTTCAAGATAAACTGAGTTAGTTTAGCATTTTTAAGTACACTGGTCGTGTGTTATAATACAGGATTGACTTGTAGCAAATATGAAAGTTTATGAAAATTATTAGAATAAGATTGAGATGAATCTTAGAAATTTTCATAATAATTAAGGAAGTTAGGAAACTTGTTTTTGTGAGACTAAAGTATTCCTAAGAGATACAAAGTTTTAGCAAAACATGGTTCCTATCCTATAAGTTGCAAACTTTGATTTTTTTCTCCTCATTTTCTCTCCTTTATCACGAAAACCACCAGCAGAAATAGAGAAAAGAAAATAAAGAAGAGAAGAAGGGAAACGGGAGCGAAAGGAAGAGGAAGGGAAGAAAAAGGAAAAGAGGAAGATCAAAGAGAAATCCAAAGGCTAGAAAATCATCATCTACATAAAAGGTAGGGGTGCTTGACTTCAATAATCTCCTTCTCATCTTCATCTTGTTTCTTGTTTTGGCTTGATGAAAGAAAATGGGTTTGAGTGATGTTAGTGAATGTTAAGGCTTGATTCTTGCTTCTATAGTTGAAGTGAGTTCGTTAATAGCTTGTTTGACGTATGGTAGTTAGTTTTGATCCTTTAGAATCCATGATATCCACTTGAGTTGTGAACTGAGAAATGAGTTTTAGGTTAATGGTTGATGCTTAAATCCATGCTTGAATGAGTTAAGAAATATGTATGAGGTTTATGACATGATTAGTGATTATGAGTGATGTTAAAGAACATCTAGGAACTGATCATGAGAGTTAGAATTGGTTGGAAAAACCAATTATGCAAAAAAAAGATTCTGCAGAAGTTTCTGGTGTACTGGCGCTTAGGCATTAGAGTTGGGTGCCTAGGTGCCCAATGACCAGAGTGCATAAAGACATCAAGTAGCACGACTGGCGCCTAGGCGCTAGTGTTGGGCACCTAGACGCCCACTGCCAAGAAACAAAAATGTGCGAGACAGAGAGCTTAGCACCTAGGTACTAGAGTAGCACGCCCAAGCGCCAACTTCAGAATGAGACCAAGGCATTCCTCTGCCCAGCCAATGCCTAGGTACCTAGAGTAGCTTTTCTAAGGATGGTTTTTTTTATGGGAAATTGGAGTTCCATACTTGCTTGGATCCTTTATATATGCCTTGTAAAGTGTGTTGAGACACTAGTAGGGATATTTCATAAAGGAAACGATTACTTTGCATATATGGAAAAGTAAGAGACCTTAAGCATCCAATAATTAAAAGTTGCCATAGGTAGATATCTAGTCCCCCAGGCAACATATTGTTGCATTTGATATCATATATGAGGTGATGATGACAGAGTATTCTAGATACAAGTAAGCTGAATTCAGTTGGCAATAGTCACTTGTCAAAGTACATGAGTTACTTCTAAGAGAGAAAGTGGAGTTAGTAATGCATGAATGAACTCAGTATAAAGTTATTGTGGAAGTTCAAGTCTTTAAGCATTCCATAAGTTAGGAATTGCCTAAAGTAGGTATCTAGGATCTTGAGCACACTAGTGTGGCATAGGTTACCAGTTATCGTGTGAAAATAAGGCAAGCTAGATACAAGTGTTTTAAGCATGATTTACTTAACTGGAAATATGGAATATGCTCCTTTATGAGTTATAAGTGAACTGAGAGTACATGTTTACTAAAGTTTAGCTCTTCACTTGGTTAGAGAGAACCATGTGATAAGTTAATATCGTGATTTTGTATAAGTTAAACATAACGCCATATAGTTTCCTGTTACTTGCTAATTCTCACGTAAAGTAATCTTTAATGATATACCCAATCATGTGGTCAAAGGAGATAAATGGGAAAGTCCAAAAGTCTCTTTGAGTGAGGATTTAGCCCTAGATTATCAATAGTGTCAGGATTACTAGTTTTTATGTAGTGGAATCAGTACTCTCACTAATGTGAGTAGGAACCAGTCCACTTATTATCAGGTAGTTTGAAGAGTCAGTCTTCTAAACTACAATTTAAAAAGAAAATAGGGAATATGCAAGTGGCACGCACACACAATTCTACACTTACACATCACATTGCATTTGATAATCATCATTCTCGAACATTGCATACACGTGAGCATACTGCATATATATTCATTTCCTTTTCCTTGACAATTGTATGAGCGATTGTCTTTTCT
This sequence comes from Ormosia semicastrata, assembly GCA_029884595.1. Taxonomy (NCBI): domain Eukaryota; kingdom Viridiplantae; phylum Streptophyta; class Magnoliopsida; order Fabales; family Fabaceae; genus Ormosia; species Ormosia semicastrata. The sequence continues at coordinate 10,463,029 of JAQQTO010000059.1, forward strand.
TCAAATGAGTTGGTTAAAGGTGGTGGATTAGCTTAGTGAGTATTTACATAGAGTAAGGAAATGTGAATATTCCAGTGGTATTGAATAGAGACTCAATTGACTATTGCAAATCCTAAATCCAAGTTAGTAAGTTATTCATAGAAGAAGGTTATTTGTATAACACTTATAATGTGTTTATGAATGAACTAGCTGTGATATGTTACAATTGTATAGATAGTTGTACTTATCATAGGAAAGATGAACTTATGTTTATAGATTATGTATTAGTTGAAGGAACCTTTACATAAGAGGAATATGTGGATGTTCTAATGATATTGAGTAGAGATTCAATGTCTTTATGAAATCATAATCTATTATTGATATGTTCAAGTAATATAATATATGTATGATTGGGTTGTTTATTTAGTATGAATATTACCAATGTTAGTTTTGGAATTATTTTTACTGAGGATTTATGAATTCTTAACCCGCTGTGTTTTCATGTAAATCCAAGTCAAGACCCTTCAAAGGGAAAAAAGTAGAAGCATGAAGAGTAGTTAGTTTTAATGCTTTTAGTACAAAGCTTATGTATTGATTTATGTTCACTTTGAGTATGTATAAAGTTATATGTGTAACACTTTGTCCTTTTGAGGCTATGATGTATATATGTATAACTTTTTAGTTATGTTTCTCCATAATTATTTATAAATATTATGGGTTAGTTGATGTTAAATTAGAAGTAGCATAGCTAATGCTGTATATTAAGGTATCTGATATTAGGATGTTACATTATGGTATCAGAGCAGTTCATCTTGTTGAGCTGGGGTATGGACTGACTAAGCTTAGGCAAGTTCAGTGTTTTTTTCGCTAAGTGTTATGCATTTCTTATCTCATATGTGAGATGTGTGGATAGAATTGCATGACAAGCCTTAGGTTTGAATGTTAATGGTTTTTGTCATACTGCTATATGATATTGAGATTGATCAACTCAAAATGTATTGTTCTGTGCGTATAAGGAACTATTACTTCATCAAGGCAAACTAGGAGAAATAGGAATTCTTCTTGTGAAGGTTCAGCTAATATGGCTAAAGTGTTCTTAGAGATGGAAACTGTTATGAGGGAGGAGATTGCTATCGCAAATAGAATTTTAGAGGGGATGAAAGTAATTTCATCTTAGTAGCTAGTACCACTAGTACAGTTAGTGTATAGAGATGTGGTAGTAGAGAACTAAAACTTCTCAGACCTCTCAAAGTTTAGAAAGGCCAACCCTGCATCCTTTAAGGGAAAGTAAGACCCGTTTGGAATAGGGAGATGGCTTAAGAAAATGGAAAAACTTTTACAGTTGGGGTTTGTCTAGATGACTTGAGAGTTTTGATTGTCTCCTATATATTAGAAAGGGAGGCAGAGTTTTGGTGAGCAGGTGCTATGATGTTCTTTGAGACATCTGATGTTTAGATTACTTGGGAAGTGTTTAGGAATTCTTTTCTAGATAAATACTACCCTAAGAACCTACAGAATACCAAGGAAATAGAGTTCCTAAGACTTGATCTAGATGGCATGTTGGTAGACTAGTATGTGGCTAAGTTTGAAGAAGTAAGAACTAAGTACAGAGTAAGCTACAGAATCGAACTTCCACCCATAGAACTCTGAGTTAAGGGGTTGTGGTGTTCGCTTTTCTGTGTTCATCATTCTTTGTTTTGTGAAAGATGACAAGGGATGGATAGTATCGAGTTCTTTATGATACTCGAAGTAAAATCATGATTATGTGAAACTGATTTTTCTGAGTTTATATCTGTGTATATATAAGTGGAAACATTTATCAGAGTTATTTATGCAAGTTTTAGAGAAATGCTCTATTATCTCATTAAGTTGGCTTAAAATAGAGTATTAGTAAAAAGATGGCTCCTTTATTTGTTAAAGTTGAGCCCTACCACAATTATCCTAACTAAGGGTGTGAGATAAACCCCTTGACCTTGTAAAAGAGTGAGTAAAGCTCTTTGCTAAGGATAAAGTTGTGAGATAACGGAGCAAGAAAAGCACCTTGTGAGGGTAAAGATGTAAGTAAAACACTTTACCAAAGTCAGTTGAGCAGAGGGAGAAGCTCTCTACTAAGGGCAAGGAAGTGAGGCTAACTCTTGCCAAAGGTGGTATAGGAGTGAGACAAACACTCTACTTAGGACAAAACAATAAGTTAATCTCTTTGTCAAGGAACATGAGGAGTGAAAGAAGCACTCATATAAGAGGTAGTAAGAGTGAGTTAAAGCTCTCTACCAAGGGTATAGTAAAGCTAGAAAAACTTATTACCAATGGCAGTAGGATGAGTTAAGTCCTATGCCAGGCAAAGGAGGGAGATAAACACTTTGCTAAGGAAAAAAATGACATCTGGTTAGCGTATTTTTGATGGGTTAAAACAAGCAAAGAAAGGCTTATTTTCAATTCATTGAAATAGACAAAGTGGTGTTTTCAGTACCATTCAAAGAGAATAGTTGAAGGTCCTGATAACTAGCCTCAAGTGGAACAAAAGTTGCAAGGTTTTCACAAGAGGAAGAGAGGGGATGATAGGTATAAGAAGTGTGCTTCTAAACCTAGTTATCCTCAAGATAAAGTCAAGTAAGTTTAAGTAGAAATGAAGGGACCAAAGTGTGTTAGATGTAGGAGACAACATAGTGGCAGACCTTGTCAAGTAGGCCATATAGTATGTTATACTTATGGCTGGCCAAAACACTTTTAAATGAGTGTACACAGAAGTAGGGAGCAGTTCCTAACCTCAAACCTCAAGTTAGACTAAGAGTTTATGCTCTGAGTTATAAGGAGTCAGCTTAGACTCCCGATCTTTTACGAGGTAAGGACATAGTTAAAGATGATCGCTAGGTTGCATTGTATGTTTCAGGAGTATCCTACTCCTTGATTTCATATGAATATGCCAAGAGATTAGATTTACCTATGTTTCAGTTTTCCCATGTTTTATCCTTGTCTACACCAACAAGAAAGTTAGTCACAACCTCCTTTGTAAGTTTGGATTATTGTGTGAAGATAGAAAATAGAATTTCCTTTATGAATCTTATTAGTTTATTTCTTCTTAACATGGACGTTAGACTAGGCATGGTTTTGGTTGTTAATAAATCATGTTGTTTTGAATCGATCAAATAAGACATTGAGGTCTATATGTGATGATTCTTCTATGCCTATTTCTTTAGAGTTTATGTTTTGAGAGTTAAACAAGTGAATAACTTCTTAGTAGAGAGGACTTAAGGATATATTCTCCTTTTCTCCTTGTATATGGAAGTTGAGTAAGTCTTAGGGAATATATATGTGATAAGAGGACATCCATAAGTATTTCCCAGGAAGATAACTAAGTTACCACCTAAGAGAGAAGCAGAACTCTCTATAGGTTTAGTACAAGTTAAGCTAGTAGATGGTTTTTAGATTCAATAAGTTATTCTTATAGAATGAGAACCTCTAAGGTTGAGTTAGATACAATTAAGGGAGGTGAAATCCTCTCGAGTATGATATCATATCTGATATGAGAGGTAAGTAATGTTGGGGACAAAATTTTAAAAAGGACAGGAGAAATGTAACATCATCTTTTTAGCATGTTAGACTTGCATATGATCATAGAGGTATTATAATACTTACTTGATATGTCTGTTTAATTTTGTAACAAACTGAGTTAATTTAGGCACTTTGCAGCAACATAGAAAGTGAAAAGTAACTTAAAATGACTCAGATAATAACTTTAAAGGTTAAATTAAAGGAAATAAATATAGAGAATTTATTTCTAGGTCACAAATGTATGAAATGAGATGTAGTTAAAGTTTCAAGATAAACTGAGTTAGTTTGATATTTTTAAGTACACTGGTTGTGTGTTATAATACCAGATTGACTTGTAGCAGATATGAAATTTATGGAAATTATGAGAATTGGATTGAGATGAATCCTATATATTTCCATAATACTTAAGGAAGTTAGAAAAACTTGCTTTTGTGAGACTAAAGTATTCCTAAGAGATACAAAGTTTCAGCAAAACATGGTTCCTATCCTATAAGTCGCTAACTTTGACTTTTTCTCCTCATTTTCCCTCATTTCTGACGAAAACCACTAGCAAAAATAGAGAAAAGAAAATAAAGAAGAGAAGGGAAACAGAAGAGAAAGGAAGATGAAGGAAAGAAAGAGGAAAAGATGAAGATCAAAGAGAAATCCAAAGGCTTGAATTTCATCATCTACACAAGATGTAGGGGGTGCTTGACATCATTAATCTCCTTCTTATCTTCATCTTGTTTCTTGTTTTGGCTTGATGAAAGAAAATGGGTTTGAGTGATGTTAGTGAGTGTTGAGGCTTGATTCTTGCTTCTATAGTTGGAGTAAGTTTGTTAAAAGCTTGTTTGATGCATGGTAGTTAGTTTTGATCCATTAGAATCCATGATATCCACTTGATTTGTGAATTGAGAAATGGGTTTTTAGGTTGATGATTGATGCTTAAATACATGTTGAATGAGTTAAGAAATATGTATGAGGTTTATTACATGATTAATGATTATGAGTGATGTTAAAGAACATCTAGGAACTGATCATGAGAGTTGGAATTGGTTAAAAAAACCAATTATGCAAAAAATAGATTCTGTAGAAGTTTCTAGTGTATTGGCGCCTAATGACTAGAGCACATAAAGGCATCAGGTAGCATAACTGGTGCCTAGGCGCCAACTACCCAGAAACAAGAATGTACGAGATATAGAGCTTGGCACCAAAGTAGCATGCCTAAGCACTAACTCCAGAATGAGAACAGTGCATTCTTCTGCCCAGCCAACGCCTAGGCATCCAAAGTGGTTTTTCCTAGGATGGTATTTATGGAAAATTGGAGTTCCCTACTTGCTTAGATCCCTTATATATGCCTTGTAAAGTGTGTTGAGACACTAGTAGGGGTATTTCATAAAAGAAATGATTACCGTGCAAGTAAGAGACCTTAAGCATTTAATAGTTAAGAGTTGTCATAGGTAGGTATCTAGTCCCCTAGGCAACATAGTGTTGCATTTGATATCACATATGAGGTGATGATGATAGGGTATACTAGATACAAGTAAGCTAAGTTCAGTTGACAATAGTCACTTGTCATAGTGCATGAGTTACTTCTAAGAGAGAAAGTGGAGTTAGTAATGCATGAATGGACTCAGTATAAAGTTATTGTGGAAGTTCAAGTCTTTAAGCATTCCATTAGTTAGGAATTGCCTAAAGTAGATTTCTAGAACCTTGAGCACACTGGTGTGGCATAGGTTACCACTTATGGTGTGAAAATAAGGCAAGTTAGATACAAGTATTTTAAGTATGATTTACTTAACTAGAAACATGGAATATGCTCCTTTATAAGTTATAAGTGAGCTGAGAGTACATGTTTACTAGAGTTTAGTTCTTTACTTAGTTAAACATAACACCGCATAATTTCCTGTTACTTGCTAATTCCCAAGTAAAGTAATTTTTAATGATATGTACAATCATGTGGCCAAAGGAAATAAATGGGAAAGTCCAAAAGTATTTTTGAGTTAGGATTTAGCCCTAGTTTCTCGTAGTGTCAGCATGTACAATCATTTGGTTAAGGGAGATAAATGGAAAAATCCAAAAGTCTCTTTGAGTGAGGATTTAGCCCTAACTTCTCGATAGTGTCAGGATTACTATTTTTTATGTAGTGGAATCAGTACTCTTACTAATGTGAGTAGGAACTAGTCCACTTATTACCAAGTAGTTTGAAGAGTTAGTCTTCTTAACTACAATTGTAAAAGAAAATAAGGAATATACAAGTGGCACGCACACACAATTCTACACTTACACAATCACATTGTATTTCATAATCATCATTCTCCAATATTGTATACACGCGAACATACTACATATATATTCATTTCCTTTTCCTTGACAATTGTACATGCGACTGTCTTTTCTTCGAATGAGTTGATTAAGGGTGGTGGATTGGCTTAGTGAGTATTTACATAGAGTAAGGAAATGTGAATATTCCAGTGGTATTGAGTAGAGACTCAATTGCCTATTGCAAATCCTAAATCCAAGTTAGTAAGTTATCCATAGAAGAAGGTTATTTGTATAACACTTATAATATGTTTATGAATGAACTAGCTGTGATATGTTACAATTGTATAGATAGTTGTGCTTATCATAGGAAATACGAACTTATGTTTATATATTATGTATTAGCTTAAGGAACCTTTACATAAGAGGAATATGTGGATGTTCTAGTGATATTGAGTAAAGATTCAATGTCTTTATGAAATCGTAATCTATTATTGATAAGTTCAAGTAATATAATGTATGTATGATTGGTTTGTTTATTCAGTATGAATATTAGCAATGCTGATTTTGGAATTGCTTTTATTGAGGATTTATGAATTCTTACCCTGCTGTGTTTCCTTGTAAATCCAGTTCAAGGCCCTTCAAAAGGAAAGAAATAGAAGTATGAAGACTAGTAAGTTTTAATGCTTTTAGTACAAAGCTTATGTATTGATTTATGTTCACTTTGAGTATGTATAAAGTTATATGTGTAACAATTTGCCCTTCTGAGGTTATGATGTATATATGTATGACCTTTTAGTTATGGCTCTCCATAATTATTTATAAATACTATGAGTTAGTTGATGTTTAAATTAGAAGTAGCATAGCTAATGCTGCACACCAAGGTATTTGGTATTAGGATGTTATATGTTGCAGTTTGGGGTACAAAACTAGGAGGTAACCCATATATTGGTTGTGACGACCCAATCTTAGGCTGTGACCAGCACATAAGCTAGTGATACTCAACACTCAACTAGCCTGGCAAGCCTAACAATACAACATCAAATTAAGAAAATAATTTGAAACTTAGATTAAGGCTACCAAGAATCTGACAGAGTTTCCTCTAAAAACTGGATAATCCACACATCTCATTTAGACTTGATCAATAACACATACCCAGATCTAACACAAACATAAGCATTTAGCATCAGTTATAAGTACAAACTGATCCAGCTATACAGAAAGGACATATCAAGACTTTTAGGGTCATATATATACATTAAAAGAAAGAAATAAACTATATTTCCTATAGCTACAAAATACTGGAGTCGACGTGTAACACTAGCCACCAATGACAATGAAGGCCTACTAAAAGACAAGCCCTCCTGGGTAGAATAACAAATCCTTAAAACTTTCTACTTAACATCTTACGAATCTAAAGGGAAAAGGAATGAAGTGAGTCACATAGACTTAGTGAGGGCATAATAAGCATAATGAACAGGAAGGGAAAACAAGTAATAGCACGAATGTTTAAGCTATGCAAACAACTCAAAACATAATAATCAAATAAATGAAGTTTATAAATAAAATCACTTGTCACATGCTTTCTTTTCCAGAAGTAGATTTATAATCGTAAAGGAATTCAACTATACTTAACAAATCTTATCTCATATTTTAAACAAAATCTCTACATCTATTACATGCACATTAGCCACACACGCTATTATCTCTCTTCGCCACGACAGGTGAAACACACATTGTTATCTCTCTTTACCACGGTAGGTGAAACACACGCCATTATCTCTCTTCGCCACGGAAGGTGAAACATACGCCGTTATCTCTCTTCGCCATGGAAGGCGAATCATACGCCGTATCTCTCTTTGCCACGACAGGTGGAACACACATCGTTATCTCTCTTCGCTAAGGTAGACAGAACACACGTTGTTATCTTTCTTCGGCACAACTAGTGGAACATATGTTGTTATATCTCTCCGCTAACGGTGAAAAGAGTTTTAACACACAACCCTTATAGCTCAATTCTCATAACAAAAATTCAAAACCATCATAGGCTAGCTTTCAGGAGTAACAACTCAATAGGTCACAAGGTCAATAAAATACAACTCCAAAAGTATAATCATTATAAAATAAATTCATAAGCTAGCTTAAAGATTTTGTTTCCCCAGAATATGAAGCTTGAAGCTATAACCAAAGCTATTATAAAGAAATCCAAATTTCTAACTCTTAAAATAATAAAGGAAACTTGGTTTGAAATACTATTAGAAGAAATATAAATACGTGACAAGAGGTTTAAATTTTAAAATGTGTCATAGTGTAAACTATTCACTCACAAATATGAAGAACTAACTCAATCGGTCCCCATGACACTCGAAGGAGCAAGCTATGTAGTGCTCACTGAATCTGGGCATAAACAAATATTTTGATAAGTCAAGATAAATGAAACAATTACTTATATTAAGAAGAAATCTTAAATGAGAGTATTTTCTTCTTCTTAAAACTTAGAGTTACCCACTAGATACTAAGAATTTAAAACACAAGCACCATAAATAAATAAAATTACTACATTATAATTACAATGTACAATTGATAAGACTTTAGAAATTTCATTTAGAGTTGAACTAACAAAGGGGTAAAAAGATTAGGTAAAATTCCTAATTATATGGTTTAGGGTTTTCAAGAAATTCATGAGAAAAACCAAGGTTTGACTTTCCCATTACCACTTACTAGAGCCAATCTTCCACGCTATTAGATTTTTACTTCAAAACCCCAAAATACACTTACCCACTATTTTTGAGATAACAAAACTTGAGGGAATATGATATTTGACACAAAGCAAACAAGAATAAAAGTGTAGAAACTTACCTCAAGCTCTTGGTGCAAGTGGGTACAAGGATCTGGTGTCAAAATGAAAGAAAGGAAGAGAAGTGGGTGTGGCTTCAAGTGAAGCCTATTGCTTCATGAAAATGAAGAAGAAGAGACGATGTCTCTATCGCTCTCCACCCTTTATTTTTAAAACCAATTCTGATTTATTTCCTCAAGAGAAGTGGGTGTGGCTTCAACTGAAGCCTATTGCTTCACGAAAATGAAGAAGAGATGATGTATCTGTCGCTCTCTGATGCGAATTAAAAGTTACAAACCCAAGTGTAGGTTGTTTCAAGTAATAAATTCTCGGGAGTCCGAGGTCAATCCACAGGGAATTGATGAAGAAAAAATTATTTGATGTAAGAAAAATATTTTGTCACAATAATAAAAGTGATAAAATTTAGTCACAAATAAAAAAGATTCACTTGGGTTAGGAGATCCACTCTTGGTAAATAAAATAAGGAGAAGATTAATTCTTTTTATAACTGAATTAGAATCCACACATAATGGAGGTTCTAATAAGAAAATACAACAATCAAAGTTTATTAAAAATAATTATATTATGATTCCTTTAATTATTTAATAACGCCACCACTTATAAATGGGATCAAGCATTCATTGTGTCAACCTCTTATCTACAATGAATCAAGATCTCCACTTTACAAGGAGGGTTTCTAAATTGATTAGAAACAAAATACAACACGTATAATGACCATTTGAAAATATATCATTTAAGCACAAGAAAGAAATGAATCTAACTTTATTTTATTACCAAGAGCTTCACCCTTTCACCTAAGTAAAATTAAACTTAGTTACTTATAGACAAGAAGAAGAAGAAGAAGAAGAAGAAGAAGAAGAAGAAGAAGAAGAAGAAGAAGAAGAAGAAGAAGAAGAAGAAGAAGAAGAAGAAGAAGAAGAAGAAGAAGAAGAAGAAGAAGAAGAAGAAGAAGAAGAAGAACATAACTTCAATTTAGAACAAAAGAAAACTACAACAAGATAATCAAACAACAAAATAGCATGATTTTGGTATCTAACACCAAGACTCTCCAAATGATCAGCCAAGGCTCCATTTTATAGAGGATTAGAGATACAAAATGATAAGAGGGCTGAGTCATGAATGAGTGGATGAGTGAAAAATGAGTGGAAAATGCCAAATGACTTTTGATGAGTAGAAAATTATGGAGATTCTTTGTCTCTGAAATCATTTAGCTCTGAAGTCATTAAATGCGTCATAATATGACCAAGTGGTCTTCATGAAAGTTTTAGGCCTAGATCTTAGCTTTCCAATGCTACTAGAATCACCTCAAAAGGCCACCTATAGCCAACGATATGGCCCAATTACTACACAGTGTTCAGGCCCAATTACAGCTCTTCTATTCCGAATTCCAAGTCCAATATGACCTCCAAGGAATCCGATTTGAGTCTTATGTTCTTCATGAAAGTTATAGATATAGGTCTTAGCTTGCAGATACCAAAATTGCTTGCAGATACCAAAATTTTAGCTCTATCCAGATCTTACAGTCTGAGTTATACTCTGATTACTACACACTGTTTAGGTTCCAATCACAAAACTTGTATTTTGAATTCCAATCCCAATTAGTTCCACTAGATGTCTGATTTTGACCTTGAGCTCTTCATGAAAGTTTTAGAGCTCTCTCTTATCTTTCTAATAAGGTAAAATACATAATTTGAAGACATCTAAAACTCAAGATATGGCCAAAATACAGAAACATTGTAAGACGTAAATCATGCTGAAAAAAATCAATTAAGTCCAATTTGAGTCCAAACCTACAAAACATAGTCAAGTTCAATCAATTAAGTACATAGAGAGTGTAAATGACTAAAAATGAGGATTTATTAATGTATCAAATATGTGATTATCAAATCCCCCATACTTAACTTTTTGCACTCCTAAGCAAAGCACACAAGACTAAAACTAGGAAAAAAAAAAACAACACAGACTTAAAAACTAAACACTCTAAAAGACTCAATTTCTAATAATATTTAAGAATGAAGAGCAACCAATCATTCAAGTAATCAAAACATTTATGAGGTAACGTTTCTTCACATCTCAAACCAACAAGTAAGAAAACTTCAATTGAAAAGCATGAGTCAATAATGATAGATCTTCACAAGATTCACTCTCAATCCTTCAAGTGTTTAAAAGGTAGGTTTTTCACTTAATTCAACCCATGAAAATTGCACTATCATAAGCTTGCTTATCTTCTACTTCTCCACTACTCAGAACACATGCACACACAAATTATGAGAACTTTATTCAAGGTTGTAATGGGGTCAAGGTAAAGGAGAAGGTAATATGGATATGACAAGTTAAAAACCAAAGAGAATAAAAGAGCATGAGAGCTGAGTTCAATTAACAAGCATGAAAGTTCATCCCAACTCCACCTAATACAAATTCCCTGTACATATTTTTTTTTCCTTTATTGTCTTGTTGACCCTTCTTTACACAATTTTGTTTTTGTTTATTTTTTGTTTTTGTTTTTTTAAAATAAATATAATATATACATTTAAACAATTTTTTTAACCATTCTACACACACCCCCCACACTTGTTTAAGAACTCATCCAATGACAAAGCTAATGTTCTCTTATTCCCTAAGGTCAGGTAAGAACATAGTTTTTCATTTAAGGTACATAATGAGTTCGAAACAAAGAATGGTCAAATAAGCTCAAAGGGGTTAAGCAAGGAGAAATAGGCCATTTCCAATTCTTTACGTTGGTAGGAATCAGAGAATTTACAAGAAATCATAAGAGTGCTTGATATTATATTAGGAATCAGAGAATTTTCAAGAAGTCATAAGAGTGCTTGATATCATATTGAGACAATATGCTGCTAAGCAATGTTGGCTATATGATTAAAGTAACTATTTCAAGAAAAATGCCTCAATCATATTTATGTATGCTGATGAACCTGCAAAAATTCATATTTTTACGGTTCAAAGTCTTGGGTTTTCATTCTCTTTTAATCTTTTTGATTGAGTTTGTTCTCAAGTTTTTTTTATTTTTAGTTATTTTAATTTATGTTTTAATTGTGTGTTTTTATGTTTTTTTGTAGGTAATTACACATGGAGAAGACTTGGCATTTAAAGAAGCAGAAAGAAAAAAAAAAGAAAATAATTCAGAAGCCCGGTGCTTGAGCGCTGGGCTCTCACCGCTTGAGCGCGCAACGTGCGCTGGAGGATTCCTGTTTTAGTGGGCCAGCGCCTGAGTGCTGAACAAGGAGCGCTTGAGTGCTGATTGCGTATGCTGCACCTTGACTTTAGTGGGCCAACGCCTGAGCACTGAAGTATGAGCGCCTGAGCGCTGAACGCGTAACAGCAGCATGAATTTCTTATAAAAAATAAAGTCTTGCCAAACTCTTGACACTCTTTGACACTTTTTACATACTCTTAAACACTTGGAGAGAAGGCAGTAGACGTCAAGAGACACAAACCCTAATGTGGTGTGGGCGCAATTAGGATTGAAGATTAGGGATTTTCTTCAACCTTTCCACCTTTCTACAATGTAGTTTGTCATATTCTTCCCTTTGTGTTCTTCTTTTTCCATGTATAACTAATTTCCCATTATTAGGGGGATGATGGATCTTGTTCTTGGATGATGTAACTTTCTTTTATGAGTTTAATTTATGTTTCTATTTCATGATTTACGTGTTTATCTCTATTCTTAATGCTTTTCTAAATCTGGCCAATTTGGGAATGATCTTTTGAGTTTATGTATGATTTGATAAAATTTGCATGAACTTAGAACTTGTGATAAACACCATAACTTCTGCAATCGCTAGGGATAGACGGTGTGGGTTATGTGGTCTTTCTTTTAATTCCTTCGTTCTTGATAATGCCTTTCTAATTGAGGTTAGACTAAGGGGTTAGTTAATTTCAATCAGTGTAAGAGGATTAATATACCAAGGGATTGAGTATTAATTAATTTTGAGAATTGACCATAAATTATTGAAATAGAACGTAGTTAAACCAATATTTGAGTGTGCATCTAAAGAGTTCAAGTGAACCCTAACGCTTTAACATTATTATTTTTCACCCATTTGATTTATTGTTTGCTGATTTTTATTTTTTTTTAATTTAATTTTTACCAACTCTCTTTTTGTTAGCTTAAATAGTGTTATTTTTAGTGAATTTAATAATTAATAACTTAATCCTCGTGGGACGATACTCTACTCACTCTTTATTACTTTTGTCGATTTGGTGCACTTGCCAATATCCACATCAAGTTTTTGACGTCGTTGTTGGGGATTATTGTTATTAATATTAAATAGTAGTTAAAAAGACACTAATTTAAGTATTTTTTTGTTAATTGTTTAATTTTATTTTTAATTATTTATTTTTATTTTTGTTTTCTTTGTTTCTTCATTTAATTTTCTTTTTAATTTATTTTTTTTTATTTTTATTTTCTGTGTTTATTTTTATTAGTCATTTATTTTATTTTATTTTATTTTATTTTATTTTATTTTTAATTTCTTTCTTTACTTCACTCTGATTTGCTTGTTTGTTTGTTTATGCAAGGTTATTTGAAATTAGAAGAATTACTTTTTGATCCAGAGATAGAGAGAACAACTAGAGCAAACAAGAAAGCAGTTAGAGAGAGGAAGAGACTTGAAGAAGTAGAGCAAAAGATTGCAGAAAGAGTTGTAACTGCAGAGCGAAGACGCACATTGGCTGACTATGCTACCCCATCTGTTGAGAATATTTTTACCAGTATTATGTATCCTGCTATTCAAGCTAATAATTTTGAGATTAAACCAGCACTTCTACAGCTGGTGCAGCAAAATTAGTTTGGGGGAAGCCATGCAGAAGATCCAAACTTGCATATTGTGAATTTCTTGCAGCTCTGTGATACTTTTAAGTATAATGGCGTTACTGATGATGCCATTAGATTACGACTGTTCCCATTTTCTCTCAGAGATAAAGCAAAGAGCTGGCTACAAGCCCAACCATAGGGGAGCATTTCTACTTAGGAAGATCTGGTTGGCAAATTTTTGACTCGATACTTTTCTCTATCAGTGTTTGTGAAGATGAAGGGTGAAATTACTTGTTTCACTCAGAATCAAGGAGATTCTCTCTATGAAGCATGGGAAAGATTCAAGGAGCTATTAAGGAGGTGTCCTCATCATGCATTTGAAGTTTGGCAGCAGGTGCAGATTTTCTATAATGGTTTGAATCATCCTACCAGAGCTATGGTGGATGCATCTGCAGGAGGATCTCTGAATACCAAAACTCCTGAAGAAGCTCAAGAACTATTTGAGACCATGGCAACCAATGAATATCAGTTGCCAAGTGGGAGAGCAGCAGTTAAACAGGGAATGTTGGAGCTTGGTGCTGTTGATACTATACTTGCATAGAATCAGACTATGATGCAACACATTGTCAACCTTACTAAGCAAGTTGGTAATTTACAGGTAAATGCAGTTAATCATCAAGGTCTGACTTGCGATTTTTGTGGAGGTAACCATGTCAATGGTCAATGTGAGGCAGGGAATTCAGGTGTCAACATTTCAGAGCAGGTGAACTATATGGGTAATTCTTCAAGGCCACAAGGTAATCCTTATTCTAATACTTACAATCCAGGCTGGAGGAATCATCCCAATTTCTCTTAGAAGAATCAAGTTGTACCATTGAATGCTCAACCAGAGAAGAAGTCTTTTCTTGAGATTGTACTTAAGAAACTCTCTGTACAGATATCTACTTTTGTGCAACAGACTTCTACTTTTATGGAGGAAACAAGGGTGAATTTTCAGAATCAAGGAGCTGCGATTAAAAATTTAGAAAATCAAGTGGGGCAGATAGCCAAACAGCTTCAAGAGAGACCTACATGTGTCTTCCCAAGTGATATTGTTATAAATCCAAAGGAGCAGTGTCATGCAATTACACTGAGAAGTGGTAAGACTTAGGATGGACTAGTTAAGGAAATTGATGTTCCTGTTGCAGATGTCCAATCTCAAAAGTGCTGTAATGAAGAAGCTAACGAGGAGCAACCAAAGTGGCAGAGGAAGAAGAAGGAATGTGAGGAGAAAATAGTTGATCCTTTATTTTATGCTAAACTTCCTTATCCTCAAATATTCAGGAAGGAGATTCAAGAAAAACAGTTTTTCAAGTTCTTAGATGTTTTCAAAAAGCTGCAGATTAACATTCTTTTTGCTAAGGCACTTGAGCAGATGCCCTCTTATGCAAGGTTCATGAAAGATTTGCTCTTGAAGAAAAGGAAGTTGAAAGAAGATGAGACTATGACACTTTTTAAGGAGTGCAGTGCCATTATTCAGAGGAAACTACCACCAAAATTGAAAGATTCAGGTAGTTTCTCTATTCCTTGCACCATTGGAAAGCTAAATGTTGAGAAAGCTCTATGTGACTTAGGGGTTAGTATCAATTTGATGCCATTGTCTATCTTGCACAAGCTGAGAATTGAAAAAGCTAAGCCTACAATGGTTTCTCTTCAATTAGCAGATTGATCAGTCAGACATCCGTATGGTATTGTGGAAGATTTGCTAGTGAAGGTTGATAAATTTATTTTCCTAGTTGACTTTGTAGTCTTGGATGTAGACGATGATGCTAATATCCCGTTAATTCTGGGGAGACCATTCTTAGCAACATCAGGAGCGTTGATTGATGTCCCTAGAGTAGAGCTTATTTTGAGGGTAGATGGAGATCAAGTGACTATAAATGTTTTTAATAAGTCTGCCCCAACATCAAATCTTTATGCCCCTGTTAATTGCATTCAAGGTACATTTCAAAAGGGGTTAGATGGTAAGAATTTTTCTTTGTCCATTAATGCTGATTTTCCCACTCCCAAGATGGTTGATGAAAAGAAGAAATGACCTCCTCTTTCTAAAAGTGCTGCAATTGAAAAAGATCCTCCAGCTTCCACTAATATATTGCAGATTGATTCCAGAGGTAGTGACAGAGTATGGAGGCAAAGAGCTGATAAGAGAAAAATGTCATCCTACTTCTCATGCTTCAAGCCACCTTGACTAGTTGAAAAGGCAACGTCGAGCTAATGACGTTAAATAATCGCTTTTTGGGAGGCAACCCAAATTTTCTATTTTTTTCTCTTTTATTTTTGTTTTTATTTTTTTATTTCTTATTTTACTGATTAAATTTTTCTATTTTTGTTTTATAGTTAGCTAGTGTTTAGTCGGCTTAGGTGCCTCCCTGAGTTCGGAGCCTTTGTAGGGGGATGTATATAGTTGTCGGCCACCAAAAAGAGTTTTTCTTTTTCCTTTCTTGCATTTAATTCATTTTGTTATTTATTCTTTTTGTTTTTATTTTGTCATCATCATCCCTATTGTGTTTTGAGTCATTTTGTGCATTCCGATGTGTTGAATTGAATATCCAATGATTGTTTGAATTGTGGATTGATTTGATTTCTTAGGATAGCACATGAGAATTTATGAGTTGCATTTATCTCTATTGTTTCAATTGTGTATGGATGTTCTTCCCATCTTTATGATTGATAGACATTGGATTATACATGTATGTCAAGCTTAGAGAAAGTTTATGAGATTGTATGTGTATTGATGATTTACATCTAGAAGTTGTTTGATTCTCTCTTGAGGCGAAATCCTAAGCAGTGCATGATTAAGGAAATGATAAGAGCCTTCTTTGGACCGTTTGAGCCTTTCAAGCCAACCTGTATACACAATTTATCTCTAGATCCCTTTTGCAGCTTTGTTATTGTTTGGCCTCTATTTCTTTTCTTTTACCCACATTTTCCTTTTCCCATACCCATATGAAAAAAAAAATCCTCTCTTACATAACCTTTGTTGAGTGCATATCCTGTTTTATTTTATTATTCAAGTCTTCATTATTTTTGTGCATGAAGTTTTGTGGAGTTGAAAAATTTCAAAGAAGAGAAAAAAAAATTCAAAAGCAAAAGAAAAAAAAAAACAAGAAAGTTCACCCAAAGTATTGCAAAGAAGTACGTTTGGGGGTGGAGGTTGCTGAAAAAGAAAAGAAAAGAAAGAAAGAAAGAAAAAAAGTGAAGTTTGTGTTAATTCTTTTGCTCCTTTTTGCACTTGTTCAGTATTTTAAGGCTTGAATTGTGAAATTTACATGATTTTGTATCTCAATTTTTGTTTTCATTTTCCTACCACTTCTTTCTTAACCCATACCCTTGGCTTTACATTACAAGCTTATAAAGTCCCTTTTGATCCTTGGTTATGTGTTGTTTACATTAGTGGAGAGAGAGATGAAAAATAATCCTATGGATGTGGGTTTGATGTGCATTTGCAGTTTTATGAACCTATCTGGGTTTGTACTTTATGAAGAGATTGTGTCTTTCATTCATGTTTTTGGGAAGTCTTTTGTGCATAAGAGTTGCATGTGAGAGACGATGTGATAATTGGATTGTTCATGTGTGATACTTTGGAATTAGATTGTGAAGCAGTTTCTAAGCATATGTGTGATATTCACTACCCGGTATTGCCATGTTTTAGTCTGTTTTGAGTTTTAGATTTTTTATTTTATTTTATTTTTCTTTTACTTGAGGATAAGCAAAAGCTTAAGTTTGGGAGAGTGATGAACCTGCAAAAATTCATATTTTTACGGTTCAAAGTCTTGGGTTTTCATTCTCTTTTAATCTTTTTGATTGAGTTTGTTCTCAAGTTTCTTTTATTTTTAGTTATTTTAATTTATGTTTTAATTGTGTGTTTTTATGTGCTTTTGTAGGTAATTACACATGGAGAAGACTGGGTATTTAAAGAAGCAGAAAGAAAAAAAAAGAAAATAATTTAGAAGCCCAGAGTTTGAGCGTTGGGCCCTCACCGCTTGAGCGTGCAACGTGCGCTGGAGGATTCCTGTTTTAGTGGGCTAGCACCTGAGCGCTGAAAAAGGAGCGCTTGATCACTGATTGCGTATGCTGCACCGTGACTTTAGTGGGACAGCGCCTGAGCGCTGAAGTATGAGCGCCTGAGCGCTGAACGCATAACAGCAGCATGAATTTCTTATAAAAAAGAAAGTCTTGCCAAACTCTTGACACTCTTTGACACTTTTTACATACTCTTAGACACTTGGAGAGAAGGCAGTAGACGTCAAGAGGCACAAACCCTAATGTGGTGTAAGCGCAATTAGGATTGAAGATTAGGAATTTTCTTCAACATTTCCACCTTTCTACAATGGAGTTTGTCATATTCTTCCCTTTATGTTCTTCTTTTTTCATGTGTAACTAATTTCCCATTGTTAGGGGGATGATGGATCTTGTTCTTGGATGATGTAACTTTCTTTTATGGGTTTAATTTATGTTTCTATTTCATGATTTACGTGTTTATCTCTATTCTTAATGTTTTTCTAAATCTGGCCAATTTGGGAACGATCTTTTGGGTTTATGTATGATTTGGAAAAATTTTCATGAACTTAGAACTTGTGATAAACACCATAACTTCTACAATCGCTAGGGATAGACGTTGTGGGTTATGTGGTCTTTCTTTTAATTCTCTCTTTCTTGATAATGCCTTTCTAATTGAGGTTAGACTAAGGGATTAGTTAATTTCAATCAGCGTAAGAGGATTAATATACCAATGGATTGAGTATTAATTAATTTTAGGAATTGACCATAAATTATTGAAATAGAACGTAGTTAGACCAATATTTGAGTGTGCATCTAAAGAGTTCAAGTGAAATCTGAACCCTAACGCTTTAACATTATTATTTTTCACCCTTTTGATTTATTGTTTGCTGATTTTTATTTCTTTTTAATTTAATTTTTGCCAACTCTCTTTTTATTAGCTTAAATAGTGTTATTTTCAGTGAATTTAATAATTAATAACTTAATTCTCATGGGACGATACTCTACTCACTCTTTATTACTTTTATCGATTTGGTGCACTTGTCAATATTCACATCATATGCATATGAAAATGTAGTCTCAAAATGAATCAAAGCAAGTTTTAGAGTAACAATTCCATAAGTGAAATTTACATAAGAAAGAAGAGAATGGTACAAATGTTCAATCTATTCATCAATAGGCTCAAAATCTCATAAGACATAATTCTATCATTCTCATTTCACCAATTCAACATCCATAACCAAGCATGTGAATTTTAAGAAAGAAGACCATTTACTCAATCATGCAAGTTTCCCTGAATTTGAATTGCTACTTCCACACAAACTAGTTGTCTATCCAATTACTCCTTACTCTGCTACCAATTATGATGCATCTCAAGAGTAAATAATTTATTCCTTACTTTGTCATCCTTAATTACTTTTATTGTTAATAAATTATTGACAAACATGTAAACACAACAAACATATTAACAAACACGCTTCCTAATTTTTTTTTAATTTTTTTTACAACCATCCCTTCCCCCAACTAGATCACAAAATTGTCCTCAATGTCAAAACATAGATAGGTAAATGATAGAAGATATTACCTATTGCTGCAATTACTGAAAAGAGAAACATTACACAAATTAAAACAGAAACAAAGTACGATAAATAAAACTAAAGATAAAGGAAAGTTATAAATGAAGTGCCAGATCACACTCTTGTTCCTTGCTGCCTCCCTTGCTGCTGCCTTCTGACCAATTTATCTGAGCTATTACTGGTTTAGGTTCATTAACAAAAGCTTGTAATTTATCAATTAATTTATCAACAGTTGAAGCAGATATAAGGAGTCGTCTTGGCGAAGGTGTGATAAAGCTCTGTTTCACAACATGGTCAATAAAAGATAACAAATTATCAAAGAAATTATTAACATTTAACAAACCTATAGGTTTATGGTGGATGTTCAGTTGAGCCCAAGAGATAATTTAAAAAACTTCTTCTAAAGTACCAAAACCACTTAGTAAGGCAATGAATGCATCAGAGTTTTCAAGCATTGTCCTCATTCATCCATGCATAGATGATACTTGAATTTTCAGCTTAATTGTCTTTTCAATTATGTTCCTTCGAGTTAAAGGTTCAAGAATGATACCCAAAACTTGACCACCTCGTAGATGTGCAGAAAGTGATAAAGCCCTCATTAACCCAATGCTACTTCCCCCATATACAACACGAATGTTCCTCGCAGTAAGTGTTCTACCAACAGTTCTTGCTGCGTTTACAAATTCTAAACTCTTTCCATAACTTGTCCCACAAAATACACAGATACTGATAAATCTACGAACTGAAGAAGAAGCTCCCTCCATTTCTACACTCACACTCTCTTTGAATGATTATGAGCTGCAAGAAAGTGAAGAAAATGGAGTGTTTAAATAGGGAAGAGAATAAGAAAAAGTAATAATAGCTCCTATATGGGTAGATTAGTTATTGTCAGAAAAGTTTGAATTTAAGAAACTTTTTAATTTTTAATTTTTTAATTTTTTAATTTTTTTTTAATTTTTTTAATTTTTTATTATTTTTTATTATTATTATTATTTAGACTTCAAGAAAACCATCGGGGTAAAGAAGTCTAGAAACCCTTGAAGGATCCCGCCAAAAGGATCATTTGTTCAAAACCAAAATACAAAAAATCATACAAAGATAAAATAATAATAACAAATGATGACATACCTTTGTGTACAAGTTTCATGGCAGATCTTTATACTGCGCATCATGAGTGCAGTAATACTAAGACGGCTCAGCTAATCTTGGAATTCTTCTCTCTCCCGCTTATTTGAAGAAAAGAGAATAAAGAAACTATCGTGGGTTTCCATCCTGGGTCTAGAATCTAGAGAGCTCACACTTGGGTTCGTAACATCAACAAAGATGCTAAAATCTGAAACCTGCAATGTCCAAGATCCAGAACGCCCCATCCCAGGGCGCTGAGAGCCGCTTCTAATAAAAGAGAGGATTAAGCTCAGATGCCTTATACGCTTTGGCAGCCGCGGGTTACTTCTCACTAATAACCAAAGTGGGACGCTTCTACCTGTCCATCAACTCCACAGTACCTAGATGGTAAACATTGGGTTGTGGAGTGCAGCTCTCTACAGAGTATGGCACACGAACCTTATTTACGGACTGACGTGCGAAGGTCTACCCGAGTCAATAATGGGTCTGCTACTGGTAGGGGCTCCTAATCTAATTAAAGACCAAGTACAACCGAAGTTTTGCCCTCTTTTTTTTTTTTATTCTTTTTTTTTTCTTTTTTTTTTTCTTTTTTTTCTTTTTTTTTTTTTTTTTTTTTTTTTTCTTTTTTTTTTTCTTTTTAAGAAATGTACAAGATAATATATATAAGTTGTTGTGATTGTGGCTCACATCTTCCTCTGGTTTCACGTTCAGAAATGGCTTAAACGTCTTCTATGAATTGAGGATAAGTTTTTCATCCAATTTTCTTATAAATTGGCAAACAGGGTCTTTTTGAGTTAGATTCCCAAGACTGTAACGCTCTTGCTCGTCCTTGAAAAGATTCCACAAACTAAGAAGTTCACGCTGCACATATCTAGAAGAATGCGTCTCAAGAGTCAATAAGATATTATCTAATGACTCCTTACAAAGTCCATTCTTAATGAAGAAAATTTTATCTTCTCTGTTTATGGAAACCATTCTTAAAGAACGAAATCGCATATTACAATTCCATCACCCATGTTTGTAACAAACTTTCATTCCTTTAGCTTTTCTCCTTTTTGAATATGAACTTTTACCGAGACCCGATATATATGGGACAAATGAATCTGAAGATTCACCAGCTAAACGAACCTTTGGTTCGATTATCCAGCGTATATCTTCTGGGATGCCCTTGTACATTAACAGTCTCTGTCTTTCACACCTAACTTCGTAGATTTTTGTTAGATCATTTACAGGGGGAGAAAGGAAACGCTTTCTTAGATTTGAGAGAATGAGATCCATTTTAAAAGGAGAAGAAATCAGTTATTATGGGAAACTGAAAAATATACCAACTTGAGAGTCACAGAGTATCATTATCCGCCACTTAACTGGGAACACAAAGAACTGCAAAAAGAAAGAAACAAAATTAAAATAAATTCTACTCATAACAAGGATTAGAAAGGGAGATGAATTCTACCTCAACAACTTGATGTTCTAGAAATGGTTTGAATCTTTGTCCATTGACCTTAAATACATTACCATTCCTAGGGTTCTCAATGTCTATGGCCCCATGAGGATACATATGTTTGACAATAAAAGGACCAGTCCACCTAAATCTTAATTTTTCAACGAATAGGTGAACGAGAGTTATAAAACAGAACTTTTTGACCAATTTTAAAAGATTTTTTCAAAATTAATTTGTTATGAAAAACTTTTGTTCTAGATTTATAAATCTTTAAGTTTTCATATGCATCATTTCTCAATTCCTCAAGTTCATTTAATTGCAATTTGCGTAACTTAGAAGCATCATCAAGATTTGAATTGAAAGCTTTAATGGCCCAAAATGTTTTATGCTCCAATTCTACAGGCAAGTGACAAGGTTTTCCATAGACTAACCGATAGGATGACATGCCTAAAGATATTTTGAAAGCAGTACAGTAAGCTCAAAGTGCATCATTTAATCTTAAAGACCAATCTTTACGATTTGGGTTAACCATTTTTTTCAAAATTTGTTTAATCTCCCTATTTGCTAATTCTACTTGTCCACTTGTCTGAGGGTGATAAGGGGTAGCAATTTTGCGTGTGATGCCATATTTCTTCATTAAAGACTCAAATGGTTTATTACAAAAATGTTTTTCCCCATCACTGATGATAGCTCGAGGGATTCCAAATCGACTCAAAACATTTTCTTTTAAAAATTTAAGAATAGTTTTGTGATCATTGTGTCGACATGGAATCGTCTCAATCCATTTTGAGACATAATCAACTGCAACCAAAATATACACAAATCCAAATGATGATGGAAATGGACCCATGAAATCAATTCCCCAACAATAAAAAATTTCAATGACAATAATAGGGTTCAAATGCATTATGTCTCTTTTAGAAATGGATCCCAATTCTGACAACTTTCATAACTTTTGTAAAAAAATATAGCTGTCCTTAAATAATGTGGGCCAATAAAATCAATACTGTAAGATTTTTGTAACTGTTTTCTTTGAAGAAAAATGACCTTCATATGCTTCTAAATGATAAAATTTAATTATACTACTTACCTCATTGTTAGGTACACATCTCTGAAAAATTTGGTCAGGATAATATTTAAACAAATATGGGTCATCTCAATAGAAATTTTCACCTCAATCAAAAACTTTTTTCTATCTTGGTGCATCCACTGAGGCGACATCTTACCTGTTACAAGAAAATTAACAATGCTAGCAAACCAAGGCATGGAATTAACAGAAAATAAAAATTCATCAATAGAAGAATCATTGATAGATGTGCTATCAAAAGATGAGCCTGTTGTAAGTCTAGACAAATGATCTGCAACAACATTTTCGGCTCCTTTCTTGTCTTTTATTGTGATGTTGAATTCTTGAAGCAACAAGATCCACCGTATCAACCTAGGTTTGGCATCCTACTTAGACATTAAATATCTAATAGCAGCATGATCAGTGAAAATAACAGTGGAAGAACTAATTAAATAAGCTCAAAATTTGTCCAATGTAAAAATAACAGTAAGTAGTTCTTTTTCAGTAGTGGTGTAATTCATCTGTGCATTATTCAAAGTTCGACTTGCGTAATAAATTACATGAGACTTACCTTCCTTTCTTTGGCCTAAAATAGCTCCAACAGCAAAATCACTAGCATCACACATCAACTCAAAAGGCAAAGACCAGTTAGGGGATTACATGATAGGAGCAGATGTCAAAAGACCAATTAATTTTTTAAAAGATTTTCTGACAATCTTGGGTCCAATCAAATAGTGCATCTTTTGTTAGAAGATTACATAATGGTCTAGATATGCCACTAAAATCTTTTACGAATCTTCTGTAAAATCCTGCATGTCCTAAAAAGGAATGAACTTCTCTAACTATTTTTGGGGAAGGCAAATGAGTAATTAATTCAACTTTGGCCTTATCAACTTCAATTCCTTTAGAAGATATCACATGACCTAACACTATTCCTGAGGTAACCATGTAATGACATTTTTTCTAATTTAACACAAATCCTTTTTCTTCGTATCTTTTAAGAACTTTGTTCAAATTATCAAGACAATTTTCAAAAGAATTTCTAAAAACTGTCAGGTCATGCATGAAAACCTCTAAATAATGCTTAATCATATCACTGAAAATACTTAGCATGCATCTTTAAAAAGTTGTCGAAGCATTACAAAGACCAAAAGACATTCTTCTATATGCAAAAGTGCTAGAGGGGTAAGTAAAAGTGGTCTTTTCTTGATCCTCCAATGCAATTGAGATTTGATTATACCCTGAATAACCATCAAGAAAACAACAGTAGGGATGTCCTACTACTCTTTCCAAAATTTGATCAAGAAATGGCAAGGGAAAATGATCTTTCCTAGTGGCTGCATTCAATTTTCTAAAATCAATACACATACGCCAACTAGATGAGACTCGAGTAGGTATTAATTCACCTTTTTCATTTTCAACCACTGTTATTCCATATTTCTTAGGCACAACTTGTGTAGGGCTTACCCACTGGCTATCAGAGATAAGATAGATAATTCCAACATCGAGTAATTTAAGAATTTCAGCTCTAACTACCTCTTTCATGTGTGGATTTAATCTTCTTTGAGGTTGTTGAGATGTTTTAGCATTATCCTCTAAATGTATTCTATGTGTACAAATTAATGGATTAATGCCTTTTATATCCTTTAATGTCCATCCAATTGTACTTTTATGTATTTTCAGTACTGTGATTAGACATATGCCTTTGAAGACTTGTTTTGATGATAACAAACATGAAGACTAAAATGAAGATGATGGAAAGACCAAGTCCAAGATCTTATAAGAATAGCTTTAGGACTTAGAGTCTTTTTGTACGGAACTCGCTTTAATATCTCACTGTTTTGAAAGAAAAGATAAAATTGGCTTTAAAAAGAAACTAAAGTGTTTTCTTCAAAACTGGTTTCTATTGTTTTATTCGAATAAAGCTTATTCTATTCGAATAAACCATACTACGTATTTTTGGAATGATTTCTTCAAAACTGGTTTCTATTGTTTTATTCGAATAAAGCTTATTCTATTTGAATAAACCTTACTACGAGCTTCTATTTTTTAAGATGCTATTCGAATAACAAGATAGCTATTCTAATAAATGGGTTTTTCAGAACTGTTGTTATAAATGTATTATTCAAATAGATGTAATGCTATTCGAATAAAACCTTTTCTCTCTGAAATATTTTTTACAGTGTTATTCGAATAACACAGTGGTTATTCGAATAACCCATATCAGTTTGCTTTTCACGATAGTTTCATGAACAGTGTTATTCGAATAGCAGTTTCATCTATTTGAATAAACACGTCGTTTACGTATTGATATGGAAACAAACAGGCTTTTAATTTGATTTAAAAGAGATTTAATTACACCCAACGACCTTTTGTTTGAAATTTTCTCTATAAATAGAAGCCTTGGGTCACGTCTAAAATTGCTTAACACTCTGAATTATTTTTCACTTGCACTAACTCGTGAATTTATTTTCTACGCTCTTTTTTCGATCATAACTTTGAGATATTCTGTGAGAGCTCCATTAGCACTTCAATTTGTATAATTTGCTCTGAGTGAGAGTTTCTCTTCATCTACTTTCTACTATTCTGTATCGAGGGTGAGGTATCCCTCAAGGTTTGTATAAGGGTGAGGTATCCTTGCAGGCTGAGGCTTTAGCACAAGGGTAGAGTTTCCTTGTGTGTGAAAAATGCTCTTTTGTGTAAGGTTGCAAGCACCTATTGAAGCTTGTATACATAGTGAAAAATCTAAGCTATTGTTTCGAGGACTGGACGTAGACCACAAGTGAGTTAGTGGTCGAACTAGGATAAATATTGTGCTTGCTTCTCTCTTCTTAATCTCTTTATTTTACGCAGCTTTATTTTATTGCATATTTATTCTTTGCTGTTTCTTAAGCTTTTCTTCTACATCTCGTTATTTCTGTGCGTTTATTTAATAGTTTTTTAATATTTGTGTTTTCACTAAAAGAGGTTTGGGAAAAGTTTTTATACTCAATTCACCCCCTTCTTGAGTACTGGAAGCCACTTGGTAACAAGTGGTATCAGAGCTAGATTATTGTATAAAGAGCTTAGCAGCTTCAAGAGAACATGACTTCTTCAAATAGTTTTTCAGAAGGATTGTTGAAGCATTCTTTTATATTAGAGGAGAATTAGGCATAATTGATCAATCTAATATATAATTGCTTGAATTTATTGCTTAAGTATGGTTTTTCTCTCTCTTATATCTTTACTGACTTAAGCTTCAGAGATATCCCAAATCTTGTTTTGCAAGTACTTTATATTTAGGTAAGTTAACTCTCTTTTAAATCACTTTTTGAATGTATGTTTTACTGTGCCTTTTGATAGTTTTATTCGAATAAATCTAGCTTTATTCGAATAAACTGTCTTCTATGTCAGTTCAGTGTTTGCTGCTATCTCTGTCTATTCGAATAAATTTTAGATCATTCGAATAAGTAGAAGCTTGTTTCATCAGTCTTATTTGACTGATCTCTGTCTATTTGAATAAAATCAAGCTTATTCGAATAACTAGAGACCTAGTTTATTAGTCTTAGTTTGGCTAATCTCTGTTTATTCGAATAACCCCTAGGTTATTTGAATAAATCTTGTTAAATGGCCAAAACGTTTGGCCTTCCCAGATACTCTATTCGAATAAGTTCACCCTCTATTCGAATAAAACCCTAGCAGAAATCCTTATTCAACGCTTGACCCTTCAGTTTCTAAGCAAGGTTTATTCGAATAAACCTCTGTTTATTCGAATAAACATAGGCCTCTATTTAAATAGCCCCTACACGCCCAACCGTCTCACTTCCTGTTTCTTCTTATGCTCTTCACCTTCTCTGCCCACGCCTCCATCGTTTCTCTGCTCTCATCCATCTTTGCTCTTGTCTCTCTCTCTTCCTAACCTCCACACACCATGGCCTCTTCCTCCAGCAAGTGCCCTTGCACGAAGACTGCACCTTGCAACAATCCGCTTGACCTGCGAAGGCTCTCCTCCAATGAAGAGCATCGTAGCCACTTCATTACATACTTCTGGGAGCGTAACCTTGTCCAACCCAAATACCTTGACCTCTCTTTTTTTTCAACAACACAGAGGCTTCGACTTTCTGACCCTGTTGCAAAACCAGGGGGTTCTATAGCTCTGTTCTCACCAAGCTACTCTCTACCTAGCTCTGGTGAAGATGTTTTTCTGTAATCTGGCTTTTGATGGCCATTGTAATCACTCCGTAGGACTGGCAGTCTCTATTTGGGTTGTAGTTCACCGACACTCTTGTTGAAGATGATGACAACCCCTTTCTTGAGGAATTCAACAGGATTCGGGCGATTGAGGACTTACTGAAACCTGGTCTAGCCTTGCCTGACAAGGGCCTCAAGGGTGGCATGCTGAAGAGCCAAGATAGGCTTCTGCATTACGCCTTTGCTCACATTTTGGCTTCCCGCAGTGGAAACTACGCCTATCTCAATGAAGATGACATCTTTATGCTCTGGATCCTAAAGAATGGTCACAGGATCAACTGGCCTGTGTTTATCATGAAACATATGATGAGAGCCAAGGGAAAGGAAAAATCTGACTTACCTTATGGTATTCTCGTCACTACCTTGCTCAGCAAGTATCCTCAGGTCTTGGAGACTGAGCGAGCCATCGTCTTATCTCATCATAACGTCTTCGGTTCCTTCTCTCTACGCAAAATGAAGATGATCCAAACCGATGAAGGCTGGGTGTACCCAGATGAGGTTGCTAAGGATGAGTTAGACCCTGCTGACGCCCCTACTGCACCTGCTGTCCCTGCTGATGCACCTGCTGCTGCTCCTGCTCCAGTTACCTTAGAGCAGATCATGACCACCTTGTATGATAACCGAGCATATATGGAACATACCTTCTCTATTCTTTTTGATAGAATAGAATGTGTTGAACGTGAAGTTGCTGCCCTTCGATCTGCTTCACCTGCTCCTGCACCAGCTTCTTCACCACCGCCTCCGGATACTTTCTTTTAGGAGTTGTTTAGATCTTAGGATCCTTGTTTTTGCTTGTGCTTTATTTGTTTTTGGCCTCTATATTTGCATCACTTTTTGGTTAATGAATAAATAAAGTTTTTGATGGTCTATTCATCTTGCATTGATATGAGTATGCTTTTTAGTTATTTGGTTCTTTTTATGCTCTTATACTTGTATACCTATCTATGGAACTTATCCCTCCTTTTTGCTCATGACAAAAGGGGGAGAAAATTGAATTTAACTGAGAAAAGACAGGTGAAATTAAAAAGAGTTTGGATTTCACATGAAAGGGGGAGCTGCGCACATCTCTGATAAACGTTACCTCTTATAATTAAAGAGGGGAAGTAAGCATAAACATTACCTTTTATAATTAAAAAGGGGGAGTAAGTTTTCAATACATCTTTGTGAATTCCAATTATATGAACTAATTCTTTTCTCATTGATAGTTTGTCATCATCAAAAAGGGGGAGAATGTGATTGGACATATGCCTTTGAAGACTTGTTTTGATGATAACAAACGTGAAGACTAAAATGAAGATGATGGAAAGACCAAGTCCAAGATCTTATAAGAATAGCTTTAGGACTTAGAGTCTTTTTGTACGGAGCTCACTTTAATATCTCATTGTTTTGAAAGAAAAGATAAAATTGACTTTAAAAAGAAACTAAAGTGTTTTCTTCAAAACTGGTTTCTATTATTTTATTCGAATAAAGCTTATTCTATTTGAATAAACCATACTACATGTTTTTGAAATGATTTTTTCAAAACTGGTTTCTATTGTTTTATTTGAATAAAGCTTATTCTATTTGAATAAACCTTACTACGAGCTTCTATTTTTTAAGATGCTATTCGAATAACAGGATAGCTATTCTAATAAATGGGTTTTTCAGAACTGTTGTTATAAATATATTATTCGAATAGATGTAATGCTATTCGAATAAAACCTTTTCTCTCTGAAATGTTTTTTACAGTGTTATTCGAATAACACAATGGTTATTTGAATAACCCATATCAGTTTACTTTTCACGATAGTTTCATGAACAGTGTTATTCGAATAGCAGTTTCATCTATTTGAATAAACAGGTCATTTACGTACTGATATGGAAACAAACAGGTTTTTTATTTGATTTAAAAGAGATTTAATTACACCCAACGACCTTTTGTTTGAAATTTTCTCTATAAATAGAAGCCTTGGGTCACGTCTAAAATTGCTTAACACTCTGAATTATTTTTCACTTGCATTAACTCGTGAATTTATTTTCTACGCTCTTTTTTCGATCAAAACTTTGAGATATTCTGTGAGAGCTCCATTAGCACTTCAATTTGTATAATTTGCTCTGAGTGAGAGTTTCTCTTCATCTGCTTTCTGCTATTCTGTATCGAGGGTGAGGTATTCCTCAAAGTTTGTATAAGGGTGAGGTATCCCTGCAGGCTGAGGCTTTAGCACAAGGGTAAAGTTTCCCTGTGTGTGAAAAATGCTCTTTTGTGTAAGGTTGCAAGCACCTATTGAAGCTTGTATACATAGTGAAAAATATCAGCTATTGTTTCGAGGACTGGATGTATACCACAAGTGGGTTAGTGGTCAAACTAGGATAAATACTGTGCCTGCTTCTCTCTTCTTAATCTCTTTGTTTTACGCAGCTTTATTTTATTACATATTTATTCTTTGCTGTTTCTTAAGCTTTTCTTCTACATCTCGTTATTTCTGTGCGTTTATTTAATAGTTTTTTAATATTTGTGTTTTCACTAAAAGAGGTTTGGGAAAAAATTTTATACTCAATTCACTCCCCTCTTGAGTACTGGAAGCCACTTGGTAACAAGTACTTCTATCAACATACTTTCTTATTCTTTAGTCAGGAATGAGGAAATTACCACTAGAATGCTTTGTTCTTCTCCCAAAAATGTGTACTTCAACCCAGTAGGTAATGGCTTTAGTTCTAGTGTGGGTACTTCTTCTTGGGTATCATCATTCATGGTTTTTAGCTCTTCGAATCTCGGCTTCCATCCTTTGTATTCCATTACCTGTGTACAGTCAAGCAAAGAGCATATTTTAAAAACATCATTATCTAATTGTGTAGCTGAATCAAATGAATTAATTAAACAAATTTCTAATCGGTCAGAAGAACTCTTGATTTGAAGATGATCATCTATAATGACCTCAATCCCTTCAATTTCTTCCTTTCCATCATAAACTTCCTGTGGTTGCTCGCATATGTTGAAAACATTAAGTTCTAGTGTCATATTTCCAAATGTTAACTTCACCACTCTATTTCTGTAATTTATCA
Source organism: Ormosia semicastrata (assembly GCA_029884595.1). Taxonomy (NCBI): domain Eukaryota; kingdom Viridiplantae; phylum Streptophyta; class Magnoliopsida; order Fabales; family Fabaceae; genus Ormosia; species Ormosia semicastrata. Next base: position 10,492,951 of record JAQQTO010000059.1, read on the forward strand.
AAGTATTAGATGTTGCTAAAAATGGGCGACCTAAAATAACAGGAATTGACTTGCTACTATTTTTCATAGATTCAGTTTCCAAGACAATAAAATCCACAAGATATATGAATTTATCAACTTGAACTAACACATCTTCCACTATTTCTTTTGGAATTTTAATTGATCTGTCAGCAAGTAGAAGAGTTACAGAAATCAGTTTTAACTCACCCAGGTTGAGTTGCTGATAAACTGAATATGGAAGCAAATTAACACTAGCACCAAGATCAAGTAAAGCTCATTCGATTTTATGTTCTCCAATAATGCATGAAATTGTAGGACAACCAGGGTCATTATATTTCAACGCATTATTGTTCTGAATAATGAAACTTACTTATTCAGTCAAAAATGCATTCTTTTTCACATTATATTTTCTTTTAACAGTGCACAAGTCTTTCAAAAATTTGGCATAATAAGGAATCTATTTGATAACATCTAATAAAGGAATATTGACCTTCACTTGTGGATTTAAAAAATGTCACTGTTATGGTTCACTTTACTTGAATTGTTTAATACTTGAGGATATGAGGGTAAAGGCGAGGGTTTAGTCTCCTTTTGGCTAGGTGGCTTATCAACTCATTCCTCATCTTTGGGACTTGACTCGTCATTTTTCTCATAAGGTTCAAGAATTTGTTTTTCAATAATCTTTCCACTCCTAAGAGCTATCACTGACTTGACTTGATTTATTTGTTGACTTTCTAAACTACCCTCATTTAGGCTGTACTGACTCTTAGGATTTGGTTGAGGTTGAGTGGGAAATTTTCCTTTCTCGTGAATGGCGAGTGCAGAAGAAAGTTTAGCAAGAGTGTCTTTTATGTCAATCATAACTTGAGTGTTTAAGTTATTAATGGCCTCTTGCTTTTTCATGAATGCATGCAATATTCCCTCAAGGTTTTTCCTATATGGTGGGATATAAGGTGCATATCCTTGAGAATTTTGTGAATCCCGTTGTGCCTGAGGAGGTGGTGGTTGCATGAATTGTGCTTGATTGTTGGTCTTCCAACTAAAGTTTAGGTGATTTCTCCATCCCGGATTATATGTATCTGAAAAAGAAGAAGAGAATGACTTTTTAGAATTGTTCATTGCATTTACTTGCTCATGCACAACTTCTTTAAATATAGAATTTTTTGGATATTCATTTGTTGAGTGTCCCAATTCATCACAAATGCTACAATTTTTTTCATTTTACACAAATTTGATTTCTTTTACTTTCCTTGATTCCATGACTTCAACATTTCTAGACAAACTAGCAAACTTAGCATTTAGATTTTCTTCTTAACTAAGATGATATTTTCCTTTACTAGCATTTTCAAGGTTATATCTAATTGAATTTTCAGAATGATTAGTACTATGCCAAGATTGAGAATTTTCAACTAAATGGTCTAAATAGTCTAAAGCTTCTTCAGGTTCTTTATCAAGAAACTCACCATTGCACATTGTTTCCACAAATTGTTTAGTTTCGGGTGTTAACCCTTCATAAAAGAAGCTTATAGTGCGCCATTTTTCAAAACCACGATGTGGACAAGAATTCAACAAATCTTTAAAACGTTCCCAACTTTGAAAATATGCTTCATTTGAGTTTTGGGAAAATTTTTGGATTTGTCTTTTCAAAGCATTGGTTTTATATGTTAGAAAAAATTTCTTTAAAAACTCACCTTGCATTTCTTGTTATGTGCTAATTGATCTTGGCTTCAAAGCGTTAAGCCAAGTTTTTGCTTTATCTTTCAAAGAAAAAGGAAACAATTTAAGCTTAACAACCTCTTCAGTGCAAGCTTGATCATTAAAAGCAGTACATACTTCTTCAAATACTTTTAGATGTAAATATGGGCTTTCATATTCTAAACTATGGAAATTAGGAAGTAAAGAAATCATACATGGCTTGAATCTAAAATTGTTAGCACTGAGTGGAAAGATAAAACATGATGGACTAGAATTTTGAGATGGTTGCAAATACTCACGCATGATTCGCAACGGTTGATTTTCATGTTCATCATGCACACTTTTATTTTTAGTCATTGTGTTTAATGTGTGTGATTGTGATTCAGACAAATCAATATGTAAAGTACTAAGATTAACTTTAACCAAACGAATAGAATTTAAATCATGATATCAATTAAGCATAAATAAGTAACTTAAAATAGAAAAAAAATGTACAAGTAGGCAGTATAAACCTGCCCTTAAATATTAACAAAGATGTGGTATAAATCAGCCACTAAATATATTAATAAAGGTGTGGTATAAATCAGCCACCAAATATATTAATAAGCAAATAAATTAAAAAGTTAGTAAACTGATAAATTAAAAAGTTAGTAACAAGTAAATTAAAATGTTAGAAGCAAGTAAAGTAAATAGTTAGATAGCTGATAAAGTAAAGTGTTAGATAACTGATAAAGTAAAAAGTTAGATAGTTAGTAAGAGAGTTAGATAGTTAGTAAGTTAGTAAGCAAGAAAATTAAAAGGTTAGTAGGTTAGTAAGTTAGAGAGTTAGAAAGTAAAATGCAGAAAATAAAGTATAGAAAGTAAAGTGCAGAAAGTAAATTTAAAATATGAAAATCGGAGAATTGGTAGAGTTAATTTTTTGCTCCGGCGAGAGAGAAGAGAAGAAGAAAGATTATTTCATTAATGATTGCATATTATAGAGGGTTAAGGGAGAGTTCCCCCCACTAAGTTAGTACGTTAATAAGTACAAAGAAGAAGAAAAAATTAAAAGAGTAGAAAAAATATATATATATACAGGATCCATAGAAAAAAATATAAATATATATATACAGAATATTTACAATATAAATTTGTTCTTCAAATCAAGTCTCCGGCAACGGTGCCAAAAACTTGATGCGGATTAAAAGTTACAAACCCAAATGTAGGTTGTTTCAAGTAATAAATTATCGGGAGTCCGAGGTCGATCTATAAAGAATTAATGAAGAAAAATTTATTTGACATAAGGAAAATATTTTGTCACAATAATAAAAGTGATAAAACTTGGTCACAAATAAAAAAGATTTACTTGGGTTAGGAGATCCACTCTTGGTAAATAAAATAAGGACAAAATTAATTCTTTTTATAACTCAATTAGAATCCACACATAATAAAGGTTCCAATCGAAAAATACAACAATCAAAGTTCATTAAAAATTATATATGTAATTATATTATGATTCATTTAATTATTTAATAACACCACCACTTATAAATAGGCTCAAGCATTCATTGTGCTAACCTCTTGTCTACAATGAATCAAGATCTCCACTTTACAAGGAGGGTTTCTAAATTGATTGGAAACAAAATACAACACGTATAATGACCACTTGAAAATATATCATTTAAGCACAAGAAAGAAATGAATCTAACATTATTTTATTACCAAGAGCTTCACCTTATCACCCAAGTAAAATGAAACTTAGTTACTCATAGACAAGAAGAAAGAAAGAGAAGAAGAAGAAGAAGAACATAACTTCAATTTAGAATAAAAGAAAACTACAACAAGATAATCAAACAACAAAATAGCATGGTTTTGGTATCTAACACCAAGACTCTCCAAATGATCAGCCAAGACTCCCTTATAGAGGATTAGAGATACAAAATGACAAGGGGGCTGAGTCAAGAGTGAGTGGATGAGTGGAAAATGAATGAAAAATGCCAAATGACTTTTGATGAGTGAAAAATTATGGAGATTCTTTATCTCTGAAATCATTTAGCTTTGAAGTCATTGATTGCGTCATAATCTGACCAAGTGGTCTTCATGAAAGTTGTAGGCCTAGATATTAGCTTTCAAATGCTACCAGAATCACCCCAAAAGGCCACCTACAGCCCGAGATATGGCCCAATTACTGCATAGTATTTAGGCCCAATTACAGCTCCTCTGTTCTGACTTCCAAGCCCAATATGACCTCTAAGGAATCCGATTTGAGTCTTGTGTTCTTCATGAAAGTTGTAGATATGGGTCTTAACTTGCAGATACCAAAATTTTAGCCCTATCCAGATCTTAAGTCCGAGTTATGCTCTAATTACTGTATACTGTTCAGGTTCTAATAACAAAACTCATATTCTGATTTCTAAGCCCAATTAGTTCCACTAGATGTTCGACTTTGACCTCGAGTTTTCATGAAAGTTTTAGAGCTCTCTCTTATCTTTCCAACAAAGTAAAATACATAATTTTTAGACATCTAAAACTCAAGATATGGTCAAAATACAGAAATAGTGTAAGACGTAAATCATGCTGAAAAAAATTAATTAAGTCCAATTTGAGTCCAAACCTACAAAACATAATCAAGTTCAATCAATTAAGTACATAGAAAGTGAAAATGACTATAAATGAGGGTTTATTAATGTATCAAATATGTGATTATCACTGTCCATCCTTTATATTTTAAACCAATTCTGATTTCTTTCCTCTTTTTCTTTTTTTTTTTTTTAACATAGGGGAATAAAATGACACAAATGTCCCTAAATATGAATTAACTCCTGCCTTACCCTCCCCCCTCATCTACATTGTTACATTGGTGCCGTTCGATTAACCCTAAGGCTCCTAGTAACTTCTGAAACAGAAATAGGAGCCCCCGTAGTGGATTTGCTAACCATTGTCATTGTTGTCATTAACTCCATTACTCCCTTAAAGAGGATTTTGAGAGTTATTTGAATTGTTTTCTGACATTCTTGGCACTATCTTACCATTCCTTAAGGGCATAAGCTTTTAAGTGAACTTTTTACACAAACCAGAGTCTAGACTTAGTCCCATCGGGCATGCCAATTTGTTTATAGTAAAATTTGTCAAAGACAAATCTTGATTTCAGTTATCACTCTAGGAAGTGAATCTCTTGTTCTCAATGACTCTCAAATGCTTAGTGATTTGTGAATCAGAAGAATGTTAGGAATTTACCTCAAGTTTAATAGAAAGTATAACGAAATACAAGTAAAGGTATAAGCAAGTAAAATAACAATCGAAAGACAAATTAGTACAACAACAACAATAACCAAGCCTTTTTCGCACTAGGAGAGGTCAATTACATGGATCAAACGACTCCATTGTGTCCTATTATATACCAAGTCTTCAGAAATGCCAACAAATCTAAATCATTTTTAATCGAATGACAAATTGGCGTTTGAACTAAAATATAAAGCAACGAATGCAATTAACAAGTAATCAAATTTGACTAGAAATGAAATAAAACAAGTAAAGAACACATAAAATAAGAACCTTAAATTTGTAAAAGTTTAAATTCAACTAGAATTTAAAGGAGAGCAAGGAAAACATGCAAAGAAAATGATAAATGAAAGGTAATAAAGATGCAATGAAATAAACTTGCTCAAAAAATAAATTGTAGCAAAGTAAAGAAAACAATTAAAGGAAAGCAATAAAGATGCAAAAAAATAAATGTGCAAAAGAGTAAAGTTAACAGAAAGGTAAACTTACATAAAAGTAAAGAAAGCGAGTAAAGAAGTCAAATTATTCAAAGAATTACTCGATCAAAAGATGAAGAGAGTTGTAGGAAATATAAAGAAATGACTTTAAATTTACATTAAAGGGTAAAGATTGTAGAAACAGAGCAGGGTGGAAGACATACTTAACTAATCTCTGTGAATATCCTTTAAAGTCTGCAATTGACGTGATAGGAATAGTAAGAGAGTTCATGCAAGTGTTTTCCAGCTAACCTAAATGCCTCCATCCCCTCAATATTTATAAACAAGGGAAGTAACTGATTTTCTAACAAGATTAGGACAAGTATCCCTGACATAAATAACTTCTTAATCTAAAAATAATGATTGCCTTATGTTTGTATTACAAACTCAACTACTAAAAACTTCATAAAATCAAATTCTGATACTTGAATTTGAATCTGAATTAAGTGTAACTGTCTTGAGTTTGCTTCTAGGTCTTTTGAACTCGAAAGATGTCCTTTTGTAAATCTTGGAAATCTGCTTAAGTGTTCTCACTCTTTGCTTCGATCTCAGACGTGACTTTGAGCAATTTTCTTTCTTTGTCGAATCGAAACAAGTCTTTAAGAGCTTTTCCCTTGCCTTCAAGTTAGCTGTGACTTGCAAAACTAGTTAAAACATCTTAATTGAAAGCATTGTTTTCAATTAGGTGAAATTTAACTTAATAGTTAAATCAATCTTAAGATATTTTATTGGCTAATATTCTTTTTACATAAATTGAAAAGTTTATTTTTATACCAACAACGGGTCATTGGAATAGGTCAGGTTTTGAACATCCCTAATAAGAAAGATATAGATCTCCCCTTTTGTACCACTTATGACTTAACCAACAGTGAACTCGTTAAAAATGAGAGAAAAGTACTATACAAGTATCTCAGTTTTATTTTCATAACCAATTAAAGGCTTAAACTATGTTTTGATTGTCAACTAGAATAGCACTTGTGCGATGTATAAGATTATAAAAAACATTTAAAAAATATATGATAATTGTGTTATTACTATAAATTTTTTTATATGTGATCATGGATAATGTAGAAATTTTATGTTGAGGTTAAAATATTTATTTTATTTTTTTACGATGTCAAATATCAAGTTTATATATAAAATTTTGAGAATATTTTAAAAAATTTAAAAACTATTGAAAGACTGTTTCGAGTTTTGGGGGCTTCGACCACTACTAACTCTCTTATCTTTATCTTTGTATATTATAGTATAGTTTGACACTATAAGAAAAATATTTGTATTATATAAAAAATATCTAAAAATAGTTTCATATATATATATATATATATAAACACTATTATTACATTAATAAGATAATTATTATAAAATTCAAATTCAAATTTGTAATGGGTTATTGATGGTACAACCTATAATTGACATTTGTAAAAACGAATCTTGAAAAATTTTATATTTTCCTTTAATTTTTGTTTAGTAGGATAATACTAAAATTCAAATAATGTTGGTAGCACAACCTAGAGCTATTACTTGGCAGGATTCTACAAATTAAGACTCTCTTTTTATATATTATATTGATTGATTAATATTGATGATTGATTGATTAAAGACCTCAACTTTAATAAAAAATAATTTAATATTATTTATTAATTGAAAAATAAATTTTAAGGCATATATGTCATGTGTTTTGTTTATATTATAAATTATTTTCATTTATCAAATTGGATATTTTTTCAATCAAAATATATTTGAATAAAGTTGAGGTCCTTAATTGATAACAATCAATTCCTTAATTAGTTTATCTTAAAAAGTTTTGGGGGTGTTTGGGAAAAAAAAATTTCCTTTGCCAAGAACTTAAATTTTGATAAACAACTTTTTTCACTATTCACAGGATGTTTGGGAGTTTCAGAAAAAAAAAATTTTACACGAAATTTAATGTATTATAATAATTTTTTTATAAGCTTGAAGCTTTTGATTATTGATTATAGATTATTCCAAAAGTTTTGAGATGTAAATATTATTTAGTCTTCAATCAAATAAAATTTTTAATCATTTTATATCTTTTTTGATAATTTAATGCATAAAAGAGTTTGTTTTACATCATCCAAACAATACAAATTATTTTAAAATTATTTTTTAGTTAATATATTTAAACATATATAAATTTGATTATATTATAATCAATTATAATAATAATCGATTATATAATAATTTATTAATGAAATAATAAAGTTTTTACAACTTATCTAAATATACACTAGGTCCACAAATCGTACTTCATTAAGCCATTAGGATTAGATTAGTGGTGAGAAATTTGGGTAGTTTGCATGATGTTATATATTACCACCATTGTACGAAAGAAAATTATACTTCAATGTTAAAAATGAAAAATGGAACATACATAACCCGTAGTATCACCCAACACAAATTTCAAAAAAAGAAAAGACATGACAAAACTTAAGTAAAATTATTTAGGTATTTGTAGTACTATTTTTTAATAAAAATATAATATGTGTCATATTTTTTAGTTACTTTATTTAATTTTTTAAAATTTTTATTGATGAGCTTAAAAAAATTTACATATGTTATGTTTTTATTAAAAAAACAACACCAAAAGCACATAAAGAACTTTTTCTAAGTTTTGGGAGAAAAAAAAACTCACTTGTCATTTTCGGTTCCGTTGCATTATTACCATTTACTATCTTTATTTATAGTTATAGGATAAATATATGACAGAAACCTAGTTTCAGTTGAAGGTGTTAGTTAGGTGAGACAGTAAAAATATATGCGATGAGTGTAAAGACTTTAAAGTGAGTCTTATCTTCATCACTGAAAGAGGTTAAGAAAGGGAAGAGAAATAATTATCTTATATCACTTTTTAATACTATTTTTTATAATTGATTAATAATATATAAATTTGTAATTAATTATGTGTATTAGTTGATTAATGAGTACATCTATAATTTAGGATTGAAGTTTAGATTTATTCATTAACTAACTAATACATGTGATTAATTAAAAATTTATATTTCATTAATCAAGTGTAGAAATTAGTGTTAAAAGTGATGTAGGAATATAGAGATTGAGAAAGGGAAATGGTTGTCTTCTATTATCTAGTATACAGCCATAGGGGGAAAAAAAAACCTAACTTGACTCTACTACATTATTTTTCGACCTGCACACCCTTTTTTTACACCAAATTCTGAACTTTTTTCTTTAAGTAAACAAAAGAGAAAAAAAATACTTTTTAATACTTACTCTCTCTTTATTTTCTTAAAAAGGAAAATATAACACTTTAGTGTAAAAAAATTGTATGTAAATAGCATTTTTCATTATTTTTATGCTGCCTTTTAGTATTTAATCTTTGTTTTAAACGACATTTGACCATGCACAGTTTTTCTTTATGCTGAACAAAGTTGTACGTGGTGTTGATCCCATATTCGATCGGATGAGGGATCAAATCATGTGTACTAACCCATGAATAATATTAATCTTTGGATACTATTCATCATAGGATCTATGTTCATCTTAGGGCTTTTTTTTTTGGGCATAGACATGTACTAGCTGAATTTTGAGTTGAGAAATAGAAAAGGGGAACATTACTAGAAAATCAATTTTTAGATATTAATTTAGTGATCGAAAATAATTGGTCACAATAACAATTGATATAGAGACCAATATGAAGGGAAGGGAAAAAATCTAATCAAAATAAAATCGGTCGCTAATTTGGTTACTAAATTATTTAACGATCGAATTAGCAGTTAATTTACATAATAAAAAAGAAAAATAAAAAATAATTTTTTTCGTATTAGTAATTGAAATTTCGGTCTCTATATAATTAATATTAAAATTTTATTTTTTTGACATAAATAATTATTTAAAAAAATAAAAAAGTAGCAACCGATTATTCGATCTCTAATATTTTGATTAAAAATGAACTTTAAAAAAAATTAGTGACCGATAATTCAATTGTTAATTTAAATAATTAAAAAAGATAAAAAAGTGTTGAAAAATATAAAATAGTTCAATTTTTTTTAAATAAAAATATTATAATTAATAAAAAAATTAGCGATTGAATAATTTTAATAATTAAAAAATAAAAATGTTCAAAAACATAGAACCAGTTTGATATTAAAAAAATAAAAAAATATATTATAATAGCAACCAATTTTTTGGACGTTGTTTTAAATAATTAAAAAAAACAAGTTCATTTGTTATACGTGTGCAAGTGTGCTCATCTTAGGCATTTCTACATTATATTTACTAGCTACAAAATAAATAAATAATGAACGAACCTTAACCTGACTCCCCATTAAAGTTGGGGAACCAGGTTCAAATCTCTCCTACCCTATAACCAGCAAATGCTAGCTCTCTAAAGACAAAAGATAAAAAAATAGATAATTCGGAATTTCACAAAAAAAGGGATTAAAAATTTATTATCCTTAAGTAACTTTGAAACGGTAGTTCCTATATATCTGCTCAAAGTAAATTCCCTCCCACCCATTTGTTCCTTGGTAGAGTGTTAAAGATGGGGGATAATTGTATCAATGCAAAACTGATCGTTCTGGTTATTTTAATAAATTTAAAGCTGCATTCACTGAATGTGTATTAAGTTGGAGCTTTAATGAGAGCCACCAGAAGCCAAAATCATCATATGTTATGCTATCTTACTTTGAATATTGCATATGTACGCAATAGTAATATCGGCCATTCATTTATGAGAATACGGGGCTTCTTCCAAGGCAAAAACAAGTAGTAATTGCTCCCTTTGTCTTTTTTTTTCTTCTTATTATTTATTATAATAAAGATTAGAGAGGAGAAGTCTAATTTCTCGAATTGGGTCGCACTTAAAAAAAGTCCTCTCCAAAATGATAATTTTAAGAATTTGAACATGCGTCTGCCTCTAGAGGTCATAAGTCATTTACTCCTTGGCTCAACCACATTAGGTATTGCTTCCTTTGTCTTGAAACTAAAGAACTTCACCTTAGAATCAAAGGGTAAGATAGGCACGTGTAACATGTATTTGTCGTCTTTCTAAACCTTGGCTCTGCTTTCAGAAGACCAAGCACATAGATGTGACTAGCTTTCTATGATAATAAAGAAAGTTTTCTAGTTGTAAATCTTCTATGGCTTCATTACAAATGAAGGCAGCGATTAACCATTTCAAGCTATGGGGAAAACAAAATGGTCAGAGCTTTTCTATGCACAGAAACTGCCTTTAAATATTGTAGATCAAGAGCTTATGCACAACAGCACAAGTAACAAGAAGAGGCTAGTCCTAGTGAGAGCGTAACCACTGCAAATCGCAGGCTTTAAATTTGGCTTGAACTTGAAACCAACGTACGTAATCTTTGGAGATGGACAAAGGTGAGGTGGTCTAATTCAACAGTGAATTCATTTTGCTTTTAAAGGCCTTGTCCTTGTATGTATCTTTAATTGTTATTAGATATTATCTGACAACTAACAAGCCACAAATTATTTGGGAGCCAAAAATATTTAAGGTGAACTTTAAGGTAGCAGAGATAGGGTAGGGTATGATTTCTTGACGCTTCCAGAGGCTTAACAATTGGCTTGATTTGAGCTGTATTTTTTAAGGGCAGATCATGGTTTTTCTAGATCTATCAACCACGATGAATGAAGTTAAAATTTCTTGGTTTGATTTGCTGTTATTATCTTCTAGTGAGATATCTCTACAATATTATTGATGTAACACATTAATGTCAAGTCCAATCTTGAAACTCAAAGATTATCCGTAAACAACTCGAAAATAAAACTTTAAAATGGGAAATTTTGACCAATAACCTCCCCAAAAGAAAGGAGGGCGAAAATAAGAAAACGATTTTAATTTGTGTCATTATAGATAAGATTGGGTAGTGGATCGAACTAGAACACTTGTGTTCAGCCTAGGTCGAACACCATCTCTCAAAGTAATAAGGGTCGTGGTGACTCGATTCCCAAGACAAAAACCAATTCAACTTCTAACACACTCGACTTAACAGAATTTATTGGTTATTACTCGTTTATCTATATCCGACCCTTTAGTAACAACTTGACCCATAACTCCGAGCCATAACTCCGAGCCATCATTCAACCCAAGCTCGACTCTCATACCTGAATATCAAAATATCTACTAAAATATCTTATAATGACCTTACACATGTCACCACGCTAATTTTTCTTTCAATCATAACGTTGTACTATGGAGTGCACATTATGCATCAGTATCTCATCCTATCACTATAAATAGCCACAGTTGACATATTATAAGAGGTTCTTTTCTTTCTCTCATTCTCTCTCTTTACCCTTTTTATATTTATCTTATTCTCTTTATACATTTAGTGACTTGAATGTTAGAGTGTTTGTAGATATTTCACTTGGATGGATCCGACCTACCTATAGGCTTTCCAGCAAGTTTATCCACCATCCCAGTCACTTAATGGAATAGATAGGTAGACATCTTTCTAGAATTTGCATGGTGAATTTAGTGATGGACAAGTACGTCTATCAATGCATGGTCTGTTGTACAGAACAAAGGGAGGAAAAGGATGCAGGAGTGGAAAGAACATAAACCACACGAAAAATCCGTTATCCATCTCCAATAGAAGCTCCTCTTATTATAATATCGAATCATTAAGCTCCTTTTTTGAGATTTTTTTATTTTAAAATTAACATATCATTATATAAAATCAAAATCACAAAGTCAAAATGAAATAAAAATTTAAATGTCTAATTTAAAACAAAAGCAAAAATTAAATTTAAAGCATATAAAATCCATAAAGTCAAACTCTTAATTTATATTATTGATAATTAAAATAAATTAATAAATTAATAAATTAACAAATTAATTTGCTAGTTAAACGGACCCACTCGTTTAACTCGTGTATTAATTGAGTTGGCCTAAAAATTATAATAATTTAAATAGGTTAATAATTTCAAAGCCTAATCCACTTAATTTTATCAGATTAATGGATAATTTGTTAAGTTTGACTCGTTTTTACCACACTAATGACAGTATTATAAAGTCAACGATAGAAAGAGGAATAGTATTGTTGTCTGCTGTTTGATCAAACCTTCATAGTAATTGAGTTGTTGTGTCGAAGCCAAAAACGAGCAATTAAAGTTTTGGATAGCGATTGCCTAACCATTCTATACCATTATCGTCATTTGCCTCTTGCTCCTTATCCCTTTGTTGATTGGATCTAGCAGCATGTCTATTTTATTTATTTATTTTTTATGGTAAGATATCTTTGGGCATGCTTTCATTTCAACAAATATTAAGTTTCTCCGAACAATCTTAAGAATGCACCCCCACATGGAATTCACCCCCCACATTTGTCATGCATCGAAGAGAAGAGTAATACAGTAACTTTTAGAAAAAAAAAATTGATAGAATTCTTAAATTTAAGGATGGCTTTTAGATAAGATACAGTGATGAGGACCACTTATGTATCCAATATATACAATAAGTATGTCAATTCATTTTGTCAAAAATTTTGACAACAAAATATTAACTATCCGACATTTTCCTTAAAAGAATTAATTTCTCTAAGTACTGACCAAAGTTTGAACCCAAATAATCAAAATATTCAACACACCTCCTTAACCTTTAAATCAACTACTGAAGTTACCTACCAACATGTCTATATGTAGAATAGCCTCTCATAAAAAAATGATATTTAGGAATTCATCTTTGCATCAAATATATGTTGATTTCTTACTCTCTAAAATTAATAAATTAGAGTATAATATTATTTGGGGACCTAATTTTTTTATAATAAATTGATTAAAGGATTAAACTTTTATTATACCAATTAAAGATATCAATTTATCAAAAAACTTTTATTAATAAAAATATAAAAATGCAAAAATATCCAACTTGACATATGAAAATAATTTCTAACATGAAGAAAACAAATGGTATATATGACCTAAAATCGTTTTTCAATTGATAAATATTATCAAAACACTTCTATTAAATTTAAGGTCCTTAATTGAAATTTTTAAAGTTGAGGTTCTTAACTGATTATTATCGTAAAGTTATTTGTATAACACCTTTCTCCAATAAATTATAAAGTCAACTTCTAAGGATTGTTTGGAAAGTGAGTTTTGATTTCCTATGTAGAGCAACCTTATATTTGTTAGTGAAGGTTGGTTGAGCGGATAAAATTGAATAGTGTTGACTCAAAGGTTTACTAGTGATCATTCATTGGTAGGCCATTTAGTTATTGTTATGACTTATGACTGTCTTAACCTTAAAATGTGACAGCCTTTTATCTCCTAAATTTTTTATCATTAAAATAAAAAGTAACCATATATTTAGTTGTTTATGATTAAAACCATAACTTCATAGCCTAAGACTCTTGGTTAATTTAATTGGCACCAATAATTTTTTAGGACTACACGATCTTAGGATTAAAATTCATTGAGTTTGTTTTGTTTTTACACTTTAACCTACCTTCTCTATTTTCACACTATAATTTAGATTTGCTTTATTACAAATAATAGAGAACGAACTTTTCGAACCTTGAAGAAGCCTTTCTTCTTTGGAAAAACATTTTGGTATAATCACGGTAAAAGGGATTAGTGTGGCGCTGAATCCATATCATAGGTGTGCACGACCTTGAACTAAAATCTATCTCCCTTTCAGACCTGAAGCGATACGGATATGGTCCTCTCAAAAAGGCTTACCCAAAGGTCAAATACACTTCCTATCCTTGACAATGTAGCATGCTTTGAATACACCATTAACCACAATATATTTGAGTAGAATTAGTATTATTTAATCAGTGTTTTGTCAAATCCAGATGACATTTATGCACATACTATCCGTGTAAGTTTTAGCATCGCTACTCATAAATATGTACCAACAAAAAACGTGAAATAAATACACAACAAATTGGCTCACCATGCGTTTTTAATGCGCAGCTTGATAGGTGTAATGAAAAATAATGTAATGAATAGCCAATCAAACTCGCTTCCTGGGCATTTTGTACATGTTTTATTTATTTTCAGTTGGTTGGTATAATTAATTGAATGTACAATGAAGTAGTGGATAGGGCCTAACTTTTTTTACCAAGTCCTAATAGGGTACCTGCATTTAGGAAGGATATATATATATATATATAAAATGGCTATTGACTTCAGTAAGTTAGGTCATGTATACTAGGCGGGGCTATATATATATATATATATATATATATAAAATGGCTATTGACTTCAGTAAGTTAGGTCATGTATACTAGGCGGGGCTATAGCCTCTCTCTCTATATGAAATGTTACTTGCACAAAGTACAGATACAACACAGAGACAGAGATACAGCACAGATATAATTGTTTAATAGTTTATTGACTGTTTTTCTCTCTCTCTTATTTGATTTACGATTTTATTTTTTTTTTGCTAAACTGATTTACGAATTTCAACTCTAAAAAAAGATGTAACCTCTGTTTTAACATTTTTTGTATAAGGAATTCGCAGTAAAAAAACACATTTTTTGTATAAGTAAACTTTCCCTAATATATATACATCGATCTATCTTATGATTATATTCAAGAATTCTGACAAATAAATATAACTTATCTAGGTAGACTCTTAAAAGAAATTAATCATTTTCCCACAGTTTCACAATAGTAATTGTAGTATGTTAAGATTTTCATCCATAATAAATAGATGTCAATAATATCTAAATATTTTTCAGTCTATTTACTCCTTTTCATAGTGATATATAATTAAACATCTTTTAGATATCTAACGTCAATTACATATGTAAATGTAACATAAAATAAAAATATTATTTTAACATAAAATACTAAAAAAATTTGATTTTTGATTCACAAAATTTGACGTTCTTATGGAAATTATATAATTGTTCTTGAATCTTCACTAAAATTTTCGAGCATTGCTAATCTTTTGACTTGATTATATTATATCCGGCATCTAATTGATTTATATATATATATATATATATATATATATATATATATATATATATACATATTCATAAATAAAACATATTAAATGTAAATTCATATTTACATTGATTATTAGAGTTGGGTATATAAATCGTTGTTCATTTAACCTGCAGCTCGCATGATTTAAGATCAGGCAAAATGAAGGCTCATTTAAATGTAAGTCTACAAGTTCAATCCATTTACACCCACAGTTAAACAAATTTTAGTCCTCAGATTTGCAAATCAACCCACGAACCTACCTATATATATATATATATATTAAAATTAGCTTTGGATTTGGGCTGATCCAAAAAAAAAAAACATTAAAATTAAAATTAAAATAAAATAATTAAATAACAAAGAAAATCAGATGATATTATGATATGTGACTATGATCTCACATCTTGAAATTGAAATTGAAAAAAACCCTAGAGTACCCTATCCTATCAATCTCGTCTCTCATATCCTACTCACTCTCCCTACTGGCTCGCCTCCCTATTCCTGCTCGCCACCGCCCCTCTCTGTCGCGGCGCGTCTTGTCACTCTCCTCCCGTTTCTGCGCATTGTATAGGATCTTACATATTAATATTTATCATTTAACGCTATGAAGTAAAACATAAGATCGCAATATCTTACAATTTTTTAATATGGAAAAAAAATTAAAAGGGTTAATTTCAGTTAACTTGTTATGTTATGGGTAAGGGTAGGAATAAACTAGGTAATCCATCAAGAACCTATGACTTAATCTATTTTAATTTGACCTACATAGACTTGACTTATTCAATGAACAAGCCAGACTTAAACTTTTTGAATTACCTATTTAACTATACAAGTTAAAGCTTGAATTTTTGAAAAATCTCATTTTACCTAGTAGGTCGACTTATTTATTTAATATTTATATATAATTATGAATTTATAATATTTACATAATTTACTAGTTATATATTAGTATAATATATTTATTTTATACAAAATATAATAATTTTTTCAAAGGTTATACCTATTTAAAAATTAAAAAGACTTAAGCCTTTTGAATTACCTATTTAACTATACAAGTTAAGACTTGAATTTTTGAAAAATCCTATTTTACCTACTAGGCCAGCTTATTTATTTAATATTTATATATAATTATGAATTTGTAATGTTTACATAATTTACTAGTTATATATTATTTATTTTATATAGAATATAATAATTTTTTCAAAAGTTATACTTATTTAAAATTAAAAAGTTTAAATTTCTTAGCCTATAAGAAGTTCTTTATACAATGACTTTTAAATAGGCTTTCAGGTCAGACCATATTTTTATATTTTCATAAACAGGTTAAGCCGAACTTTGAAAAAAAAATCTATAATAAGTAACAAGTCAGGTTCAGTCCAAGATGTTACAAAATAGATCTAGATCTATTTAGGCAAAGTCTAACCTAACTCAATCCATTTCCACCGTAGTTATGCGACAAAATTATTTGGATCTCTTGTGGTTTCATGTTTTGCACTTTATACCTTTGTGGTTTACATCGTTGGCAACTTACCTCTTGTGCTTTGATTCTATTAGGATTTTGCCCCATGTGGTACAGGCAATATCACTTTGTTTCTATGTAGTTTCAAAATTTGTCACTTCACCGCCTTGGATTACATTCATAAGCACTTTCCTTCTTGTGGTTTATTAGCACTTTGCCATCAAATTTACACAAAATAAAAAAATAAAAAATTGAGAATTTCCAAAAAAGAATAAAAAAATTGATAATCTTCGAAAACAAGATTGCTAATTTCAACAAGCCTTTTAAATCAATATAAGTCAATATCCACCAACAAAAGTATTTAGCTAACTTGGAGAAGTTTTACAATAGCATGCCAATATCCAGCAACAATATATCAATACCCCAAAAATTGTTTACCTCCATTTTGCACAAATTACATGGATTATGTAGTGCTTTTGTGAAACTTCACGTCTTGAATTTACCTCCCCTCATGCTCACAATTGACTTTCCTCTAGCTCTTTCACTTGATGCAGTTGAAGCTCCTTGTGAGCCTTGAGAATACTACAGTGCCGCAGATGGAGGCATAGCCTTCTTTCCAACTTCTGAGTTTACTTTTACAGCTAACTGCAAAATAAAGCAAATGAGACATGAGAGAAAAGATAAATAAGAACTTAATTGATAATTAATAAGCTTACCTTTACCTTCAAATGAGGGGGTTTTTTCCAATCATTTTTGGTCCTAGCCACAACTTCAAACTCTTGCAGCTACTAAAGCTTAACACAAAGCCTCAGTTCCTCTGCGCATGACTAAAACTCCAAAGAAGAAGGCACAATCCTAGCAGTGTAAGCATTGTAGTGGGAATGAGAGGGGGCAAATGATCCAAACAACGATTTGAAAAGGGAATGAAAAAGGAGAAGCAAAGAAAGAGATCATGGGTCACTCACTGGCGATTGAATGGTGCTCCAGCGGCATTTGGTGGTAGTGTCAATGTAAGTGCACATCAACATGGTATAACAAAGGTTTTGATGATAACAAACAATGCTTGAAAATTTCAAGGATCATGTCTGAGTATATCAAGGCTAGAGTTTTTAGGACCTAGATTCTTTGTAAAGGTATTAAGAAGTTCTTACTTAAGCTCATATCCCAAGTTTCACCATATATTTTCACATAGCCCAAGTTTCTATCTAAACCTCATGGTTGGATCTTTAGAAATGTTTTGGAAAAAGTTTTACAATTGTTTTAAAAGTGTTCTTACTTGAAAAATTATCAAAAGCTTTTTGCAGAAAGAAGAATAACTGAATATAGCTCTTAAGGAATAGATTATTGGTGTTCATGTTTTGAAAGTAATTATGTTTGAACACAATAATTGATTATTCAATATAAAAATACCTAAAAGTTTTCAGAAATAATCGATTACCTCTTTAGAATAATAAATTATTTTGTTCTTACTGAAAACCAAGAAATTAGAAAGAACAAAATAATCGACTATGGCTTGAAAATAATTAATTATTTAGGTTTAAATAATTGATTATCCTGAAAAATAATCGACTAATTAATTGTCAAATTCGTTTTAATCCCAACAACTAGTTTTTGCAATAAATGCGTCCCAACCACGTACAGCCTTATTGTTGATAAAAGAAGAGTTGAGATGGGGGTGAACTAAATCTTTGTCCAAAAGGAGCTCTATGCAAAAATACTTTAAAACACAATATTGATGCAGATCAGTTGACTGATAATGAATGATTAGCTAACTTGTGACACGTCGCAGAGATTAGACGACTCATACAATGATCAGTCAACTAACTGATGCCAGTATAGAATTTAAACTAGAAACCAGAAAACTTATGTAGCAGCGGAAACGTAAAAATGAGTGCTAGAGAGAGCATGCATAAGTGATTTTTATATTGGTTTGGCCCCAATATAGAACCTACATTCAGTCCCCACCTAAGGTGAGATTTTTTACTACCAAACTCAAGTGTTTTTTGATCTTCTAGCCTCTTAAAGATAGTTACAAGAAGTTTTCTTTAACCCTAACCTCTTAAAGCTAGCATTGAGTAGTTTTCTTCAATCCTAACCTCTCCAAGCTAGCAACAAGAAGTTTTCTTTAACACTAACCTCTCCAAGTTAACAATACCCACATAGGAGTTTTTATAAAAAAAAGTGGAGTATATACTCTCAAAATCACTCAATACATAAAGTGTATATGCCAATGTAAACACAACTTAAGAATACAAGGGAATACTAAAGTAAAAGCACAAATAACTCTTTGATTTCTTCCAATTTTTGTTCAGCTCTTTCTCTTTTCTTTTCTCCTCTATTTTTTCTTCCAAAATACTAGTTATTTAAAGACGATTAAGGAAGAATAATGTAGGGGCTAGCTAGCAGGGAAAATGACATTTTCAAGAAGTGTTTTGTCTACTAGTGAGGTGGAGAGTGATCTTGAAGCATTTCTATTGGGCCAGCTATCCAATCCTTATCCTTTTGCTTCTTTTAAAACGTTGTACCACAAATTTTGGCATTACAAACTTCTTCTAAAAGGTTTAGGAACAACATACATATTGTTGTTCACATCAGGATGTAACGTTTTACTTTTAATTTACAATTTTAATTATTTTCTTTTTATATTTTTATGTAATTTAGAACTAGACGTTACAAAAGTACTTCTGATATTATCGTTAGTTTTTAAATACAATATTTTATATAGATTTTGAAGAATCCATCCTTCAAAAGTTAGTTGTAAGTATATGCATTAGTTAAGTTAGACACCTATCTTCCAAAAAGAGGCTTGTAAAAGCCGTCAAGGTGCTACTACTTTTTATATATTTACAAATGTTATTTCTCTTTTGTAACTACTCATCAAAAAGTAGAATTATATAAAAAAAATCTCCCAAAGTAATAGTAAAAACATAATATCCAAGCTCCGGTCTATATACTTGTTCAACATGAAAATCTATCAAAACTCTAACAGTCGACATTATCTGAAATATCACGCCAAAATAAGTGAAATAAAAATCTCAATAAGAAAGAGTAAAAACAGTATTAAGTTTGAACTAATGATATTCCAGTCGTTACGAGTAGGAAAAATAGTTTACCACTCTTTTGAATATTTTCTTTCTTAATACCATATCTAGAAGTCCAACTAAAATTTCTATTTAATAAAAAATAAAATAAGAATAAGCGAATTAATATTTAAGAAGCAAAATTAGCAGAGTAGTAAGTAACATAATATTTTAAAATGAAAGAGTAATTAAATAATAAATTCAAAATAAAAGTATGTGTAACTCATTATTTTCTCTTCTCATGATAATCATCTCATTTCAACACCCTCAACCAAATGTGTGTATTTCTCTTCATTAGGACGTCCTCCAATGCTCTCATCATGACCACAATAGTTTTAATTAAGGCGTCCCTTAATCCTCTCATCACGGTCACAATAATTTTGATCAAGACGTCCCTTGATCCTCGCATCATGGTCACAATAATAATCTCTAATTGAGGCGTCTCTCAATTCTCTCATCATGGCTACAATAATTCTCTTTACACATTAATTCATTTTTATCCATAGGACAACATTTCAAATACACTTTTCATAAAAAAATCAATTATCATTATGAATAATACAAAAATCGGAATAAGAACAGTAATTACTCCAACTAAAATGGTAAATAAGAATTAAAAGAGTAGCTGATGTAAAAAATGATAAAAGAAATTATTCACGTGAAAATTCCAATTTTAACAATTTGAGATAAGTTTATTCTAATAGACAAAAGCCTATTCGAATAAAATCATTAAAAATCTTCAATTTGTAGCGTATCATGAGAGTTTATTTGAATAGAATTTGGGCTATTCGAATAAAGCATTTAAAATACAACATGAGAAATGTTTCTGATGTCGTTATTTGAATAACACAAGTCTTATTCGAATAAAATAATGGAGTTACAAGTTGCAGAATCCAGTAAATGCCATGTCATGCCATTTTTCTTCAAGCAAAATAGAGTAAATAAAAATGGAGGCAAAAGAATGGAATGAGAGGTATGGTTTGAAGAAATAAAGAAGAAAGAGTGGTGTTTTCATTATTTCCTACCTTTGTTACAAAATTGAGGAAGATGAAAAAAGGGTTGAAGATGGAAGAGTTATGGTGGCAGAAGACACAAGTGGTTTCGTGAGTTGAGTGAGAGTGTGTTCTGATGAGAAAAGGGAGAGGGAAATGGTATTTATAGAGCTTAAAATTGGGCTGCCTTATGTATGGGAATGATGTGAGAATGATGTCATATGATTTGTTGTCAAAACGGGAATTTACCTTAAGAAAAATCTTTTTCCATAATCATGGTTTTTAATATGATTTTTGTCCAAGATTTGCCATATGTTCCTCCTGATTTCATAAGTTTTCATCTATCATTAATATTAGACACTTGTCTTCCTTTTAGCCATGCCTCATCAGCTTAATTCCAAAATTTTCTCATGCAACGTTTATCCAAGATTGACATATGTCTTTTGTAATCATTGTTTCAAAATTCCAAGTCTTCCAAGAGTCTCTCCTTTTGCCACCTGTTTTGTGCTGATCTTATGCTTCTTTCATTAATTCTTTCTTCATCATTTAGTTCCATCGTAACTAGATTAAAGAACCAAAAGGAACTAAATGAAAACTGGATTTTCTTTCAGTCATCATGCAACGTGTTTTCCATGTTATCTGATATTTGCTACCTTATTCAAATAACATGAATGTTATTCGAATAATGTGTCTTGTTTCTCCTTTATATTTGTACAGTAGAAACTTTTATTTGAATAAATTTTAAAGGTTACTACATCATACTTTGTATTATTTAAATTTTTCCATATAATATTTTTATTATTAATAATTTTAAGGATTTTACACAGGAAAATTTCAATAGACATTAGTTGACTGATATTTTCATCAAGCATCTGATTGTAGCAGTACAACAACTTTAACAACAACTTGATTTAATGATTTGAGCATACGTATCTTCAATTCATAGGCCTCCTCAACAATTCTTCTTCTCGTTGCTTCAGTCGTAATGTGATCTTAATCTCTGAAAAGTCTTCTAGCCTTCAAGTCTTTATGCATTAAGCTTCTTCTTGATTATTGTATCTTCCTTTTGCCATTCGAGCTTCTTTGTCATCATAGTTCTCTAATAAATCTTCATATATGGACTTTTAACCAAGATCTAGCACGATTATCAAAATCATGTTAAAATATGTTTGTTTTCATTAATCATAAAGCATAGACCAAGTTAGAAACCTTGAGCTAACATTATTTAGTCATGGGTTATAAATACAAACACTTGGGGAGTTATTACAATTGATGAATCATCTTGAAAACATCTTTTGACCATTAAATTCATTTTTTGATCTTTAATTTATATCATATTTCATTTTTGAGCTTAAGTGAGAACACTCTTTGATACTCATAGAGCTTCAATTTGTATTATATGCTCTTGTGAGAATTTAAACACTTCTTTCATCATGTAATTTCTTTTAAGAGGGTGAGTTATCCTTTGTACAAGAGAGAGAGAGAGACTTAAGCACTAAGGGTGAGACATTCTAAGAGTGTGATGAGTGCTCCAAAATTGTAAAGATTTCAAACACTTGCTAAAACTTGAAGATTTAATAAAAAATCTTAAGTACATCACTTAGGGATTAGAAGTAGGTCACAAGGGGTGGTTAAATTAGCATAAACCATAGTTTGCACCTCTTTATCCTTATCTCTTTTATTTTCTAGAACTTAAATCTTTCTTACAATCTTTAATTCTATCATCCTTGGTTGTTGGTTGGAAAACGTGTGAAAAGTACCTATCATCATTGTAAGCTCCAAAGCCCTTCAGAAGTCTTAAGACATTGAAATTCTTTAGAACTTTATAAGTTTTGATGATAAACAAACTCAAACTTAGATTTTTTGGTTACTAATGAATATCAGCTAAGTGTTATCAAAAGAATAGATCTAATGATTCGAAGGGCTTTGCTATTATTTGAAAATTCTTCCAAAAGTAAGAAGTATTGATGTGATCCTATCATAAGAGCACTCAGAATCAACATGGAATTCATCCTTTTGCTAAAGTCTTATGACTCAATGAATCATCATGATTATACATAACACTCAAAAAAAGAGTTCTTAGAGGCTACCATCTTAAGCTTAAGAATGTTGCCTTTAAAGAAAGAAAATGCAACTTAGAAGACTCAAGAAGAGCAACTCAGAACTTTCAAAACTCAGAAGTCAAGAAACTCATAAGTTTCAATACTCAAAAGAAAAGCAAAGTCAAGAATCAGAAAAGACAAAGTCAAAAGCTATCAGAAACTCTAAGCTTCTCTGTATCATTGGAAAAGGAAAAAAATCCTGCACAAAAGTTTCCTGACCACTACTAGATAGGAAAACAATAATTGTACTTGTAATAGTGGACCGTTAGAAGCTACAACGGATAGATTTCAAAAATATATAAATACCGAATACCTTGAATCATGAGAAGGAGAGACGTATTATTATATTGCCAAACTTTTGATCATCTTCTGAACTTGTTATCTTGCTTCTAAACTTACTTTTTACATTTTGAATGCTTCCTAATTACCCTTTTAAGTGTAAAACTACAATTTTTTGTATTGTATTTATCTAAATTCACTCCTTGAGTGTTGAGAGAAAGCCCCAAACACTTATCACAATCTTTATAAACTGATCCGGTAGTGTTCATTGTGACAATCTAGCTTGAAGAGGCTAGGGTAGATCAAAGACAACTTTTAATCTAGCTTAGAGAAGTTAGGGTGGATCATGTTACCAAGTGGCTCCAATACTCAAGAGGGGGGTGAATTGAGTATAGAAAGTTTTTCTCAAAAGCTTTTAAAACAAAAACAAATGTTAAAGCTATTTAATAAGATGTGAAAATAAGAGGGAATAAAAGAAAGACTTAGGAACAGAAAGTAAACAATTAAGCAATAATAAATAAATTATAGTAAATAAAGAGATTGAGAAAAGAAGAGCAAACACAATATTTATCCTGATTCGACTACCAAATCACTTGTGGCCTACGTCCAGTCCTCAAAAAAATATCTGAAATTTTTCACTATGAATACAAGCTTCAATAGGTGCTTGCTACCGTTACAAAAATAGAGCACTTTTCACACACAGGAAAACTCTACCCTATGCTAAAGCCTCAACCTTCAGGGATACCTCACTCTTATACAAACCTTGAGGGATACCTTACCCTCAATACAGAGAAGTAGAAAATAGATGAAGAAAAACTCTCACAAAGAGTAAATATCACAAATTGAAGCGCTAAGAAACTCTCTAAGGATATCTCAAAGTTTTGGCAAAAAGAGCACATAAAATATGTGAAAATTATAAATCACGTTTCAAAGTAAGCACAAAAAATAATTCATATAGATGGGTAGAAACAAAAGTGACTCACGGTCTCTATTTATAGAGTCGTAGAAGAAAATAGCCATTAGGTGTAATTAATTCACATAATTAAAGCAAATATGGCCATTTCTTTCTAAAACAGGATCTCGGTGTTTATTCGAATAAACCTTGAGTTATTCGAATAACACGTTCTCAAAATAACCAGTTCTGGAATTGGTTATTCGAATAACATGATGTTTATTCGAATAACACTGCTTTAAAACGTTTTCTGAGAAACAAGTCTATTCGAATAACTCTAAAGTTATTCGAATAGGTTATATAAAAACAAGCCATTCTAAAAACCTTTTATTCGAATAACAAAGATGCTATTCGAATAACATTTGTGAAAATAGAGGCGTGCAGCAGGATTTTGAAAACATTATTCAAATAACTCATGGGTTATTCGAATAACTCAGTTCATGCACAGGTTTTCTAAACTTGATTTATTCGAATAAAGAAGTCTTTATTCGAATAACTCTGTTTCTAAAACATTTGTAAATACTTTGAAAAAGAGCCCAAATGATTTTCAAAACACCAAAACCTTTTAATTTATTTTCAAAAACGTTTTTATCCTATCTTGTAAAAACCATAAGATATCCAAAAAGATCTTCGTACAAAGAGACTCTAAGTCCTAAAGTTAATCTTGAAGTTCTTGGACATGGTCTTCTTATCATCTTCATGTTTGTTATCATCAAAACCAATCTTTATTGTAGCATTAAACACATTCTCCCCCTTTTTGATGACGACAAACTATCATTGAGAAAAGCATTAGTTCAGATAAATTGGAATTCACAAAGATAAAGTTTGGAGAACTTACCCCCCTTCTTTTTCATAAGAGGTGTTTTAAATCAGAGATGTGCACAGCTCTCCCTTTTTTTTGGAATCTAATAATTGTTTTTACTTTTACCTGACTTTTCTCAAGAATTACCTGTTATTATTTTTTCTCCCCTTTTGGCATGATCAAAAAGCATAGGGGACCAAGGCAAATAGATAATAAGCAGGGCAAACAAAATATTCACATAATTTCAAACAAAGCAGATAATGCATCAAAACAGTCATGTCATTTATATTAAATTTGCTAAAGAAATTACATATACAATAAGAACAACCAGTACAAAAACAAAAGAAAACAAAATAAAGCCTAAAAGTAAGCATCTGGTGGCGGAGGAGGGGAGTCAGGTGCTCGCTGAGTCAGCAAAGTGCGAAGGGCACCCTGCTCACGCTCTACACCTTCTATCCTATCAAACAGAATAGAAAAGGTGTTCTCCATATAGGCTTTGTTGTCCTGTAAGGCTGCCATGATTTGATCTAAAGTGACTGGATCAGGAACAGTAGGAGCAGGAGTATTAGCAGCAGGGGCAGTAAGGATGTCTTCTTGGTCTTCATCATCAACTTCGTCAGGGTACACCCAGCCATCAGAAGATTTGACCATCTTCATGCGTAGGTCCAATGGGTTATTACAGGGGGCGGTCTTCATGCGAGGATGTTTAGCGCGGGAAGAAGAAGAGGCCATGGTTAGATGGTGGTCATGGTGAGAGAGGTTGAGAAGGTGAGAGAGTGATGATGGATGTGGAAAAAGAGAAAGTGAGAGAGAGCACTGGGTATGCGTAGAACAGAGAGAGAGAGGGGAGAGAATCTGATAGAATGATTGAATAGATAGAAGAGACGTTTGGACAACTCTGGGCTTATATATAGAGAGCCCATGTTTATTCGAATAGCAAGAGTGCTATTCGAATAAACCTGAGTGGAGACCAATGGTCATGACATTTCTGCCAAAAGTTATTTGAATAACTCTACGTTTATTCGAATAACTAGCTTTGTGATGGGGCTGTCTGCTAAGGATTTATTCGAATAACCTTATGGTTATTCGAATAACTAGATAAGAACAAAAGCCTTGTGAAGGCATTATTCGAATAAGGGTTTGCTTATTCGAATAAGGCATATATAAGAAAACACAGGATCAAGAGATCCACTTCAGTTTTATTCGAATAAATAACTGTTTATTCGAATAAATTATGTAGACAAAGGCACATGCATCACACATATTTGAATAAAATTGAAGTTATTCGAATGAGACAGATATAAAAAAAATAAAGATTGTGGTTACTTGTCTCAGTTTATTTGAATAAAACTAATATCCAACACATTTTTCTCTGCAACTAATGGAGTTTATTCGAATAACCACAAGTTTATTCGAATAAACTATTTAGAAAAACTTTAATAAACATGACCAGAAGAGTAATTTCAAGATTCAGAGACTTACCTCATGATGATTTACCTCCAAAAAAAGAATTTGGAGATATCTCCAATGCTCAAGTCAGTAAAAAAAATCCAAGATTAATAGCTCAATAGTGAATCAATAAATATAAGCACTATATGCAAGATTGATCTAGAATTCCAAGTTCTCTTCTTAAGTGGAAAAAAGTGACTTTAGGTAAAGATTTTGTGAAAATATCAGTAAGTTGATTAGATGTCTCAACAAATTCTAATACACAACCACCTTTTTTAACATGATCCTTTATGAAATAATGTCTTATCTCAATATGTTTAGACATTGAATGCATAATAGGATTCTTAGTCAAGTTGATTGCACTAGAATTGCCACATCTTATAGGGATGTGATCAAGCTGAATACCAAAGTCTAGAAGTTATTGCTTCATCTATAGGATTTGGGCACAACAACTTCCGGCTGCAACATATTCAGCCTCAACGGTAGATAAAGGCACCCTATTTTGTTTTTTGCTATGCCAAGAAACTAACGAGCTTCCAAGCAAGTGGCATGTTCCACTAGTGCTTTTCCTATCCAATTTGTAACCAGCGAAATCAGAGTCAGAATAACCAACAAGGCTACAAGTGGCACCTTTGGGGTACCATAAGCCCACTTGTGAAGTGCTACCAAGATATTTCATAATTCATTTTACTGCACTTAAGTGTGATTATTTAGGATTAGCTTAGTATTTAGCACACATGCATACACTAAACATGATATCTGGTCTACTAGCAGTGAGATAGAGAAGGGATCCAATCATACCTCTGTATTTAGCGATTTCAATGGGTTTACCTACTTTATCCTTGTCTAAGTAACATGAGGTGCTCATTGGAGTGTCCATATGCTTTGAGTTATCCATTCTAAATCTTTTGAGGAGTTCTTTGCAATACTTAGATTGGCTAATGAATGTTCCACTCTTTGTTTGCTTAATTTGAAGCCCAAAGAATAAGTTAAGCTCTCCCATCATGGACATCTCAAATTTACTTTGCATGATATTAGAGAAATCCTTGCATAGAGACTTGTTAGTAGCACCAAAGATAATATCATCTACATAGACTTGTACAAGAAGGATGTCATGCTTTTTATTTTTTATAAAAGAGTTGTACCAACTTTGCCTCTTGAAAAATCGTGTTATAAAAGAAACTTACTCAACATTTCATACTAAGCTCTAGGAGCTTGTTTTAAGCCATATAAAGCCTTTTTTAATTTGAAAACATGGTTGGGTAGTTCATGATTTTCAAAACCTGGAGGTTATTCAACGTATACCTCCTCTTGAATAAAATCATTTAAAAATGTGCTTTTAACATCTATTTGATATAACTTAAAGTTCATGATGCAAGTATAAGCAAGTAACATTTTAATAGCTTCTAGTCTAGTTACAAGTGCATAGGTTTCTTCATAATCTATTCTTTCCTCTTGATTATACCCTTTAGTTACAAGCCTAACTTTATTTCTTATTATTAGGCCAACTTCATCAAGTTTGTTCCTAAAGACCTATTTGGTGCGTACAATTGCATGATCATTAGGCCTTGGAACTAATTCCCATACTTGATTTCTTTGAAATTGATTTAGCTCGTCTTGCATTTCCAAAATCCAATGTTCATCATCAAAGGCTTCATTTAAGTCTTTAGGTTCAATTTGAGAAACGAAAGCTATATGGTTGCATACATTTCTAATTGAGTTTCGAGTACTTACACCTATGAATACATCACCTATTACTTGGTCAAGCGGATGGTATCTTGAGGTTCGCTATTCTTTGGGAAGATCCATGGCTTGTGAATTCTCTTGATTTGGGGGTTTCTCTTGACTTTCTTCTTGCTTCCTTTCTTATTTCTCCTTGTCATCCAACTGGGTTTTTGCCAAAGCCTCTGGAACATCATCAACAACAAAATCCTTTCTCAATCCATTTGGATTAGTTTCATCAAATGCAACATGAATGGATTATTTGATAGTCATAGTTCTTTTATTATAAATTCTAAAGGCTTTGCTATGATTTGAATAACCAAGAAATATACCCTCATCAGACTTAGCATCAAACTTGCCTAGGTTGTCTTTTCGATTGTTCAAAACAAAACATTTGCAACCAAAAATATAAAAATGTGAGACATTTGACTTTCTTTCTTTGTATAATTTATATGGAGTTTTCTTTAAAATTGGCCTTATAAGGGCCCTGTTCATTATATAACAAGCGATGCTTACAGCGTCTGCCCAAAAATACTTAGGAAGAGTAGCCTCATTAAGCATACTTCTCACCATTTATTCTAAAGATCAATTTTTCCTTTCTACAACTCCATTTTGTTGTAGAGTTTTAGGGGCAGAAAAATTATGCTCAATGCCATGTTCATCACAAAAGGTTTCAAAAGCA
The DNA here is from genome assembly GCA_029884595.1 of Ormosia semicastrata. Taxonomy (NCBI): domain Eukaryota; kingdom Viridiplantae; phylum Streptophyta; class Magnoliopsida; order Fabales; family Fabaceae; genus Ormosia; species Ormosia semicastrata. The sequence continues at coordinate 10,521,844 of JAQQTO010000059.1, forward strand.
TGATTTTCAAATTCGCCACCATGGTCACTTCTTATGGAAGAAATAGAAAAACCTTTTTTCGTTTTGGATAACTTTGGCAAGTCTTTTAAATGCTAGAAATGCATCATTTTTATTTGAAAGAAATAAAGTCCATGTGAACTTAGAAAAATCATCCACAATCACTAAAACATAGTAATTCTCACCAAAACTCATAGTTCTAGATGGTCTAAAAAGATCCATGTGCAAAAGTTGTAAAGGTCTAGAAGTTGAAACTATATTTTTTGCTTTAAAAGAAACATTTACTTGTTTTCTCTTTTGACATGCATCACATAATTTATCTTTTATAAAATTGAGCTTGGATAGTCCAATTACTAACTCTTTAGAGACTAACTTTTTTAAGTGATTTATGTGAACGTGTGCAATTCTCCTATGTCATAACCATGAATCATCATTTTTACTTAAAAGGCATTTCACATCATTTGAGGATATGTCATCAAGGCTAATTATATAAATATTGTTAACTTTATGACCAATGAACTTAATATGCTTATCATTTTTATCTTCAATTATACAATAATTTGAATAAAAAATTACTCTATTTTTCTTTATCACATAATTAACTAATACTAAGTAAGTTATGTTTGAGTCTTTCAACAAATAATACATTATCTATAGAGGAATTTAGACTCTTACCGACTTTTCTGATTCTAAAAATCTTTCCTTTGTTATTATCTCTATATATAACATGTCAATGATTCTTAGGAACAAGAAATATAAACTTGGAGTCATCTCCGATCATGTGCTTGGAGCAGCTGTTATCGAGATACCAATTTGAGCTCCTGGCCTTCAAGTACACATATAACACATGTTTAATTTTTAATTTTTGGTACCCAAATTTTTTTAGATCCTTGAGTGTTAGTTTTGGGAATATTACTCTTAGGAACCCAAACCATTTTTGTTCCACTTTTTGTATTTATATTTTTCCTTGCATTGCATATTGACGCACTGTGTCCTTTCTTTCCACAATAGAAATATTTAATAAAAGGGCTACTAGAAGTACATGAATGAACAAAGAAATTTTTATAGAATTTATGATGATTTTTGAGTTGTAACCTATCCCAGCTTTTTGAAAAAAAAAACACTTTATTTTTCTAACAAAATATTTAAGTTATCTCTTCTAAAAGTGAATTTCGAAAGTGTGTTCTTTAAATCTTCAATTTCTTTTTCAAGAATTTGATATGATAGACAAGATGAAGAAGTTGTGACATGTGAGGAGCAACTTGTACAAGCATCAATTAATCCTAATGTTTCATTGTCAATTTTTAATTCTTCAATTTCTTTGTTTAAAACAAGAATTTGATTTTCTAAAGAAGAAATTGTTTTCTTAGATGAGGAGATTAATTTTGTTAGCCTTATCGATTTTTCATGTAATTCTTCAAAAGCATTTTATAATTCATCATAAGAAGATGATAAGTCATAGCTAGAACTTACCTCATTGTCACTTTTTTTCTTCTTATTCTCCTTTGGCTATAAGACATAGATGGGCTTCTTCGCCATCTGAATTATCAGTAGTGTCCAGATCATTTTCATCCTATGCTATGTAGGCTCTTCTTCCTTTTCTGTCCTTGAAGGGTTTCTTTTCAAGTTTCTCCATTTTCTTTTGGTAAATTGGGCACTCCATCTTCATGTAGCCCGGTTTTCTACACTTGTAACAAGTTGGAGTTGATAATGCTCCTTCCCCTTTGTGATAAGTCTTCTTTTGGGGGAACAACGATCTTCTTTGAGTTCCTTTCTTTTTTAGGAACCTTCCAAATTTCTTTACTAGGAGACTGAGGTTCTCTTCATTTAGCTCAAGGTTGTCCGCTTCATCTCCATCATTTTCATCTTCATTATCGATATTGGAGGAGGTGGCTTTAAGTGCGATTCTCTTTTTCTTCTTATCATTTTCTTCACTTTGACTTAATCTGCTTAGCTCCAGTTCGTGTTCATGAAGTTTCCCAAAGAGGGTAGCTAATGTCATTGTTGAAAAATCCCTCGATTCTAATATGGCTGTCACCTTGGGTTGCCAAATCCTGCTTAGACATCTCAAAACTTTGTTAATCAAATTTTCATTAGAAAAATTCTTTCCTAATGATGCAAGATGATTTACAATGTAGGTGAACCTCTTTTGCATTTCCCGAATGCTTTCTCCTTAGTTCATTCTAAATAATTCATATTCACGAGTAAGAGAATTGATTCTCGACCTCTTTACTTCACTAGTACCCTTATGGGTGACTTGTAAAGTGTCCCATATTTCTTTAGCAGTTTTACAATTTGAAATTTTGAAAATTCATCATACCCCAAAGCGGTGGTAATGATGTTTTTGGCTTTTAAATTATGTTGAACTTTTCTTTTATCCTCATCAAACTAATCACTTCTAGGTGTCTCAGTTTTTACACCATCGACATCTTTTGTAGGTATAAATGCGCCGTTTTCGACAACGTCCCACATATCAAGATCAATAGCTTCGATGAAGATTTTCATTCTTTCCTTCCAATAGGCATAACCATCCCCATTGAAAAAGGGTGGTCGGTTTATGGAAGATCCCTATGAAAAACCATTTGAGGAAGTCATGTTCTTTAGAAGCTGCTAAGCTCTTTAAACAAGAGTTTAGCTCTAATACCACTTGTTACCAAGTGGCTCCAGTACTCAAGAGGGGGTGAATTGAGTATAAAAAGTTTTTCGCGAAAGCTTTTAAAACAAAAACAAATGTTGAAGCTATTTAATAAGACGTGAAAATAAGAGAGAATAAAAGAAAGACTTAGGAACAGAAAGTAAACAATTAAGTAATAATAAACAAATTGCAGTAAACAAAGAGATTGAGAAAAGAAGAGTAGGCACAATATTTATCCTGGTTCAACCACCAAAGTACTTATGGCTTGCGTCCAGTACTCAAAAAAATATCCAAGATTTTTTACTATGAAGACAAGCTTCAAGAAGTGCTTGCTACCATTACAAAATAGAGCAATTTTCACACACAGGGAAACTCTACCCTTGTGCTAAAGCCTCAACCATTAGGGATACCTCACCCTTATACGAACCTTAAGGGATACCTCACCCTCGATATAGAGAAGCAGAAAATAGATGAAGAGAAACTCTCACAAAGAGTAAATATCACAAATTGAAGCACTAAGAAGCTCTCTAAGAATATCTTAAAGTTTTAGCAAAAAGAGCACATAAAATATGTGAAAATTATAAATCACGTTTCAAAGTAAGCACAAAAAATAATTCAGATAGATGAGCAGAAACAGAAGAGACTCACGGTATCTATTTATAGAGTCGTAGAAGAAAATAGCCATTGGGTACAATTAATTCACGTAATTAAAGCAAATATGGCCATTTTTTTTTCTAAAATAGGATCCCATGTTTATTCGAATAAACCTTGGGTTATTCGAATACATGTTCTCAAAATAACCAGTTCTAGAATTGGTTATTCGAATAACATGATGTTTATTCGAATAACACTACTTTAAAAAGTTTTCTGAGAAACAAGTCTATTCGAATAACTCTAAAGTTATTCGAATAGCTTATATAAAAATAGGCCATTCTAAAAACCTTTTATTCGAATAACAAAGATGTTATTCGAATAACATTTATGAAAACAGAGGCACGCACTAGGATTTTGAAAACATTATTCGAATGACTCATGGGTTATTCGAATAACTTAGTTCAAGCACAGTTTTTCTAAACTTGATTTATTCGAATAAAGAAGCTTCTATTCGAATAACTCTGTTTCTAAAACATTCGTAAATGCTTTGAGAAAGAGCCCAAATGATTTTCAAAACACCAAAACCTTTTAATTTATTTTCAAAAAAGTTTTTATCTTATCTTGTAAAAATCATGAGATATCCAAAAAGATCTCCGTACAAAGAGACTCTAAGTCTTAAAGCTAATCTTGAAGTTCTTGGACATGGTCTTCTTATCATCTTCATGTTTGTTATCATCAAAACCAATCTTTATTGTAGCATTAAACACAGACTAAAGAAGACTTGTGGTATAAAAATCTTGGTGATTTCTTGGGGACTGGACGCATGCACGTGGTTTGGCTGAAGCAATATATATATATTTTCTATGTTGATTCTAATCTCTTCTCTTTTAATTTCTTATATGTTTTGTTTATTGAATAATTATCTTTAGAATTCTTAACTGAGGATTTTGAACTATAATATAAGCATTTGAAGCTTTAACTTAAATTAGTATTTAATCATGTTTAGAAATTATTTCTCATTTACCTTAATTTTTGAACTTAATGTTCTATCTATCAAAGTTCAAATACTTGAGAAGTTTTTGAATTAGTGAAAAATGGTGAGAAAGTTGGAAGCACGATTCAACCTACCTTCTCGTGATGTTGCCACCTTTAATTAGTATCAAAGCTCAATCTTTGGGTTGTGCGCCTAACAAGTGAAAAGCAAAGATCTTAAGGAGAAAATGGCAAATCCCAACATGTATATTGCTGAAGGATAATCCATAAACCAGTTACCTATGTTCACAGGAGAAGATTACTACTATTAGAGAGAAGGATGAAGTTCTTTACAGAATCCACTCTTCTTGATCTATGGGATGTCATTGAGAATGGTAATCTCACTCCAATGTGTGTTTTGGAAGATGAGACTTTTGTGCCCACTCTAAGAGACCAATGGACTGAAGTTGAAAGAAATGGAGTTCAGGTTAACTCTAAGGCCTAGTATTTTCCTACATGTGCACTCAGCAAGAGTGAATATGATAAGGTCGTGTGACGCCCCCTTTTTGATCCAAGGGAACGTCTCACTTTCAATTACAATGCGAAAATAAAATTTATGTGAGTTAAGACCCGGTTCATTTTAATAATATATGTATTTACTCAATTGTAGTTGGGTAATTAAATTAGCGAGTATATTTTTTTTTTCTGTTCATTACATTTACGTTAACGATAATCAATATCCACGGTGACGAAACATACATGGGAAATTAACATTTCATTCATATATATATATATATATATATATATATATATATATATATATATATATATATATATATATAATTATCAAACTGTTTAGTTACAAAGCCTGCATATCAAAAAGTAAAACTATACACGCCCCAAAGGATTATACATACATTTTCCTACAGTATCAGAATATACAGCCCACTATAGACAAAACATCAGGCCCCCAAAATAAAATACTGGTAGCCCTCAGTAGCTACAAGTAAAGTCAGTCCCTCAAGTGAGGAGGAATCGAGTTAGGGTCCTCTTCAGGATCCTCTTCGGGGTCGTCCTCAGGAACTTCTTCAGGATCTTCCTTAGGATCTTCTTCGTCAGAGAAAATCACCATAGGAATCGCAGAGTCACGGGACGGGGCCCGAGCTGTGGAACGAAAAGAGTCTTCTCGCGGAGTGAAATAACGGTCACCCCACATCTTGCGTATCGGTAGCTGAAACTCCAAACGTAAACTAATACAGCAGGTGAAGACAGGCGGCTCGTGACGCCTCCAGGCTAGAGATAACGACACATCCCCCGTATAGACGCAACGCTCAGAACCATAGTTGATGTACCAGCACTCTGGCCCTCCCAAGAAAGTCAGGCGCACATCTCCCAAAAATCTTTGCGTACGTGGCTCCATATTCTTCTGCAGTCGCTCAGTCAAGATGAGGCCAAAAACCAGGGAAGTCGGGAGCTTCTGGTTCCTTGCAGTTATCTTCTATGGAACGCAATATGCGGACAAAACAGAAGTGGAGAGACAGAGAAGAGGTAAGACATCCTACCATCATTACCAATCATAGCATTGAGAAACCAAACGGCGCAAAGCGCCCACATAGCATTTATGACAGCAATAATGGTAATAAACATTCAATAGCAATTATGATCAACCAAACAGTTCCAGGCAGTCATGTACATACAGATATATCAGAGGTACAACAGTTCCAATTATGATAGCAATGTATGCCAGATAATTCATGGACTCACTATGCACACGTGCCTTCAATAACCAAAATCCCACTCTATGGAGCTAGACACAAAACAGTCGGAGAGAATGATCGGGAGGTATGATCGCCTGTGCCCTCAAGTGCTAAAATTCTCAAATTATCATTTTGTACATCATGGCATTTTACAAGACATTCTACACAGATCTCGACATAGGATTGCGTCTCGGTCCGGATCGTCGGTGTGTTTGCATCGACGGCCCCGCCTACGACAGAGAGCTTGCCCATTGTGAGATACCCGCACCCTGACGCCCCCAAGGTCAACAAGTAACCTACACTTGTCTATTCGCACCCGCACAAAGGTGTAAGTTCAACTCCTAGGCCACCGCCTTAACCAAGTCCAACGGACAAACTCTTTCTTTTTGTTCAATGCATGACACAATCATACTCCTCATGACCAACTAGGCCCATCATGCTTCAAATGCATGTCATATCATTTATCAACAAGATCTGATCCCATTCACGGGTCTACAATAATCCAATAGTATATTTTAAGGATATCCACAATTTCCATTCATAGTCATGATAAAAGTCAACTATTAAATTCATTATGTGCCTCAAAAGGTCACCCATACTCATGTTCTTCCCTGTTTATGAATCCCTACTTAATCTCTAGTCATCCAATCATTTATGATTTATGTGCTTTTATTAATCCAAGGGTTTTGAATCCAGGAAGATACATGGCCAGAATCACCAACAACGTCACAGATTTAATTGCTAGGTATTGGGTGATAAACCATAGTTGTGAATTCGACGGAGACAATGCATTTAGTGGAAAATTGAGGCTGCCATTCGACGAAAACTAACATGGCAGAAGGATGAAAGATGGGAGAACATTTTATAACAAGATTGGATAAAAACTAATTTACATCGGATGGAGGTTACATTCGAATAGAGATCAAAACGCTCGAAAGAAAATAAGTCCTATTTCGACGGATGTGGGTGTCGACATTGGAGAAATCTCCCAAGTGTCGAACCGACGAAAAACACTGTGGTCAGAACTCTAATTCGATGGATCTTGACATTCTACTCGACGAATATTAACTTTGGGAAGCTCCTATTAAATGGACAGAAGACCTACTCGACAGGTATGTCTCTCGATGGGTATTGGCATTCTAACTTGATGAATATGTCACTCGACGGATGTGGTTATTCAAATTCGACGGATTTTGATATTGCACTAAATGACCAGGAATCAAATTCGACGGGCATGGCCAGGTGTTCATACTCGACGGATTTTAACTTTACTAAGTGATCAAGACATCAAATTCGACGGGTTTGGCCAGGGGTTCATACTCGACGGATTTTGACTTTACTAAGTGATCAAGACATCACATTCGACGGGTTTGGCCAGGGGTTCATACACGACAGATTTTGACTTTACTAAATGATTAAGACATCACATTCGACGGGTTTGGCCAGGGGTTCATACTCGACAGATTTTGACATTACTAAGTGATCAAGACATCACATTCGACGGGTTTGGCCAGGGGTTCATACTCGACAGATTTTGACATTACACTTAATGGTCAAAAACTCAAGTTATTACCATTTCTCACCAAGAATCCTAAAATTTTAGTCTCAAGGCGTGGCCATCGAGAGAAATAACGGCGTTCCTTTTAGATTATACGTTCCAGTACACATAAATATATCAAAACACACAAAACAATCAACTAGCATATGTATACATCACCAGCAGCATACAAACAGAGATGAATCTCAGTACCAATCATAAACAACGTCCATAAATGCTAAAAGAGGTTGAGGAGGAGTGTCTTCCTCTTACCTTGGAGAAGCACAAAGAAAGGTGGTTCTTTTTGGTCGATTTCGTTTCAAAGCTTCCAGGAAATCCTTAAACATTTAAACTTGCAAGAATCGAATCCTAATATTGAAATGGATACCCATTGTCATCAAAATGACAGTGGGTTACGAAAAGAGAAGAGAGGGAGAAAAAGCTAAGAGCTTTACCTTAAAGCTCCAACCTTTAACCTTCAAAGACGTAGGAGAATGAAGATGGAGGAAATGGCAGAACCTTGAAGCTGATTTCCTCAATGATGGTGGTTCTCCAAACACGAAATGGTGCTAAGATTGGGACGGTTTGAAGAACAAAATGGAGGTGTGGGTGGATCATGTTGCTGCTGTAGGGTGAAAGAGAAGAGAGAAGATGAGTGAATAGTAGTTGCATATTGGGAGGAGAGCAAATGTGAGAAAAGAAAATGAATTAGACCCCTTTAATTTTAAACGTGCTGCACAAATTGGGAGGAGAGAGAAATGATAAAAATAATGGTTGGAGGAAGCTTCCTTGAGAAGCTTCGCGCGCTCCTCGATAAAGCACATAGTAAGCTTGTCTCCAAATTAAATACATCTGACAGATGATTAATTACACTGTGGAATTATTTTCTCAGTGAATAAAATTTACAATTGATAAAAATAATATTTTATTATTCATCAGATGATTTTATGATACCGAAATTTTATTTAACAGATAAAACCTCAAAAAATGTAAACCTCGCAAAGCGTAGGTTCTACTTCTGGTTTAGTAAGATCCCCCGTTGACACGTTGACAGTTCAAAGTTTTTACCTCGGGAAAATATTCTAGTTTCCCCGGCTTCGCTCAGTGTACACACAAAACGAAGAATATATTAAAATATTCATTATTTTCAGAAAAATCCACAAAAATTCCTAAAAATCATAAATATTATAAAATGATTGTTTATAATGAAATAAAGAATTTTCGGGATGTTACAATACTCCCCTTCAAGAAGGAATTTCGTCCTCAAATTTTGCATACCTTAGAATAACTGTGGGTGTTGCTCCTTCATCTTGTCTTCTAGCTCCCAAGTTGCATCTCCGGTCACCTCGTTCCAGATCACTTTCACCAATGCGATCTCCTTACCTCTTAATTGCTTTATCTTCCTATCCTCGATTCTTACAGGAGACGTCTCATAAGTTAAGTTTTCTTTTAATTGTACTGCATCCGGTGCTATGACATGACTTGGGTCTGGGAGGTATTTTCGGAGTTGTGACACATGAAAAACATTATGAATGTTTGAAAGGAAAGGAGGTAAGGATATTTGGTACGCTACAGGACCTACACGACGAATGATTTGGTATGGTCCAAGGAATTTAGGAGTGAGTTTTCTAGATTTTAAAGCCCGGCCCACCCCAGTCGTAGGTGTGACTTTCAGGAATACATGCTCACCTTCCTCGAACTCAAGAGGTTTTCTCTTTCGGTCTGCATAACTTTTTTGCCGACTTTGAGCCGTTCTCATCTTTTCCTAATCATCTTATCCTTCTCAGTTGTCTGTTGTATAATCTCTGGTCCAGTAGTAAGGCGCTCGCCGTCTTGGTACCAACACAGAGGTGTTCGACATCGTCATCCATACAGAGCCTCATAGGGTGCCATCCCTATGCTCGAATGATAACTGTTGTTGTAGGTGAATTCTATCAAGGGTAGAATGTCGTCCCAACTTCCAGTTTGCTCTATGGTACAGGCCCAAAGCAAATCTTCCAAAGATTGGATTGTCCTTTCTGATTGACCGTCGGTCTGTGGATGATAAGCAGAACTCAGACGTAGCTTCGTCCCCAACGCTTCTTGCAAACTCTCCCAGAGATTTGAAGTAAATCTCGGATCTCTATCCGAAACAATACTCGCAGGCACACCGTGTAATCTAACAATTTCTCCAATATAGATTTGAGTCAATCTCTCCAGTTTGTATTTTATGTCGATTGGGAGAAAGTGTGCCGACTTCGTGAGTCGGTCCACAATTACCCAAATCGAATCATGACCTTTTCTTGTCCTTGGCAATCCGACTACAAAATCCATTGCAATACTGTCCCACTTCCATTCTGGAATAGACAATGGTTGCAGCAACCCCGCTGGTCTCTGATGTTCCACCTTAGCTTTTTGACAAACTAGACAAGTCGATACACGTCTAGTGACGTCACTCTTCATTCCATGCCACCAGAACAACTTCTTCAAGTCTTGGTACATTTTTGTTATGCCTGGATGCATACTCAGCTGGCTTGTATGAGCATGGTTAATGATGTATTCTCTAAGTTCCTTGTCACGGGGAATACAAACTCTTCCACGAAACTTCAGAATTCTATCCGTTCCTTCCGCAAACTCTGTTTCACCTCCTTGCTCCACTTGCTCTCTCACTTCTTGTAAGAACTTGTCAATCTTCTGCTTTTCCTTTATGTCATCCAGTAGCTCACTTGTAATGGTAACCATATTCATGCAAATCTTTCCAGGTTCTAACTCCACAAAAGACCACACATCTCTAAACTGCTCTAGCATATCCTTTTCCTTGATCACCAGGGCAGAGACACTGATCATCTTCCTACTTAGAGCATCTGCCACAACATTTGCCTTGCCAGGGTGATACAAAAGTTGGAATCGTAATCCTTCAAGAATTCTAACCACCTTCGTTGCCTCATGTTCAACTCCTTCTGATCATACAAATACTTCAGACTCTTGTGATCACTGAAAATATTGAACGTTGCTCCGTAGAGAAAATGCCTCCATATCTTCAGAGCAAAAACTACAGCCGCTAACTCCAAGTCGTGTGTCGGGTAATTCTTCTCGTGCACTCGCAACTGCCTTGAAGCATAAGCAACAACTCTTCCATGTTGCATAAGTACAGATCCTAGCCCTTGGTATGAAGCGTCGCAGTACACTTCAAACTACTAATTCGGATCGGGTAGCACTAACACCGATGAGGTAGTCAGTCGATTCTTCAACTCTTGGAAACTTTGCTCACAGCTGTCGGTCCACTCAAAAGCTTGGTTTTTCCTCGTGAGTTGTGTAAGTGGTCCAGCAATCTTGGAGAATCCCTCAATGAACCCCCGGTAATATCCATCTAAACTCACGAAGCTTCGAATCTCCGTCACGGACGTTGGTCTTTCCCATTGCAGCACTGCCTCCACCTTCGATGGATCCACGACAATCCCATCCTTCGAGATCATGTGACCCAGAAACTTAACTTCTTCTATCCAGAACTCACACTTTGACAACTTGGCATACAATTCCTTCTCCTTCAGAATCTGAAGAACTATACTGAGGTGTTCAGCATGGTCCTCCTGATTTTGAGAGTATACCAGAATGTCATCAATGAACCACAACGAATCTGTCCAAGTAAGGATGAAAGATTCAGTTCATGTAGTCCATAAAGATAGCTGGTGCGTTCGTCACACCAAACGACATCACTAGGTATTCGTAATGACCGTATCGAGTACGAAAAGCTGTCTTGGGTATATCCTCCATCTTCACTCGTATCTGATAATACCCAGACCGCAGATCGATCTTCGAAAACACCGCTGCTCCCTTCAATTGGTCCATTAAGTCATCAATTCTCAGGAGTGGATACTTGTTCTTAATCGTTACCTTGTTCAGCTGCCGATAGTCTACACATAATCTCGAGGTGCCATCCTTCTTGCGAACTTTTGGCGCTCCCCATGGTGACACACTTGGCCGACAAATTACTTTTCCAAAAGCTCTTCTATTGTTTCTTGAGCTGACTAACTCTGTCGGTGCCATCCTATACGGTGCTATAGACACGGGACCAGCTCCCGGTACTAGGTCGATAGCAAACTCTATCTCTCGAGCCGGTGTTAAACCAGGTACATCATCAGGAAAGACTTCGGGAAACTCGTTCACCACTGGAATTGTGTTCACATCAACCTCGTTCTCGACTTTCAAAGAAGACAAGAGCATGTATCCGTGAGCTCTTTCTTTCAAGAGAGCTTGAACTCGGTTGGCCGTCAAAAATCTAGAATCCTCCATTATGGGAAAAACTATGGTCTTTTGGGAACAGTTCTAACGAACATGGTTGGAAGACAACCAGTCCATCCCTAAGATAATATCTAGTTGGGAAAGGGGTAAACAGATCAGATCGACCAAAAAAGTTTGACCTTCAACAACCAATGGACAATTTAGACAGAATTTGGTAGTAACTACCGGTTTATCAGTGGGGGTAGAAACAGTTAGGTCAAAAGGTAATGACGACACAGATAGACCCAGTTTTTGCACACAGTTATATGATATAAAAGAATGGGTTGCCCCAGAGTCATATAGCACAGTTAAAAGATTACCTTCTATGATACCTTCCCGCTGTATCAAATCTTCAGATTCGGAAGCCTCAGCTCCGCTCATAGTGTAGACTCGCCCTCCAGCCTGTGGTTTCTTGGCTCTTGCAACATTCACTGAAGGTTCGGCCTTCGTTTGGTTGCAGTCTCGGGACACGTGGCCAGGTTTGCCACATTTGAAGCAGATGAATCCCTTCATGGCACAGTCCCTTGTGAGATGGTCTTTCCCACACTTCAGACATCTGGGAGGATACGCCGTGTTCAGGCCAGTCCGGTTCCCAGTAGAACCTCCAGCAGAACTTTCACCCATGGCTTGTTGTCGATTCCCCGTGGGTCGGGAGTACGGCTTCTTCTGGAAACGATTAGCACTATTACTGCCGCCTCTCTAGAATCTCGTAGGCCCAAAGTTTCTGCTCCTCATGTCTCTAGATTGCTCCAGAGCCTCTACATCACAACAAGTATCCAGTAGTTGTGAGAATTCATTGATCCTCAAGGTGATCACAAGCCTTCTTCACTTCATACCTCAGTCCTTCCAGTAAATCTTTGGCATTTCCATGCTTCATACTGGTTGGTTCGGGAAAGTACGTCAAAAGCGTGACAAGTTTTCAAATTTCATGTGTACTCGCTAATGAGTCATATTTCCTTGTCGCAGGTTGAGGAATTCGACTCCTTCGCATGCCTTGCGCTTGCAGGAAAATACTTATCTAAGAACTTTTCCTTGAATAAGCCCCAAGTAATCTTTCGAGTGCAGCTTCTTCCAAGATTTCTTTTGCACTCCATTCCACTAATTTTCGGCGTTGCCTACCAAAGATAAATGTAGCATAGTTCACCTTCTTGTCCTCGGCGCAACTCATTCCTCGAAAAACTTTCTCCAATTCCTTGATCCACAGACTAGCCTTGTCCAGGATCAAATTCCCCTTGAATTGAGGAGGGTTATGGCGTTGAAACTCGCTAAATTCTCGAGCATCGCGGTGGCCTCTAGGCTGTTGATACTCGCTCTTGTTGTTGTGCAACTCTCTCTCTGCCGCCGAGGCGAGCTTCCGGGTTTTCCGTGCGACGGCCTCGACCATCCTCTGCATCGCCTGTAATAAATTTGCTTGCCATATCTTCCCCTCGTGCCTTCTTACTTTCTTAGATCAGATTAACTGAAAACATAGAAAAGTCAGTTGCATTCACTAGGAACACCAAACAATACACCATTACGTATACTACTCAGAGAACACACAGCACAAATAAGACAGACTCAAACAAAAAACCTAAAGAAACATAAACCGGGGCTCTGATACCAACTTAGTGTGACGCCCCCTTTTTGATCCAAGGGAACGTCTCACTTTCAATTACAATGCGAAAATAAAATTTATGTGAGTTAAGACCCGGTTCATTTTAATAATATATGTATTTACTCAATTGTAGTTGGGTAATTAAATTAGCGAGTATATTTTTTTTTCTGTTCATTACATTTACGTTAACGATAATCAATATCCACGGTGACGAAACATACATGGAAAATTAACATTTCATTCATATATATATATAATTATCAAACTGTTTAGTTACAAAGCCTGGCATATCAAAAAGTAAAACTATACCTGCCCCCAAAGGATTATACATACATTTCCCTACGGTATCAGAATATACAGCCCACTACAGAGAAAACATCAGGCCCCCAAAATAAAATACTGGCAGCCCTCAGTAGCTACAAGTAAAGTCAGTCCCTCAAGTGAAGAGGAATCGAGTCAGGGTCCTCTTCAGGATCCTCTTCGGGGTCATCCTCAGGAACTTCTTCGGGATCTTCCTCAGGATCTTCTTCGTCAGAGGAAATCACCATAGGAATCGCAGAGTCACGAGATGGGGCCCGAGCTGTGGAACGAAAAGAGTCTTCCCGTGGAGTGAAATAACGGTCACCCCACATCTCGCGTATCGGTAGCTGAAACTCCAAACGTAAACTAATACAGCAAGTGAAGACAGGCGGCTCGTGACGCCTCCAGGCTAGAGATAACGACACATCCCCCGTATAAACGCAACGCTCAGAACCATAGTTGATGTACCAGCACTCTGGACCTCCCAAGAAAGTCAGGTGCACATCTCCCAAAAATCTTTGCGTGCGTGGCTCCATATTCTTCTGCAGTCGCTCAGTCAAGATGAGGCCAAAAACCAGGGAAGTCGGGAGCTTCCGGTTCCTTGCAGTTATCTTCCATAGAATGCAATATACGGACAAAACAGAAGTGGAGAGACAGAGAAGAGGTAAGACATCCTACCATCATTACCAATCATAGCATCGAGAAACCAAACGGCACAAAGCACCCACATAGTATTTATGACAGCAATAATGGTAATAAACATTCAATAGCAATTATGATCAACCAAACAGTTCTAGGCAGTCATGTACATACAGATATATCAGAGGTACAACAGTTCCAATTATGATAGCAATGTATGCCAGATAATTCATGGACTCACTATGCACACGTGCCTTCAATAACCAAAATCCTATTCCATGGAGCTAGACACAAAACAGTCGGAGAGAACGATCAGGAGGTATTATACGTATTCTTGGTCGCCTGAGCCCTCAAGTGCTAAAATTCTCAAATTATCATTTTATACATCATGGCATTTTACAAGACATTCTACACAGATCTCGACATAGGACAGCGTCTCGGTCCGGATCGTCAGTGTATTTGCATCGGTCTGCCCCACAGACAGAGAGCTACCAGCGGCCCATTGTGAGGTACCTGCACCCTGACACCCCCAAGGTCAACAAGTAATCTACACTTGTCTATTCGCACCCGCACAAAAGTGTAAGTTCAACTCCTAGGCCACCGGCCTTAACCAAGTCCAACAGATAAACTCTTTCTTTTTGTTCAATGCATGACACAATCATACTCCTCATGACCAACTAGGCCCATCATGCTTCAAATGCATGTTATATCATTTATCAACAAGATCTGATCCCATTCACGGGTCTACAACAATCCAATAGTACATTTTAAGGATATCCACAATTTCCATTCATAGTCATGATAAAAGTCAACTATTAAATTCATTATGTGCCTCAAAAGCTCACCCATACTCATGTTCTTCCCTGTTTATGAATCCCTACTTAATCTCTAGTCATCCAATCATTTATGATTTATGTGCTTTTATTAATCCAAGGGTTTTGAATCCAGGAAGATACATGGCCAGAATCACTAACAACGTCACAGATTTAATTGCTAGGTATTGGGTGATAAACCATAGTTGTGAATTCGACGGAGACAATGCATTTAGTGAAAAATTGAGGCTGCCATTCGACGAAAACTAACATGGCAGAAGGATGAAAGATGGGAGAACATTCTATAAAAAGATTGGATAAAAACTAATTTCTGTTGGATGGAGGTTCTGTTGAACAGAGATCAAAACTGTCGAATTTTTCCAGAAGGTCAGCATAAGTCCTATTTCGACGGATGTGGGTGTCGACGTTGGAGAAATCTCCCAAGTGTCGAACCGACGAAAAACACTGTGGTCAGAACTCTAATTCGACGGATCTTGACATTCTACTCGACGAATATTAACTTTGGGAAGCTCCGATAAATGGACGAGAAGACTACTCGACAGGTATGTCTCTCGATGGGTATTGGCATTCTAACTCGACGAATATGTCACTCGACGGATGTGGTCATTCAAATTCGACGGATTTTGATATTGCACTAAATGACCAGGAATCAAATTCGACGGGCATGGCCAGGGGTTCATACTCGACGGATTTTAACTTTACTAAGTGATCAAGACATCAAATTCGACGGGTTTGGCCAAGGGTTCATACTCGACGGATTTTGACTTTACTAAGTGATCAAGACATCACATTCGATGGGTTTGGCCAGCATACACGACAGATTTTGACTTTACTAAGTGATCAAGACATCACATTCGATGGGTTTGGCCAGGGATTCATACTCGACGGATTTTGACATTACTAAGTGATCAAGACATCACATTCGACGGGTTTGGCCAGTGGTTCATACTCGACAGATTTTGACATTACTAAGTGATCAATACATCATATTCGACGGGTTTGGCCAGGGGTTCATACACGACAAATTTTGACATTACACTTAATGGTCAGAAACTCAAGTTATTACCATTTCTCACCAAGAATCCCAAAATTTTAGTCTCAAGGCGTGGCCATCCGAGAGCCAGCCTGACAGCGTTCCTTTTAGATTATACGTTCCAGTACACATAAATATATCAAAACACACAAAACAATCAACTAGCATATGTATACATCACCAGTAGCATACAAACAGAGATGAATCTCAGTACCAATCACAAACAACGTCCCTAAATGCTAAAAGAGGTTGAGGAGGAGTGTCTTCTTCTTACCTTGGAGAAGCACAAAGAAAGGTGGCTCCTTTTTGGTCAGGATTTCGTTTCCAGCTTCCAGGAAATCCTTAAACATTTAAACTTGCAAGAATCAGAATCCTAATATTGAAATGGATACCCATTGTCATCAAAATGACAGTGGGTTACGAAAAAAGAGAAGAGAGGGAGAAAAAGCTAAGAGCTTTCCTTAAAGCCTCAACCTTTAAGCTTCAAAGATGTAGGAGAATGAAGATGGAGGAAATGGCGAACCTTGAAGCCGATTTCCTCAATGATGGTGGTTCTCCAAACACGAAATGGTGCTAAGATTGGGACGGTTTGAAGAACAAAATGGAGGTGTGGGTGGATGGTGTTCTTCTTTGTAGGGTGAAAGAGAAGAGAGAAGATAAGTGAATAGTAGTGCATATTAGGAGGAGAGGAAATGTGAGAAAAGGAAATGAATTAGACCCCTTAATTTCAAACGTCTTTGCACAAATTGGGAGGAGAGAGAAATGATAAAAATAATGGTTGGAGGAAGCTTCCTTGAGAAGCTTCGCGCGCTCCTCGATAAAGCACATAGTAAGCTTGTCTCCAAATTAAATACATCGACATCTTTGTGGAATTATTTTCTCGGTGAATAAAATTTACAATTGATGAAAATAATATTTTATTATTCATCGATGATTTTTTGATACCAAAATTTTATTTAACGAGATAAAACCTCAAAAAAATGTAAACCTTGCAACCGTGTGCCACCTCGGGTTTAGTAAGATCCCCGTTGACACGTTGACAGTTCAAAGTTTACCAGCCTCAGGAAAAATATTCTAGTTTCCCCGGCTCCGCTCAGTGTACACGTAAAACGAAGAATATATTAAAATATTCATCGTTTTCAGAAAAATATACAAAAATTCCTAAAAATTATAAATATTATAAAATGATCATTTATAATGAAATAAAGAATTTTCGGGATGTTACAATAAGGTCATAGCTTGTGAGTTTGCCGAAAAAATTCGGAACAGACTTGAGCTATTGCATGAAGGAACAAACCTAGTCAAAGAAACTAAGATAAACATGTTGGTTTACCAATATAAGCTCTTCAAAATGAAGGAACATGAAACTATTGATGGTATGTTCATCATAAACATGCATATCATTGATCAGCTCAAGGCACTTGGAAGAACTTATTTAAACCAGGAAATAGTTAGAAAAGTGATGAGAAGTGTACAGAAAGTATGGATACCTAAGGCCACCAATATACAATAGGCAAAAGATTTGAACAACTTAAGCATTGATAAGCTTATGGGTTCACTAAAAACTCATGAGCAAGATCTGGCTGATGCTAATGAGAATGTTCCTAAAAAGGGCAAGTCTATTGCTATAAAATTCCATTAAAAAGGTGCTTCACAAAGTTCTTTCGTTAAGGCATCAAAAGATTATGATGAAGAAGAAGAAGGCACTGATTCATAGTTAGAAGATAAAGAACTCTTCATGCTATCAAGGAAAGTTTCCAAAATATGGAGAATGAGAGAAAATAACAAAAAAGGCTTCTTCCAGAAGAAAGATCAAGAGGGAGATTCAAGCATTCCCAACAGAAGTCAAATTATTTGCTATGATTGTTAGAAGCCATGTCATATCATAACTAAATGCTCTCAACTGAAGAAATCATCCAAAGGGTTCAAAAAGAAGAAATGTATGATGGCTATATGGGAATGCATGGATGATGATTCTTATGATGATGATGAAGAAGAAGCTGAAACAACAAACTTCTGTATAATGGCTAATATAGAATGTAACACTCCAAAAATTAATTGTTTCATCATAAATAGTCATTTTATAATATTTGTGATTTTTGAGAATTTTTTTGAAAATATCAAATATTTGAATATATTTATCGTTTTACGTGCATACTGAGTAGAGCCAGTAAAACACCCCGAAAAGTGTTTGTTTCATGATAAATAGTCGTTTTATAATATTTGTGATTTTTTAAAAAAAATTAGATTTTTTTGGAAACGTTGAATATTTTTAATATATCCTCATTTTATGTGTATTTGAGCGAAGCTAGGAAAATAAAATATTTTCCTCGAGGCTAGTAAACTCTGGGCTGTGGAAACGTCGATGAGGGATTTTACTAAACTCGAGACCTGACATAATTTACGAAGTTTATATTTTTTGAGATTTCATCTGATAAATGAAATCGTTATACCGTGAAATTATCCGATGAACAATAAATACTATTTTTATTAGCTGTAACTTTTGTTCACTAGATAATAGCTCTAGTAGAGTGTTAATCATCTTTTTTAGAGTGTTCACTTTATGAGATAACATCACTTTTTACTTTATCGAGAAGCGTGTAAAGCTTCTCAAGGAAACTTTGTTCTCTCACTCACTCACTCTCTTCTACACGGCCATGAGGCCTTTGGGAGCCAAAAATTGGCTTTTCATTTATCATTTCCTTTTCTAATTTCAAACTCCAAAAAGCTACCATCATTTTTACTATCACCTTCTCTCTCTACATTTCCTTCCTCTCTTTTCTCTCAACCATTTTCTCCTCATTCTCTCCTCTTCCACAGCTGTACCACTCCATTCCTCCCCCATTATTGTTTGATTTCAAGCAACCACTTCGCTTGAATCTACTTCTCCATTGAAACTTTTCTCTTCTTGTTAAAATCCCCTACAAAGAATGCAACTTTTCTATTCTCTTTTTCTCTCTAAAACCGCCGGCCACACACCACCATGACCCCTCCATTTTTCTTTTGTTTGCTCCAACTAATTACATTTCTTAAACCCTCTCATCACCATTACCCTTTTCTCTTTTGTGGCTACCACCAAAATCCACCATTTTTGTTTTCCTCCATCAAGCTTCAAAGTTGGAGACTTTGAGGTAAAAGTTCATAGCTTTCTTATCTTTCTATCTCATTTTCATGATCCATAGTCACTTTAGTGATCATGGAAGCCTTTTTCAAGCATTGATTATGATTCTTTTGAGTTTGATGTTCTTAGGGTTTTCTTGAAGGGTGGAGTCCGAATTTCACAAGGAGCTTCAAGAAAGTTTCTTGCTTGTTTTCTCTCTTAGTAAGAGGAAGACTATCCACTTCAACCTCTATTGGTAGTGGGAAACTTGTATTATATGTTGATTGTGAGAGAATCCATGTTAGGGTTACTCTCTTAGTTGTGTGTTTTTCTAATGGTTCTTGTATTTATTTTACTCTATGTGGTTTATTAATTATAGTTATGCATATTGATGATCTTGGATTAATTTTGATGGATTGGAAACATGATTTGGAAGCAAGGGTTCATTGCTTTCCTTAGAGAGGCTCACGGCCATACCCCTTCCATAGGGTGTTCATGATTTAAAATTTTACAATAAGTGGAAAGATAATTAATTAAGTGAATAACAATTAATAGATCAAAGAAAAAAATTGGGTTCTCACCCCTTAGGGAGGCTCGCGGCCTTTAGGGCCATTTTGTGTCCAAGTATGAAATTTTTGGGCAACCTTAGAAATCTAGTAATTAAGTACTAAGTAATTAACAACGTGATGGAAAGAAAATCTATTTGGTGACCTAGAGTGATCTTCGAACTTAAAGGAAGAAAAAGAGTGAGTGCAAAACTTGAGAATTATAGAATAATACTCTAAGTGAATACGATTTAATTTAAGTAGAGAACTTGACTAATTAAGAGAATTTACAATAGAATTCCTCTAGAGAAAGATTTCATAAGAAATGTTTAATTAAAGTAAAACTTCTTAATAAACATTAAAAAGTATAATTGTCTCATTTGAGAATTTGATAATATGATATTATGGGTCCATGAGTGGGACCAAAATTATGTTGATGTTCAACTTGGCCAAATTGTGGCATGCTATAGAGAAGTATATCATTTTCGAATATACATGGATATGCATTGTGTCAACATGCATTATGAAAGTCCGATGGACTATTGTTGAGGTCATGTTGCCTAGGAGATTGAATCACACCTATGTGCAGGTGCGAGTAGACTAGTGTCACTCCAAAAATTTTAAACATATTTCCATTGACATCTTTGCCCAAGGTCCATAAATTCGACGTAAAGTTGTGACCTGCGAAATCATAAAATTGTCGGTCTGAGTCCATTTCATGGTCTCATGTAACCCCTGGGTGACCTTCGAAGTTCTCATTTTCAAAATATCATACGAGAAGAGTAACATTGTATATCATCATTACACGGGAAATAATACAAGAATTACGATTATGCTATTTAAAATATTCAAATATTTAACATTTTAATTATTACTTTTAATTATTATAATTACATACATACAAGATATTTCATAATAATATTTCTGCACATCTAGCATATGCACTCTATCAATCATGAATATCGCAATGCACAGAAGAGCTACACTCCGTCCATTAATCCTAAATAAAATTATATCCAATTAGCACTATATCTTGTAATTTAATGCGTATGATTTTATAAAAACGACATTCTGTCGCCTTTTCAAACCACGTAATGATTTTTCAATGTTTTCCAATCGCGTGAATATTTTTCATGTGCTCCCTAGTCCCTCAAAACACATAAATTTATAGTCCCTCAAAATTTTATATTTACATAATGACCCATATTTCCATAATATTTCCAATTGAGCTCTTCCTCATTAGTATAAATTTCACATACATACAAGATAAATTTTCTTTGATATATTTCACAACATACATAAGAAAGTACATAAAGATTTCAAAGATACAGCCATTGAAATAAAATTATATCTCACAGATACATACACATACGAATATCTCAAACATAGAAACACAAGACACACCCCAAATACAGTCCAAGAATCTCAAACAATAGGTGAATAAATCCTTAAGGATTTTTCACCGAACAAACCATCCTCACACTACCAGAACATGGGTGGTAAGGTTGAGTCTCCCTCTTACCTCTTGAAGATAAGCTTTCTAAGCTTTCCTCCTTTCCTTGAAGCTTTGTTAATCTCTTAAACAAGCCTAAAATTTTCAAGAAAATTAGTAAAGGATCATACAAGAATCAAGAGTGAAAACCATGGAGAAATCATGGTTAACAAAATAAAAAATATCAAACTTTGAATCATTAAATCAAAGCTTACCCTTTAGGAAAAGGTTGGAGAAGCTTTGAACAAGATAGGATAAGTTTGTGATAAAACCTTGTGAAGAAGAAATGATTAGAGTAGAATTTGAGTTAAAACAAACCAAGAGATGAATGTTTTAAAGGATGGATGGTGTGAGTTTAAGGTGGTGACCGAATGTGAAGAAAGAAAATGGAAGAGAGGTGCGTGGTTTTCCTTGGCACTTTGAGAGAAATGACTTATGTTTGATAAATATAAAAGCAAAAGGATGAGGACATACATGAAGGCTGCTGACCGTGTGTATTACTTGTGAAATTTGGAAGAATTACTTGAGTGATTATCTAATTTTTGAGTGCATGAAGACAGCTGCACACCGGTAGTGTGACTTGTGAGGAGAAAATAAGGAAATTTGTTTGCATAATTATCCACTCCTTCCAGCTGCTGCCGTGAGTGAAATTGTGAGGATAAATAAAGAGTTTTATTTGTATAATTGTCCAATCTTTCCAGCTGCCACCATGAGCTGCTGCCGTGTTGTCTTGGTGTGACCGTGAATGACATTTTACTTGAGTAAGTAGCTATACTTTAATTACACAAGGATACTCACTTGTCATTTGATGACTACATAGAATGCAGTTATTTGTGCCCTATCCTTGTGCTAGAATGAATGCTAAGTCCTTGTTTATAATGCATATTAGAGGGTTTTGGACTTATATTTGATATATTCTGAATCTAAGCCTTTCTGATGCGTTATTATGCAAAACTGAGCTTTAATAATTATGGATTGAGTAGATTTATATATGTTATTGATTTGGTATTTTCTCTATGATAGGAGGGGCTCCAAACAAGGTTAAATATGGAGCAATTGAGCTTAAAGAGGAAGAGGAAGCCAAATTGGCATTCCAGCAAGCAACGTCAGTCAATACGAAGACAGATACGCCGCGGCTCAAGAAAGAGGATTTTCGGCCCTAGTCATACTTGGACCGGGGCAAGAGCGCCGCGGCGTGAGGAAGTGAACGTTGCGGCGGTACATAGACCGACCCATTGTCTTGGCCGCGGCGCGCATATGTGGCCTTGCGCGGCGTGAAGGCGGTCGGGGCCGAGCCTATAAATAGATTTTTACACATTTTTCTCAAAGACTCTCCTCTCTCTCTCGTTTTCTCTTTGTTTTTCTGAGTTTTGGCCATTTGGCCATCTCTCTCTTTTTAGGTTTAGTTAGTTTTAGTTAGTTTAGGTTAGTTTTAGGTTAGATAGCTTGGCTAGATCTTCATTGATGGTGGATTGGAGGCCAGGATCAAAGGATTGAAGGAGGATTCAAGCTTCAGAGGCAAATCTAATGAGCTTCTTTCTCTCTTTTCCCTTTCTCTCTTCTCTTCCTTATCTTTTGTATAGCTAAGCTATGTTTTAGGATATTTTGGATCCTTTGATATATTTTAATAATGTGTTTTTCTCTGAGTTTGTGTGGATGTTTGATTATGGTTCAATCATTATCTGTGCTTAATGCTTGTTCTTGGTTGGCCTCAATTGCATGATCATAATATTGGCAAATGAACTAGACATAGGGATTTGTTGATATGGATATGGTGTGGTTGATACATGTTCGGCGAGTTCAATTGGCTTGGATGAGTTGATTCGTTAATAGGATAGAAATATACCTATTAACTATGTATAGTGGGGGATTGAGAATAGATCGTTCATGAGTGGAAGTTGCACTGGCTCTCAAGGAAACTTAGTGAGTTGGGCAATTGAAACCAGGGTTGATTGACCTAGACATAGGCTTTTGATTATATCAGATTCTCAAGCTAACCTAATTAATACATTTGTGTTTATGAGGGGAATTGCATGTTGTTGATAGATGTAGAGGGTGAAGGAGGATTTCCTGAAACCTAACCGCTTTTAGGTTTATTGCTTTTGTACGTTAGATAGTTTTTAATATTATTTTCCTATTTTTATGTCCTTGTCTAGAATTGATTAAGCTATTGGTTGGTATTTAGCGTTATAACATAATAATATCATCGTGGGAACGAACTTTTACTTCGTATCTGTATTACTTGTGCGACCCGTGCACTTGCGGTTAGCAAAAAGGGCAACACGTTTGCACCTTAACATCATTGGTTACCATCTTGACTTTGCATGACATTTGAGCATTCAAATATTACTTGGAAGCTTCTCAAATTTGCTGAACCGTGCTGCATGCTGCTGGACGTCTCCAATCTGCTGCTCCAAAACGCTGCTGAACCGTGGAGCTTGGTGCGTTTAATCCCCTCAATTTGTTGCTAATCCAAGCTTAATTACTAGTTGATTAATTAACTAATTAATTAGGTTTAATCTCCTAACCATTCTTACTTAATCATCCAAGTATATAACTAATTTAGTTTAACATATTTAGCATGTATCATCACCTCTAATTAGAATTAGGATATTAAATTAAGGATTAAGTTATAACTAATCCCTAATTAAGTTAGTTTACTTAATTTCTTAATTAGGTAATTAGGTCAACTCAACTAAATTAAGGTTAATTAGTTTCCTAAGCAAAAGTCAAGCAATTATTGTTGACTCAATCTTATCCATTGAAAATCAATTTGATTTCCTATCCATTAATTTTATCTATGATGGATATTACTTGATAGTTTTGGTAGGATTTGTTTTACACCATCGATTGAATCAATGGTGAAGATCAAAGCTGCTAATCAAGCTTCAAATCTAATGGTCCACAAGGAAGTCTAAGCTTCTTTCCTTGACCAATTCTCATTGGTTAGAAAAGTCCAACCATTTATTTTGACTATATCCTATTGGATCATTTTAATTTTAATTACAAGAAATATTCTAAACACATTTTCTATTAATTAAAACTTATCGGGTCCAACATTCATAGCAAACGACTACTATAAACATAACCACAGATATTTATCAGTACAATATTTTTGTTTTTTATAGATAGATTCTAAAAATTTAAAAGATTCTTTTCTGAGTCACTCAGATTCGGGTTTAGTAAGATCCCTCGTCTCCAAATGAGACAGATCAGAATTTTCCCGGCCTGAAAATTATTATTTTTCCTGGCCAGGAGCAAATCACACAAAATGATCAAATATGATCTCAGAACAGTCAAATTATTTTTGTACCACACAGAAAATACAAAACAGTATAATTCTGTTATTATTATTCATATAGCCAGAATTTGGGGTGTTACAGGTAGCTCTTCTAGGCCGTGGGATAGACCGATGCAAACTCACCGACGATCCGGACCGAGACATTGTCCTATATCGCGATCTTATGTAGAATATCTTGTACAATGCCATGATATGCACTTTGATAAATTGAGAAATGAAAGCACTTATTGGCCTCGGTAGCCGAGTTACAGACATGTCTCCAGGTCATTCTCTCCGATGTTTGTGTCTGCCTCCATGGAGTAGGATTTTGATATCATGTGTACTTGCATAGTGAGTCTACATATTATTTGACATTTATTTATATGATGATTGAAATTGTTGCCTTATTAATGTCATAACTGCCTGGAACTGCTTAGTTGTTTACTAATTGTTACTTGATGCTGATTATTATTTTTGAAATGCTATGTGGGCATTTTTTGCCATTTTGTTTCTTTACTGCCATAATTGGTAATGAATGTAGGATGTCTTACCTCTTTTCTGTATCTCTGTTATTCTGTTTATTTATATGCTTCTTCGAAGACGTCAGTGAAGAAGGGGAAGTACATGAGTTCCCCGGCTTCTGGCCTGATTTTGATTAGCTTCCTATTCAGATATGACATCCCATCCACAAAGCTTCTTGGGGTATACGAGGTTGACTTTTCACGGAGGACCTAACTGCTGGCACATCAACCTGAGCACGAAACGCTATATTTACCTCAGAGATATGACCTTGACTCTTGCTTGGGGGCGTTATGATCCACCTATTTTTACTTTTCATGCTCATCTGTATTTGGAATTTTACTTGCCCATATGTGATATGTAGGGAGAGTGTCACTACTCCCCACAAGAGGACTCTTTCTTATCCTCTACGCGAGCCCCCGCTTGCAATTCGGTTGATGAGGGTTTCCTTTGACGAGGAAGACCCCGAGGAGGACCCAGCCATGGTTTCTTCTCATTCGCCTTAGGGGCTAATGCTGATGGTAGCCGCCGATGACTACCAATAAATCTTTCGTTGGCCTGAGATTTTGTCTTTTTGGTGGGCTGTATATGTGCAATATCTTTGGGGCATGTAAAGCTTTTGCTCTTTGTACATTTGGTGATGTAACTAAACAAGTTTGATATAAATATATATATATGTATGTCGTTCAAATGTATGGTTTACTTTTATTTTACTCTTTGCTGCAATTACGTCTTATCACTTCATTTTATTATTTTGTAACAAAAAAAATGAAAATTCGTCAAATCATGGTACGTTTATAATTAAATAGACTTATTTACATTATAATAAATCGGGTCTTAATTGAATAATTTATACTTTCATTTCCGCATCTGTGATTATGGTGTGACGTTCCTTCCTCAAAAAGGGATGTTGCATAGAAGATGAAGATGAGGTATCAAATTCTGAACCATGATGAGTTGCAAGACATTTTTGATGATTTGTTGTGTGACACAAAACCACTTTCATCCAAATATACCTCTTTCAAGAAAAGGTTTTTGAAATTATCTAAGGATTTTGATTTTCTAAAACTTGAGAATGATAAGTTGATACATGAAAATGATGAGCTTAGAGAAGAGAATGGTCATTTTAAGACTTGCATAGAAATCATAAAAGCTAACTCTTCTGATGATTCTTCTCGTGTACTAACTTTTGCCGTAGATGCCTTGAAAAAAAAGTTGAAGAACTTTCTAATGACCTTGCAAGATTTATAAATAGAAAGAAAATTCTCAATATGTTGCTTGGAAGTTAGAAATGTTCATATGATAAACCAGGATTGGGATACAATAAATTAAAATATCAAAAGCTATATAAGAATCTCTTTGTTAAAGCTTCTGATCAACCTGTATATTCTTTCTATAACAAGCTTAGTTTTCTGATATATGCTTTCTAAGGTATAAAAGTAAAATGAATGTTATCAAAAAGAAGAAAACTAACCACAAGGTCCCAAGATAATTTGGGGCCCTAAACAAAAAGTATTTATTTTTGCAGGTGTGTCTGAAAATAATTCAAAAGAAGTATCAATGATATTTGGATAATGGTTGTTCAAGGCACATGGCCCAAGACCGATCAATGTTCCTATCACTTAAAGAGAAAGATGGAGGATTAGTTACCTTTGCTGGTAACTCAAAATCAAATATCATTGGTATAGGTAATGTTGGTAAGGATTCCTCTCCTACTATTAATGATGTGCTTCTAGTCAAGGGGTTGAAAAAGTGATACCAGATCAATTAGCTAAACATCATCATGAAACACATGATGAAGGTAAAAGAGAAGGATAAGACAGATTTGCCCTATGCTCTGCTGATCACAGCTTTCCTTCAGCGCTACCTATATATCTTAGCCACTGAAGACTCCATCAAATTGACTCATCATAATGTGTTTGGACTCTTAACGCTCAAACACAAGAAGATAAGGAAGGATGAGGATGACAACTGGGTTTATGCTGATGAAGTTGTAGAAGCTGAAGCCGAGGATGAGGAGGAAGGCGAACCTGCTACTGCCCTCACTAAGGAGCAACTTATGATGACTATGGTTGACATAAAGGCATACATGGAGAACACTATGGGTGCTGTATATGATAGAATGGAAGCCATGAAGCATGAGCAAGTAGCCATGAGGCAATCTTTGAATGATATGGCATGTCACTTTCCATCCCCACCACCTTCGCCGTAAAACTAGTCTTAGGATTCCTAGTCCTAAGATCTCTGTTTTTTTTTTGGGGCTAAAAACATGTGTTTGATGATATGTAAATGCAATTGACTATTCTTTTGATGAATATATGTATTTGGCTAAATTGATCAATGAAATGAAATATCTTTTTGCCCTTGTGAACTTATTTGTGTATGCAT
Source organism: Ormosia semicastrata (assembly GCA_029884595.1). Lineage (NCBI taxonomy): Eukaryota > Viridiplantae > Streptophyta > Magnoliopsida > Fabales > Fabaceae > Ormosia > Ormosia semicastrata. The sequence goes on from JAQQTO010000059.1 coordinate 10,549,319, forward strand.
TGCTGTTTTGCCTTACTGTTTTGAATGTTTATTTACTTATAAGTTTGACATAATGATTGGCCTTGCTGAATTATTGTTGAATATCAAATTGTTATTGAACTTGAATGATCAACTTGCAACCTTAACTGAAAATCATATATTGAACTTAAATGTATATCATATTGTTTTAACTCTGTTTTATCTTGGCCCATTTTTTTTATCATAACAAAAGGGGGAGAAAAAACTTGAGTTCTTTGATTAAGAAAAGACAGGTAAATCTAAAATGGATCTTGGAATTCCAAAAGTAAAAGGGAGTTGCGCATATCTCTGAATTTAAATTCACCTCTTACGAAAAAAAGGAGGAGTAAGTCTCTCTAACAACCTTGTGAATTCCAATTTATAAAACTAAGTATTTTCTCAATGGTTGTTTGTCATCATAAAAAAAACAGAGAATGTAAATGGCTATTGGCCATTGAAGATTTGTTTTTAATGATAATAAACATGAAGATGATAGCAAAATCAAGTGCAAGACCTTCAAGAATAGCTTTAGGACTTAGATCTTTTTGTAAAGGTAAAAAGTGGTTCACATTTAAGCTCTAAACTTATTTTTCAAGAACCCAAATAACACACATGGTTTCAAGGCTTTAAAATAGTTTTTGGTTTCTTAAGAAATAGCCTTTAAGTGCCTAAAAGCTTGTTGGAACATTTGGAAATAATTGGCAAGTTTTAAAAGTTGATTAAAGTGTTTTCAAATAGGTTTATTCGAATAGAGGGTTTCCTTATTCGAATAACCAAAGTCAAAATGTCAAGATTTTCATTGCATCAAGCTTTATTCCAATAACATAGGGCATTATCGAATAAAAAGCTTCAATAAGCTATATGCCCTTTATTTTTTAAATGGTTTATTCAAATAACAATTTTGTTATTTGAATAACATGCTTCAGAAACCAATTTCCTGCTATGCTATAAATGTATTTATTCAAATAAGGGATTTGTTATTCGAATAAACATATTTCTAAAAATAAAAAATAACAGCTAGTATGACTGCATTTAATGCTCCAATAGCCTCGCAATTACTCTTTAAGGCATTGGGCTATAAATACAAGTCTTTAGGCATTAAAGACCAAGATGAAATCAATCTGAAATGTCTTGTTAAGCATTGATATGAGTTGTAACAACTTACATCTTTAAACCCCTATTTTCGAGCTTAAAGTGTGATCAATCCTATACCCATTGAGCTTCAATTTGTAATATCTACTCTTTTGAGAGTTTATCATCTAATCCTTCTTTGTTATCCTGTAAAAAAGGGAGAGATATCCTTCAAGAGATAAAAGAATGAGGTATTCCTTGAGAAAGTAAAGGGTGACGTAAGCACAAAAGGGTGAGACATCCTAAATGTGCGTTGAGTGCTCTCAATTGTAATGGTTTTCAAGCACCTGTTCAAGCTTGAAGGCTAGTGGAAAATCTCGGGTAGTTTACTTGAGAATTGGACGTAGGTCACAAGGGGTGACTGAGTCAGGATAAATCATTTTGTTTGCTCTTCTCAACTCTATCTTTTTACTTTGATGCTTTAGTTTTATATGCTTGCTTAAGTTTTATTCATCTTAGCTTGTTTATTTATGAGTGAAGTATTTAATCTCATTTATCTATTCACTTCAATCAATCAATAGTTTCAATAAAAATTGATATACCAGTGTTTTGTGAAAGATTTGCAAAAATATTTTATAAACTCAATTCACCCCCTTCTTGAGTTTGAAGCCACTTGGTAACATTCACTCTACCATGAGATTAAGTTACCTCCAACAAAGACATAATACCCTGATGTTGATCTTCTATCTGATGATGAACCCGCCTAATCAACATCAGAATAGCCAATAACCTGAGCACTACCTTTGTTTTCATAAAGCAACCATTTTCTTGGTGCACTTTTGATGTATATAAGAATGCGAACCACGATATCTCAATGACTATCACAAGGAGCATTTAGAAATTGACTTACCACACTTACAGTAAAAGTAATGTCTAGTCTACTTACTATAAGGTAGTTAAGTTTGCCAACTAGACGTCTATATCTGTCAGGGTCTTGTAGTGGCTCCCCCTGACCTGGTAGCAGTTTGACATTGGGATCCATTAGAGTATCACTAGGGCGGTAATTTAACATACTTGTTTCTTTAAGTATGTCTAAAGCATATTGTCTTTGCATAATGACAACTCCTATATGAAATTGAGAAACTTTAATGCCCAAAAAGTATATTAGAGGGCCCAAATCTTTTGTTTGAAAATAGTTTGATAGATGTTGCTTTATATATTGGATACTATCCCGATTATTCCCTGGGAGGACAATGTCATCTACATAAAAAAATAAAGTAAACACAAAGATCAGGTGATGAGTGCTGGAAGAACATAGATTGATCAATCGCACATTGAGTCATGTCAAATTATTGGATGACAGAGTTGAATCTCGCAAACTAGGTGCGATGAGATTGTTAAGTCCATAGAGAGATCGACGTAGTCTACAGACTAAGTCTGGTGCTTCATGAGCAATAAATCATGGTGGCTGTTGCATGTAGACCTATTCTTGTTATTCACCATGCAAGAAGGCATTCTTGATGTCTAGTTGATGAAGGGGCCAGGAATGAATAGCAGCCATGGCAAAAAAGAGGCGAACCAAAGCAATCTTAGCTACAAGAGAAAATGTATCCCCATAATCAAGGCCAAAGATCTGTGTGTATCCTTTGGTCACTAAGCGAGCTTTCAAACAATCAAAATTTCCATCAAGACCTATCTTAATAGTATAGACTCATTGACAACCAATAGTTATTTTACCAGGAGATAAAAGGACAAGTTCCCAAGTACCACTAGAGTGTAAATTAGCCATTTCGTCAACCATAACTTGTCTCCATCTTGGATGAGATGTAGCTTCACTTATAGTTTTGGAAATAGCAACAGAGGCCAAAGAGGACACAAAGGCATGATAAGAAAGTGATAAACAATGATAACTCAAATAACAAACATAAATAGGGTTAAGATTACGAGTAAACTTGATAACTTTGGGTAATGCTATGGGCAGTTATGGCGTAGGAGGCAGAGCCGAAGAGTCTGATAGAGTAGAAGATGAGTCACAAGGAAGACTGGGGATTGGATCTGAAGCAACAGGAATGTCTATATGATCAACTGGGTTGATGGATGCATGAACAGGGTGTGGACATGGTCTTCGCTGATATGTGATCAAGGGAAGAGTCAGGACATTTGTGGGATATCTTGAACAGGAGAAGGACCAACTAGGAGCATACTGTAACATCCTCTTTTTAGCATGTTAGACTAGTTTATGATTACAAAGGTAGCATAACACTTACTTGACATGCCTGCTTAATTTTGTGATAAACTGAGTTAGCTTAGGCATTTTGTTGCAACCTAAAATGTAAAAAGTAGCTTAAAATGACTCAGATAGTAACATAAATTGCTAAGTTGAGGGAAATAAATTAAGAGAATTTTTTTCTAGGTCACAAAGAGGTGTAAGAGGATGTAGTAAAATTTTGAGGATAATCAAAGTTAGTTTCGTATTTTTAAGCATATTGAGAGTGTATTTTAACATTGGATTGACTTGATACAAATATGAAAACTTAAAAAAAATGGTGAAATAAGAATTAAGATGAATCTTAGGATTTATTTTAATACTTTTGGAAGTTAAGAAACTTAATTTAGCAAGATCAAAGTATTCGTAAGAGATATAAAGTTTCTAGTAGAATATTAGAGTCATTTGGTGACACGTTTCAGATTACTTCTCTTTGACTTTTGAGTCATTTTCTCTCTTTTCCACTCAACTTCTCACTTTCTATCATGACCACACAACTAAAGCAAAAGAAAACAGAGGAAACAAAGAAGAAGAAGAAGAAACAAATGAGGAAGAGGAGAGGAAATCAAAAGGGAAGGACAAAGCTTGATTATCATCATCCAACCACTTGAGGTAGGGGGTTTACTTACTCATCTTAATCTTTCTTACTTCATCTTGCATGAAGTTAGTTTATATGATTATAAAATTGGGTTTTGAGAAGCAAAAATTGTTTTCCTTGATTAGTTCTTATTCCCAATGGTTAAGAATAGATAGTTTCAACCTAGTGGATGTAAGAGAGTTATTTTTGACTTGAGAAATATCCATTTGACTCCTTAAGTATGAAGTTATGAAGTAAGAAAAATGGGTATTAGTGAGATGAGTTTGAAGTTATATTCATATGTTTATATTCAACTTGATGAGTTAGTGATTAATTCTTATTATTTCTTTCACTTGAGTCTCGATTTGAATATACTATAAGATGAGTTTTAAAGTGTAAAAGTAGAAGAGTAGGAAAGGATGGAAAAGAAAAAGTTGAGTTGCTCTGTTTTCTACTATAGGACGCAACAAATAACTGGTTAGGGACCAAGCTAACTGATTATTTGCAGGTAGCAGAGGCAACCCGTTTTCCAGATAACCAGTTAGCTAATTGGCTAATAGGTTATTCATGTATGATAGAAAATTAGGGAACTCCATAACCGGTTAGCAAAAGGAGGCTAACCGATTATTTAGCTCCTCAAAACAAATTTTAGGGCAACTATAACTGATTATTCAACACAATAATCGATTAGGAACTTAGGCAAAGCATAATTTTTAAAGGACTAACTGATTATCCTGATGGAGTAACCGGTTATAGGCCTAGGAAAAATAGAGTTTTGCACTCTTAGGGTTAAAAGTAACCCTATTAAAGCTATGTGTTAGTGATAAGTGATCCAGTCAAGATAAGTTAAGAATAATAAGAGCTCTAAGAGCTTTAGTTAGACCTTTATAGTTGAAAAGTAGCATGTACATAAAGAGTTACTCACTTACTCCAATAAGTTTGAGCTAACATAAAAGGTATATGCTAGTTTTAGAGAAATGCTCTATTATCTCATTAAGTTGGGTTGAAACAAAGTGTTAGTAAAGAGATTATTCCTTTAATTATTAAAGTTGAACCATAGCACAATTTTCCTAACTAAGGGAGTGAGTTAAACCCCTTGACCTTGCAAAGAAATGAGTAAAGTTCCTTGCCAATGAGGTAGTTGTGAGAATAAAGTGTGAGTAAAACGCTTTACCCAAGACAAAGTAGTGAATTAAGCTCTTTGTCAAGTAACATGAGGAGTGAGATAAGCCCTTATGTAAGTGTAGTAAAGTGTCAAGCTTATTACCAAGAGCAATAGGATAAGTCAAGTCCAAAATTAGGCGAAGAAGTGAATTAAGCAATTTTCCAAGTATGGTTGATGTTATACAGTTGTATGAGCGATTATATAATATTGAGGCAGTTTAAATATGTATGTAGTTTACATAGTTTAATGCCATGAAATATATGTTTATTATTGAGAATTTTCATGTTCTCACCCCATTTCGTGTTTCCATGGTAAAAGCAGGTCAAGACCCTTCAAAAGGGAAAAAGAAAATGAAGAAAGAGCAACAAGATTAGATAGTTTTAGTTTATGTTTTATGAACAACTCTTGTATATTTTACTTTGAGTTGTAAAATGTTATGTATATAACACTTTGCCTTTTGAGGCTTTTGATGTATATATGTATGGTCTTCTTTTATCGTGGTTCTCCATATTTATTTGTTTTCAATGATATAGAAATAGAATGTTAGTAAGAATAGAAATAGCATGGCTAATGCTTAATATCTTTATATATATAAGATATATCGAGATATTCGTGATAGAGTGTTACACATACTATTAAGGTCATGATGTCCATTAGATGTAGATGGAAAGAAGGGACATGTCTTTAAAAAGGTGACATCAGTAGAGACAACATATCATTTGAGATCTAGGGAGTAACATCGATAACCTTTCTACAACTGAGAGTAGCCTAGGAAAAGACATTTAAGGGATTTGGCAACCTATTTATCTTTTCCTAGAGTGAGGTCATGTTCAAAATAAGTACAACCAAAAACACAAAGAGGAAGAGAATAGAGATCTTGGTTAGGAAATAACAGATAATGGGGCACCTATTTTGGAGGACAGAAGAAGACATATAGTTAATAAGGTAGCATGCAGTCATGATTGTGTCACCCAAAAAATGAAGTGATGTATTAAAGTGAAGGAGCAAGGTACGAGCAGTTTTAACTAGGTGTCGATTTTTTCTTTTGGCTACACTATTATGTTGTGGGGTATGAGTACATGATGATTGATGTAAAATGCCTTACGGAGTAAAAGAAGATTGAAACAGGGTAGAAAAATATTCGCAGGCATTTTCATTTCGCAGAACTCTAATAGAGGTACCAAATTAAGTTTGGATTTTTGAATAAAAACCTTTAAAGATGGAAAAAAGTTCAAAGCTTTTTTTCATTACAAATAACCAAGTACAACTGGAAAAATGATCAATAAAAGTAACAAAATATTGATAACCCAATGTAGAAGTGACACGACTAGGACCTCAAATATCTGAATGGATTAAAGTAAAAGGAGATTAGCTCGTTTATTGACTCTCTCAGGAAATGAACTACAGACATGCTTTCCCAGTTGACAAGACTCATACTCTAGTGTTGACACTTTAGAAAGACTAGGTACCATAACATGTATTTTCTATAGACTACGATGTTGCAAGTGTTGATGAATGATTTCAGGTGACTCAATGGCAGAACAAGTAATAGGAAATGCTAGAACAGTGAGGTGATACAAGCCTCGAGACTCACATCCTACTCCAATCGTCTTTCCAATACCTTGATCCTATACAAGAACGATATCATTAGCAAAGATAACAGAATAAGGCAAGGTATAAGTGAGTTTGCTTATAGATATCAGATTAAAGGGACAACTAAGTACAAATAATATAAAATCTAAAGATAAAGCGGGAAGGGGTTTAGCTTGACTAATGCCTTGGACCTTGGTTTGAGAACCATTAGTTAAAGTAACACTAGGTAGTGAATCTGTATAGGTAAGGTGGGAGAAAAGAAATTTGTTACCAGATATATGATTAGAAGCATCAGAATCAAGGATCTAAGGTCCCAAAGATGAAGAGTGTGAAAGAGAGGCTGCAGGATTACCAAACTGAGCGATAGGTGTAGTGGACTGCATAGTTTCATTGAGCCAAATGTACTCAACATACTCAGTGACAGAGAGGTAAACCTCATCAAATGAGTCAGATGGGCCAACCTGAGCAATATTCAAAATTTTAGATTGTTGGTTGACCTTGGTTCTGCACTATTCCTCAAAGTGACCAAATTTGTTGCAAAAGGTGCAGCAAGGATGAGGATGAGTACCACCACGACCTCTTCCCCATCCACCCTAGTTGCTAGATTGTAAAACCAGTGCAGATGATTCAGTAGGTGCAAGGGATTGAGTGATAGTTATAGGAGTTGAAAGACACAACAGTTATTCCGAGACTGTATTATGTGAACGAATGGTAAGGCTTGAGAATATTTGATTACAGACTAAGTCAAGCTTAGGTGGCAATCCAGCAAGGATAAAGACCATGAAGAACTTTCCACATTGTTCAGCATGTTTGTCTGTAATGTTAGTGAAAGGCATGAGTGCATCAAACTCATCAATCAAAGTATTAAGCTTACTCAGATAGGTCTTCATGTCTATGTCTTGTTTCTTAATGGCGATCAGGTTAAAAACAATGTTGTAGAGATGGCTGACATCATTAGAGTACACTTTCTTAGCTTTGGCCCACTCATCATAGCATGTCTGTAAAGCATGACATTGAGGTTGAACCTTGGCATCAATGGAAAACCACAACACACTACAAAGAGAAGCATCAATTTGTTTCCAGTTGGCCTGATCCTTGTCGGGAATTTCCTTGGCTTGTTTGACTAGATGTTCATAATAGTCTTGTGCTTCAAACCATAACTCCACAACAGCAGCCTAAGATGTGTAATTGGCTGCTCGCGCCAATTTGTCACATGGGATCAACGGGACAGTGGTGAAGCTAACAGCAGAAGGTGAGTATGTGGTAGATATATTGGTGAGGGTAAAAATAGAGCTTAATAGGCTGAGACGAAGCTTTGAGATGGCTGGGGCATAGGGTGAGGAAACGGTTCTCGTAACAATGCAAAAGAAGAAAAAAAAAATAGAGAGGTGAGATGGGGTTGTGGGTTAGTATAGGCTAGGAGAAGGGAGGTGAGGTTGGAAAAAGGTAAAGGGGTGGTCGATGGTTTCGCCGGAGAAATACAGTGGTTGGAGAAGGCGACACTTGCTCACACACGTCGGTGCATGAGTAAAGGAGCATAATGTGGGAGTTATGTGTAGGGGCGCATGCATAAGCGAGTGGCGTTAGGTCGGCAGGTGTTGAGCTAGACGACAGGTTCTGCTATTGTTCTGGGTTGTCGACAGTGGTGGGCATCACCGAAAAAATCACAACTGGTGGAGGCACAACTGGTTGGACAGGAATGGGCATGAGAAACCACTAGTGATGTATAGTGGTGTGAGGATCTTAACCTACTACTAATACCATATAGAATTAAAGATGATTTGAGGAATTGTGTGTTTCTTCACACACAAATAAACTAGTATTTATATACATAGTGATATATGAATGATACATGAATGAATTAAATACAAATACTAAGTCTTATGAATGGTGATTACAATATTTTGTAATCACCATTATAGGTCAGCTATGACAGATGTTTCACATGTTTAACATATGAAACATAGGCTTTATTCTAACAGGTATAACTCTTGATCTTGTAGGATATTGTGATGCTGACTTTGCTATAGATCGTATTGAAAGAAAGAGTACAAGTGGATGCTATAGTTTTCTTAGAAAGGCTCTAATCACTTAGTCCAGTAGAAAATAGAACTCAATTGCTCTGTCTACTGCTGAAGCTGGATACATTTCTGCTTCTAACTGTTGCTCCCAACTTTTTTGGATAGAGCAACAACTTATGGACTACTCTCTTTGGTATTCCAAAATTCTTATTTTTTGTGATATTACTAGTGCCATTAATTTATTTAAGAATCCTATTCAGCATTCTAGACTAAAGCTTATAGATATCAATCATTATTTTATTAGACCTCTATAAGAAGACAGGATTTGTTTGTTAAGAAATCATCTTAACATGGTTTGCATTAGATGCATGATTACAATGCATATTGCATAAGAAGTTTTCTAAGAGAAACACGCTTAGATAAAAAAATCAAGATCAGAAGGAAGATCAAAAGTATACTCTATCAAAAGTATAATTAGAAGACATACAAAATTTAGTCAGAAGTTTGTTTAGGAGACTTCATCAGAAATCAAAGTATCAATCAGTTGAGATAAAAGTCAAAGTTTTACAGATGCTGACTCAGCACTCTCCAACGGTAATAAATTTGTTGAGAAAGAGTAAATGCTAACATGATTTACATTGATGTTAGAACTCTCTTTCATCCCAATAACTATTTCTAACCTTCTATAAAAGGCTCCAACAGTGAATCTAAAACAATTATTACTTTTCTTAATCAAAATCCCTTCTCACTTCTTATAAACATTCCAAATCCCTTTCACTTCTCAACTTCAGAAGCTACAAGCCCTCACAAACACTTAACCTTAACCTCAATATTGAAGAAGTTAAGAAGAGTTATCAATGTAGAAAATCTCTCCGGAAAGAGAAGAAGTCTTAAAATCGCTTTTCCCCTCTTCTAGTGAAACCTAAGAAGGAATAAACTAGTCACGAAGAAGAAGAGATATTAACCTCAACTGATCGAGTCTTTCTTTTTTCTAATTTTGCCATTGAAGCTATGCATAAGTCTTACTTCAAAGATGATGCGTGAAATCCGCAAGTGTATAGTTTTGTCGTCAAGTAATAAAAAGATCGAATCCACAGGGACTGTGTCTATGAATACTAATTAATTAATTAATTCAATTAAATTAAACAAAAGGGAATATAATTGTTGATTAAGAAGAATGTAGTAATAAAGCAATTAAATAAATAAAAATCAAAGTGCAGAATTTAGAACAAAAATAGCAATATATCAAGAAAGGTATTCAGATTCAAGAAAGCTTCCAAGATTGGGGTACCACAATGATACAAGACAAATCCTAATTGACAACCCTTTTATTAAATCTGAAATTCAATTGAAGGTGAATTACCCTAAATTAGTTAATGTTCTTTCTTAAGATATAAGATCCATGCCCAATTAAACCAATTCCTACTCTCATGGTAATTAAATTTAAATTGAACCCATTACGTTTTGTGGTAATTCATTGAATCCTCGAAAGGCTAAAACTACTCTCATGATTTAGACCTTAAGTTCAATTATTATGGTTCCAACACCTAGGTTCACCTCTCAGTACGTCCCTAAATGCCTATGAGATGCAAATAAGTGGCCAGTAAATTCACATGAATAAGAGCAATAAGGATTGAATCAAAGAACATTCAAGATTAATAAAAAGAGAAACAAAGCCAATTAATCATTATCCAAGTATCAAAGGGCATTGCCCAATCCTAGAAACAAAAAGAACTACTCAGACATGGAGAAGAACGAATCAGAAAACATATTCATGAACATCCAAACTCGTAATCCAAGAGAGAAGAAGGAAGAAAGATCAAGTTCAAGATGCCTCCAATGTGCCTCCTTCTAACCAAAATTGGAACCCCTCAATTATATTCAAAACATCTATTTATACCCTAGGGTTTTAATTGGCTAAAAAGCCACAAAAGAAATAAAAAATAAAACTTAAAAACTGATGCGCACTGCGATCCACGGCCATAGATCATTCCACGGGCTGGCCGTGGATCTTGCTGTGAGAATTCCATGGCCGTGGATCATTCCACGACCATGGATCATTCCATGGCTAGGCCATGAAATTCTCTGGAATTTCTCTTTTGCTTCTTCAAGCTACTGCTCGATCCATGGCCGTGGATCCCTCTAGAGTAGTCTTTTTGCACCTTTGTGTTGGGAATTGCGGATCAAAATATCTCGCAGCGGAATAATAGGATTCCCACACAGGATCTATGCGAAAAGTCCATAATCCGAGTTTTTTTTTTAAATTTACCTCTTGAAGCATGATAAACACAAGCGAGGTGAATCACCAACACCGTAATAGCGACGATGTTTCTGCGGTATCCACACGAATGGACTTGCAAAGGAGTCACGCCTCGTTTCGCGGTGCTAGGAATAGAATAGAAAGAAGAACCTTTCACCTGTCTCTCACTCACTTTCTTAGGTGCGGCTAGGGTTGTGATGTAACATCTATAGCAGCCCCCTTAACAAGTACTATTTATAATAGTGGCTGCCTTAAGTGAGTGTGAGCAAGTAGTAAGGTAAGCCGTGCAACCCTAAAACCCATCCATGTCATGAGTTAGGCCCACAATTGAATCCGAGTCCAACTTGGATCCTTATTGCTCCAATTTAGTCTGTTTCTAAGTGTGCGACCTGCAGGTTCTCATGACGTTGGTAGTAATATTAAAATCTCATTTTAATATTACAAACAAGTGAGCGGTATCTAGCAACACATCATTTGCTACCCAAGTAATGAGAATGTCGTGATCGACATAACCTATCCGTGATCAATGTTTTCGTGTAGTTTAGTCCCTTTGTCCGGATATCCAGATTGAACACAAGGCATGGAACGTGTCACCCTTGTTTAATTCAATCTTCGGTTTCTGATTCCCGAGTAGACATAGTAATAACAAATGAGATCAATATCTCATATTGACTCATTTGAGCATGGCCATGCATTTCATAGTCTCACTCAATCAGGGGGCCCGAAGATATCACTTCTGTTATGTAGGAGGGACAAATCCCATCTAGGTCACTCACATTCCTCCACATGCATCGCAATATGTCTAATAACCAACTTTATAACCATCTTGTTACAGATGACGTTTGATGGCATTTAAAACACACAACTCCTCATGTAGGAATTGTAGTGATTTCGGGTCAAAGGACCACATACACCATTATCACTATGAAAATTGCTTATAACACTCACGTAACGATCCACGCAGCGTTCTCATGGCGAGTCTGTCCAATACATCATTACTCTAATATGTATCCATGTGTAGACTTGATATCTCATATCCATGACCCGTGAGATGTGGTCATCAGTCTACGCACATACTAGTCTCAATGCATTATTGTTGTCCTAATTAACAATAATACTTGACTAGGGACATTTAAGAATAGTGTTGTAACCAAAAGGATCTCACGATCAAGTCATCCACTTGATGTCCTATGGCATCAATCTTACTATTCTAAGGACTTTATTATGTTTATCAAAAAAGAACACAATAAATGAAATGCCTCATATATATAAAATAGCATAATAGAATATATGCAAATACAGAAAATGTATTAGCCTCTAGGGCATACTCCAACACTTTGTGCTATCCATAAAGCTCAAACTTCAATCATGCAAGCTTTCTATCTATTTGGAGGTCAATTGAGCACCAATCCTACACAACAACACCACAAATACCGCAGTTATCTGAACTAAAAGAAAAACAAATAGAAAGAAAAACTAAAATGCTTAAAATGCCTACAAATGCACGTAAAACAAAAACAAAATATGATGTTATTTCACACATATCAAAAGACAAACCGATGGTCCAAGGAAGGTTCATAATCATTGAAAAGATGGTTGATCTTGGAATGGATGTTCAAGAAGTGATTAATTTTCAGCAATGGAGAAAATTTCTGAAGCTGAATGATCTAGTGTGTCCAAGGCTGGTCCAAGATTTTTACACAGTTGCTTGCATATCTTTTGATCCATAGCATGGGGATCCTAGAGCTAAATGAAGTGAACCTTAGTCTACTTGTGAAGAAGTTTGGGAAACTTCTAAAGAAGAAAGGAAATCAAAGAAGACCTCTCTTCCCACTAAAGAAGAACTTCAACAATGGAGCAGGGACCTCTTCCACCTATATATGTTATGAGTGTGACACACCGAGACATATAAAGATAGAGTATCTTATCTACCAATAGAAGGTAGAGAAATTTAGATAAGACCTTCCAAAGTGAAGAAGGGAGAAGGGCTTACATAGCATGAGAAGAAAATGATATGGATTTTATATATAGCTCCAATAATAAGGAAGCTCACATTTGCCTCATGGCAAATGATGATAGTATAGAGGTAGAATCCCCTAAACTTGAATATTATCCTTCTTATAATGGGTTGCAAGATTCCTTTGAAGAATTATATGAAGAATCCTTGAACTAAGCTCCTAAGCCCTTCAAAGGTCACTAAGACTTGCTGAAGTCCTTTAGAACTTTTTGAGTTTTGATGATCAATAAACTTGCACTCAAATTTTACTGTTACTAATAATTTCATCTAAGTGTATCAAAGAATAGATAAGATAACTCTTGGAATCCATTGTTTACTTTGGAATGAAAATGAAGTTCACTTGATAAATTCTAATTTTCAACAAAAACTTCAAGAAGTCATTTGACTCAATTAGTTATCACTCACAACACTCAAAAGAAAAGTCTTTGAAAAACTTAAGAAGCACACTTGTTGTTACTAACTCAGAAAAGAAGCAACTTAGAAAAGAAGACCAACTTAGAAGTATTTGAACTCAGAAGAGATGCAAAATTTGAAATCAGAAGATACAAAGTGAGAAAGCTTCAGAAGTCTTAAGCTTCTGTCTATCACTGGGAAAAGGACAAATTTCAAAAGAAAAGCTGATTGACCACTAAAAGACAAGAAAATGATAATTGTAATATGTACAGTGAACTATTAGAAGTTACAACATACAGAATTTTAAAATCTATAAATACCATATGATTTGGATTAGAAGATGTAGAAGCGCACTATTATATTGCCAAACTTCTGATCTTTGTCTGAACTTAACTTCTTACTTCTAAACTTAGTTTCTCCTTTATGAATCACTTTTGATTATTCTCTTAAAAGGGAAACTATATTTCACTATTGTGAATTTGCTTAAATCCACTCTTTAAGTTTTAGAGAGTCTATATCTAGACACTTATCTCTGTACCTATTTGCTTATATTCACTCTTTCAGTGTTAAGAAAAACCTTAACACTTTACTTCTTTGCTGTAACCTGATTTGGTAATGATCATTGTAAGAATCTAGCTTGAAGAGGCCAGTGTAGAAGAAAGAATACTCAGTTGAATGAAAAAATCCTAGCTTCTGACTGGGGACAGGATGTTGGCACGTGGATTTGGCCAAACCAGTATAAATGTCTTGTGTGTTGTCTTCTAAACTCTTTTTTTAAATTTATGATATATTTCATTTTTTAATATCTATCTTCTAAACTTATATCTAAATTGTCTAAATTTCAAGAAGAGTTCACAAACTATATTTTGAACTTATTTTTATTCATCTTTAGCAATCTCTTCTCACTTTCTTGAGCTTTTGAACCTAACATTTTATTTATCCAAGTTAAAACACTTAATAAGTTTTTTATTTGATAGAAAAGTATTGAAAGTTGGAAGCAAAATTCAATCCCTTTTCTTGTGCTGTTGTTACCTTCAATTAGTATTAGAGCTCAACCTCTAGGTTGAGTGCCTTAACAAGAAAAGAGGAAAGATCCTTAGGATAAAATGGCAAACCCGAACATGTACATTGTTGAAGGACAATCTATCAATCGGCCACCCACATTTGTAGGAGAAGACTATCACTATTGGAGAGAAAGAATGAAGCTGCTCATCAAATCCACTCACTTCGATCTATAAGATGTTATTGAGAATGGTCCTTTCACTCTAATGTGTACTCTAGAATATGGAATCACTGTGCCTACTCTAAGAAACCAGTAGACAGATGCTGAGAGAAATAGAATTCAACTTAACTCCAAAGAAAAATATTTCCTTACATGTACACTCAACAAGAGTGAATATGATAAGATGAATGCTTGTGAGTCTGCCAAAGAAATCTGGGACAGAGTTGTGTTATTATATGAAGGAAAAAGTCAAGTCAAGGAAACCAAGATAAGCATGCTAGTTCACACAAGTTCTTTAGAATAATGGAATATGAAAGCATTGATGGCATGTTCATAAGATATATGCACATTATAAATCAGCTAAAGGCACTTGGTAGAGTGTACTCTAAACAAGAAATGGTTAGAAAGGTTCTGAGAAGTTTACCCAAGGTCTAACGACCAAAGTAATCTCCATACAAGGGATAAAAGACTTTAACACTTTGAGTTTTGACGAGCTTATGGGTTTCTTAAAAATCCATGAACAAGAATTGGTAGATGCTGATAAGAACATTCCTAGAAAGGGCAAATCTATTGCTCTAAAGACTAGTCAAAAGGGTGCTACTAAGAGCTTAGCCTTAAAGGCATTAGAAGACTTTAATGAAGATGAAGAAGATGATGGCTATGAATCAAAAGATGAAAAACTTTCTATGCTATGAAGGAAAGTTGCCCAAATATGGGGAAATAGAGAAAAGAATAAGAAAGGCTTCCTTCAAGAGAAAGATCAAAAAGGAGACTCAAGAACTACCAACAGAAGTCAAATCATTTGTTATGAGTGAAAGAAGTTGGGTCACATCAGAACCAAATACCATTAACTGAAGAAATCATCCAAAAAGTTCATAAAAAAGAAACTTGATGGCTACATGGGTTAACTTCGATGATTATTCTTCTAATGATGAGGAAGAAGAAGCTAAAATAACAACTTCTGTATGATGGCCAACACAGAAGACGAAGCAAAGTTATCAGATTTTGAACCCCTTATGTCTTACGATGAATTACAAGATGTTTTTGATGATTTGTTGTGTGATACAAAACTGCTTTCATCGAAATATACCTCTCTCATGAAATTTTTTTTGAAACTATCAAAAGATTTTGATCTTCTAAAGCTTGAGAATGACAAATTGATATATATGAATAAAGAGCTTAAAGAAGAAAATAGTCATCTCAAGACCTGTATGGAAATCAGAAATGATAATACTTTTGATGAAACTTCTCACATACCAATTTACGAGGTAAATGTTTTGAAAATGAAAGTTGAAGAACTTTTTGATGACCTTGCAAAATTTGTGAATGGAAAGAAAAATCTTTAAATGTTGTTTGGAAGTTAGAAATGTTCATTCGATAAAGCAAGATTGAGATATAATACATTCAGATCTTAGAAGTTATACAAACTGCCCTTTGTTAAAGCTTTTGATCAAAATGTATGCTCCTTCTGTAACAAACTTGGTCATGATTCATATATTTGTTTTCTGAAGTATAAAAGCAAAAGAAATATTATTAGAAAGAAAAGACCGAACCTCAAAGGACCCAAGATGATTTGGGTACCTAAACAGAAAGTATCTATTTCTGTAGGTGTGTGTATAAGAATAGTTCAAAAGAAACAGAAATTGTATTTGGATAGTGGTTGTTTAATGCACATAGCCAGAAATCGATCAATGTTTTTTATGCTTAAGGAGAAAGATGGAGGATATGTTACTTTTGCTAATAACTTGAAGTAAAAAATCATTGGCATAAGTAATGTCAATAAGGAATCTTCTCCCATCATCAACATTGTTCTTCTTGTCGAGGGGTTGAAACATAACCTTCTGAGCATTAGCCAATTCTATGACAAAGGCTACGAAGTTATGTTTGAACCTTCTCAATGCATTGTGAAGGATCCAAAATCTAATAAAGTCTTTCTTACTTCCAAAATGTATTACAATACCTACATTATATGTCTAGATGACCTCTTAAATCAAGATGTAAAATGTTTAGCATCTTTTAAAGATGAGAAGTGGTTGTGGCATAAGAAACTTGGTTATGTTAATATGCAAACAATTTCAAAGTTTCTGAAAAATAATTTGGTTAAGGACTTTCCTAAAATCAAATTCGAAAAAGATATGATTTACAAAGTTTTCCAAAGAGGAAAAGAGATCAAGGCTTATTTTCAAGCTAAAAATGTTGTGTCAACCATAAGGCCACTCAAACTTTTGCATGTTGATTTGTTTGAGCAAACTAGCACCACGAGTCTTGGTGGTAAGAGATATAGCTTTGTCATGATGGATGACTTCTCTAGATTTATATGGATATTATATGTTAGCCACAGGGATGAATCTTGTGAGGCCTTCATAATCTTTTGTGAGAAGGTACAAAATGAAAAAGGTTTTCGTATAGCTGTAATCAAAAGCGATCACAGAAGAAAATTTGAAAATCACTCTTTTAAAGGATTCTATGATGAAAATAATATTTCTCACATCTTTTCTTCTCCTAGGACACCACAACAAAATGGTATTGTAGAAAGAAAGAATAGATCCTTACAAGAAATGACAAGGACTCTCCTTTGTGATAATAGTCTAATAAGGTATTTTTGGGCAGAAGTTGTTAATACCTCTTGTTATATTCAAAATTGTGTTTTTATAAGGCCAATTCTTAAGAAAACTCTATATGAATTATGAAAAGGTAAAAAACCCATATCTTATTTTCACACCTTTGGTTCTGATTGCTTTATCTTAAACAACAAGGACCAACTTGGTAAGTTTGATTTTAAGGTAGAGAAAGGTATATTTCTAGGTTATTCCACTTTTTCTAAATCTTATTGAGTTTATCATACTAGAACCTTTATTGTTGAAGAATTTATTCATGTTTCTTTCAATGATACTAATAAAGCTTTTGAGCTTAAAGTTTCTGATCTAGAAGAAGATTATAAGAGTATCACTCTAAGGGATACACCAAAGCTAGTTTCTAATGTGCTAACTCCAAAGAATGAGCCTTATGATAATTCTAATGATCCATCTGTCGGTCACCAAAAGACTTGTTCTGAAGAAAAAATCAAAAGTCAAAATCAGATGCTAAGAGAATTTATCCAGCTCTCATCTCATCTAAGAGATCTAATCATCAGAGAACCTTCTCAAGGTGTGAGAACAAGATCATCATTTAAAAACAACGTAACTATGGCCTTTATTTCTTAAATCAAAGCTAAAGAAGTTAATGAAGCTCTACAAGATGAATAATGGATACTTTCCATGCAAGAGGACTAAATTAATTTGAAAGAAACAAAGTTTGGACACTAGTTCTTCAACCAGAAGATCACACCATCATAGCGTAACATCCTCCCTAACCAGTTAGTCTTAATCATGGTTAAAGAAGTTCAGTAACCCTTATATGAGTTACCTGTTAACTTTGGTAAGCTTTTGAGTTAGTTGGGCTATTTTGTTATAACACTGAATGTGAAAATAACTTATAATAGCTCAAAATCTAGTAAAAACTGCTTAAATTATAAAAATAAATGTGGAGAATTTATTTCTAAGTCACATATGGTTGGAACTAATTGTAGTTAATTTTGGAGAATTAACTAAGTTAGTTTAGTATTTTTAATAACATTGAGTGAGTGTTTTAGGGCCATATTAAGCAAATATCTTGGAAAATTATGAGAATTTATGGAGACACTAAGTAAAGGATGGGGAATTTTTTGGTAATGAGTACAAGTTAAGGTAGATACTTGAAAGCCTATTAGCTTTATTCCTAAAGTTTAATTTAACTTGAGGATGAGTAGTAGGACATAGGTGATAGTTTTTAGTGTATGGTAGATTTTGAAATGATAAAACTGGGAATGAAATGAATCCTAAGATTTTCTATAACACTTATGATGGAAATAAATTTTGTTAAGAGAAGATTAAAGGATCCCTAAGAGATATAACTTTTCCAAGTCAAATTTCAAGTCCATCCTTATCTCTCCATTGCCTCTCTACTTTTAGCCTTCATCTTTGACTTTTCTTTCCACTCATCGTCTCATCTCATATTTTAGAGTAACAAAAAAGAGAAAAAGAAAGAAAGGAAGAAAAGAAAAAGGAGAGCAAGACGGAAGAGGAGGAAAGACCAAGGAAAAGAAAGAAGACTAAGCTTGAGCATCAACCACACAACTTGAAGTAAGGGTGTTTATTCTTGATTAGCTCTTTACACTTCTACAATTTCTTGATACTTGTAGTATGCATGATTTGGTTGTATTTGGAAGATGCAAGATCCCTTTGTGTTATTCTTGCCTCAATGGAATGTTTAAGAGTTAATTCATGCATGGTTAAGGTTCTTGAACTTGTGTGCATCCATATAATTCCATTAACTTGAGGTTTGGAAAATGGGTTTGGATGAGTTATTCTAGGCTTATGTTTCACCATGTGGTGATTTGAGATTGTGTATGAGGGTTTTAACATGCTCAGGGGCTATTTATGAGATTGAAAACCTTTTAGAATATATGTTTGGGGTTGAAGAACTAGTTGAAAACTCAAAGGAATTGAGAATGAGAAATTTAGTGCAGGACGCTTAATCGCCCAGAAAATGGGCACTTAATCGCCCAAGACCAGAATGTCAAAGTTCTGAGCGATTAATAGATCAGAAACTTGGCACTTAATCGCCCAATGACAAAAAAACTGGGCGAACTTTGCTGTCATGGGGTGACTGATTGCTAGAAAAGTGAGCGATTAAGCATCCAAAGACAGATAGTTTCTGATGAACCTTTAAAAATTCATATTTTTACGGTTTAAATTCTAAGTTGTCATTCTCTTTTAACCTTTTTTATTGATCTTTGTTCTCAAGTTTTATTATGTTTTTATTATTTTAAATTATATTTTTATTACGTGTTTTATTTGTTTTTTATAAGTAAATACACATGAAAGAAGACTGGACACTTGAACGATGAAGAAAAAGCTGAAAATTAATTTTTTGTAGTCCAGCACCCAAGAGCGATCGTTGAGGAGAAAACAATGTTCTTATGTCCCAGAGCCTAGGTACTGGGAACTCAATGCCTGAGCACGCACGTCACAGCATGAATTTTAGTTACGCTCTGGGCTCTTGAGCGCTGGAAAACTAGCGCCTAAGCATAGGACGTGTGACGGCACACATTATTTTTTTTTATAAATAGAAAAGTTATGCCATTGAGTAGTCATCTTGGATAGAATTCAGCAGACGTTAAGAAGCAAAGCGAAGGCATAAACCCTAGCTTGGTGTGGGCGTATTTAGGATTGAAGATTAGGAATTTTCTTCAACCTTTCCGTCAACCTTCTATGGAATTTGTCGAATTCTTCTCTTTGTTTTCTTCTTTTCTCATGTGTAACTAAACCTTTTTCATTAGGGTGATGATGAAACTTATTCTTTGATGATGTAAACCCATTATTGTGTTTAATCTATGTTTCTATTTCATGATTTATGTGCTTATCTATTCTCTTAATGCTTTTCTAAACCTGATCAATTTGGGAATGATTTTAGGGTTTATGTATGATTTAAAAAAATTATGCACGAACCTAGAACATGTGATAAATACCATAATTTCTATAATCATGAGGAATAGATGTTGTGGATAGTGTGGTCTTGCTTTTGATTCTCTCGTTTTTGATAAAGCCTTCTCTATTTGGGGTTATACTAAGGGATTAGTTAACTTTAAATAGTGTGAAGGGAATTAATATATCAAGGGATTAGATATTAATTAATTTTGAAAATTTTGACCATGAATCATTGAAATAGAACTTGATTAAACTAATATTTGAATTTGCATCAAAAGAGTTCAAGTGAAATCTAAACTCTAACACTTTAATACCATTGTTTTTCACCCTTACTTTCATTATTGATATTTTTAATTATTTTCTTGATAGTGCTTATCTTTAATTTACTTTTTTATCAACTCTCATATTTTTGATTGCTTAAATATTGTCAATTTAACAAACTTGGTAATGGTCAACATAATCCTTGTGGGAACAACACTTTACTAATTTTTTATTACTTTTGCGATTTGGTATACTTGCCAATAATCACAACAAGTTTTTGGCGTCGTTGCTGAGTATTATTGTTTGTCAATATTAAATAGTTGTTAAAAAGATACTAATTTAGGCACTTATTTTTCTTGTTTAATTTTATTCTCTTTATTTAATTTTCTTTTTAATTAATTTTTCTTTACTTCACGCTGATTTGCTTGTTTGTTTGTTTATGCGAGACATTGTGAATTCAGAAGAATTACTTTTTGATCTGGAGAAAACGAGAACAAAAAGAGCAAACAGGAAAACATCCAGAGAAAGAACAAGAATCGAAGGAGAAAAAATAGCTGAAAATACTACTGAACAAAGAAGACGCACGTTAACTGACTATGCAACTCTGTTTGCTGAGAAGGTTGCTACTAGTATAGTGCAACTAGCCATACATGTCAATAATTTTGAGATTAAACTAACGCTTCTACAGCTGGTGCAATAAGATCAATTTGGGAAAAATCAGTCATAAGACCCCAATTTGCACAATAACAATTTCTTACAGTTATGCGACACCATCAAATACATTAGAGTAATTGATGATGCCATTAGGCTAAGGCTTTTCCCATTCTCTTTAAGGGATAAAGCTAAGGGCTGGCTACAAGCTTATCCTCAAGGAAACATCTCTACTTGGAATGATTTAGTGAGCAGGTTCCTAATTCGATACTTTCCTCCATCGATGTTTGTGAAGATGAGGAATGAAATAACATGTTTCACTCAAAATCAAGGAGAATCTTTATATGAATCTTAGGAGAGATTCAAGGAGTTGTTGAGAAGATGTCCTCATCGCGCTTTTGAAGTTTTGACAACTTATTCAGATCTTTTATAATGGTTTAAATGATTCTACTAGACTTATGGTTAATGCATCTGCAAATGGATCTTTAAATACTAAAACTCCTAAAGAGGCCTAAGAATTGTTCAAAACAATGGCTACGAATGAATATTAGATACCTAGTGGAAGAGTAGTGATTAAACAGGGAGTCATGGAGCTTGGCACTCTCGATGCCATACTTGCGTAGAATAAGAGTCATTCACAGCAAATCGCCAACCTCACTAAGCAGCTTGGTAATATGCAGGTAAGCTCTGTAAACCATTAAGTTTTAAATTGTGATTTCTGTGGAGGGAACCATGTTAATGGTAAGTGCGAGGTAAGCAACTCAAGTGTTAGTCCTCAAGAGCAGGTCAATTATATGGGCAATCCTTCAAGACCTCAAGGTAATATGTACTCGAATACATCTAATCCAGGGTGGAGGAGTCATCCTAATCTCTTTTGGAGTAATCCTGTGGTACCACTAATGCTCAACCAGAGAAGAAGTCCCCTTTAGAAGTTACACTTGAAAAACTTTCTCAACAAACATATTCTTTTGTGCAACAGACTTCAGCTTTTATGCAACAAACTTTAACTTTCATGCAGGAATCAACAACCAATTTTAAAAATCAAGAGGCAGCAATTCGAAGTCTAGAGAATCAAGTAGGTCTGATTTCAAGAAAGCTTGCAAAAAGACCTCCAGGTACCTTGTCCAATGACACTATGATCAATCCAAAAGAGCATTGTTTGGCGATTACTCTACGTAGTGGGAAAATTTTGGAAGAACATATGAAAGAAGCACCTAGCTCATTAAGAATTGAGAAAGAGAAAAATGATGCTCCTACTGATGATGTCTTAATGCAAGATGACAATAAAGATGAAAAAGTTGAGGATGAACAACCTAAGTTGCAGAGAAAGAAGAAGGGGCGTGAGCAGGACATGGTATTTGAACCTTTACCATATGCAAAGATTCCATTCCTACATAGGTTGAAGGAGGATAATTAAGAAAGACAATTCTTTAAGTTCCTCGATGTCTTCAAGAAGCTTCAAATAAACATCTCTTTTGCTGAAGTATTGGAGCAAATGCCTTCCTATGCTAAGTTCATGAAGGAGCTATTAACAAAGAAAAAGAAACTCAAGGAAGATGAGATCGTGACACTTACTAAAGAGTGCAGTGCTATAATTCAGAGGAAACTACCACCTAAATTAAAAGATCTAGGTAATTTCATCATTCCTTGCATTATTAAGAAGCTGAATATTGGGAAAGCTCTTTATGATCTTAGGGTAAGTATTAATCTCATGCCTCTATCTTTGATGCATAAGTTGGGAATTGAAAAGGTAAAGTTAACAATGATCTCCCTTCAACTAGCAGATCGATCTATTAAGCACCCTTACAGTATAGTTAAAGATGTGTTAGTTAAGGTAGACAAATTTATTTTCCTAGTTGATTTTGTGGTGCTAGATATGGACAAGGATATTGACATCCCTCTCATTCTTGGAAGACCATTTCTGGAAACTTCAGGAGATGTGATTGATGTACCTCAGGGTGAGCATATCTTGAGAGTGGATGGAGACCATATAACAATCAATGTTTTCGAGGATGCTAAATCTTTCCTAATGTCAAATCTCTATGCCTCTATCAATATCATTCAAGATAGAAGCAGGAAGCCTTGGCTATTAAAGACCCCCACCATTATACCATGTTGATGTTGACCCTCCTAAAACTCAAATTGTTGTAACAGAGAAAGGGCCTCCTATTGTTCATGATTCACTACAAACTGGTCTCTCACCTGTTGATCTATTAAAACCACCATGGCCTAGTGGGCTCTCTCATGCCAAGGTGCATTTGGGACAACCATCCCTAAAAAGAGTTCAAAATGCCATTGGAGGAATCTCCAAGATTATTGATAAAGGGTGGAAGCATTGTTTTGAAAAGGAAAATGTGTCATCCCATTGCTCTTGATTTAAGCCATCATGAATAAAAGGCAACTTCAAGCTAATGACGTTAAACAAGCGCTTCTTGAGAGGTAATCCAAGTGTTCTTTCTTTTTCTTTTTCTTTACTTTTTTATCTTTTCGGTTAGTTAATTATTTTTGCTATTATTTTGTTATTTCTTATTTTATTAACTAATATTTTTCTATTTTTGTTTTGAAGTTCACTAATGTTGAGTCGACTTAGGTGCCTCCCCGAGTTTGGAGCCTTTGTAGGGAGATGTATATAGCTGTTGGCTGTCAAAAATATTATTTTTCTTCTCTTTCCTTTAACATTTGATTTCTGCATTTATTTATTTGTTCTTATTGATTTTATTTTATCATCATCACCTTATTGTGTTTTGAGTCATTTTGTTGAAACTATGCATACCAGTTTGTTGAATTGAATATCTAATGACTGCATAAACTGTGAATTGATCTCTTTTCTTGGGAAATCATATGAGAATTCGAGAGTTATGTTTATCTCTATTGTTTCAATTATGTATGAATGTATTTACCATTTTTATGTTTGGTAGACCATGAGATATGATTGCATGTCAAGCTTAGAGAAAGTTTATGGGAATGTAAGTGTATGGATTACTTGCATCTAGAAGTTGTTAGATTCTCTCTTGAGGCGAAATCCTAGATAATGCATTATTAAGGAAATGATAAGGGTCTTCTTTGGACCGTTTGAGCCTTTCAAGCCAACCTGTAAATACAGTATATCCCTAGGTCCCTTTTGCAGCTTTGTATATGTTTGACATCTATTTCTTTTCTTTTGCCCATATTTTCCTTTCCCTTTACCTAAAAAAAAAATTATCATTCTTACACATCTTTTGTTGAATGCATATCTTGTATTATTTTACTATTCAAGTCTTAGTCATTCTTTGTGCATGAGGTATTTAAGGAGCTAAAAAAAAAGTTCACCCAAAGTGTTGCAAAGAAATAAGTTTGAGGGTGGAGATCATATAAAAAAAATGAAAAAGAGAAAAATTCATTAAAAAAAATGCAAATCAAATGATGGATTCCTATGCTCCGTTTTCCACTTGTTCAACATTTTGAGGCTTGGATTGTGAAATATGCATAATTATGTATTTCAAGTTTTGTTTTTTATTTATCTTATCCCTTCTTTCTTAACCCTCACATTTAGCCTTACATTACAAGCTTTGTAAAGACCCTTTTGATCCTTGGCTATGTGTTGTTTACATTAGTAGAAAGAGATAAAAAAAATAACCCTATGAATATAGGTCTGATGTGCATTTGCATTTTTATAAACTAATATGAGCTTGTACTTTATTGTGAATTAGTCTTACATTCATATTTATGGGAAGTCATTTATATATGAAAGTTGCATGTAAGAGATGATGTAATAATTGGATTGTACATGTGTGATATTTTGAAATTAGTTTGTGAAGCAATTTTTGAGGATATGCATGATATTCACTACCCGGTATTGCCATGTTTAAGTCTGCATGTTTTTAATTTTTAGTTATTTATTCTTTTTGTTTTGTTTTGTTTTTAACTCTTTTTCTTTTTCTTTTTGCTTAAGGATAAGCAAACTCTTAAGCTTGGAGGAGTGATGAACCTTCAAAAATTCATATTTTTATGGTTCAAATTTTAGATTTTTATCATCTTTTAATCTTTTTTATTGAACTTTGTTCTCAAGTTTTATTATGTTTTTATTATTTTAAATTGTGTTTTTCTTATATTTTTTATAGGTAAATATACATGGAAAAAGACTAAACACTTGAACAATGAAGAAAAAGCTGAAAAATAAATTTCTGGAGTCCAGCGCCCAAGAGCCAGCGCTTATGGCAGAGGAGAAAAGCAATGTTCTGGGCAATTGTTTTATCTTTGAAAGGTTGATGACTACGGATATAGATTATGGATTGCTTTGTGAATATTACATAGAGAGAGTATGTTAATGTTCCAATGATATTGAGAGTGACTTATTTACTTGTTGCAATCATAATCTATTGTTAATAAGTTTTTTCATTGTGAATGGTTAATTATGTGATAACTGAGTCATAGTTATGAATAACTGAACTTTCTGAATTAGGAAGAGAAAGGAACAATTTTTGGATTTTGCCATCTTTCTACATGTTTTTGAGTAACTTATTTTTCCTTGAAGCAGTTGGAGTTATTATGATGCCATATATGTGTATATACTATTGAGAATTGTGAATTCTCACCCAGTTTGTTGTTTCCATAATAAATTCAGGTCAAGACTCTTATAAAGGGAAGAAAAAGAAGCAAATAGACTAGAATAGTTTTTGTTGGCTTTTGTCCAATACTTGTATTTTGTAATATTTGCATTGGGTTGTACACAGTTTTTATGTATTACACTATGCCCTTTTGAGGTTGAGGTTGTATATATATATAATATTTTCTTTCCCTTATGACTCTTTATAATAACATGTCAAATTATTATGAATCTAGAATATTGTTCTTAAGTTAGAAGTGGTGTGGCTAATACTATTTACCCATGTATATTTCGGATATACTGAGGTATTAGATTTGGAGCGTTACACATAGCAACCAAGTAGGAGTTCAGAAATAGACTTGATGAATTCAAAAATGTAGTAAAAAAAAGGTAGGGTTGGTAGCTCAAGGTTACAATTAGCAGGAAGGTGTTGATTTCGATGAAACTTTTGCTCCTGTAGCTAAATCAGAAGTTATTAGAATCTTACTTTCTTATACTACTTTTAAAGGCTTTATCTTATATCAAATGGATGTAAAATCTGCATTTCTGAATGGTTACATTTCTAAGGAAGTCTATGTAAGTGTGCTTTCAACTTTCTTAACTTTTATGCCAAGTTAGAAACTTCTCAAGTGTTCTTCACTTGGTTAATGAAATGTTAGGTTCAGAAGTGTTAGAAGTTGTTTCTTAAACACTCAAAGAGTGGGTTTAGGCAATTTCACAATAGAGAACTTTAATCCTTACTTATACTTTGATCAAAAGCTGATTATAGGTTGAAGATTGAGTTCATAAGTGAGATTATAAGTTTAGAAGAGTGATAAGAAGATAGACAATTAAACAATGTGCGTCAATCCTTCATGGCTTGAGAATTCATCTATTTATAGATTTCCAAGAGCTAGTCGTTGACTCTTCTAATAGTAACCTGCTAAAAGGACTGTTACCATTTTCTTGCCCTTTTGTGCTAAGACAACTTTAGTATGAAAATTTTGTTCTTTTCTAGCGATAGATAGAAGTGATACATCTTTGATGTCTTTTAACTTTATGGTTTCTAATTTTTTTAATCTTATTCTTCTTCTCTTTTGAGTTCCAAAACTTTTGAATTGGACTTTTCTTCTGAGTTCACTTCTGAAATAGGATCTCTTCCTTTGAAAACTTTATACTTTTTTGTTGTTTAACTTGATAATGATACTTCAAAATTTTGACACAAGAAATTTCTTAGAGTAACTTAGTGAGCCTTTTCACATCTAAGTGTTGACAAAAGCCTTGTACATTTTCTAACTAAAGACCTTACTCAGAAATTGCAAAGCCCTTCAGAACTTAATGAGAAATATTTCTTAAAAATGCAGCAAGTTCTAGAAGTTTTCTTTTCTATACTTTGATATTCTTAAGTAGAAATGTTAGTAATAGTTAAATCAAAGTACAAGTTTATTGATCATCAAAATTTAGAAAGTTCTTAAAGAACTTCAGGAAGTTATTATACCTTCTGAAGGGTTTTAGAGCTTACAATCTCCTCCTATTTATTATTAGAAAAAAGTAGGGTAGATAAATATTGTTGCACATCATGGAGAGTTTAGAAGTTAGATGCCATCAGAAAGATCTTGGTTGCTTTTCTAGGTCTTTTGGCAGAAAAACATTTTCAAACTTCTGTACCCACCAATCTTCATATTGTGCGAATTTGGCCATAAAAGCATCAAGGATAGCATTTATTCCTTCAAAACCAGCTTGAATCTTAGTTTTCAGACTTTGGGTTCATTGCTTAAAAAGTTCAGACGGTCTTCAACCGATTGTTGATATTTCTTATCCTGCCAGTAAGTCGGGTGTAGAGCAGAGACATGAGTTACTGTTTAAGAGGATGGGGAGGTTTCTAATTTCTTCTTTGATTCCATTAATTTATGAAGATTCTAGTATCTTTAACACCAGAGCTTTACCCTAATTTCTATCACTATTGTCTTCTGATTCAGGCACAAGAACCTTTGTGTGAGCAGGTTCAACAAAGGTGGTGTGGACATCTGGGATAGGTTCTGTGCTTATTGGTATGGAGTGGACAAAGAGAGTTTTACCCATAGTTGGTGGAGAAGTGAGTTCAACATAAAAAGGTTCAAAAGGTTCTGTGGCTAATCGAGTAGAGGGTTCAACAGATGGTTTTGGTTCAGAAGAAGTGGATCTTACTAACTGAGAAGTAGGAGTTGGATTCTGTTGTTTTTTGGAAAATGATTCAGAAGCGACAACATGCTTCTAATATTTATTCTCTTTCAGCTTCTCTTCTTCCTCGTTTCTTTTTAGTAGCTCTTTTTCAAAGGCTTCTACTTCAGCCAACAAATCCTTTTTCTTGACATCTTGTTTAATAACTATCAGGATAAGTAAAAGGTTTTCCTGTGAAGGCTTCCCATAGAGCTTTTCAAATGCATCGACAATTGCGTTTGTTAACATCTCGTTCTGTTTTGGAAATGATAAAACTAAAAAAACTAAATTTTGAGATTTGGATCCTCCAACTCCTTCTCTTCTTCTTTCCTTCTCATCTCTATTACCACATTAATCTTGGTGACTTCTTCTTCAATATTGAGCTCTTCTTCGTTCTTTTTTTTTCTAACTCTTTTCCTTTCCTCTCCTTTTCTTCTTTTAATTTCTCCTTAGGCATTTCTCTTTTAGGTTCTTTCTCTTCTTCTCTTCTGTTTCTTTTTCTTATTTTTTAGATTCCATTTTCTTCTTCTTCCTCTACATCTGATATCAAAATAAGAACTTCTTCTCTAATATGCTCTAAGTCTTTCTTCTTCTTCTTCTTCTTTCTTATTTTTCTCTTCTTTCTCAACAACTTCAAATTTTTTAACATTTTCTTTCCGCAATTTCTCTATCTTCTCTTCTTTTTCTTTTAATTTCTCTATTTTCACATTTTTCAGCAACAGATGGATACAAAATAACTGGCTTTGGAGTTTTTCTTGCAACTGTATTTTTCTCTGAGGTTACACCAATAGAATATTCTTTTTTTTTATCTCCTTTCTAGTCATTCAGTAGTGGACACAAGGACTTCTTCAGCTTCTATCTTCTATTTGGGCTTTGTTATGATGCCCATAGCAAGCAAGTTCTTATTAGAGAACTCTAGATCAATTTCTAGAGTGATTTCTTTTTCAAGATCCACATCATAGAACTGAAATACCTTCGTTAGAAACATTCCATAAGGTAGACCTGCAGTTTTCTTGGGGACACTAAAGGCTGAGATGATGAAGTGTAGAAAGAGATAGTGAAGCTTTAGGAGTTGTTTGTTTTTCAAGTGGTAAAAGACCATGAGGCACATTAGACACGATATCAAAACTTCTTATTTGTGGAAGAAAGATGTATTGAGCCAAGGTATAAAGGAATTTGGCTTCTAGATTAAGCTTCTTTGCTACTATTCCTTTTTTTGCAAGGTTGGTGAGAATAGAGTTCAGAATCGAATCGAAAGAGATTTTGTACTCGAGCTACCAATCTTTATCAGCAAACAACTTATTCCTTCTTTCCTTGACTTTTGTTGTAACATCCCAAAAATTACTTATTTCATGATAAATAGTCATTTTATAATATTTGTGTTTTTTGTGGATTTTTTCAGAACTATTAATTATTTTAATATATTTCTCGATTTAGGTGTGCACTGAGCAGAGTCGAGAAAATAAAATATTTTCCCCGAGACTGGTAAACCTTGAACTGTAGAAATGTCGACGGGGGGTCTTACTAAACCCGAGGCTGGATACAGTTTATGAGATTTACATTTTTTGAGATTTTATCTGATAAATAAAATCGTTGTACCATGAAATTATCCGGTGGACAATGAATACTATTTTTATTAATTGTAAATTTTGTCCACTAGATAATAGCTATAGTAGAGTATTAGTCATCTTTCTAGAAGAGCACTTTAATGACATCATCACCTTTTATTTTATCGAAAAGCGTGCAAAACCTCTCAAGGAAGCTTCAAGGAAACTTCAAGGAAGCTTCCTACCAAGCTTCTCAAGGAAGCCAAGTTTTCTCTTTCTCCATTTGGACCACACGGTTTTGGGGGGGGGATTTGTGACCACAAAATTTCATTTCATCTCACTTACACATATCACTCTCGCTCATTAAATTACTATCACTTTCTCTCTCTACATATCCTCCTCTCTCTTATTTTCTCCCTTCACATTTTCTCTCTTCTCCTCTCCAAAACCGCCGGCAACACACCACCAACACCCCTCCATTTTTCTTTTGTTTGCTCAAACTAATCACATTTCTTACTTCCTCTCATCATCTTAAAGCTTTTCTCTTTGGTGATAATCTTTAAAAACTCAACCTTTCTCCTCTCCATTCTCTCCCCATTCCCATGGCCAAACCCACCATTTTTGGCCACCTAAGTTTTCTTGCTCAATCAACCTCATTTCTTGAATCCTCTCATCACCATGATTCTTTTCTATTTGGTGAGCATCACTTGATTCTTCTATTTTCACCATTTTCTCTCAAGACCTAGACTTGGAGCTCTTGAGGTAATGTTCTTGAATCTTCATTTTCTTTTCTTGATTTCATGATTCTTGGTCCTCTTTGTGACTAAGGGCTTCTCTTTTAAGACTTGATGGTTGATTTTGGGAGTTTGAATCTCTTAGGGTTTTGTTGGAGGTGTTGGACGAATTTCAAGAGGCATCAAGGAGCTTGTTCTCTTGTTTCCTCTATAGGTAAGAGGGAGATAGTCCTCTTCAACCAATCTTGATGGTGAGGAATCCATTGTGGGTTTCTCACTTTGTTTATGATTTCTAATGATGTTATGATTTAAATGTTTTGTATGATCTTCTATGATTGATATTGTGAATCTCGATGGATTTGTATGTGTCTAAATGCTCAAATATGTATATGGATTGGTACCCATTTGATTTGGAAGCTTGGAGAAACTCATTTTCATGTATTCTGGTGTAGATTCACGGGCTGTGTGGATTTACACAGCCCAGGCCATGTTTTCCACTGGAAACACAGCTCAATGCACAAGATAGAGTGTTACACGGCCCAGGTCGTGTAATCGGGCATATTTTGGGCACATTTTCAGGTACTTCCAAAGGAGTACACGGCCTAAGCCATGTAATTTGACACGGTCGTATACTCCAGGCCGTGTAACTTGACATAGCTGTGTAATTTGGGTAATGAGGAATGGTTGGGTTTTCTAGTCCCTTGGAGGCTCACGGCCTCATTGGGCACTCAATATGAGACCTTGTAATAAACTAGAACTTAGCTAATTAAAAGACTAGACACTTAATTAGGAGTTCATAATAAGGAAAAGATAAAGAACACAACCTTATCATAAAACTTAGAGTGAGGTTTGAATAAAGAAAAAACATGAGTATGAGGAGGGTTGCGAGGAACTTAAAGTAAATATTCTAAGAGAGTTAATGCAAGAACATAAGGGAATTGAGGCATAACTTTTGTAGCAACTTTGAATAATATGTGTTCACCTTTGAGGTTTTAATATTTACTTGAGGTGGGTCCGTGATTAGGATCAAAGATTTTGGATGAATGATTGGGCTCTATATGACATGTGAATTTGGATAAGTTATGCTATCATTTTGAATCTATATATG
Organism: Ormosia semicastrata; assembly: GCA_029884595.1. NCBI lineage: Eukaryota > Viridiplantae > Streptophyta > Magnoliopsida > Fabales > Fabaceae > Ormosia > Ormosia semicastrata. The sequence continues at coordinate 10,580,472 of JAQQTO010000059.1, forward strand.
TATATATATGTAAGCATTGAATCCAAATGCATTGAGGCATAATTGAGAAAGTCGAACATGATGAGCATACATTGACATTGTGATTATGGAACCAAAGTATCGGACTAAGAAACATCAGATAGACGATTTAGTCAGATGAGGTTTGCTCTTATAACCAAAAACATCAAGTAGACGATTTAGTCAGCAAGAACTGGTTATCAGAGGAAACCCAAATATCGGTGGTACTATGTAGTCGTATAGACGGTTATATAATATCATTGATGCAAATGGTATTAAAACTATTGTATGGATGGTTGCTTTAATACCGTTGGGAATGGTGCAACAGAGGGTTGATCCCGTTGAATATGCATTTGTGCATTATACAATTATGGCATTTTATGCCTAGGAGTGAACGAGAACTTACAGGATAGTGGGGCCTTGAATAGACATATGGGGACGTCAGGGCGCAGTGATTCACTTGTGATTATGCTATCACATTGTATACCCCTGGCCGTGAACACTGTTGCAATGCACTGGCAGCCTGATAATCCACTATTGCTTTTCATGGCCCGGTGTAGACTGTTTATTGAGGGGGGACAGATCTTCTGGGACGTTCCTCTCTGAAAATTGAGTCTAACTCCATGGAGTAGGAAATGAGTACATTGTATATGAGGATGGTCAGCATACGTATTGTGCATATGCATGGTCAGTTCACATAATTGTCATGACATAGTCAACATACATATTGTGGTGACATAATTTATTATTCATGTATCTATGGTGGATATCTGCTGTTATAGTGCCGTTAATATTTATATTATTATGGGATATACTTTTCTGATGATATATATATATGAAATTGATAACTTGAATATATCTGCAATATCTATATGTATGGAATGACTTTGTCATTCGTATTATTTTCCTTTGTTGCCATGTTAGTAATGATGTAGGATATCTCACCTCTTCGTTGTATTGTCTCGTTTTATTTTTGTGTTCGATAAAGGCTGTGAAGGGGACACGGTTGAATTGGCTAGTTTTGGTTGAGTTGGCTTTCTAATTCCTGTGATGGCGTTGAGATGAAATTTCCTTAGTTACGTGTGGGTGCAGCTTCATGGGGGCATTGATGCCTGGCGGGTCGACCGAGACACCAAACGTTTCATGGTATATAGGGGTAGTGGCTCTGTCCATAGGTAGTACCTATCTCGGGGTTACTACTTACCCTTTAGTGCTTTGATGCATGTCTTTTGTTATTTGGGTATGTAGGTACTACATTTTTATGTTAATAGTACCTTGTGTTCATTATATATATATATATATATATATATATATATATATATATATATATATATATATATATATATATATATATATATTTAAGGTTTTTCACTCGGTGATTATATTTTGGGGCTATGTAATAAACATATTTCATTTGTGGCTCATATTTTCTTTATATGCACAATGATTAAATTTGTAAATTTGCTATTTGAGTTGTAGCACATCAAAAATTTAGTGACCGTGGTATAATGACGATTGTGCCGTGGTTATTAAATCGAGGGGTGTTACATTAGGTGGTATCAAAGCAGTTCATCCTGTTGAGCCGGGGTATGGACTGACTTTGCTTAGACATGTTAAAAATTTCTTTGTATGTTGTGCGCTTCGTTATCTCTTGATTGAGTCGTTTGGGAAAGGAAGGCATGGCTTGCCATAGGTTGAATGTTGGTAGCTACTGTTGCATAGTTACATGATATTGAATATTGACCCACTCAATGTGTAATGTTCTGTGTGGACAGGAAACTATGATTTCACCTTGGCGTATTAAGGGAATAGGAGTTCTTTTACTAAGAAGCTCAGCGGGTATGACTGAACTTTTTTAGGGTTTGTTTGCTTTTACACCCTTATTACGTTACCTCTAGAATTGTTTGAGCCAATGGGTTAGAAAAAGGGTAGTTAAATAAGACTTGCAAGGGTTGTGGACTGAGGCGTCCAAGAGGTTTTGGAAAATTGATTTTCTTGGGAAAAGAATATCTGGCGTAAGTATGGTTCGAGGAGCTTCTTGGAAGTTAAAGACTTACAGGAGATCGTGCCATAGGAGGCAGAATGAAGGAGCTCAAGTTAGAGTCTTCTGGGTTTGGTGGCTAGGTTTGTCTTGCTGTGTTGTGTGACTCTTTGTGTTTGGTTTCTAAAAGGAGACAATAATATTTGAATTGATTACCTTTGATTTTCCTTATGCTTCGATTCATTTGTCCTTGAAGGGAGGCAATGGCTCGGGGTAGATGTAAGCATGTGAATGCGGGGAGTGACGATGATGATACGACTGTGGTAGCTGAAGTAATGCAAAGGATGGTTGATGTAACAATACACCAGGATCAGAGGCCCGCACAGTAGCAGGAATTAGAAGTCGATGTTCAGATTTTGTTAGAAGAAAATCAATTTTTGGGAAACTCTAGATTGCCTAAGATCTAAAGGAGGAATAATAGAAAGGTTAATCTGTTTAAGCGGAAACCGTATACACGATGACTGAAGGAGCAACAGCGACAGCAAATGCATGAAGGAGGTGCGAGTGGTAGTAAATCCAATCCGATCGTGGTATCTTTACCAAAATGTAAGAAGTGCGGAAAGGGCCACTTAACAAGGCATTGTACGATCGAAGGAATAATTTGTTTCAAGTGCGGAAAGCTAGGACGTGTGGCTAGAAATTATACTTTGCATAGGACGAAGCCTTCCGTTGGAGATGTATGTACTTCAAAATCTCACGAAGAAGGGGGAGTTAATTCCTCAAGTGGAGCGAAAGTCTCTTAGACTGAAGATCTAAACGAGGGAGATTGTACTACAATAGATGACCCTATGATTTTATTGTAAAATTCTGGGGGGGTAGTCCATTCCTTTATGACACATGACTGAATGAGTCCATTAGGGTCGTTTGTATTTTCGTCATCTTTTGACTAAGTTATTTCTACTTTAGATACTAAGAACCTATTGTTGATAGCCAAGTCATTTAAATTATCCTATGACCTGTTAAAGACTGAATTTTTTCTATTGATTGGATTTGTTTACCTTCTTCGTAAATTTGATGTGATCTTGAAAAGGGATTGGTTATTTTCCAACCATGTCCTGTTAAATGGTTCCAATCAAACTTTAGTGTTTCTTAAGACAGAGATTTCTAGATTTGGATCCATGAAGCTCAGTCCTAAATTTTATTGAATCATGTCAAATTCTTCGTCGGATAGGCCCGGTAGTATGCCAAGTGACTTCACTATCTTTTCCTTTTAAGCTTTATAATGTTTCTAGTGTACTTCGATTGAGGTAATGTGTTCCTGAATTCAAACCATAACATTACACCGAATACGGTACAATTAGGTAAGAACTTGCCATAGGGGACATTTCTTGTTAAGATCGAGAATGGATGGTTTAATAGATCAACCGAAGGAAGCCGTTGTATTCTCCAAGATCAGCTTGCATTCTGGACTATCATTAAGTTCGTTTAAAGGTGAAGAATGTTTTCAAGACAGCCTTTCAGACGCGTTATGGGCACTACAAGTGTTTAGTAGCGTCGTTCCGTGCAGTGAACACTTTAGTAGTATTCATCGTTACATGAATAGGATCTTCTTCTCTGTTGAAACAGATTTGTTATTGTCTTTTTGGCGATATTCTGATCTATTCTTAATATTTGGAGGAACGTACCGAACTTCTCGTTTTGATTCTTCAAATCCTAAAGAAGAAGAAGAAGATATGTGTGAAGTTTTCTAAGTACGAATTCTAGCTGGAGGCAGTTCAACTTTTGGGTTACGTGATCTCAAAGGAAGGAATTGCTATGAACCCATCAAAAGTCGAAGCATTTCTTCAATGAGAAAGACTGACGACCGTAACGGAGATTCATAGCTTTATAGGATTAGTTGGTTAATATGGGAGACTCACTGCATAATTCTCCAAAATGGCAAGACCTCTCATCTAACTCGTACAAGAGAATCAAGTTTGGAGGGATTGATGCATATAAGAAAAGATTTTTGAGGATTGAAGAGACATTTGACTACTTCGCCAGTGATGATTCTGACCAAATTCTAACGAACCTTTTGAGGTGTCTCGCGATGCTTCACGTTAGGATTTAGAGCGTGTGCTTATACGAATAGAAGGGGCAGTAGTGTGTTGCTTCAAGACAACCGAGAGCACATGAGAAGGACTACTCTACATAAACTCAGAATTAGTAATTGTAGTGCATTGAAAATATGAAGGTATTTCTACATAGAGCAATATTTAAAGTCTGCAGAAATCATTAGATTCGAAAATATTTGGCTGATTAGAGGTAGTTAAATATAAGGCATTACATGGACGGCGATGTAAGACACCTTTGTGTTGGCACCAAGACAGTGAAATGATTGCGATTGGACCTGAGCTTGTACAATGAACAACGGATAAAGCTACGATGACTCAGGAAAGGATGCAAATAATTCAAGGGGAAAAAGAAATTGTGTTAGAATAAGTGATTTGGAATGATGTGTTGGAGGCACAACATCGGAGTTAGTTTCTAAGGTATGAAAATTTCGAAGACGAAATTTCTTTTTGAATGGGAGAGTTGTAACATCCCGAAAATTACTTATTTCATGATAAATAGTCATTTTATAATATTTGTGTTTTTTGTGAATTTTTTTGGAACTGTTGATTATTTTAATATATTTTTCATTTTATGTGCACGCTAAGTGGAACCGAAAAAATAAAATATTTTTTCCGAGGCTAGTAAACCTTGAACTGTGGAAACGTCAACGGGGGATCTTACTAAACTCGAGGTTAGACACAGTTTACGAGGTTTACATTTTTTGAGATTTTATCTAATAAATAAAATCGTTGTACCGTGAAATTATCTAGTGAACAATGAATACTATTTTTATTAACTATAAATTTTATACACTGGATAATAGCTATAGTAGAGTGTTAGTCATCTTTTCTAAAAGAGCACTTTAATGACATCATCACCCTTCACTTTATCAAAAAGCATGCAAAGCTTCTCAAGGAAGCTTCAAGGAAGCTTCCTACAAAGCTTCTCGAGGAAGCCAAGTTTTCTCTCTCTCCATTTGGACCACACGGTTTTGGGGGGGGTGTATTTGTGACCACAAAATTTCATTTCATCTCACTTACACATATCACTCTCACTCATTAAGTTACTATCACTTTCTTTCTCTATATTTCCTCTTCTCTCTTATTTTCTCCTTTCACATTTTCTCTCTTCTCCTCTCCAAAACCGCCAGCCACACACCACCATCACCCATCCACTTTTCTTTTGTTTGCTCCAACTAATCACATTTCTTACTTCCTCTCATCATCCTAAAACTTTTCTCTTTGGTGATATTGTTCAAAAATTCAACCTTTCTCCTCTCCATTCTCTCCCTATTCCCACGGTCAAACCCACTATTTTTGGCCACCAAAGTTTTCTTGCTCAATCAACCTCATTTCTTGAATCCTCTCATCACCATGATCCTTTTCTCTTTGGTGAGCATCATTTGATTCCTCCATTTTCATCATTTTCTCTCAAGACCTAGACTTGGAGCTCTTGAGGTAATGTTCTTGAATCTTCATTTTCTTTTTTTGATTTTGTGATTCTTGGTCCTCTTTATGACCAAGGGCTTCTCTTTTAAGACTTGATGGTTAATTTTGGGAGTTTGAATCTCTTAGGGTTTTGTTGGAAGTGTTGGACGAATTTCAAGAGGCATCAAGGAGCTTGTTCTCTTGTTTCCTCTATAGGTAAGAGGGAGATAATCCTCTTCAACTAATCTTGGTGGTGAGGAAACATTTTTTTTTTGTGTTGATGGTGAGGAATCCATTGTGGGTTTCTCACTTTGTTTATGATTTCTAATGATATTATGATCTAAATGTGTTGTATGATCTTCTATGCTTGATATTATGAGTCTTAATGGATTTGTATGTGTCTAAATGCTCAAATATGTATATGGATTGGTACCCATTTGATTTGGAAGCTTGGAGAAGCTCATTTTTATGGATTCTGGTGTATATTCACAGTCTGTGTGGATTTACACGGCCCAGGTCGTGTTCCCCACTAGAAACACAGCTCAACGCACAAGGAAGAGTGTTACACAGCCGTGTAATCGGGCATTTCATTTTGGGCACATTTTCAGGTACTTCCAGAGAAGTACACGACCTAGGCCATGTAATTTGACACAGCCGTGTACTCCAGGCCGTGTAACTTGACACGGTCGTGTAAATTGGGTAATGAGGAATTGTTGGTTTTCTAGTCCCTCAGAGGCTCACAGCCTCATTGGGCACTCAATATGAGACCTTGTAATAAACTAGAACTTAGCTAATTAAATGAATAGACACTTAATTAGGAGTTCATAATGAGAAAAGGATAAAGAACACAACCTTATCATAAAACTTAGAGTGAGGTTTGGATAAAGAAAGAACATGAGTGTGAGGAGGGTTGCGAGGAACTTAAAGTAAATATTCTAAGAGAGTTAACGCAAGAGCATAAAGGAATTGAGCCATAACTTTCATAGCAACTTTGAATAGTATATGTTCACCTTCGAGGTTTTAATATTTACTTGAGGTGGGTCCATGATTGGGATCAAAGATTTTGGAAGAATGATTGGGCTCTATATGACATGTGAATTTGCATAAGTTATGCTATCATTGTAATCTATATATGTATATATATGTACGCATTGAATCCACATGCATTGAGGCATGATTGAGAAAGTCGAACATGATGAACATGCATTGACATTGTGATTATGGAATTGAAGTATCGGATCAAGAAACATCAGATAGACGATTTAGTCAGATGAGGTTTGCTCTTATAACTAGAAACATCATGTAGACGATTTAGTCAGAAAGGACTAGTTATCAGAGGAAACCCAAATATCGATGGTACTATGTAGTCGTATTATATAATATTATTGATGTAAATGGTATTAAAACAATTGTATGGACAGTTGCTTTAATACCTTGGGAATGGTACAACGGAGGGTTGATCCCGTTGAATATGCATTTGTGCATTATACAATTATGGCGTTCTATGCCTAGAAATGAACAAGAACTTACAGGATAGTAGGGCCTTGAATAGACCAATGGGGACGTCAGGGCGTGGCGATTCACTTGTGATTATGCTATCACATTATATACCCCTGGCCGTGAATACTGTTGCAACGCACTAGCAACCTGACAATTCACTATTGCTTTTCATGGCTCGGCGTAAACTGTCTATTGAGGGGCGACAGATCTTCTGGGATATTCATCTCTGAAAACTGAGTCTAGCTCCATGGAGTAGGAAATGAGTACATTGTACATGAGGATGGTCAGCATACGCATTATGCATATGCATGGTCAGTTCATATAATTGTCATGGCATGGTCAACATACATATTGTGGTGACATAATTTATTATTTATATATCTATGGTGGATATCTGCTGTTATAGTGCTATTAATATTTATATTATTGTGGGATATGCTTTTCTGATAATATATATATGTGAAATTGATAATTTGAATATATCTGCAATATCTGTATATATGGAATGACTTTGTCATTCATATTATTTTCCTTCGCTGCCATATTGGTAATGATGTAGGATATCTTACCTCTTCGTTGTATTGTCCCGTTTTATTTTTGTGTTCGATAAAGGCTGTGAAGGGGACACGGTTGAATTGGCTAGTTTTGGTTAAGTTGGCTTTCTAATTCCTGTGATGGCGTTGAGATGAGATTTCCTTGGTTATGCATGGGTGTAGCTTCATGGGGGCATTGATGCCTGGAGGGTCAACCGAGACACTAAATTTTTCATGGTATATAGGGGTAATGGCTCTGTCCACGGGTAGTACCTATCCCAGGGTTACTACTTACCCTTTGGTGCTTTGGTGCATGTCTTTTGTTACTTGGGTATATAAGTGCTATGCTTTTATGTTAATAGTACCTTGTGTTCATTATATATATATACATTTAAGGTTTTTCACTCAGGGATTGTATTTTGGGGGCTATATAATAAATGTATTTCATTCGTGACTCATATTTTCTTTATATACACAATGATTAAATTTGTAAATTTACTTTTTGAGTTATAGCATGCCAAAAATTTAGTGACCGTGGTATAATGACGATTGTGCCGTGGTTATTAAATTGAGAGGTGTTACATTTGTGATTTTGACTAAGGTATCTTTATCAAGAATTATCTTCATGCCCTTCATTTGACTTATGATTTTCAAAGTATCAAAGGAGATTTGAGCCGCAACATAAAAGGCTTGCACAAGTTTAGGAAAGATGGTATCATTCAACTTCATAAACTTCCTCCAGTGTTGGAAGTTTATCAAATTGCACATGTCCAAACCTGATTCAGTAATCTTATTAACATTTACGAATCGGACTTGTATTATAGAGATTAAACATCATTTTGGTATAGATTAAACTTGAAGAATCTTATTAACGTACTCAACTTCAACAGTTGAGAGAGCAATTGGATTTTGCTTTCTATTTCACCTGGTGATTAATGATTTTTTAAGAAAGGTACAACAACCACTTGTGCCTTTTCTCTCAACTCGATTTCCAGCAAAATCAGCATCACAGTAGTCTACAAGATCAAGATTTGTACCTTTCTTATACCAAAGACCAGATTAGAAGTTCCAATCAAATATCTAAAGATTCTCTTGACAACTTTTAGATGATATTCTTTAGGATTTACTTGAAACCTAGTATATATTCTTACAGTTAACTGAATATCAGGTCTACTTGCTGTGAGATATAGAGGAGAACCAATTATACCTTTGCATAATTTCTCACTCACAGGTTTATCTTTTTCATCAGAATTTTGGTCTTAAGAAGGATGCATGTGTGTGGTCATATTCTTGGCTGAGTCCATTTTGAACCTTCTGAGAAGATCCTTTGTGTACTTCTCTTAATGTATGAGGACTCCATTATTGTAGTTGTTTTATTTGCAATCCCAAGAAAAAAAATTAAGTTCACCCATAATGCTTATTTCAATTTCTCCTTGCATTTGCTCAAAAAATTCCTTGCACAGAAGTTCATTAGTAAAACTAAATACTATGTCATCAATATAAATATGAACTAGCAAGAAATCTTTCTTTTGATGTTATGTAAAAAGGATTTCATTAATTTTTCCTCTAACAAAATTGTTTTCCAAAAGAAAAGAGGTAAGACTCTCATACTAAGATCGAGGTGTTTACTTTAAACCATATAAAGCATTAGAGAGTTTGAAAACATGATTAGGAAACTTCTCATGTTCAAAACCAAAGGGTTGTTTAGCATAAACTTTTTTAGAAATGAAGCCATTTATAAAAGCAGATCTTACATCCATTTGATATAAAATAAAACCTTTGAAAGTAGCATAAGTAAGTAGAATTCTAATAAGCCTGTATTTTATAGCCCTTAAATGAATGAATTGTGATGATTTGATTGTGATTATTAATGAATTTTGGATGGATGCTTATCAATTATCTTCGTTTGTGCAGAATAAGAGAGATTTACACATTTGAAGTGAAAGTAAGCGAAGATATCTCATTTTCAGACCAAAAGAGGGCAATTTTGGCTTAAACAGGGCCCTGTGTCAACTCAGAAGTGATTTAGGAATTAGACCCTATCTAACTTGAAGAAAGCCTTTGACTATGAGACACGTGCCTGTCTCAATGACACACGGCCTTGTCTCAGTGAGACACGGCCCTGTCTCACTTAAAATTCTGAAATGTATATTTCACAAGACACGGTCGTGTCGAAGGGAGACACAGCTGTGTGAGGCTTCTTGATGTGAAAATTAAGCTGTTTTGCCCCCAAATCATTATAAATAGGGCAAAAACACTAAAATTAAGAAGATTTTTGGCTAGAGACTTGTGTGACGGCAAGTTTTGAGAGGAGAAGCACAAGGATTCAAAGGCGAAGGCTTGGAAGGCAAGATCAAGAATCATTGAAGATCAACCATTGAAGTCTTTTCCCTCATCTACATCTTCTCTATCTTCTTTTTTTGTTTTGGAACCATGGTTGTTTCTTTAAACTTTGTTCTTGTTCGTGCTACAATTGCGATGAGCGGCTAAACCCTTTTTTCTAGGATTAGGATGAAACTCTCTCTCTTTATATTATGAATTGTTAATTTGATTCTTTGTTAATGAAATTATTATTCTTAATTCTTGGTATGCTTAATGCTTGTGATATGTTGCGCATCATATTTACATGATTTTAGGCTTTAGTTGAAGAATCGAAAGATGAAATCTAATTGCTTAATAATCTAAGAATTGAATTTAGGAATTGAGACCTAGACATAGGCTTAAATCCTTCGAGGGGTAAACGATTGTCATGAATCTTAATGAGTTGGAACTTGAATTAATTGTCATGAGAATGAGGTTAGTGAAGTTTTAACATGTTTTTAGTGCCAAGAAATTGGGCTTTAAATAATTTAGGATAAATCGCCTTCAAGAACATAATTGAACATTAACAAAGATAAGATTATAATTTATCGTAGGGGTAGTGTAGTGGATTCCGAATCCTAGAGCTTTAAATCTTTGTTAAATCTCATATTTTCTAGTTTCAATTGTTTATTCTATTGCTTTTCTTTTTGTCTTAATTTGATTGAACTTTTACTATTGATTTTTATTCGCTTAAACAATCAAAGTAGTCGTAAGAGTTAGTAATTAACCGATCCTCGTGGGAATGATCTTTATTTTACTACTTGTACGATCCGTGCGCTTGCGAAAAATTCACAATAAGTTTTTGAAGTCGTTACCGGGGATCGTGTTAATATTAACACAAGTGGCAAATTTGGTTGATTTAATCAATTTTTATTTTATTTTATTTCTTTTTTATCTTATTTTATTTTAACTTTATTTTATTTTTCTTTGAATTTTCAGCTGCTATTTCTTTCTTATGCATAGAATGAGGAGTCAAGGAGATCTTATCCCCGTTGATCTTGAGATCGAGAGGACACTTCATAATATTAGAAAAGAAAGAAGAACATAGAGATTTGAGGAAGACAACATGGCAGACAACACTAACCAAGTCGCTAATCTAGAGCGAAGGCTGAGGGATTATGGAACTCACAATGCTAATGCTCATCAGTCTTCCATTTTTAGACCACGAATAGAAGCCAACAACTTTGAGATCAAGACATCATTGATCCAGATGGTCCAACAATTACAATTCAGCGGGTCACCAACTGAAGACCTAAATCAGCATTTGGATGAGTTCTTGGAATTGTGTGACATTATAAAGATTAATGGGGTCTCAACGGATGCTATACAGATTAAACTTTTTCTCTTTTTCTCTTAGGGGGAAAGCCAAAAAGTGGATTCACTCAGAGGCCCCTAATTTACTCACCACTTGGAACTTGATGGAGCAGGCCTTCTTGGATAAGTATTACCCGATTAGAAAGACAATTAAGCTCCGCTAAGACATCACTACCTTCTCTCAAAAGGAAGATGAATCTCTTTATAAAGCATGGGAGAGGTATAATGATCTTCGTCAGTGTCCACATCATGGCCTATAGGATTTTGTTGTCATCCAAACATTCTATGCTGGGTTGTCTTTCTCTACAAAGGTAGCTCTTGATGCCGCAGCTGGCGGTGCTTTGATGGCCAAGACTCCAACAGAATCAAGGGGTTTGATCAATGAAGTGGCTTCGAATATTTATTTGTTGCCAAGTGAGAGATCCTCTTCGAAAAAGCAGGCCGGAATGATAAAGCTTGATGCCATTACTATGCTGAATGCCAAGTTTGATGCTTTTGACCATGTCACTTGAGAAGCTGAATGTCAATGTTCTCACTACCCCTACTATAACTTGTGACACATATGGAGAAAGGCATTTGACTTCGAAATGCAATGCAGTGGAGACATTTTCAGGACCAGTCTTTGAAGCAAGTGAATTATATCTAAAATGGCAATTTCAAGGCTCAGGAGAATCCTTTCTTAAACTCATACAACATAAACTGGAGAAACCACTCAAATCTCTCATATGGTAATCAACAACACAATAGGGCCCCATTGGGATTTCAACAAGTTCAACAATCTTCTCAAGGTGGGAAATCCAATTTAGAAGCTCTTATGGAGAACTTCATTGTCACTCAAAAGGAGCATAATAATGTCATTCAAACTCAAGTGCAACAACATGGGGAGTCCATCAAGCAAATTCATACTCACCTTGATCAAATGGCGACTCATTCTAAGATGCTTGAAACTCAGATAGCCCAACAAGCAAGTTTGTTCAACATGGTATAAGGGCGAATCCAAAGTCAATCAGAGACAAACCCAAGGAAGCAAGCAAATGCAATTTTCTTGAGAAGTGGCAATCAAGTTAAAAGCCCCACAAGGGAAGAAAAGCATGAAGATGAGAATTCCCAAGAAAGTAAGAGAAGCAAGAAAAGATCAAGGCCAAGAAAGAAGAAGAAGAAAGCATTAAAAAGTATGTTCCTCCACCAGCATATGTTCCGCCTTTGTCTTTCCCTCAAAAATCTCAAAGGGCTAAGCTTGATGAGCAATTTGAAAAGTTTTTGGAGGTTCTTAAAAAGCTGTATATAAATATTCCTTTTATAGAAGTGCTTTCTCAAATGCCTACCTATGCTAAATTCTTGAAACAGATCCTCTCTAATAAGAGGAAGCTTGAGGATTATGAAATTATTGCTTTAACTGAGGAATGTAGTGCACTCATTCAGAACAAGCTTCCTCCTAAGCTTAAGGATCCGGGTAACTTCTTTATTTCGTGCTCGATTGGGACCATGCAAATTAACAAGGCTTTATGTGACCTTGGGGCAAGTGTGAGTTTGATGCCCTTTTCCCTTTGCAAGAAACTTAATATTGGGGAGCTTAAACTGACCACTATATATCTTCAACTGGCCGATAGGTCAACTAAACGCCCTATTGGCATACTAGAGAATGTACCCTTGAAGGTTGGTAAGTTTTACATGCCAGTGGATTATGTTGTGCTTGACATGGATGCTGATGATAAAATGCCGATCATACTTGGGCGTCCATTCCTCACCACTGGAAGGGTAATCATTGATGTCCACGAAGGGAAATTGACTCTGCGATTGAATGATGAGGAAATAATTTTTGATGTTTTTAATTCTGAAAATAATTCTAATTCCTTAAATTCATGTAATCACATAGATGCTACTAATATTGTGGATAGTATTATGCTATCAGGTGTGTAGGAATCAATGACTGATGTTGTGCTAGAAAAGATCTTGCCCAAGGCTGCAACAAAATTTGATAAGTTCAAGCCCTGCAAGAAAAGACCTAAGAAGAGGAATGGCAAGTGTGTCGAGAAGCATGAATTTAAACTTGAGGATAAAGTTCTTGTCAATAACTCACTTCTATGTTTCAATCTTAGTAAGTTATGGTCAAAATGGTCAGGACCATATGAGATTGTTCAAGTCTTATCTTACGATGTGCTTAAGGTGAAGAAAGAAGACCATGAGCCATTCATGATAAATGGCCAGAGAGTGAAACACTTTCAAGAAGGAGTAGGGACTGAGCACTACTCCATTAGCATCACCTGAGCACAGAAACCATACCAGAGTCAAGCTAATGACTATAACTTAGGGCTTCTTGTGAGCTAACCCAAATTTTTTTTTCTATTTTTCTTTACTCTTTTTTTTTATTATTTTGTTTTTAGCTTCTTATTATTTATTTTATTGATTAACATTTTTCTATTTTTGTTTTGTAGTTTGCTATTGTTGAGTTAGCTTAAGTGCCTCCCTAAGTTGAAGCCTTTGTAGGGGGATGTATATAGCTATCGGCCGTCCAAAAAGATTTTTTTTTCTTTCATTTAGTTTCTTTATTTTCGCATTTAGTTCTTAAATTTTATTTTTTAGTTTTTGCTTTTTTTTTCTTGTGCAGTTTCAGACCCTATGTAGCTGCTTATAAAGACCAGATGCTCGAGTTTATGGTTACTCGCCTCTTTCTCCCACCCTTTTCCACCTTCGTGATCTTGCGTTTCCATTTTCAGGAAAGTTTCGTTGTCCTTTGTTCTGTTACTTTTCTTGTTTAAACATTGAGGACAATGTTTCTTTCAAGTGTGGGGGGAATGGGTGCACTTGTTCATTGCATTGAATCTAGTGGGAATTGTGTTAATTTCTTGGTTATTTCTGAGCTGATAGAAATTTGTTTGAGAGGGGGATCCACTACTATTTTTGAACTATTTTTGTGCAATGCAATCTTTTTCAATTGAATATTTTAGCATTTTATTTGGGAAATTAGCCATATCTGCTTGCAATTTATTCTCTTTACTAACTTAAGCCAGAAAGTGAGTTTTGAGCCTTTATTGATTGGATTTTTCATCAACTAAATCCTTTGTTTCTTTTGGAGTGAGTTTTCTCTTGATTTTTGTGTGCTAGAACTTGTTTTGATATCTTGCTGAGACTTCAATGATTCACATTCATACTTGAACATGATTAAGGCAATCAGGCTTAATTCTTTCTTGACTTTCAGAGTTGTATTATTAAATTATCCCTTAGTTGCCCCATTTGAGCCTAAATTTGATTTCTTTGGATACCTTATTGAATGATCAGGTTGGATTCTTTGGAGCATCTAATGTGTTAATTGGAGAACTAATAAAGGATTATTTCTATCTTCAAGGGGTTTATTACTTAAAAAAATGAAAAAAAATGAAAATGGTAAAGAATAAAAAAAAAAAGATTGTGGTGAAGAATAATGAGAATATTTGGTTGAAAGTGAGAATTGGTTATACTTTTGTGCATTATGTTCTATTGTTCATCTTTTCAACTTGATTCTATTTTGTATTGATTTATTCATGAACATTCTTTACCTTTATTTACCTTTTTTTTCTACTTTTCATTATTACCCTTGGCCCCATTACAACTAAAGGAAGTCCTTTTGATTCTTGTTATGTATGTGAACTTGGAAGTGGAGATTAGATTGATAACCAAGCCTATGGTAATGCATTTTTAAAGAGAAATTTGAGTGATCTCTTTGCCCTTAAACACTTGAGAGATGGAAAGATGAGTGACCTCAATTGTTTGGTAGAGAGAAGAGGTGCAAGCTAGACTCAAGAGCTTCTAATTGTATTAAGTGCTAGACTTTCTTGTTTGATTAGATTTGATTGCTGAGCATTCATTAAATTTTTAAAACTATGGAATTTTTCCCTTGACTCTTGTTTCTTGATGTTCAGTTTAATCTTGATTTTGATTCATATCTTTGCTTGAGGACAAGCAATGTTCAAGTGTGGGGAAATTTGATAAGCCTATATTTTATAGCCCTTAAATGAATGAATTGTGATGATTTGATTGTGATTATTGATGAATTTTGGATGGATTCTTATCAATTATCTTCATTTGTGCAGAATAAGAGAGATTTACACATTTGAAGTGAAAGCAAGCGAAGATATCTCATTTTTAGACCAAAAGAGGGCAATTTTGGCTTAGACAGGGTCCTATGTCAACTCAGAAGCGATTTAAGAATTAGACATGGCCCTATCTAACTTAAAGAAAGCTTCTGACTATGAGACACGACCCTGTCTCAATGACACACGACCCTATCTCACTTAAAATTCTAAAACGCATATTTCACAAGACACGACCATGTCGAAAAGAGACACGGTCGTGTCGAAGGGAGACACAGCCATGTGAGGCTTCTTGACATGCAAATTAATCTGTTTTGCCCCCAAATCATTATAAATAGGGCAAAAACACTAAACCTAAGAAGACTTTTGGCTAGAGACTTGTGTGCCGGCAGGTTTTGAGAGGAGAAGCAGGATTCAAAGGCGAAGGCTTGGAAGGCAAGATCAAGAGTCATTGAAGATCAACCATTGAAGTCTTTTCCCTCATCTACATCTTTCCCATCTACATCTTCTCCATCTTCTCTTTTTGTTTTAGAACCATGGTTATTTCTTTAAACTTTGTTCTTGTTCGTGCTACAATTGCGATGAGCAGCTAAATTCCTTTTTCTAGGATTAGGATGAAACTCTCTCTTTTTCTATTATGAATTGTTAATTTGATTCTTTGTTAATGAAATTATTGTTCTTGATTCATTCTTGGTATGCTTAATGCTTGTGATATGTTGCGCGCCATATTTACATGATTTTAGGCTTTAGGTGAAGAATCGAAAGATGAAATCTAATTGCTTGGTAATCTAAGAATTGAACTTAGGAATTGAGACCTAGACATAGGCTTAAATCCTTCGAGGAGTGAATGATTATCATGAATCTTAATGGGTTAGAACTTGAATTGATTACCATAAGAATGGGATCAGTGAAGTTTTAGCACATTTTTAGTGCCAAGAAATTGTGCTTTAAATAATTTAAGACAAATCGCCTTCAGGAACATAATTGAACATTAACAAAGATAAGATTACAATTTATCGTAGGGGGTAGTATAGTGGATTCTGAATCCTAGAGCTTTAAATCTTTGTTAAATCTCATCTTTTCTAGTTTCAATTGTTTATTTTATTGCTTTGCCTTTTGTCTTAATTTAATTGAACTTTCACTATTGATTTTTATTCGCTTAAATAATCAAAGTAGCCGTAAGAGTTAGTAATTAACAAATCCTTGTGGGAATGATCTTTATTTTACTACTTGTACGATCCGTGCACTTGTGAAAAATTTACAACAAATTCTAATAGCTTCAAGTATAGCAACATGAGCAAAAGTTTCATCGAAATCAATACCTTCCTGCTAATTATAACCTTGAGCTATGAACCTTACTTTGTTTCTGATGACATTTCCAGCTTCATCAAGCTTATTTCTAAACACCCATTTAGTCGCTATGATAGTGTGATCTTCTAGTTCAAGAATAAGTGTCAAAACTTTGTTTCTCTCGAATTAATTTGGCTCCTCTTGCATAGCAAGTATCCATCCTTCATCTTGTAGAGCTTCATCAACTCCTTTTGGTTCAATTTAAGAGATAAGAGCCATATTCACATTATTTTTTAGTTAAGATCTGGTCTTCATGCCTTGAGAAGGCTCTCCAATTATGAGATCTCTTGGATGAAATGAGAGATTTCTAAACTCTCTTGGCATTTGAGATTGTCTTCTTATGTGTTCTTTAGACTGATTCTTTCGGTGACCAACAGAAGGATAATCATAAGAGTTATAAGGTTCCTTCTTAGGTGTTGGTATATCTGAAACAATCTTTGGTGTATCTCTCAAGGTGATATTCTCAAAATCTTCTTCTAAATCAGAAACTTTGAGCTCAGAAGATTTGGTAGAATAATTAGAAGTAATGTGAATAGAGGTTAATGCTTATGTCATGAAGCCCATCAAATGAAGTTTTTGATGATAACAAAGTCAAGATGAAGATTAAGATTAGAAGAAGTGACCAAGATCAAAAGAGGCATATTTGGTATAGGTCATAGGCTTAGAATCTTAATATAAAATGCTCTCAAGTATTTTAACTATCTCCAAATGCTTTTTCAAAGATCTTTTAAATCAACTTGAAATTCAATGTTTATAATTTAAAGAAATGTTGATTTCAATCTTGGATTTTGTAAATCATATTTATATATCAACAAATCCATATTTTTCTAAGTTGGGCATGGCCATCAAGCTTGATTGAACTAAAAAATTGTGTTTAAAGGCCATTGTAATCGGTTACACAACTATTATAATTGATTACAAGCAAACCAGAGGCCTTGTAATCGATTAAATTGAGGTTGTAATCGATTACAAGCATGACAGAAGCCTTGTAATCAATTACATTAAGGTTGTAATCGTTTACAAGTCTGGCAGAGGCCATGTAATCGATTACATGAAAGTTGTAATTGATTACATCATTCCCAAAAAGCCAAGAACACATTCTTAGAGCCATGAAATCGATTACATGGACTATGTAATCGATTACAATAGGCCTGACATTGGCCAATGACTATTTTATCAGCATTTAATGCTACCCATTAATGCACCCAATGGCTCATTTGGTCTAAAAACTTATAAATACATGTCTTAGGTCTTCATTAATGGCTAACCTACAACTGAGAAACATATTTCAATCATTCTAATTCGTGAATTATCTTTGACACATTTGTGCTATGTTTTTGAATCTATTTGAGACATTCTTGAAGAGCATTTTAGGGCTTCAATTTGTATTACATACTCTTGTAAGAGTTTCACCTATTAAACACTTTGATTCTTTGTAAAGAAGGTGATGTATACCTCAATTAACTTGTAAGGGTGAGGCATCTCTTGGATTTGAAGCTCAAGCACAAAGGGTGAGGTATCCCATAGGTGTTGTGAGTGCTCTATTGTGTAAAGGTAGCAAGCACATCTTCAAGCTTGAAGTAATAGTGGAAAATCTCGGGTGATTACTTAAGGAATGGACGTAGGTCACAAGGAGTGGCTGAACTAGGATAAACTTTTGCGTTTGATCTTCTAAACCCTTCTCTTTTACCTTAGTGCATTATTTATATTTACTTGATTGAACACTATCTTGCTTGGTTGGTTCTTTTGTGAGTGAAAGTATTTAATCTTCTTTATCCATTCTTCTCTATCGATCAATAGCTTCAATGAAAATAAGTAATCAAGTATTTTTTGATAGATTTGTGAACTTATTTTATAAACTCAATTCACCCCCTCTTGAGTATTGTGGCCACTTGGTAACAAGTGGTATCAGAGATATACTATTGTATAAAGAGCTTAGAAGCTTCAAGAGAAGTGTTAGCTTCAAATGGTTTTTCTTCTGAAAGTTCTTCTATAAATAGACCCCACCTTTTTCAATGGGGATGGTTATGCCTATTGGAAAGAAATGATAAAAATTTTTATTGAAACTATTGATCTTGATGTGTGGGATACCATTGAAATGGCACATTTGTTCCTACATATATAGTTGATGGTGTAAAAACTAATACACCAAGAAGTGAATGGACGGATAAAGACAAAATAAAGGTTCAATACAATTTGAGAGCTAAGAACATCATTACCACATCCTTGGGGTATGATGAATTCTTTAAAGTGTCAAAATATAAGATCGCTTAAGAAATGTGGGATACCTTACAAGTAGTCCAAGAGGGCACAAGTGAGGTAAAATAATCAAGAATAAACACTCTCACTCATGAATATGAATTATTTAGAATGAACCAATGAGGGAGCATTCAAGAAATGCAAAAGCAGTTCACTCATATTATAAATCATCTTGCTTCATTAGGAAAAACTTTTCTTAATGAGGATCTTATTAACAAAGTGTTAAGGTGTTTAAATAGGAATTGGCAACCCAAGGTGACGGCTATTGCGGAGTCAAGAAATTTATCAACAATGACATTAGCCACCTTATTCGGGAAACTCCAAGAGCATGAATTGAAGCTAAATAGGCTCAATCTAAATGGGGAGCATAATAAGAAGAAAAAGAAAATTGCACTCCAAGGCATCTCCTCCACAATTCAAGATGATGATGAAGATGGTAGAGAAAACCTAGAGCTAAGTAAGAAGAATCTTAGTCTCCTTGTAAGAAAATTTAGAAGATTTCTCAAGAAGAAAGGATTTCAAAGAAGGTCACCTTTCCCTCAAAAGAATACCTATCACAAAGAGGAAGGAACCTCAACCCCTCCAACATACTATGAATGCGAAAATTAGGACACATGAAGATGGAATATCCCGTATACCTTAAGAAAACGGAGAAATTTGAGGAGAGACCTTCTAAAGAGAGGAAAGGAAAAAGGGCTTACATAGTATGAGAGGACAATGACATGGATTCCACCAATAGCTCAGAAAATGAAGAAGTTCATCTATGTCTTATGGCTCAAGGAGAAGAAGGAGATGAGAGTGATACCGAGGGAACATCTTCTAACTTGGACTCTTCACTTCCTATAGTGAATTACAAGATACTTTTCAAGAATTGTATGATGAATCCTTAAAGCTCACAAAAATGATTTTATCTTCAAATAAAATAATTTACTTATTAGTAAACAAAGTCTCTATGTTGAACTAGGAAATTAACTTAAAATTGAAAATGAGAACTAAGGATTTATTGATGCTAACTCATTATGAATGACTTTCTCTTCATTTGATAATGCATCCATTCAATTACCTTACTCATCATGTAAATCATTTGAAAAGGAGGTTGAGGATTTGAAAAATACTCTTGCAAGGTTTACCTTTAGAAAAGACAATTTAAATGTGTTACTAGGGAAGCAAAAATGTGTTTTTCAAAAAGTCGATTTAGGATATAATCCAAATAACTAACAAAAGTCTTATAAGAATTTCTTTGCTTCCTCAAGTACATCAAGTAGCCCCTTTATCAAATGCTTTCATTGTGGTAAGAAAGGGCATAGTGCATCAACATATAATGTAAGAAAAAACATCAACACTAAGGTTGGAACTAAGAGAGTTTGGGTTCCTAAGGGCACCTTGGCCAATGCTAACACACAAGGACCCAAGAGAATTTGGGTACCAAAGGTTAAAACTTGAATGTGTGTTGTAAGTGTACTTGAAGACCAAAAGCTCAAGTTGGTATCTTAATAGTGGTTGCTCCAAGCACATGACGGGTGATGGATCCAACTTCTCCTTCCTTACACCAAAGAAGCATGGACATGTCACATATGGGGACAATAACAAAGGAAGGATCCTTGGAGTTGGAAAAGTTGGTAAGAATCCCTCTACTTCAATTAAAAATATCTTGTATGTAGAAGGACTCAAACATAACTTGCTTAGCATGAGTCAATTGTGTGATAAAGGAAATAGAATTATCTTTGACTTAAATTGTTGCATAATTGAAGGCAAAAATAATAAACAAGTTAAATTTGTTAGTCATAGAGTTGATAACATATACATGATTAATCTTGATGATATTACCTCTTAAAATGCAAAATGTCTTATGAGTAAAGAGAGTGATTCATGGCTATGACATAAAAGAATTGCTCACATTCATATAGATCACCTAAATAAACTTGTTTCTAAAGATTTAGTAATTAGTTTACTGTTGGTTCCGTAAATCCGCAAGCGCACGGGTCGACAAGTAATATAAAGGAGAGTTAGAGTATCGTGTCCCAAGGGATTGAATAATTAGAAGAATGTTAAACTTAACCAAAATTCACAAATTTTTATCCAAGCAAACGAAGGAGAATGGGTTGTAATTAAAATAACAATTTAAGAGAAACAAAATAAAATAACACCAAACACCAATTCCACAAGAGAATATGAGAATGATTAAAGCCTAGGGGTCCCTATTCACTTGCTACTTCAATGAATAATTGCAATCAACAAGCACCAATTAATGAAATGATATTTGTTAACTGATGACCATCAATAGATAAGAGCTTATGTCTAGGACAATTACCCATGCAAAACCTAGCTAATCCACTATGTGTCTATGTGAGTTAACATAAGAATCACTCATTGAGACCAATTATCAAATACTTGCCATGCATGACTAATGGGTATGTGTCCATCCCATTAGCTAATCAACACACTCATACCAATAGAATGTAATTGAATATACATCAACCATACCATGTCCACATTCACAACACCTTATTTCTAGTTCAATTGGAATATTAAAAACATGCAATTGATGGCCAATCAATAACAAGCACTAAGCATAGATATGGATGAACAAAACCAATTTCATTGAAAGGATACCCAACTAATTACACATTAATCAAATCCATAGCAAGATCCTAGAGAGCCCCTAGATTAGGGTTTAGTTACACATCATGAAAGAGAAGAAAACAAATGAAATAAAATGATCCATCAAGTTACAAATCAAGAGGTAAAGGGAAAGAATAGACAAAAATGGAGAGATTCCAAGCTTGATCCTCTTCCTTGATCTTAATTCTCCCTTGAGTCACCTTCAATCCAAATGGGTTCCTCCTCCTCTCACTTGCTCTCTTGACTTCATGGTTTTTGTTCAAAGACAGAATATCCTCCTCCCAATCCCCAAATCAGATATTAAAAGCTAACTTCCGTGGATCAGGATTTTTCCCATGCCTAGGCGTGACTTTTCCACGCCTAAGCATGGTTATGAGGCACGTGGTCTCAGGTGCAAGCCATGCCTAGGCTTGATTTTCCCACGCCTAGGCGTGGGTGTCTCTGTCTGAGCACCTTGAAAACCTGAGAGTTACACGCCTAGGCGTGACTTTTCCATGCCTAAGCGTGGAGGTCTCTGCTTGGAAATTCCTGAAATACTCCGAGGATCACGCCTAGGCGTGATTTTGCCACGCCTAGGCGTGAGTTAGCTGCCCTTGCTTCTCTTTTTCATCCTTCTCCATTTTGAACTCTTCTTTGCTTCCTTATCCTTTCCAAGGTCTTTTCTTCTTGAATTTCTGTAACAAAAATAATGTTTTAATTCATCAAGCCATAATCCATCTCAATTTCTTAAATACAAGCATCAAAAATTGAATTCTTAAACAATTGAGATACAAAGCTTCAATCATCAAGATCATGTATGAATTGGACCATTGGGTCTTGAAAATTTAAGGAAAGCATACTCATATACATTCAAATTCATGTGAAATAACTTCATTTCCCGAAGTTATCATTTACCAAAGCTCAATTTTGAGAAAAATAGACTTTGTGATGCATGTCAAAAAGGTAAACAAGTAAAGGTCTCTTTCAAAGCTAAAAATGTTATTTCCACTACTAGACCCTTACAACTTTTGCATATGGATCTTTTTGGACCATCAAGAACTATGAGCTTTGGGGGTAATTACTATGCTCTTGTGATTGTGGATGATTACTCTAGATATACGTGGACTTTATTCCTTACTCATAAGAATGATGACTTCCATGCATTTAGAAAACTTGCAAATGTTATTCAAAATGAGAAAAATTGTAGCATTGCATCCATAAAAAATGATCATGGTGGGGAATTTGAAAATCAAGATTTTGAAATATTTTGCAATGAAAATAACATTGAGCATAATTTTTTTGCTTCTAGAACTCCACAACAAAATGGAGTGATTGAAAGAAAAAATAGATTTTTAGAAGAGTTAGCAAGAATAATGCTCAATGAAACAAACCTTCCTAAGTATTTTTAGGCAGATGCAGTAAGTACCACTTGTTATATTATGAATAGGGCCTTGATAAGGCCAATTTTAAAGAAAATCTCCTATGAACTATACAAAGGAAGGAAACCAAACATTTCTCACTTTCATGTCTTTGGTTGCAAGTGCTTTGTTTTAAACAATGGAAAAGATAACCTAGGCAAGTTTGATGCTAAATCCGATGAGGGAATATTTCTTGGTTACTCTCTTGGTAGTAAATCCTTTAGAGTTTATAATAAGAGAACAATGACCATTAAAGAATCAATTCATGTTGTATTTGATGAAACTAACCCAAATAATCCGAGAAAGGATTTAGTTGATGATATTGCATAAATCTTGTCAAAAACTCACTTGGAGAATCAAGAAAAGGAAGCCAAGAAGCAAGAAGAAAGCTTATTTGATCCCCCAAAGCAAGATGATTCACCAATCATGGACCTTCCCAAGGAATAGAGGACATCAAATTATCATCCTCTTGACAAAGTGATAGGTGATGTATCAAAAGGGGTAATCACTCAAAACTCTCTTAGAGATTCATGTAACCATATGACTTTTGTCTCTCAAGTTGAACCTAAAGACATAAATGAGTCTATGAACGATGAACATTGGATCTTGGCCATGCAAGAAGAACTAAACCAATTTGAGAGAAATCAATTTAGGAATTAGTTCCAATGCCCAATGATCATCCCATAATTGGCACTAAATGGGTCTTTAAGAACAAACTTGATGAAATGGGTTTAATAACAAAAAATAAAGCTAGCTTGATTGCAAAAGGCTATAATCAAGAAGAATGAATAGATTATGAAGAAACATATGCTCTCGTAGCTAGATTAGAAGCCATAAGAATGCTACTTGCATATACATGCATCATCGATTTCAAACTTTTTCGATGGATGTTAAAAATACTTTCTTAAATGGTTTTATACAAGAAGAGGTATATGTAGAATAACCTCCTAGTTTTGAAAACTTTAAACTGCTCAACCATGTCTTTAAATTGAAAAAGGCATTGTATGGCTTAAAATAAGCCCTTAGAGCTTTGTATGAAAGGTTGAGTAAGTTCCTTTTAGAAAAAGGTTTTTCTAGAGGAAAGGTTGACACTACTCTTTTCATCAAGCATAAAAAGTATAACATTCTTCTTGTTCAAATATATATTAATGATATAATATTCAGTGCTACTAACAATTCTCTTTGTAAGGAATTTGCCAATATTATGCAAAATGAATTTGAAATATCAATGATGGGTGAGCTCAACTTCTTCCTTAGTCTCCAAATCAAGCAAACAAGAGATGGAACATTTATAAGTCAATCCATGTAAGGAGCTGCTCAAGAAGTTTAGAATGGACAATACCAAATATATGGCTACACCAATGAGCATCTCTTATTATTTGGACAAGGATGAAGGAGGTAAATCTGTAGAAATCACAAAATATAGATTGGCTCACTCCTTTATCTTACAATAAGTAGGCTTGATATTATGTTTAGTGTGTGCTGGATGCAAAATGAATAGGAAGAGCACTAGTGGGACATGCCACTTGTTTGGAAGCTCACTAGTTTCCTGGCATAGTAAGAAACAAAATAGTGTAGCATTGTCTACAGTTGAAACTGAATATGTTGCAGCTGGGAGTTGTTGTACTCAAATCCTTTAGATAAAACAACAACTCCTAGACTATGGTATAGAACTTGATCACATCCCTATAAGGTGTGATAACACTAGTGTAATCAATTTGTCTAAAAATTCCATTTTGCACTCAAGAACAAAACACATAGAGATAAGGCACCATTTCATAAGGGATCATGTTTAAAAAGGTGATTGTATGCTTGAGTTTGTTGAAACCACTAAACAACTTGCTGACATCTTCACTAAGCTTTTGAATAAAGAAGCATTCTTTTTTATAAGAAGTGAACTTGACATATTGAATCAATCATGCATCTAAGCTCTTACTGCACAACTTTTACTGCACAATTAATCACGTTACTGCATAATGTGTCATTTTCTACATAATCTGCTTTCTTGCTGCATAATCTCAAAATTTGCTGCATAAAATTGTTAGCTTGCTGCATAAAATGTCATTTTGCTGCACAAATTATCTTGTTTCAATCATTTTTGAATCCAATATTGACTTGAGCGTCAGATGTTCCCCCAAATTTTTTTTGCAGGTATTTCATCATGACTAAGTCCTCCAAGTAGCTCAAAATTCAACAATCTTAGTAAAATAGTTTGATCCTTGACAAATATGGTGATTTTGTAAGAACGTGTATTTTGGATCAAGAACTATCAGTTTTTATGCTTAAATGATGTTTTGAATTAATTTGGGAAGTTTTAGAACTAATTTGAAAGCTTTGAGTTTGGTCCTTTACTGTTTGAAGTGCAAAAATTGAATTCAGCAAGTTTGTAATCGATTACAGGACCTTTGTAATCGATTGCAGAGGCTCTACCAAGCGTCCCAAGCAAAGTCAGAGAGCGTGTAAATGATTACACACACTATTAATCGATTACAGTGTTTCCAAAACTCATGTAATTGATTACACTCACCATGTAATCGATTACAATGTCCACAAAAAAGCGTGTAATCGATTACACACCTATTGTAGTCAATTACACAAGGGTTTAAAAATGAGTTTCAGCAGGTGAGAAGCCATTTTTATCTAAAACTCACATTTTCTCTCTCTTCCTTCACGAAACCCCTCACCCCTAATCTTCAATTTCTCTCTCATTTCTTAGCCAAATCACCTCATTCCACCACCATTCTACTCGTTTTGCCCTTCTCCACTAAATCACCAAATCAATTTCAACCAAAATCACCCCAAATTTCTTCCTCCATCTCCCTTCATGAACATTCTCTCTCTCTAAGCCCCTAACCCATGAACTCCTCCACTATCTCACCTGTTTCTACCTTCTTTCACCACTAAACACCACACATCTTCCTTCCCTTCACTTCCTCACACCTTTTTCTCCCCATTTCCTCTTAATGGTTGAATCCTCCAAGCGTACTAAGAGACCAAGAACAGGGATCTCCATAGGAACCTCCACCAGCACTCCTCCACTCGCCATTCCAGGGTTGGACCTCACTCAACACTTCCACACCGCCAAAAGAGCAGAGTTCTTTAGGAAAAATTTCCAATTACGGAAGATTATTTCACTAAGGTATCTCACTAAGGACTTTAGCTCTAGTGAACTTTAGAGAGTTTCAGAATTATTGAGAGACTTGATTTGCTTGAATTTTTTAATATTAAAAAGGATATATACCCAGATTTAGTCAAAGTATTTTATGCCAACTTGAAATATAAGAATGCATGCTTGGTCTCTGAGGTGAAAAAGACACAAATACTTGTGGATAGAGAATTGTGGTATAGGTTGACTAAATTATCATATAATGGTGCTAATTTCTGTGGGGGTGCAAATGTGTGGGGAGATGAATACGAGTATAAGAATACCTTAACTTCATTGCTGAGGGCTGGATATAACATTCCTAGAGGAAAATAAAGAGTGATGGCAACTGGTCTAACTATGGAGAATAGGGCGTTACATTACCTTGTGGCTAGGGGATTGGTCCCTAGGGGAGGCAACTACTCCCAGGTTCTCAAAGATGATGTGCTGATCTTGTAGGCCATGAACACTAGATGGTCAATCAACTGGGCATACTATGTTATTCAACATATGTTGGAAGCCAAAAAGAAACACCATCCCTTGCCCTATGTTATGCTTGTTATAGTCTTTGGCTGGGGAAGCCAAGGATACTAGCTCTAAAAGGCCTCAGTCTATTGGATTGTATACCCTGCAAAAGCTTCAGCTGAGGAAGATTGATAATAGATGGTACTATCTCCTTCATGGGAGCTATGGTAACATTCCTCATGAGGCTGATGATAATGAAAAAGAACAGCAGTTTGCTACTACTCCCACTACCTTAGACCTCTTACTTTAGGAAATGCACACCTTGGCGGCCACAGTGGAAGTCCAGATGGATCGCATTGAATAGAAGGTCGTTCATCTTGAGCTAAGGATGGATTACTCCAATCAGGAGCTAGCCTTTATCCGATCTTCTCTGGAAGGACCCAGATATGTACCAAGGAGTGATGCCCATGCTCCCACATCTTCTACTGCACCCCCTGCCCATGATAGGGTCGTAGTTGCTACCGGTGCACCAATTTCCTTTACTGCTCCTCTTACTGATATTGATGCAGTTCCTGATGATGATGAGGAACCTCTTGGCTCCGAAGATGACCTTGACACCAATGATGATGATGTAGATCTTGGTGATGTGGCTGCTAGGAGTGAGACTGACAGTGATAGCGAGGCAACGAAGTGACATGTGATTTTTTTTTTACCGTGTCTAACCCATTGCATCTTATCACTCTTATAATTTTGTATATGACTTTGGATCTTTTGGTATTAATGTCTATTCAATCTGAACATTTTACTGGTTTATATGCATCTGTTGTTGCTTTGGTCTGCTGGTTATATTCTGGTGTTCATCTGATTGGAATGGTTATACTCTAATTTTGTTTTGATTATATGAGGAAATCATGTAAAATGCTGCGAAAATGCTATTTTTTTATATAATGCTAAATGTTTATTTTTTTATAATGCCAACAGGGGAGAAGTATTAGATAACATATGAGTTGCATGAGTATGGGGGAGTTTTTACATGTAAAATTATCTATCCTATCTCATGCATAAACTACAGGGGAGAGTAGCGCTTAAATCTATGATGAATAAATACAAATGCTTCTCTCTTTTCCTATGTTATTTTGTCATCATAAAAAAAGGGAAAGAATGTGAATGCTTATGTCATAAAGTACATCAAATGAAGTTTTTGATGATAACAAAGTCAAGATGAAGATCAAGATCAAAAGAAGTAACCAAGATCAAAAGAGGTATATTTCGTATAAGTCATAGGCTTAGAATCTCAATGTAAAATGCTCTCAAGTATTTCAACTATCTCCAAATGCTTTTCAAAGATCTTTTAAATCAACTTGAAATTCAATGTTCATAATTTTAAAGAAATGTTGATTTCAATCTTGGATTTTGTAAATCATGTTTATATATCAACAAATCTATGTTTTTCTAAGTTGGGCATGGCCATCAAGCTTGATTGAACTAAAAAATTGTGTTTAAGGGCCATTGTAGTTGTGTAATCGATTACAAGCAAACCAGAGGCCTTGTAATCGATTACATTGAGGTTGTAATCAATTACAAGCATGGCAGAAGCCTTGTAATAGATTACATTAAGGTTGTAATCTATTACAAGTCTGGCAGAAGCCATGTAATCGATTACATGAAAGCTGTAATCAATTACATCCTACCCAGAAAGCCAAGAACATGTTCTTAGAGCCATGTAATCGATTACATGGACTATGTAATCAATTACGATAGGCCTGACATTGCCCAACGGCTATTTTATCAGCATTTAATGCTGCCCATTAATGCACCCAATGACTCATTTGGTTTGAAAACTTATAAATATATGTCTTGGGTCTTCATTAATGGCTAACCAACAACTGAGAAACATATTTCAATCATTCTAATCCATGAATCATCTTTGAAACATTTGTGATCTATTTTTGAATCTATTTAAGACATTCTTGAAGAGCATTCTAGGACTTCAATTTGTATTACATACTCTTGTGAGAGTTTCATCTATTAAATACTTTGATTCTTTGTAAATAGGGTGAGGTATCTCTCAATCAACTTGTAAGGGTGAGGCATCCCTTGGATTTAAGGCTCAAGCACAAAGGGTGAGGTATCCTAAAGGTGTTGTGAGTGCTCTATTGTGTAAAGGTAGCAAGCATCTCTTCAAGCTTGAAGTAATAGTGAAAAATCTCGAGTGATTACTTGAGGACTGGATGTAGGTCACAAGGAGTGACTGAACTAGGATAAACCTTTGTATTTGATCTTCTAAACCCTTCTTTTTTACCTTAGTGCATTATTTATATTTACTTGATTGAACATTATCTTGCTTAGTTGGTTTTTTATGAGTGAAAGTATTTAATCTTCTCTATTCAGTCTTCTTTATCGATCAATAGCTTCAATGAAAATAATTAATTAAGTATTTTTTGAAAAATTTGTGAACTTATTTTATAAACCCAATTCACCCCCTCTTAAGTATTGAAGCCACTTAGTAACAATAGATTCTTCAATAATGAAAGTTCTAGTATTATAGACACAATAAGCTTTAGAAAAGGACGAATAACTTTGAAATATACCTTTGTCAACTTTAGAATCAAACTTACCAAGTTGATCCTTGTTTAAAATGAAACATTCAGAACCTAAGGTGTGAAAGTAAGAAATTTTGGGTTTTCTACCTTTCCATAATTCATATGGTGTTTTTTTGAGAATTGGCCTTATGAAAACATGGTTTTGAATATAGCAAGAGGTATTTATTGCTTTTGCCCAAAAATATTTTAGTAGATCGCTATGACAAAGAAGAGTCATTGCCATTTCATGCAAGAATTGTTCTTTCTCTCTATAACACTATTTTGGTGTGGTGTCTTAGGAGAATAGAGTTATGAGAAATTCCATTTTCTTCACAAAATTCTTTAAAAGATTGATTTCTAAAATCTCCTCCATGATCGCTTCTAATGGCAACTATGCAAAAACTTTTTTCATTTTGTACTTTATTGAAAAATATTTTAAGGGCCTCATAAGATTCATCTTTGTTGTTGAGATATAGCACCCATGTATATCTTAAGAAGTCATCCACAATGACAAAACTATATTTCTTACAACCTAAGCTTGTAGTTCTAATTGGTTTAAACAAATCAACATGTAAAAGTTCAAGCGGTCTTGTGGTTAAGACAACATTGTTGGCTTGAAAAGAAGCCTTGGTCTATTTTCCTCTTTGACATGCTTTACAAATCATGTCTTTGTCAAATTTGATCTTAGGCAAGCCTTTAACCAAATTATTTTTCACAATTTTAGAAATGGTCTTCATATTAACATGACCAAGTTTCTTGTGTCACAACCACTTCTTATCTTTAAAAGATGCTAAACATTTTACATCTTGATTTGAGAGGTCATCTAGACACATGATGTAGGTATTGAAGTACCTCTTAACAGTAAGAATGATTTTATTAGATTTGGGATCCTTCACTATGCACTGAGAAGGTTTAAATATAACTTTGTAGCCTTTGTCACAGAATTGACTAATGCTCAAAAGGTTATGTTTTAACCCTTCAACAAGAAGAACATCATTGATGATGGGAGAGGATTCCTTACCAACATTACCTAGACCAATGATCTTTGACTTTGAGTTATCAGCAAAGGTAAATAATCCTCCATCTTTCTCCTTAAGCGTCAGGAATATGGATCAATTTTTAGTCATATGCCTTGAACAACCACTATCCAAATATCATTTTTGTTTCTTCGGAACTATTCTCAAGCACACCTATAGAAACAAACACCTTTTATTTAGGTACCCAAATCATCTTGGGTCCTTTGGGGTTAGCTTTCTTCTTTTTTATAACATTTGTTTTGCTCTTGTATTTCAAAAAATGCATATCAAAATTATGACTGGGTTTGTTACAGAAAGAACATGTATTTCTATCACAAGCTTCAATATTCATCTTTTTGTATAGCCTATGGGATTTGAATGTGTTATATCCCAAACCTACTTTATCAAATGACATATTTCTTATTCCCAAGCAACATATCAAGATTTTTTTTCCATTTACACACTTTGCAAGGTCATTAGAAAGTTCCTCAACTTTCTTCTTTAAAGCATTTACCTCAGAAGTTGGTACCCGAAAATAGTCATCAGAAGTACTATCATTCTTTATCTCTATATCGATCTTAAGATGACCATTTTCTTCTTTCAATTCATCATTCTCATGTATCAACTTATTATTCTTAAGATTTAGAAAATCAAAATCATTTGAAGGTTTTAAGAACTTTTTCTTAAGAAAGGTATATTTTGATGAAAATAGCTTAGTTTCACATAGCAAATCATTAAAAGCATATTGCAATTCATCACAAGACATGAATGGTTCAGAATCTGATACCTCTTCTTCATCTTCTGTATTGGCCATCATGCAAAAGTTTACAATTTTTGTTTCTTCTACTTCACTATAAAAAAATTCATCATCCAAGTGTTCCCAGGTAACCATCACGCTTTTATTCTTTTTGAACTTATTGGATGATTTCTTCATCTGTGGATACTCGGTTCTGATTTGTCCAAACTTCTTACACTCATAGCAAATGATTTGATTTTTGCTCAGTGCTTGATTCTCCATTCTAATCTTTATTCTGAAGGAAGCTTTTCTTGTTCTTAGCTTTCCTTCTCCACATACGAGCAACTTTCCTTGATAGCATGGAAAGTTCTTCATCTTCTGATTTAGAATCAACACCTTCATTATCTTCATCAGATTCTTCTGATGCTTTAAAGGTTAAACTCTGACAGAACCTTTTTCCCTAGATTTTAAAGTAGTAGATTTCCCCTTTTTGGAAATATTTTCATTAGCATTTGCCAACTTTTGTTCATGGGTTTTTAATGAACTCATTAATTCATCAAGAATCGAAGTGTTTAAGTCTTTTGCTTCTTATATGATTGTCACCTTAAGTCGATAGACCCTTGGTAAACTTCTTAGAACTTTTCTCACCATTTCTTAGTTAGAGTACACTCTACTAAGTGCTTTTAATTGAGGAATGATGTGTATGTATCTAATAAACATGTCATCAATGATTCCATGTTCTAACATTTTTTTAATAGCTCACATTAGTGAACCAGTATGCTAATCTTAGTTTCTTTAACTTGACTTGTTCCTTCATATAAGATCTCAAGTCTGTCCCATATTTCCTTAGCATATTCACAAGCAATGATTTTATTATACTCACTCTTGCTGAGTGCACATGTAAGAAAATATTTATCTTTGAAATTGAGCTAAACTCTATTCCTTTCCGCTTCTGTCCACTAATTTCTAGGAGTTGGAACAATGGTTCATCTTTATAAAGTGCACATAGGAGTGAAAGGTCGATTTTCAATGACATCCCATAAATCAAGATGAGTAGACTCAATAATAAGCTTCATCATTTCCCTCCAATAATGATCTTTTTCTCCAGTAATTACAAGAGGTCAATTGATATTTTGTCCTTCAGCAATATACATGTTGGAGTTTGCCATTTCTATTTAAGGATATTTCCTCTTCGCTTGTCAAGGTACTCAACCTAGAGGCTAAGATCTGATACCAAATGAAGGTGGTAATAGTACGAGAAAGGGGATTGAATCGTGCTTCCAACTTTCTCAACTTTTAGGCCAAGTCAGAAGCTTCTCAAGTGTTCTTCAGTTGGATAATAAAATGTTAGGTTCAAAATTGTTAGAAGTTGAGATGTAACTGCAAGAAATAAGTCAAGAAATTTATATTGTAACTTAGAAGCTGTTTCTTATACTTTTAACAGTTTAGATATTAAATTAGAATATTTTTTAATGAATAGAAAGGACATATCAAAAAACAAACTGAGTAAAGTTCAGAAGATAGCATACAAACAATTTATATTGGTTTGACCAAATCCATGTGCCTACATCCAATCCCTAGTTAGCAACCAAGATTTTCTATTTCCATGAGCATTCTTTGTTCAACACTAGCTTCTCCAAGCTAGAATACAATTATTATTTTCTTTAACACTAGTGACGTTAAGCTAGAATCTCTACACAATCACTACTAGATCAACTTACAATAAGATGGTAATATTTTTGTTTCTCTCACAACACTCAAGGAGTAGATATATTCATCTAAGTGCAGAGAAAGGGTATGAATAATCTCTATATCACTCAAAGAGTGGATTTAGGCATTTTCACAATAGAGAACTTTGTTTCTCAATTATACTATTGATCAAAAGCTGATTATAGATGAAAAATTGAGTTCAGAAGAGTGATAAGAAGATAGGAAATTTAAAATAGTGTTTGTCAGTCATTCATAGCTTGAGACTTCATCTATTTATAGATTTCTAAGAGTTAATCATTGACTCTTCTAACGATAACCTACTGAAAGGACTGCTATCGTTTTCTTATCCTTTTGTGCTCAGATAACTTTAGTTTGAAAACTTTGTCATTTTTCGATGATAGACATAAGCAATACATCTTCATAAGCAATACATCTTCTTATGTCTTTTGAGTTCCAAAATTTTTAAATTGGACTTTGCTTTGGAGTTCACTTCTAAAATAGGCTCTCTTCCTTTGAAACCTTTATGCTTTTGAGTCGTTTAACTTGAGAAAGATGCTTCAGCATTTTGACACAAGAAATTTCTTAGAGAAACTTAGTGAGCCTTTATGCATCGAGTGTTGACTAAAGTCTTGTACATTTTCTAGCTAAAGACCTTACTCAAAAGCTGCAATTTCCTTCAAAACTTGATAAGGAATATTTCTAAAAAATGCAACAAATTCTAGAAGTGTTTTTTTTCTATACTTTGATATTCATAAGTAGAAATGTTAGTAACACTCAAATCTAAGTACACGTTTATTGATCATCAAAACTCAGAAAGTTTGTAAAGAACTTTAGCAAGTTCTTGTAACTTCTGAAGGGCTTTGGAGTTTGCAAAATTGATACAACTCTTTTTACAAAACACCAAAAGAAAGATTTCATGTTTGTTCAAATTTAAGTTGATGATATAATATTCAATTCTGGTAATGAACTTTTGTGCAAGGAATTTTCTAAGCTAATGCAGAAAGAATTTAAAATGAACATGATGGGTGAACTTAAATTCTTCTTGGAATTACAAATCAAACAATAGAAGAATGGAGTCCTTATACATGAAGAGAAATATACAAAGGATCTTCATAGAAGATTCAAGATGGAGTCAGCGAATAAAATGAGCATTTCTATGCATCATTCTCAGATCTTAGAATCAGATGAAAAAAATAAACCTATTACTGAGAAACTATATAGAAATATGATTAGTTCACTTCTGTGCGTCATTTCAAGTAGACATGGTAGTCAATTAAGTGTGAGGATATATGTTAGATATCAAACAAATATTAAAGAATCTTACTTGAAAATTGTCAAGAGAATTTTTAGATATTTGATTGAAACTTCTAATCTTGACTTATGGTATGAAAAATGTGCACGTCTTGATCTTGTAAGATATTGAAATACTGATTTTGGTTTCGCTGGGGATCGTGTGAAAAAAAAAGAAGCACAAGTGAATGTTGTAACTTTTTTAGAAAGTCTCTAATCACTTTTTGATATCCCGTAAAAAGAATTATAATAAAAATAAAACAAACACATAAAAATATTTTAGTCATTTCAAAGCCATAACTATAATAATAATAAAAAAATTGAGTCCCACCTTTTAGATGAGAACGTCAAAATCCAACACGTTTTGCACTGGTCTATCACGTTATCCACTCTAAGGTGATATAAGACATATATGAATAAAATAACAATAAAAGGAAGTTTTCCTTTCTTTTTAAACGGCAACTTCACCAAATCAAAGCCATCAGCTTTTCCTATTTCAACTTCTCCACGAACCTCACCCTCTCTTGCGTGCGTTGCTCAATCTTCAAGTTTGGCCAATCACTGAGGATTTTTTTTTTCAAGCTTTGTGCCGTCTCCTTCTTCCTTGCCTCTTACATGTTTTTGTCGATTTTCAATTAAGAGTTTTCTTTAGTCATCCTAAAAATCTACAGCTGAGAAATATAATCCCTTCTTTAGCTATTATTTGGTTTGTTGAGAATCAAAAATTTGCAAATTAGTCAAACTTATTCGACTAATTAATCAGAGACAATTTTATTCACAAACACTCTAACTTTTTTTTCCCTTACATCAATGACTCCTTTTTTTTTTTGTAGGTCTCTCCACAAAATTGTTTGTACAAATGACATTTCTGATCAATTAAAGACTCCAATTTTAGAATTATCAGTTAAAGACCTCTAATTCATTTTAATAACTAATTAACGACCTCAAATTTAGGTCATATATACCATGCTTTTTGTACATGATGCAAATTATTTTCATATGTCAAGTTAGATATTTTTGTTTTATTTACATCTTTATTAATAAAATTATTTTTTTAATAGAGTTAAGGTATCATAAAAAGTTTAAGTTATGTTTGGTGCACATGATAGTATAGTATAAAATAAAATAATAAAATAGTATAAAATATGATAATATAATTAATTGGATAAGACATAATCTTGTCTTTTGTTTGATAACAAAAGGATAAATTAGTTGATTGTATAATATTTTTTTAAGACCAAAATATTTTTTAGCATAAAAATTAAAATAATTAGAAAACAATAATAAAAAAGCCTTATGGTGATGGTGGTGGTGGTGGCGGCGTCGGCGGCAGCGGTGGTGGTGGTGGTGGTGAAGGTGGCGGCGGCGGCGGTGGTGGTGGTGGTGGCGGTGGTGGTGGTGGTAGCGGTGGTGGTGGTGATAGTGATGGTGGTGGTGGTGGTGGTGGTGACGGCGGCGGTGGTGGTGGTGGTGGTGGCGGTGGTGGTGGTGGTGGCGGTGGTAGTGGCGGTGGTGGTGGCGGTGGCGGTAGTGGACGGTGGTGGTGGGTGGGGGTGGTGATGGTGGTGGGGGTAGCGCAAGGGAGAGGAGTGATAAAAATGAAATTGATGATAAAATTGGAATAGATATCCTATCATGTGTTATCATGTACTAAGGGAGATGATAGAGTTATTAACTTAGAATAGGATAAAATGACTTGACCTGATTTTATTATACTATCAGTTGAATGCACCAAACAATAAATAAGACCTGATAATATTAGTTTATACTATCATGTCTTCTTTATACGATGCATCAAACGTAACCTTAAATCCTCAAATATAAATTGCCAAAAGCAAAATTAATTTTCATTAAAGAGTCATAAGGAGCCTAATGAATAATAAATAAATAAAAACCAACACTTGCTGTATTTGCACATATTTTTATTTGTATACAATCCAAGCAGATCAAAGCCTTAAATTTTAATACCCTATTGATGAAACTTTGAATTGAATTCTCAACCTCCCCCATTGAAATGCATGGAAAGCATTTAGTTGCATACCTACAGATTAGCCTCTAAATATGGGGGTGACAGGTGAGAGTGTGTATGAATTCTGTAGCTTTTGCTTTGATTACTCTTACCGAGCAGAGTGAAGCATTCAAACGCCATTAACGAATCCGTTTCATGTGCCAACCAAAGTCACCAGAAATTTCTCAGCAAAACCAAATGCCTCTGCAATGTATTAAGAGTTTAAGACACCATTCAAGTTTCCCTTGGTTTTAAATCTCCCACCTATTTCTTCTTAATATATATTTGAAATTGTAATTTCTGGTTTAGGAGGAAACCGCATAATACTTTAATGAGGGGGTAATGATTTATTAAGGGAACCGCATATGTAGAATATCAAGTCGCACTTTTCAATGAGAAATCCTTCAATGCTCCCATTAAACACTGTAAGCACTAAGCACCAAAAGATTTGTCAGATGAAGTTTTGTTATATCCTCCTAATACATTTTTTAATAATTTTCTTATTATTTAATAAAAAAATATTAAATAAAAAATAAATGTAATCAATATCTTAAGAACATAAAAAATATTTAATACTTTTTTCATTTAATAATTAAGAGAATTATTAAGAGGATTAATCATTTTCCTTGCCTGATTACAGGATCCACCCTTTCAGGTGACAGTAGATTCTCCAGTTCGCATAAATAATTATAGACAACTTGGAAGTGGATTCAATCCCTAGAGTTGCAAAAAAAACTGCACCTTACATCCAATAGTTGATATTTCACAAATAATTTTTGTCCTTAATATTTTATTATAAAACAAATACAATTGATAGCTAATATCCTCTGCAGTTAAAAAGTAACTGCAGAGTATCTTGATCTAAGACAACTTAGTTGTATTTGAATTAGAATTTGTAAATTTAAATTTAAATTAATTTAATTTTGTAAATTTAAATTTGATTAAAAGTGAGTTTAAAATAATGTAATTTATGTTTGATAATTTTTATTTTAAAAATAAATTTGATAAAATAAATGTTATTTGAATGAAAAATTAAAATAAATTTTTGAAATAAGATTGAAAAAAAATATTTCTAACAGAATTTTTGCTCAATATAAAAGCAAGATTTGAAGCTTTCACTCCAACTGAAATTTGGAACAATTTTCCATTGAAACACACTGAATTTCACTAACAAAAAGTTTTGTCAAATAAAACCAAATGTACGTTAGTCTCCCTAAAAAGAAAGAACGTTTAGAGTTTCAAACGTGAAACCAAACGTACTCTTAGGCTTCAAAATTAACTGCGCTTCGAGGTTGCCTCTAAGTTTGAGTATATTGAATTCACGTTGTTCTGTGTTGTGTGTATATGGAATATTATAATACACATCTTGCTAATTTAATAAAAAAATCTTATATAAATATGAAGTATTCAATTTGGATGTATTTAACCAATTACATCATTAATTAATAAATAATTATTATACTTAATTAATATTAATTATTATAATCTATCATAATTAATTATATGATTGATATAATATACTCAACTTGAGTGTTACAAGTTTATATAAGAATCTTTCCTAATTACATATGTTTTCTACTTGCATATCTTGAGAATTTTTACATAAACATGAAGTATTCAAGTTTAATGCATTAAATCAATCAAAATATTAATTAATAAAGTTAATTAAAAATACCTATTAATTAATTATAATATTTATCTATTAATTAATATTTTAATTGAATTAATACACCTAAATTATATATTTCTAGTTTATATAACAATTTCTCGCTACACAGCACAAGTTCCTAAACATCGATCATGAGATGCACGTAATTACTTTTAAAGTTTAATTTAATTAATTTCTCCAATTAAATTTAAAGTTTAATTTAATTAATTTCTCCAATTAACACCACAAGTACTTTAACCGAACTATTCTGACTTGCACGTAAAAGATAATAAATGCAAATTTTTAGGAAAAAAATCGTTGATTTTACTGCTGTTTTTATTACTCATGACATGACAACAGTAGCTATAAGCATGCTATTAAAATTTACTATATTTTGGTATATAAAAGAAAAGTATTATAAAAAATTGATACATTTTTGCCAATATTATGCATAGTAATATTATTTTAATAACATTTTTCATGATAATATTATGTTCAAATAAGCATAACTGGGAATTCGTCCTACGCTCACCCACAAAGAAAGTAACCGGTTGGTAGGCTAGTTGGCTTCTCATGCTCATGACAAAAACATGGGGTTTACAGAGATCTATATGGTATGCATTTTCTGCTGGATGATATGCAAGAAGTCATCTATCCCTTCTAGTTCCATTTTGGATTTGGATCCTGGAGGGAAAAATTAGAGACTTGAATTTGGAGATTTGTACACTGTAGAATGTCATCATACTTTAGTTAAATCCATTCTTAAATACTCTCCAATGATGTGCTGCACCACGTATTCGTCTTTATGATTTTACAAAAGATTACCAATAGAATCTTGTGAGTTTTTCACAATCAACACACTCAAATCCAGAAGTCTCTACTCTTACTCACCTTTCACTCTAAAAATGAGAAAATGATCTCTTGCTTCTCTATCTTGTGGGGATCTTTCACTTGAATATATAGAAAAATAACTACCTCCCACTCCCCCACACAAAGGGAGTTATCCCATCTCGGAGTTATAGTAACCACTTTCATCATACCCTCAATTCAAAAATATTTTACAAATTACTTAATTAATTCACCAACCGGGTCAAATCATGGATATGGGTCATCCCATCATGGACACCCCATTTTCCAACATCTCCCACTCACACATAATGGGATGAACAACTAAGAGTCTTTCGTTCAAATAAAAATTCTTTTGGATTTTCATATTGAGTGTGTTGTCGTGACCGCTTAGGCACTGTATTCGAGAGCTCTTATACTAGCAATCTTTCTTAGGACTAGCATAAGTTCTACAACCCTTTTGTGATTATCTTTGTCATAAATGTGTCTCAAATGCCCTAGATTTGTCTATATACACTTAAAAATAGCATCTCTAATCCCTTATGAGTTTCAATCACTCAGAGCCTTGCTATTGTGACCTCTAGCATACCTTGTGTCCACGCTTATGATACTCCTTGAAAATAGCATCATAACAGACATGTCTCAAACACAAGCATAGTGTGTATATATTCAACACGATCTTCCTTTCACCTACATATCACTATGATCAGAATTAGTTGCTTTCCTAGTATTGCTCCGTTAGGTCACATTATCATAACCCTTGGATACATACTAAAGTAGCATACACTAACTCATCACCTCATGATATTGTCAAAGTAATAAAGGCATCAGTGGAAGGATTTGTACCTTTCTGGGACTCACACAGTTGTGGAACAGGGATCTATTCACTTGCTTCCCAAGTGCGATAATTAAGTGCATGCGGTATGAAACATATGCTACAGTGTATCCCTTATCCCATAAGAGCATAAGTTGATTTTCTCTATTCTACACCATATAGATCTTAGTCCAAGTGCCCTCAACACCACTCCGCTTGCCCTCATGGCGTCTAGAGGGGATCTCGTATCTAGCTGCAAGTATTATGGATGGTGGATACCCATAATTCGATCCATATGTTATATCTCTCTTGGATATCATCTTGGTCTCTTACCAGGGCGGCATAAATAAACCATGATGTGTTCTTACCTGCCATAC
This sequence comes from Ormosia semicastrata, assembly GCA_029884595.1. Taxonomy (NCBI): domain Eukaryota; kingdom Viridiplantae; phylum Streptophyta; class Magnoliopsida; order Fabales; family Fabaceae; genus Ormosia; species Ormosia semicastrata. Next base: position 10,620,011 of record JAQQTO010000059.1, read on the forward strand.
GACGCCTTTTGGCAACCCTTCTCAACGCTAAGAAACACAAATGTCTCATCTTGGCTTGCTTCTCATAAGTGCCCAAGGCATATGCTCGTGTGAGAAAGCCAACCTTATCAACCTGTACAACTTACTATCATATTGTGTATGCATATCCTATGATGTATGAAACCAATTAATGAACAATACATTCATTCACAAAACAAATTCATACACCACGTCCAAAACAGTTAAAAGCACGGCAATACAAGACTTTACAATCTACACAATCCTAGAGATTTCATATGTTCGACAAATACTTCCCTAGGTATCGGCTTTGTTAAGGGGTCAACTACCATCCTATGCGTAGAAATATACTATAAAGTGATTTCCTTTTGTGCTATGATATCCCTCACAAAGTTACACTATGTGCTTTATTCGGCTATGATACTTAGGATCCTTAGTGTAGGCTATGACTACCTAGATATCATAGTAAAGTGACACTGGATCTACTAGTCCACTAATGACCCCCAAATGATCCATTAATTTTCTCAACCATAACCTCTTGCACTGCAACAGAATATATGAAAAATTCAGCTTCCATGGTCGATAGAGCTATGCATGTCTGCTTCTTGCTGCTCCAAGAAAGGGTACCATTATTCAGCAAGAATGCATAACTAGAAGTGGATTTACTTTAATCTGGATCTCCACCCCAACCTGCATTAGAATAACCTACCAACTATAGGTCACTTCCCTAATGACATAATTTATAATCAGCAGTGCCCCTCAAGTATCTAAAGATCCTCTTGACAGCTTGCCAATATTTTTGCCCCAGATTGGACAAATAACAACTTACTAGACCCACAACATAATGAATGTCGGCTCGTATGCACATCATTGCATACATTAAACTCCCAACAACATTAGAGTAAGGGATACTTTTCATGAAATCTTTTTTCAGATTGAGTCTTAAGCACACATTTCTAGGCTCAAGCTTTCACTTTTAGAAACTTTTGCTATATCCATCTATAGGTTTGCAGTCTTTCATTCTAAACCTGTCAAGAATCTTCTCGATATATGAATCTTATGACAAAGTGATCAAATTCTTTAAGCGATCCATTTGGATTTTAACTCCAAGGATATATTCTGTTCAACCCACGTCCTTCATCTCAAAATTAAAGGATAGCCAACTCTTAATAACATTCACAAAAATAAGACTAGTTCCGACTAATAGTATATCATCCACGTAAAGGGATAATATCACAAAATCTATTTCAAACCGCTTTACACACACACACACACACACAATGTTCTTAATGTCTCAATGAAACCTTAAATACCATTGTCTAGATAATTGCTTAAGTCCATAAATGGACCATCGGAGCTTGCAAACTTTTTACTCCTAACCTTTCCAAATGAAACCTAATGGTTGTTCCATATAGATTTGCTCATCTAGTTCTCCACTGAGAAAAGTAATCTTTACATCCATCTGATGTAACTCTAAGTTCATTTTTTGCAAATATAGGCAGAATAAGTCTAACAAAATTGAATCTCACAACAAGCAAGAAGGTATCCTCATAATCAATACCTTTTTCCTATGTGTATCCCTTAGCTACCAAGTGAGTCTTGTATCTTTCAATGGAGTTATTCATCTTTCTCTTAATTTTGAGAACCCATTTGTTCCTAATAGCCTTTCGGCCTAGAGAAAGATCAACCAAGTCCCAAACATGGTTTGTCCTCATCGACTCCATTACTTCTTCCATTGCATTCATACATTTTTCCTTAGTAGGGCATGAGAAAGCCTCTTGAACTAAATTTGGCTCATCATCATCCTGTGGAGTAACCATCAATGCTATCCTTTCAATCTCAAAATGTCGACAAGGAACATTACCTCAGCTACTCCGACATAACTATGTCTCTTGGGGACTATAAATTATCCTCCCACTCGGATCAGTAGGTGGAGGTAAAACTATTTGTTCTTCATTTCTTTGGTTTTGATCATCTACCTACTGGTCGATAATCTCATAAAGCGATATAGTTTTATCAACAACGCCCTTACTAGGAAATTCAATCTCTAAAAAAGTGGCATCCCATGTTTCAAGTTATGTTAAGCTTCCATCTTCATTCTCACCAATGAAGACATAATCCTTTGAGTGTTTAGAATATCTTATGAAATACATTTCTTGCCCCTACGACCCAATTTCCCATACTTATGAGAAGAATCAAGCATATAAGTTGCTGACCCCCAAGGTCGCAGTACGCTCAAATTAGGCTTTCTACCTGCCCACAGATCATAGGGCGTCGAAGTAATAGACTTAGAGGGCACTTGAACAAATTCCTATTCCTTCGCTTTGCAACTCCATTCTGTTGTGGAGTACTAGGAATCATCAACGGCATAATGATTCCTTTTTCATCACACAAATCTTTGAATTGATCTAATAAATACTTATGTCCATGATCAGTTCTCAAAGCTTTTATTTTTTGATTTAATTGATTCTCAACCATGTTCATAAAACGTCTAAAGCACTCTAATGCTTCCAACTATGGGAGATCAAATAAACATGACCATAATGAGTATAATCATCAATGAAAGTGATGAAACATGAGGCTCCATACCTTGCCCTCACACTCATAGGACCACATATATTTGAATGAATTAACTGCAATGGAAACTCAACTCTAATTCCTTTCTCGAATAGTTTTCTAGTTGCTTTACCTGCTAGGCAATGCTCACATAGAGGCGTTTCTATTTTGTCTAAGGACCCCAATAGTCTTTCTTTTGCCAACCTATTCATTCTTTCAAGAACCACATGTCCTAACCTAGCATGTCATACATTCACATCTGAATTTAAATTCGAGGCAGTAGATAAAGCAAAACAATCATGATTATCATGAACATAATCAATATTATAAATTGTGTCCAACATAATAAAACCATCCAAGCAATAACCAGAACCATAATGTCTTGTCCCATGAACAATGTCAATAGTATTATCATAGAAATTCACACTGAAATCAAGTCTAAGAAGAGAAACTACTAAAACTAAGTTCCACCAAATTTTTGGAACATATAACATATCATGTTGGAGTAAGGTTTGTCCACCAAGCAACTCTAGTTTGCATGTACCAATCCCTTTCACCTTAATGTTTGCATTGTTTCCTACATAAAGCCATCTGCTCTGGGAAGGCAGTTGGTGGTACTCAACAAATGATCCTTTGTCTCTAGCTATGTGATCTATAGCCCCTGAGTCGACAGTCCACAAAGAATTTACATCAGCCAATAATGCAGTGCTTGAAACATAAACAAAATGAGGATGCTTAATACATGGTATTACCTAATTTTGCTCCAAGCAATCCTGCACAAAACAACCCAACTTAAGACAAGCATAACACTCCATCTTGGTCATATCATAGTTTATGTCACCACGCTTTCCTTTCTTCTTAAACTTAGGCTTATTCTTCTCAAAAGACTTGTCAAATCCCTTCTTGTGCCAAGGTTTCTTATTCCAGGGCATCTTACCCTTGCCCTTATGCTTAGGCCCCAAAGTCCCAGCATATTCATCCACAAAAGCCTGCTCGATATCTTAGCAACTTCATGATGCTCATCCTCAAGAACAAGATGGTGCTCAATGTCATCAAAAGTTTTAATGCACACATTGTGGGTCATATTGACCTTCATGTATTCCCAACTAGTAGAAAGAGACCTAATGACAGCTAGCACTTGCTGTTCATTTGAAAGGTTATGACTAACTGATTTTAGCCCTGATCATGTTTGATATCTCTCTTAAATGCTAGCTCATCGAAATATTAGGGTGCAATATGTAAGTGTTGTTACCAAGTGGCTTCCAATACTCAAGAAGGGATGAATTTAGTTTAAAAGTTTTTTGCAAACACTTTTAAAATAAATACAAATATAGAAGCTATTAAATAAAAAGAAAAATTGCGAGATGAACAAGAAGAATTTTAAGAAAAGTAAATAAATAAATATGCAATAAAATTAAATTTGCGTTAAATAAAGAGATAAAGAGAAGAAGAGCAGACACGATATTTATCCTGGTTCGACCACCAACCACTTGTGGCCTACGTCCAGTCCCCGAAACACAATTCAAGATTTTTTACTATGTATATAAGCTTCAATAGGTGTTTGCTACCATTACAAAATAGAGCACTTTTCACACACAGGGAAACTTTACCCTTGTGCTAAAACCTCAGCCTGCAGGGATACCTCACCCTTATATAAACCTTTGAGGGATACCTCACCCTCTTTACAATAAAGCAGAAAATAGATGAAAAGAAACTCTCTTTAAGAGTAAATAAAACAAATTGAAGTGCTAATAGAGCTCACACAGAGTATCTCAAAGTTTTGATCGAAAAGGAGCATAGAAAATATAATTCACAAGTTAGTGCAAGTAGAAAAAGGTTCAGAATGTTAGGCAAGTTTCAGAGAAGACCCAAGGTCTTTATTTATAGAGCAATTCAATCAAAATAGTTGTTGGGTGTAATAAATGCTCATTATGAAGATGTATACGAGCTTCTAATTCTATTTCAGAAACAGAGGTTATTCGAATAACCTTCGTGTTATTCGAATAACACATTCTCATGGAAAACACTTTTAAAAGAGGTTATTCGAATAACATATGAGTTATTCGAATAACACAGATAAAAACTATGTTCTGTGAAAACAGGTCTATTCGAATAACCTTATGTTATTCGAATAGCTTTGTTAAAAAAGCTTTTCTGAAAGATGTTGTTATTCGAATAGCTAGTGTGCTATTCGAATAGCACTTTTGAAGAACAGAGGCGCGTAGGGAAGATTTAAAAACTCTATTCGAATAACTCAGTGTTATTCGAATAGTTTTGTTGCACACAAAAAGATCTTGGCCCGCTTTATTCGAATAATGTTGCCTTTATTCGAATAACTATGTTTGAAAAAAAAATTTAAGCTTTTTAAACAACTTTCAGATTTATTTATTAAATCATTAAAACCATTTTTCTCTTTTCTTGCAAAACCAGTGGATACTAAGAGAGCTCCGTATACAAAGACTATAAGTCCTAAAACTCTTCTTAAAAGATCTTGGACTTGGTCTTCCCATCATCTTCATTTTTGTCTTCATGTTTGTTATCATCAAAATCATTCTTCAAAGACATATGTTCAATCACATTCTCCCCTTTTTTGATGATGACAAACTAGCAATGAGAAAAGAATTAGTGTATATAATTGGAATTCACAAAGAGGTATTAAAAGCTTACTCCCCCTCTTTACTTATAAGAGGTAACGTATATCAGAGATGTGCACAGCTCCCCCTTTCTTTTGGAATCCAATTTCTCTTGTTAATTTTACCTGTCTTTTCTCAAATAAATTCACAAAATTTTCTCCCCCTTTCGTCATAAGCAAAAAGGAGGGGTAAGTCCCATAAAATCATACAATTTATAAGGTAGATAAATAATAATAAAGAACTGTAAATCATAGATAGGCCATAAAAACATCATTTATTCATTAAGCAAGGTGATGCAAGTACAATGGCAAATAAAACAGAGCAAAAACAAAGATCCTAAGATCTAAAGCTCCTAGAAATAAGCATCCGGAGGTGGATGCGGAGAATCAGGTGCAGGAGCAGGTGATGCAGCTCGTAAAGCAGCAACCTCACGTTCAACACCTTCTATTCTGTCAAAACGAATAGAGAAGGTGTGTTCTATATATGCACGGTTATCGTGCAAGGTAGCCATGATCTACTCCAAAGTGACTGGAGCAGGGGCAGCAGGGTCCTCTGGGTCAAACTCATCATCAGCAACTTCATCTGGGTTCATCCAGCCTTCATCAGTCTTGATCATCTTCATTTTGCGCAAAGTATGGGCTCCGAAGACATTGTGATGAGTCAAGGCAATAGCGCGCTCAGTCTCCAACACTGAGGATACTTGTTGAGTAAGGTAGTGATGAGAATGCCATAAGGCAATTCAGATTTTTCCTTGCCCTTGGCCTTTATCATATACTTCATGATGAACACAGGCCAGTTGATCTTATAACCACTCTTCAGGATCCAGAGCATGAAGATGTCATCTTCACCGAGATAGGCATAGTTCCCACCACATGGAGCCAGGATATGCGCAAAAGCATAATGCAGAAGCCTGTCTTGGCTCTTCAGCATTCCTCCCTTGAGGCCCTTGTCTGGCAAGGCAAGTCCAGGCTTTAGCAAGTTTTCAATCGCTCGATTTCTACTAAACTCATGAATAAGAGGTTTGTCTTCTTCTTCAATGGGTGTGCCAGTGAACTACAACCCAAACATTGTCGCCCAGTCCCGTAGAGTGATGATGATGTTCTGATTGTAGCTTCGGAAAGAAGGTCCTGACCAACAATCGCCAGATTACAGTAGAACATCTTGACTAGAGCAGGGTATAGGATAGCCTGGTGAGAACAGAGCTGCAGAACTCCCTGATTTTACAGTAGGGTCAGAAATTCGAAGCCTCCGTTCTGTTGGAAAAAAGAGAGCTTAAGGTATTTGGGCTGGACAAGATTTCACTCCCAAAAGTGTGTGATGAAGCGGCCACGGTGTTCTTCATTGGTGGAGAGCCTTCACAAGTCGAGTGGATTGTTGCAGGGGGCATTCTTCGTGCGAGGACGCTTTCCACGAAAGGAAGAGGAGGCTATGGTGATCGAGGGTTTGGAAGAGAGAGATAGAGAGAGAGATGAGCAAATGAGCAGAGATGGTGGAGGTGAGCAAAGAGATTATGGCGGCATGGGCAGGGGAATAAAACAGAGAGAAAGGAAGAATGAAATGGCTTGAACGCGCAGAATGGGCTTTAAATAGGAGGCCCGAAATTATTCGAATAACCAAGGGGGTTATTCGAATAACCCTTCGTGGAAACTCAAAAGGCATGTGATTCCAGCTAGGGTTTATTCAAATGGCTGATGATATATTCGAATAGAGAGGCAGGGAAAGCCAAACGTTGTGGCTTTTCATCAGGTTTTATTCAAATAAGGCTAGTGCTATTCGAATAGGGCAGAGAGCAGGCACTGAGAACTGCACAAACGAGTTACAGTTTATTCGAATAAGCTAAGCTTTATTTGAATAAAGCTAAAACTAGCATATAGAAAACTGACATAGAAGTCAGTTTATTCGAATAAGCTAAAAATTATTCAAATAACACAGAGACCAAATAAGAAAACTGTAGTTGCTAGTCGTCAGTTTATTCGAATAAATGAAGTTTTATTCGAATAACACTGATATGCAACACCATTTTTGAGCATCTGACTGATTTTTATTCGAATAAACTTAGATTTATTCGAATAAATCCATCATAAAAATAGTAAAACACATGTTTATGAATGAAAAACAAGAGAGGAAAACTTACCCAATGATAAAATACCTGCAAAAATAAGATTTGGGATATCTCCAACGCTCAAGTCAGTAATAATTCAAGAATGATAAAATCATAAATAAGCAATAATTACAAACATTTATATGTTGGATTGATCAATTATGCCTAATTCTCCTCTAATATAAAAGAATGTTTCTTTTGCTAGGGGTTTAGTGAAAATATCTGCAAGTTGTTTAGATGTTTTAACAAATTCAAGAATGCAATCCCCTTTTTGGACATGATCTTTGAGAAAATGATGTCTTATCTCTATATGCTTTGTTCTAGAATGCAAAATGAGATTCTTAGAGAGATTTATTGCACTAGTGTTGTCACATCTTATCGGGATGTGATCAAGTTGAAGACCATAGCTAGAAGTTGTTGCTTCATCCATAGGATTTGAGCACAATAACTCTTGGCTGCAACATATTCAACCTCAACTGTAGACAAAGCCACACTATTTTGTTTCTTGCTATGCCAAGACACTAAAGAACTACTAATCAAGTGGCATGTCCCACTAGTACTCTTCTTATCCATTTTGCATCCTACAAAATTAGAGTCAGAATAGCCTATTAGCCTACATGAGGCACCCTTTGGGTACCACAAGCCCATTTATGAAGTGCCTACTAGGTACTTCATTATACGTTTAACAGCACTTAAATGAGATTCCTTAGGGTTAGCCTGATATCTAGCACACATGCATACACTAAACATAATATCTGGCCTACTAGCAGTAAGATAGAGGAGAGATCCAATCATACCTCTGTATTTCATTATTTCTACGGATTTACCTTCTTCATCTTTGTCCAAATAGCAAGAAGTACCCATTGGAGTGGCCATGTGTTTAGCGCTATTCATTTTAAACTTTTTGAGCAGTTCCTTGCAGTATTTGGTTTGACTTATAAAGGTCCCTTCCTTTATTTGTTTGATTTGAAGTCCGAGGAAGAAATTAAACTCTCCCATCATTGACATTTCAAATTCATTCTGCATTGTCTTAACAAATTCCTTGCACAGGTATTCATTAGTAGCACAAAAAATAATATCATCCACATATACTTGTACAAGAAGAATATCATGCTTTTTATTTTTAATCAAAAAGGTAGTATTGACTTTTCCTCTTGAAAAATCATTTTCTAAAAGAAACTTACTCAACCTTTCATACCAAGCTCTAAGAGCTTGTTTTAAGCCATACAAGGCCTTTTTGAGTTTAAAAACATGGTTGGGTAGTTCATGATTTTCAAAACCTAGAGGTTGTTCAACGTATACCTCATCTTGAATAAAACCATTTAGAAAAGTACTTTTAACATCCATTTGATATAATTTAAAGTTCATGATGTAAGCATATGCAAGTAACATTCTAATAGCTTCTAATCTAGTTACAGGTGCATAGGTTTCTTCATAATCTATTCCTTCTTCTTGATTATATCCTTTAGCGACCAACCTAACTTTGTTTCTTGTTATTAATCCATTTTCATCAAGTTTATTTCTAAAAACCCATTTAGTGCCAATTATAGGATGATCGTTAGGCCTAGGAACTAATTCTCAAACTTGATTTCTTTTAAATTGATTTAATTATTCTTGCATAGCTAAAAACCAATGTTCATCATCAAAAGCTTCAATTATATCTTTAGGTTCAATTTGAGAAACAAAGGCTAAGTGATTACATACATTTATAAGGGAATTGTGAGTACTTACACCTTTAGACATATCACATATAATTTGATCAAAAGAATGATATTTTGAAGTCTGCCATTCTTTGGGAAGGTCAAAGACTTGTGAATCCTCTTGTCTTTGTTTATCTTCTTGAGTTTCCTTTTACTCATTAACTTCTCTTTCTTTGTTGTCCAAATGTGTTTCTTCCAAGATTTCTGCAACATCATCAACAAGGTCCTTTCTCGGCCCATTTGGACTAGTTTCGTCAAAGGCAACATGAATAGACTCTTCAATAGTCATAACTCTTTTATTATAAATACGAAAAGTCTTACTATGATTGGAATAACTAAGAAATATACCCTCATCAGACTTAGCATCAAACTTTCCAAGTTATCATTTCCATTATTTAAAACAAAATTTTACATCTAAAAATATGAAAATGTGAAATATTTGGCTTTCTTCCCTTGTACAATTCATACAGGATTTTCTTTAAAATTAGCCTTATTAGGACCCTATTCATTACATAACACGCGGTATTAACCGCATCAGCCTAGAAATACTTAGGAATAGAAGTTTCATTGAGCATAGTTCTCGCCATTTCTTCTAAAGATCGATTTTTTCTTTCTACAACTCCATTTTGTTGTGGAGTTTTAGGGGCAGAAAAATTATGTTCAATGTCATGTTTATCACAAAAATTTTTAAAAACATGATTTTCAAACTCACCACCATGGTCACTTCTTATGGATGTAATTGAAAAACTTTTTTCATTTTGGATAATTTTGGCAAGTTTCTTAAAGGCTAGAAATGCATCATTTTTATGAGAAAGAAATAAAGTTCATGTGAACCAAGAAAAATCGTCTACAATCACCAAAGCCTAGTAATTCCTACCAAAACTCATAGTTCTAGATGGCCCAAAAAGATCCATGTGCAAAAGTTGTAAGGGTCTAGAAGTTGAAATAACATTTTTAGCTTTAAAGGAGACATTTACTTGTTTTCCCTTTTGACATGCATCACATAATTTATTTTTTATAAAATTGAGTTTGGGTAGTCCAATTACTAACTCTTTAGAGACCAACTTTTTTTAGATGATCCATGTGAATGTGTGTAATTCTCCTATATTATAACCATGATTCATCTTCTTTACTTAAAAAGCATTTCGCATCATTTAAGGATATATCATCAAGGCTAATCATATAAATATTATTAACTCTATTACCCACAAATTTAACATGCTTATCACTTTTACCTTTGATAATGCAACAATTAGAATAAAAAATTATTCTATTTCCCTTATCACATAATTGGCTAATACTAAGCAAGTTATGTTTCAAACATTCAAAAAGCAACACATTATCAATAGATGAATTAGGATTCTTATAGACTTTGCCGACTCCAAGAATCTTTCCTTTGTTGTTATCTCCATAAGTTACATGCCCATGAGTTTTAGGAACAAGGAATGAGAACTTGGAGTCGTCTCTGGTCATGTGCTTGGAGCAGCCACTATCGAGATACTAATTTGAACTCTTGACCTTCGAGCACACCTATAACGCAAATTCAAAATTTAACTTTTGGTACCCATATTTTCTTGGGTCCTTGTGTGTCAGTTTTGGGTATAGTACCCTTGGGAACCCAAACTATTTTTGTTCCAATTTTAGTGTTAATATTTTTTCTAGCATTACACATTGATGCACTGTGACCTTTCTTTCCACAATAGAAACATTTAATAAAAGGACTACTTGAAGTACTTGAATGCACAGAGAAATTTTTACATAATTTTTGTTGATTTTTGGGTTATAACCTATCCCAGCCTTTTAAAAAACTACTCTTTGTTTTCCTAATAAAATATTTAAGTTGTCCCTTCCAAAGGTGAATTTAGAAAGAGTATTCTTTAAATCTTCAATTTCTTTTTCAAGCATATGACATGAAGAACAAGATGAAGATGTAGAAGCATATGAAGAATCAGTGGTGCATGCATCAATAATTCTCAAAGTTTCATTTTCAATTTTTAATTCTTCAATTTCTTTATTTAAAATAAGAATTTGGTTTTCTAAAGACGAAATCATTTTCATAGATGAAGAAATTAATTTTGTGAGCTTTAAAGATTCATCATGTAATTCTTCAAAGGCATCTTGTAATTCATCGTAAGAATGTAATAAAGTAGTATTAGAATTTACCTCATTTTCGCTTTCTTCTTCTTCTTCTCTTTTGGCCATAAGACATAGATGAGTTTCCTCACTATCTGAGCTATCAGTTGAGTCCATGTCGTTGTCGTCCCATGCTATGTAGGCTTTTCTTCTTTTTCTTTCCTTGAAGGGTTTCTTTTCAAATTTCTTCATCTTCTTTTGGTAAACTGGGCACTATATTTTCATGTGACCCGGTTTGCCGCATTCATAGCAAGTTGGAGTTGACGATACTCCTTCCCCTTTGTGATGAGTTTTCTTTGGAGGAAAAGAATGTCTTCTTTGTGTTCCCTTCTTCCTGAGAAAATTTTCAATTTTTTTAACCAAAAGACTAAGGTTTTCTTCATTTACCTCAATGTTTTCTGATCATTCTTCATCTTCTTCATCATCAATTGTTGAGGAAGTAGCTTTGAGCGCTATCCCCTTTTTCTTTTTATCGTGCTCTTCACTTTGACTTAACCTACTTAGTTCCAGTTCGTGCTCATGAAGTTTTCCAAAGAGGGTAGCTAGTGCCTTTGTCGATAAGTCTCTCGATTCTGATATAGCTGTTACCTTGGGTTGCCAAATCCTGCTTAGACATCTTAGAACTTTGTTAATCAAATCTTCATTAGAAAAACTCTTACCTAATGATGCAAGATGATTTACGATGTGGGTGAACCTCTTTTGCATTTCCTGAATGTTTTTTCTTTGGTTCATTCTGAATAATTCATATTCACGAGTTAGAGAATTAATTTTCGACCTCTTTACTTCACTAGTACCCTCATGGGTAACTTGTAAAGTGTCCTACATTTCTTTAGCAGTTATGCAATTTGAAATTCTAAAAAACTCATCATATCTCAAAGTAGTGGTAATAATGTCTTTGGCTTTTAAATTATATTAAACTTTTCTTTTATCCTCATCAGACCATTTGCTCCTCGGTGTTTCGATCCTTACACCATCGACCTCATGCGTAGGTATAAATGCGTCATTTTCGATAGCATCCCACATATCTAGATCAATAGCTTTGATGAAGATTTTCATTCTTTCCTTTCAATATGCATAACCATCCCCATTGAAAAAGGGTGGTCGGTTTATGGAAGATCCTTCTGAAAAACCATTTGAAGAAGTCATGTTCTCTTGAAGCTACTAAGTTCTTTATACAAGAGTCTAGCTCTGATACCACTTGTTACCAAGTGGCTTCCAGTGCTCAAGAGGGGGTGAATTGAGTTGAAAAACTTTTCACAAACACTTTTAAAATAAATACAAATATAGAAGCTATTAAATAAAAAGAGAAATTACAAGATGAACAAGAAGAATTTTAAGAAAAGTAAATAAATAAATATGCAATAAAATTAAATTTGTGTTAAATAAAGAGATAAAGAGAAGAAGAGCAGACACGATATTTATCCTAGTTCGACCACCAATCACTTGTGGCCTACGTCCAGTCCCCGAAACATAATTCAAGATTTTTTACTATGTATACAAGTTTCAATAGGTGCTTGCTACCGTTACAAAATAGAACACTTTTCACACACAGGAAAACTCTACCCTTGTGCTAAAGCCTCAACCTACAGGGATACCTCACCCTTATACAAACCTTTGAGGGATACCTCACCCTCTTTACAATAGAGTAGAAAATAAATGAAAAGAAACTCTCTTTAAGAGTAAATAAAACAAATTGAAGTGCTAATAGAGTTCACACAGAGTATCTCAAAGTTTTGATCAAAAAAGGGCGTAGAAAATATAATTCATGAGTTAGTGCAAGTAGAAAAAGGTTCAGAATGTTAGGCAAGCTTCAAAGAAGACCCAAGGTCTCTATTTATAGAGCAATTTAATCAAAATAGTTGTTGAGTGTAATAAATGCTCATTATGAAGATGTATACGAGCTGCTGATTCTATTTCAGAAATAGGGGTTATTCGAATAACCTTCGTGTTATTCGAATAACACATTCTCGTGGAAAAACACTTTTAAAAGAGGTTATTCGAATAACATATGTGTTATTCGAATAACACAGATAAAAACTGTGTTCTGTGAAAATAGGTCTATTCGAATAACCTATAACCTTGTGTTATTCGAATAGCTAGTGTGCTATTCGAATAGCACTTATGAAGAACAGAGGCGCGTAGGGAAGATTTAAAAACTCTATTCGAATAACTCAGTGTTATTCGAATAGTTTTGTTGCACACAAAAAGATCTTGGCCCGCTTTATTTGAATAACATTGCCTTTATTCAAATAACTATGTTTGAAAAATAGTTTTAAGCTTTCTAAAAAAACTTTCAAATTTATTTGTTAAATCATTAAAATCATTTTTCTCTTTTCTTGCAAAACCAGTGAGATACTAAAAGAGCTCCGTTTACAAAGATTCTAAGTCCTAAAACTCTTCTTAAAAGATCTTGGACTTGGTCTTCCCATCATCTTCATTTTTGTCTTCATGTTTGTTATCATCAAAATCATTCTTCAAAGACATATGTTAAATCACAAGTGTTGAACTTGATGGTCAACCTCCTAAGTTTGGTTGCAGAAGTGCCCCCAAACTTGTCTTTCAGTGTGATCCACATAGTTTGAGTTGTGGGATAAGCCTCATACCCCCACATGAGATCATCAGCCATGCTGCTCAGCAACGTTATGCGAGCAATACTATTCTTTTTCTTCTAGGCTTAAAAAGCCTCATGATCTCTCTTGTACTGCTGCGTGCTTCCACACTTTGGCTCAATCATAACTTGGTTCAGAGTATTCAAAACATTCTGCTCCTCAAGGATGTATTGAGCCTTACAATGCCAAATATCGTAATTGTCCCCATTCAACTTATCACATTTGTTAAGTTCAGGAATGATGTTCTTAAAAGCCATATCTCAAACTTGTTTGTACACATAGGTATAGCACATATCAACCCATACACAATATCCATGTTTACTGCACATTGCAATCAAACTAAGAATGGTATATAATTGGGTTCATGATCAAAAATCTACGTTTGTCTTACTCTCATCACATGTCACCTAACTATACCATCATTTTTCTAATTCAATTATGCGCACAACATCAATTTCATTATAATTCTTAAATGAGCCCCTTGTCTACCAATATAAGAACTCCCATTCGAAAAAACGTCCATATAGTCCTTAAATGAGCTCTTTATCTACTAATTTAAGGACTTCCATTGGAACAAATATCTATCACATACAACATGTACAACACATATTTCTCATTCAACTACAAGAACATGAATCAATATCTAAGAATAATTAATCACAATTATTAAAATTTCGAGAAACAAATCACAACATGTTAATATAGTAGAAATAATTCTTTTAGCACGTGAGAAAAAAATTGATTTTATAACACTAAGTATGCAAACATGTCATAATGAAAAAATTATACAAAATTCAAAAAAAGAAACTTTTCAACACCCTCAACACGTCAAAAATTTTTCACATGTCGACGACTTTTAATATGTCGATAACTTTTAATACATTAACGACTTTAAACATCTTGACAAGCTTCAACATGTCGATAACTCTAAGTATCTCAACAACATTGAACATCTTCACAACCTTCACCATGTTTACTGCCTTCAGCCTTTTGGCAGGCTTTAGTACCTCAACAGTCTTTAGCACATCGATAACTGTCACATCAACAACTTTCATGTCGACAGCTCTAATATCAGTGTCGAACATAAGCATATTATATCTCACTAGAAAGCTCATGAAACAAGGATTTCCATGAGTCATAGAAAGCCCAAAATGGATAATGGACTCACCCTCACGCACCCTTCAAAGCTCTATGCCGAAACCCATAATCTTTAGCAACTTCGATAGCCATACAACCATTTTCCAACGACCATATCTTTCCCATTTCTTAACGAAATCATGCATATGATGCCTCGTTGGAAAGTTGATGAAAAGATCTTTCCAACCATATATGATTTACAAATTGATATGGTCTAAGGAGAGAGAAACAAGTCTCGAAAAACATGTTATCAAAGATTGGGCTTCAAAGATCTTTCTAATGGTTTGTCCGTTTTTCACCAAATCTTAACCACATGTTATCTAGCATATAAACATCATTGCATGTGAAAATCATAGCATATAAATATTCCTATGATTTTCTACCATTAAAGGTCCAAGAATTCTTTAAAAAGAAGATAAACATGCATAATATAGGAGAGAGCACATCTAACCTTGAAGAGCCAACCAGGCTTTGATACTAATGTAGGGAAAAATTAGAAACTTGAACTTGGAGATTTATGCACAACAGAATGTGATCATACCTTAGTCAAATCCAATCTTGAATGCTTTTCAATGATGTGCTCAACATCATGTACTCGCCTTTATGGTTTTACACAAGATTACCAATAGAATCTTGTGTGTTTTCCATAATCAACACACTCAAATCCAGAGGGTTCTGCTCTTACTCATTTTTCTCTCTAAAAATGAGAAAATGATCTTTTGCTTCTCTATCTTGTGGGGGTTCTTTCACTTGAAAATATACATATATATATATATATATATATATATATATATATATATATATATATATATATATATATATATATATATATATATAACTACCTCCCACTCTCCCACACAAAGGGAGTTATCCCATCTGGGAGTTATAGTAACTATTTCCACCAAACCCTCAATTCAAAAATATTTGACCAATTAATTAATTAATTAACTAATAGGGTCAGATCATGAATATGAGTCAGCCTATCATAAGTGCCCCATTTTCCAACAGATCCTAAATATAAATAAATAAACATTGTTTCTAGGATAAACCTCAATGCTTTAGATGTATGAATAGAAAATGTTGTCCTTGAGTAAAAGACCTTGGCCTAGACCTTTTTTTTTCTGGGTAATATGCCTTGGAGGCATAGTTAAGGATGGACATGTAATTTTTAAGTCCCACTTAATTTTTTACAAATAAAAGATTATGTCCTTGTTCCATTTTTTTTTCTCTTGGATGGTGATTGGGAGGGTGGTTGGACTCGCCAGTGAACTTTCAGGTGGGTCAGACTCATCGTGGTTGGGGTACCTACAAGCACTCCGATGCTTAAGTCAGCAAGTGAATGAGGAAAAAAGCAAAGATGCAATAGAGAGATAAAGAGAAAGAGTAGAGAGAAAGAAAAAAACTATTTTTCTAAAAGGAGAATGCCTATTTATAGAAAGAGGCAAGGGTGCGTACTGTGCCCCCTTGTGATGTAAAGCCAATAATTGGATGAAAAGCTTTCCATAGGGGTAATGACATGTGTCCAAGTCGTTATAAGATGTTTTACTAGATATTTTGGTGTCCGGGTATGAAGGCTTCGCTTAGGTCAGGTAACCGCTTGGGTTATAGGTCAGCTTAAGGTTAGAGGGTCGAGTTTGGATCATTAGATAATTACCAATGGATTTTGTTGTGTCAAGTATTTTAGGGGATAGGTAGGGTTATGTATTGGGAAATAGGTCACCATGATCCTTACAGTTGTGGGGGAGTAGGGTTGGAATTAGGCTGGGCTTGAGTACTCTAGTTGGCTCCACAACCCACAGCCCCCCAGCTCGGAGCGAGCTAGAGGAGCTAGTGAGTAATTGAGCTTTGTGGTGATGCATCAGTTGTTCGTTTTTGTTCTTTGGTTTGGGGTTTAATGGCCTAAGTCGATCTTTTGAATGGTTTCACCTTGGTCGATATTGATTTAAATTTCAAGGTCCTTCTTTTTAGCCAATCTTCTGAGGCTCTGCTTGTTTTGAATTCCCAAATGCTTTGTTTCCCGCATTCATGATTGTAACTATCACCTCAATTATGCGTTATTAGTACCTTGGGTTTCCTTTGCCGTTAGATTGGGAGGAGGTGAATCTCAGCCACTTGTGAAGGGATTGTTTTTGCATCGTTGGATCGATGACCATTCATTCTTGTCTGATGGATGAAGCTTCTCCGTTTCCTGCCATTGGATTGGTAATTTAACAGCCTTTTCTAGCTTCCTCTATAAGTTTCCAATTCTTTTTTCCTTTTTTCTTCTTTATTTTGTTTCCTTTCTATTTCTACGATCTTCTTATTTTTCTTTATACAATTTCATTTTTCCCAATTGTTATGTGTGCAGGCTTTCGAAGTCATCTATTTCTACTTCTCCTCACCTATCAGCTTCATTTATCCATGTATTGTTGCTATTTACCTCTTTTCTATATTCTTTTCCATTTATACGTTCTTCATTCTTACTTGCAAGTTCTTAGGTTTTCTAGGTAGGTTGTTCTGCATTTTTTTTGATTTTGATAGAGACTTTTCTTTCTATTCTGTTAGCTTTCTTCTGCATTGGTTTATTTCCAGTCATGGTGAGGACTCGAGAGGTGGAGAATGATAGGGATAAACAGTGATGATAGTGTGTTTTTTGCTGGGGAAAACCCTCCTCACACACCCAATCGATGAAGAGCATATGTAAATAAGTCTTGGAACTTACCTATGGATAATGGTGGTGAGGTTGGTAATTCAAATTTTGATAAGGTTAGGATGAGTGCTCAGGAGGCACGAGTGAATGTTGCTAGGTCGGTTCTTTTTAATTGAGCGGGGGGCATTAGTCACAATATTAGTAGCCCCTATAATTTAGATGTCTATGCCTCATCTTTGTCTTATAATTTGTCCGCCAATAATGTAGGTTACTCCATTGAACTAAGCATAATGGTAGAGGAGGATCAAAGTGTTTAGGAGGTGAGATCAGGTGAGGAAGGGTCAGTCGGAAAGGATGACATTCCTTTGGAGTTTAGAAATGAAGTTCTTAGGACCTCCTCAAATTATAGGTCGATGGATGATGTTGTTAGTTTGAAGTCTCATATTCGGGTGGCTACGAATGGTCGAGAGGGCGAATTTATATTGGAACCGTGTGACGAGGAAGATAAAATTTGTTCTGATCCTAACCCTGTTGATCATGAGCTTAAGTTCTTTATGTACCAGATGTACTTTATTCAATTGCGGTTTCATCTTCCCTTCACTGACTTTGAAAGCAGTATTATGTCAATCATGAATATTGCACCTTCCCAGTTGCATCCTAATAGCTGAGCTTTTGTTCGGTGTTTCAAGTTGATGTGCTACAATTTTGGCTTCATCCCAACTTATCCCAAGTTCTTCTATTTTTTTCGGTCGTTTGCCAAAAGAAAAGATCATACTATCGGGGTTAATTTCTTTCATTAGGAATCAAGGAAGGAAAATACTCGAGTTATCTTATAAATCATTCAAATGTCATTTTTTTCAAAGTTATTCCTAGCAAGGCTACTCTTTCTTCCTTTGTAGATGAGAATGGAAACATGAAGTTCCCCAACGGTTAGTCTCTCGGTGCTAGGGATCGCTTGAGATAGCCGAAGAATCTTTTTTTGATCAAGAAATAAATGAAATTACTTTTATGAAGGCTTGACGAAAATTTTCTTATAAATGTTCTCGAATCCTTCGAGCGGAATTTGATTCTGTTGCTCTTAGACATTATTTTTGTAAGTGTTTTTTCTTGGTCTCTGGGTCGGATAGTGCTATTCTTGTTTTGATACTTTGTCTATTTTGTTTGCTGAAACAGAAAAAATGGCTAGAGGTAAGGGAAAGGTTTCTACTCACGAGCTTGCCATACAAAGGATTGAAAAAGGAAAAAAGAAGATGACCGATGGATCGGTTTGTTCTACTCTCAACGCTATTGCTGCTGCTAAGCGAGCTAGGGCCACTCCTAGTCATTGTGCTCGGGTTCCACCTATTACCATCGTTCCTCCTTCTATTCCTCCTTTCTCAGGAGATATCTTAGATCTTACAATCAATCATGAATCGCGTCGAGTTGCTCTTGAGCATGCTCTTGAGAGATCAGAGCGCTTGGGCGATGTAAATGAAGTCCTTACCTTTTTTGAGGAATTAAACAGCAGTAATCCAAAGCATCCTCAATCTTTGTAGGACCGTATGTTCTGTGTAGGTAAGTTTATTAATTATTAATGAGTGACTTACCGTTGAGATTGATGTGGCCAAGTTTACAGAGGCTAGGGCAATCAGTCTGGCTTATTGGATCACAACCCATTCACTTTGCACAACTAGCATGGCTTGGTCCTTAATGTATTATGCCAATGCCAGTGTAGAATTGAACACTCAACTAAGGAGAGAGAGAGAAAAATGTCAGGATAATCTTGCGAAGATTCAAGCTAGGATGGGTTGCATTGAGGAGCTTAAAAATGAAAATGAGGAGCTGACAGAGAGTAACAAAAAATTGACTGACGATAATCAAAAGTTGAAGGATGCATCAGAGTCCCTGAAAACTTCTAAGAAGAAAGTTGATTCTCTGGACAAGGATTTGAGGGCTGCTCAAAATCGTGTTAATGATGCTGAGAAAGAAGCCCAAGAGACTACTCAAAAATTTGTGGATGCCAAGAAAGTGAATAATGAGCTTAAGGTATCGGTTGATCAAATGAAGTGAGTATGTATTAAGCAGTATCGTGATGGCTTCCGATATACTATTTATCAGGTTTGGTTCTTTCATTATGACATCAATTTAACTGGAACTAGCACCTAGAAGGTCGTCAAGAATGTTGCACTTGAAGGTCCCGAGGATTCTGAGATATTGATTGAAGATGATGAAGATAATGCTAGGAGAATCTAAGATGATTGAGTGGAGAAGCAGAGCACCGAGGGTGAAGAGCAGTCGAGAGAAGATGAAGACTAGAGGAATGCCCCTATGTAACTTGTAACTTATGATTTCTTTTTGGAATATTGGATCGGTTGTTTCTTCAAACATTGATTTTGGATCATGTCGTGGTGACTTGGTCACTTAATTTTCATAATGACTTTACCTACAAAATTATATACATTTATCTATCTACAAGCATTACCATCTCAATATTTTTGTTGATTGATAAATGGATCTCAGTATTTTCCTACATTTTCTAAGTATTTTGTTAGTAGAAACTCATAATCATAATTGTGCGATAATGAAAATAATTCCAAATTTTGTAAACAATTTAAATATTTCGATTAGTTAAGGTTCCGATTTCTTGATCGATGGACGAATATTAGGGCTTTTTTGCCTAATTCATATAGGCTATTGTATTTGATAATAAGCAACCTAGATTTTTTCAATAAAGGGATAGTAAAATGTATCGAGTGTGAGTCATGAGTGCTTACTGAACCAATCGTCTAATGTAGTTTGAGTACTTGATTTGAGTTGATAATTTTGAGTGAGTTTTCAATAGCATAACCTGATTGATTTGAGTGACGACCTAGGCCGAAGATTATGGGCACAAGATTTTTTGGAATGCTCGGCAGGCTCAGGGGTTTTGGGAACCCGACCTATTGTTTCGAGTAATTACTTGGGCCGGAGATTATGTGCACATGATGTTTTGGAGCAATCGGTAGGCTCAAGGGTTTTGAGAACCTGACTTGTTGTTCCGAGTGATGACCTAGATCAAAGAATATAGGCACACGATTTTTTGGAGCGCTCGGCAGGCTCTGGGTTTTGGGAACCTAACTTGTTGCTACAAGTGACTACTTAGGCAGAAGAATATGGGCACATGATTTTTTGGAGCGTTCGGAAAGCTCAAGGGTTTTAGGAACCTAACCTATTATTCCGAGCAAGATTATCGAACTTGTATTTCTCTTCTTCAGTCGCCTTATCATTTGTTGGAATTGTGCTTTATATTGTGGGCTCCTGTTCATTAAGTTTTCACACCAAGTTACTTTGTGTCATCAAATTGAGTTAATCAGGTCATATAAGGGTGAAAATAACATATATAAGCTCAGAGACTTAGGTGTTAAAACATGATGAATTCTTTGAGAAATATCGATTTCTTAAGCTTACCTTGTCTCGATAGATCATAAACTCATCTCTATAATTATGATAAAAACTTATAAATTGCACCAAGTATAAGTTGAAAATATTTTCATAAAATGATGGGTGTGCCTCGTTAAAACCTTCAATAGGAAAAACCCAGTGGAAAAAATCCTATCAGTAGGGGGAAAAGTACACCACTCATTTTTACATCAGCATTAGAGTATGGCCTATATTTACAAACTTTTGGCCTTCATGGAATGTAAAGCACAAAAATTTGAAAGATAAAAAGTAGATAAATGGTGGTTCATCTTAGGTCGGGGTTGGGATGTCTTTGTTCCTTCAGCATTAACTCAATTATAGTACTTTCTCATATTGGTCGCATTCTGACTTCTAGAAACCAATTTTTTGAAGAGCTCGGCTATGTTGTATGATCATTTTCCCCAATTCTGTCATTACACTATAAGGTCCTTCCTAGTTTGTTGCGAGCTTCCCTTCACCAGACAATTTTCCATGAATCTTCGCTTTTCTCAACATGAGGTTCCTTGATCTGGAACTTCTTGTGTCTGACTCTGAGGTTGTACTTTCCTATTGTTCTTCATTTAGCTGTTTCTTCTGGAATATGAGCTATTTCTCGATCTTCTTCTAGCAAATCAAGCTTTATCCTTTGGTCTTCTTCATTCCTTTCTTCTTTGAAATGCATCCTTCTCATGCTTGGCTCGCTTAATTCAACCAATATCATTGCATCGGCTCTATAGGTGAGTCAGAAAAGTGATTCCTGGGTTAATGATTGCGCTATTATATGATAACTCTATAGCACTTTGGGAAGTTCCTATACCCAGTTCCCTTTAGCTTGCTCCAATCTCTTCCTAAGGCCATTCAAGATAACTTTGTTTGCTAATTCCACCTGATCGTTTTCCTAAGGATGCTTAATCAATGTGAATTATTGCCAAATTCCCAATCCTTCACATGACTCTTTGAATTTTTTGTCTGCAAATTGGGTACTATTATTTGTTATTTGCTAATTCCACCTGATCGTTTGCCTGGGGATGCTCAATCGATGTGAATCATTTCCAAATTCCTAATCCTTCACATGACTCTTTGAATCTCTTGTCTGTAAATTAGGTACCATTATTTGAGACAATTGCATAAGGCAAGCTATACCTATAGGTTTTTCTAGGTAAACTTCTCTACTTTTCTAGCTATTATCCAAGCCAGAGGTTATGCTTCTATCTACTTTGTGAAATAGTCAATGACAACTAAAAGAAACTTAAACTATCTTAGGGTGGTGGGAAAAGGTCCTAGGATGTCCATTCCCTACTGATAGAATGGCCAAGCCGAATAAGACCCATGTAGTTCCTCGAGCAGTGCTTGATGAAGTTGAGCGAACCTTTGGTACTTGTCTCATCTTTTGATATTCTCTAGGCAATCTCTCTTCATGGTGGGCCAAAAGTACCCTGCCCTTAGGATTTTCCTTCAAGGCAACCTTCCTCCCATGTATTGGCCGCAAACTCCTTCATAAACCTCTACAATTGCATACTTAGTCTGGTCGGAGCTTAAGCACTTCAACAATGGAATGTTGAATCCTCTTTTGTACAACACATCGTTCTGAATAACATAAAAACTGGCCATCCTTCTAAGCCTTTTGGCTTACTTCTCATCTTTAGGCGCCACCCCAGCTTGCAAATATCTAAGAATAGAATATTCCCAATTGTCGGCCTTTAATACGATCGTCATTATCCATTCTTCCTTTATGCTAGGCTTGCTGATTGTTTCATGAATGACCAATCTATGATTCCCTGGATCCTTGGTACTTACCAATTTTGATAGAAGGCCAACCCTAGAGTTATAGTCTCTCAATATGTGCTCCATTCTAAAACTTATGAATTTTTTCTCCATGCTTCTCACTTTTCCCAAATATTTAGCCAACTGTGAGTCTTTTGTTTAGTACTCGCCATTCACCTACTGGGCTATAAGCTATGAGTCACTCTTCACCACTAAGTTAGTCATCTCCTTAGCTAGAACCATGCCTGCTATCAAGGTTTCATACTTAACTTGATTATTGCTTGCTCGGAAGTCAAACTTCAAGGAGTGCTCTACACTACAATTCACTCAGGTGCCTCGAGAAAGAATCATGTCCCGCTTCCTTTCACATTAGAAGCTCCATCCACAAATAAGGTCCACTCATTGTTCTGTTCTACGTCAATTTCCCCAAAGAATTTCTCTAGGAAATCTATTAGTACTTGGGCCTTAACCGTTCCTCTCGGTTCATACTGGATTCTAAATTCTGACAACTTGATCGACCATGAAATCATTCTCCTACAAGCTTGAGCTTCCTTAGGATATAATGGATAGGCTGGTCCAAACGCACCATGATGAGGTGACTTTGGAAGTAAGGTCTTAAACGTCGGGTGGTTATTATGAGGGCCAATACCAACTTTACGATCTTTCAATACCGTATTTCTCCTCCTTGCAAAATTCGACTAACAAAATATATTAGATATTGATCATTCCCTCTCTCCTTTACCAATACTGAGCTGATAGCGTGATCCAAGACTGATAAGTATAAGTATAAACTTTATCCTTAGTCAGACTTGCTGAGAGTCGATGGAGATGCTAAAAATTCCTTTAACTTTTGAAAAGCTTTTTCACATTCCTCGTCCCATTGAAATTGTTTCGGCTTTTCAGGAAAAATGGGATGGCTCGATCGGCCAATTGGGACATGAATCAGGATAGTGCCACGATCCTTCAAGATAGCCTTTGCACTTCCCTGATTGAGGTTGAGCTTCTCATCTCCATAATTGCCTTGCACTTCTCGAGATTAGCCTCAATCCCTCTATTTATGAGCATAATCCTAAAAGCTTGCCAGCTTGCACACCAAAAACACATTTTTCTGGATTCAAATGCATGTTGTGAGCTCTTAACTAGTTAGAGATTTCCTTTAGATCGACAGACTGGTCACCCGACGCTAATGTTTCTACTACCATATGATCAACGTACACCTCAATTATTTTTCCTATCTGTTTTGCAAAAATTTTATGCATGAGTCTCTGGTATGTCGCTCCTGCATTCTTTAACCCAAATGGCATCATCTTGTAACATAAATTGGCTCCCTCAATTATGAATGTTGTTTTCTTTTCATCCTCTGGGTGCATCAGGATTTGATTGTACCTTGAATAGGCATCCATGAAGCTCAAAAACTAATATCCTAATGCACCATTCCCCAGATTGTCTATGCTTAGGAGTGGATATGAGTCCTTCGGGTAAGATTTATTTAAATCAATAAAATCCATACACATTCTCCATTTTCTATTCACTTTCTTTACCATCACGACATTGAAAAGCCATGTGGTGCATTTCACCTCCTGAATGAATTCTGCCTCTAAGAGTCATTTGACCTCTGACTGCATCATTTTTCACTTCTCTTCCCTGAGTCTTCGCTTCTATTGTGGAATAGGTTTTGCCTTTGGGTATATTGCTAGTTTATGGCACATGACGCTCAAGTCAATGCCTAGCATGTTAGTCAAGTCCCAAGCAAAAAGGTTAGCGTTTTCCTGCAACAATCTTGCTAACTTATCAGATTAATCGGGGGAGAAGTTTGCACCAATTTTCACCATCTAGGTTGGATTTGACTTAATCAACACCGACACCAAATCTCCTCCAGGCTAGGGTCTTGACTCCTAAAATTATTGTCTCAGGTCTAGCTACAGACTCTGTGAATATCTTGGTTTTGGTTTCTTTTTCCAACATTTTGCATCGGTCTGTGCCTCAGGGATCTTGGTTTCAGGGCATCATGGTAACATTGGCACGCCTCCACTTAGTCTGCATGAATTACTCCCATATTCTCCTCATTAATCTGAAACTTCATTGTTAAATGAGGGGTAGACATAATTACTCCTAACTTGTTCAATGATAAGCGTCCGAGGATTGCATTGTATGGTTCCTAACAACAAATGACCATGAATTTGATATTAATTTTGTTCTTCCTTGTGAAAGTTATCCATAGCTCAATATAGCCCTTGACCTTTACTTGCTCCCTTGAAAGTCTGATCAAATTGCCATTGAATGATTTTAGGTAAGACTCGAGAATTCCTAGTTTCCTGAAGGCATCTTCATATAAAATATTTGTTGAGCTTCCTTGATCGACCAACACTCTTCTTACGTCAAAACTTGCCACGGTAACAGTGATGACCATCGGATCATCCTAATTCCAATCCACTCCTTTAAAGTCTTCCTTTGTAAAGATCAACAATGGCACCTTGTTGTCAGCTCTCTGTCAGGGTTGATGTTCCATAACCATTATAGTCTTTACTGCCCTCAAGTGTTTTTTCCTTAACTTGGCTAATTCTCCCCCTCTTGCGAATCCTCCAGCTATTATGTTACTTATCCCTCTGACTCTTCCCTGGGTTATGCCTCGGTTGTTGCTTTCTTGCTGATTTTCTTGCACCTGTCTCTAGTCTTAGAGTTTTGGTTAGTCATGGTCATCTAATTTCTATTTTTTCTTCTTTCATTGCTTTTTTCCCTCCTCCTAGTCAGATGTTTATCCAGCATTCCCTTCCTTGCAAAGTCTTTTATCACATCTCTCAGGCCAAGGCAGTTGTCTATTGTATGTTCGTAAGCCTGATGAAACTCACACTATTGTGACCGATCAATGTAAGGTGGCTGAAAGGATGGTGCAAATGGAAAGCAAATTAAGCATGTGTTATAAATGTCTCTAAGAATTTATTCTCATCGGGTGGTGAGTGGTGTGAACTGATGGAATCTAGGTGGTTGATCAGTCACTGGTGGGATGTTTCATATCTAACTCCTTCTATCATTCCTTTTTGCTCCTCCTATCTGCCTTTTGGGGTGTTGATCAAGACTAATCGGCCATGATCAGTATGCTTGTGAGATCATTGTTGTCTCTCGGGCTTTGGTGGCTTCCTCGACATTGATATGCTTTGGTAATCGGGCCAAAAGGTCATCCAAGTCGATCGAGGGTCATTTTACTAGGGAGTCAGTGAAAGGACCAAGACATAGTCTTGTCAATATTGTATAGAGTGCTGCAGCTGGGTTCAAGTCTCTGATTTGTAAGGCCTCTCAATTGAATCAGGTCATGAATTCGCTTAAGGATTCTCTAGGTTCTTGTTTAAAGTTTATCAAGCTAGCTGAAGTTTTTTGGTGGGCTCAATTGGTAGCAAAATAGGTGAGGAAATAATTTGAAATCTCAGTGAAATCATTGATTGATCGGGGTGGGAGTGAGGAAAACCACTATAAAGCATATCGCTTCAAAGTGGCTAAAAAAGTTCAGCATCTAATAGGATCACTAGAGAGGATAAAAACTGTATATCTGTATATATTCCTCAATACAATTGTACATAGTTCTTTTTACAATATATAGACTTCGTGACTTCCTAACATATACAATGTATGGCAACTAATGAGTAACGTATGACAACTAATGATAATAATTTATAATAATTAAAAAAATAAATACACATAAAGGAGACGGTTACAAAGGAAATGGTTACAACACTCCCCCTCAAGCTGATAAATGGATATCTATCATTCCCAGCTTGCTAGTAAGATCTTGGAACCTCTCTGTGGTTAACCCTTTAGTCAACACGTCAGCAATTTGCAGTTCAGAGGGAATATGTGTTGTGGTTATCAACCCGCTATCTAACTTCTCCTTGATAAAGTGTTGATCTATCTCAATATGCTTTGTTCTATCATGCTGAACCGGGTTGTGAGCAATGCTAATGACAGACTTATTGTCACAGAGTAATTTCATAGGGGTTTCATACTTTATCTTCAAGTCATCTAATATAATTTTCATCCATAGCACTTCACAAATTCCTTGTGCCATAGCCCGAAATTCAACTTCTGCACTTGACCGAGCTACCACATTTTGCTTCTTACTTCTCCAAGTTACTAAGTTTCCCCCTAAAAATGTACAATAACCAGAGGTTGACCTTCTATCAATGACTGATCCTCCATAATTAGCATTTGTATATACTTCAATGGATAAACTTCCACCTTTCTTGAATAATAACCCTCTTCTAGGTGTAGTTTTAAGATAATGTAGAATTTTGTCCACGACCTGTAAGTGTCTTACCCTTGGGTCATGCATAAACTGGCTAATAACACTAACAGCATATGCCAAATCTGGTCTAGTGTGTGCTAAGTATATCAACTTCCCTACTAACTTCTGATATCGAGCTTTATCCACCTTGGGACTTTCTTCATTGTTCCTTATTCTGTGATTCTGCTCAATGGGAACACCAGTAGACTTGCAACCCAGCTTACCAGTTTCTTTGAGAAGATCAAGAACATATTTTCTTTGGGAAATAAAGATGCCTTGTTTGGAGTAGGCAACTTCAATCCTAAGGAAACACTTTAGTCTCCCAAGATCATTTATCTTAAACTCAGTTGCTAATTTTTTTCTTTAGCAACTGTCGCTTAACCAAGTCGTCCCCAGAGATAATAATGTCATCCACGTACACAAGTAGAACAGTGAGTTTACCTTCTTGTGAATGTTTAAAGAAGAGAGTATGATCACCTTGACTTTGCCTGTATCCCAAGAACACCATTGCCTTTGTAAACCTTCCAAACCATGCTCGGGGAGACTGCTTTAACTCATACAAAGCCTTTTTTAACTTGCATACCTTATGTCTTCCATTGGTGGAGTCATAACTGGGTGGAATCTCCATATAAACTTCTTCCTCCAAGTCTCCATGAAGGAATGCATTTTTAATATCAAACTGATGTTATTCCTAACCAAGGAGTGCGGCAAGAGAGAGTAGGATTCTTATAGTATTCATTTTTGCTACTGGAGCAAATGTCTCCTGATAGTCAATTCCATAAGTCTGAGTGTATCCTTTTGTGGCTAACCTTGCCTTATATCGATCTAGTGTACCATCAGACCGATATTTCAAGGTATAGATCCAACGGCACCCCACTGGTCTTTTGTTACTAGGTCTTTCAATAATCCTCCATGTTCCATTCTTCTCCAGAGCACTCATCTCCTCAGTCATGACTTGAACCCAGTTCTTATCCTTCAATGCTTCTTGTACTGATGTTGGAATTTGAATAGAATTAAGGGATGAATAAAACTCTTGTGCTGCAAGGAAATATTTTTGGAGGAAACAAATTGAGAAATAGGGTATCGAGTACACGATCTTTTCCCTTTTCTCAAGGCAATGGGCAAGTCATCTGGGTCAGGATCACAATTATCCAAAGGAATATTGAAAGTATTGGGGTCAGAAATATGGGAAACTATACCTTCAGTACTTACCATAGGTTCAGACAACGAGAGTTGCTGTTGAGCTAGATCGGGTTCATGTCTCCTCTTATACACCAGTTTCGGTGTGCCAGCCTTGGTCTTAACCTTAACTGGTTCAGGTGGGGTACCAGAAGAGGATGCTAACTCCTTTGGACTAGGAGAGATAGGGTCTAGGAAAGATTTGGACCCAGGCAGCAAAGGAACGAAAGGCTCTGGAAAAAAAGACTCAGAGGGCTCAGCTTCTAGAAAGCTCTCCCCCTGAAGCTGAGTACGAGAAAAATAAGACTCGGCTTCATGAAAAGTGACATCCATGGAGACAAAGAAATGATGACTCGAAGGATGATAGCATTTATACCCTTTTTTTGTCAGGAGCATAACCTAGGAAGACATACTTGATAGCACAAGGATAAAGTTTACTGCGATGCTGCCGATGGACATGTACGATGGCCACACAGCTAAAAACACGAGGCTGGATACTCTGCATAATAGGAACAGAAGGAAAAAAATAATGACATGAGTTGAGCAGGACTTTCATTACCAAGGACACGAGATGGTAATCGATTTATCAGATAAGCAGCAGTTAAAACAGCTTCCCCCCAATATGAATGTGGAACAGATATTTGGAAAAGTAGTGCCTTGGTTATTTCAAGTAAGTGACGATTTTTTCTCCCGGCAATCCCATTTTGCTAAGGAGTATCAACACATGTCAGCTCATGAACAATACCATGCTCTTTAAGAAAGTTAGAAAGTGTTTGGTTGACATACTCCCTACCATTATTAGAGCGCAGTCATTTTATGGATTTTCCAAATTGGGTCTGAACCATACGATAAAATTGAACGAATAATTTTGACACTTCAGATTTGTCTTTCATAAGGAAAAGCCAAGTTGTACGAGTGCAATCATCAATAAACGAAACAAACCATTTGGCCCCAGAAATATTAGAAACAGATGCAGGTCCCCAAACATCGGAATGGATAAGAGTAAAAGGCTCAACAGTTTTCTTAATGCTAGGAGGAAAAGATACACGATGATGTTTAGCAAACTCACAGACATCACAATGAAAAGACTCCACTGACTCTTTTAAAAATAAAGATGGAAACATAGACTTAAGTAGAGAGAAATGAGGATATCCAAGACGCCTGTGTTGGAATCAAATCTCAGGGCAAGATTGATGACATGAAAGTAGCAACCTCTGACTGGAGCCACCTGGACCATTGAGGAGACGATACAACCCTCCTCGTTCTTCAGCAACTCCAATCGTCCTCCCCGTAGCAAGATCCTGAAAGACACAATGATAATGAAAAAATGTTACTGCACAATTTAAATCCTTGGTAAGTTTATGAACAGATATAAGATTAGTGGATAATTTAGGAATATGAAGAACATTGGTTAAGTGGATGGAGGAGGTGAGGTTAATATTACCATAGCCAGTGACTGAGGTGTGTGAGCCATCAGCCACAGCGATGGTAAGGATACCAAAAAGTGGTTTATAAGACAACAAATGTAAGGAAGAAAAAATCATATGATCAGTAGCACTAGAGTCAACAACCCATGATTCTTCAGAAGCAGTACTAGAAGCATTAAAGGATTGAAAACATAAATTCTTACCAATCATGGCTAGAGAACAAGTACCCGAAGGCTTACTGAGAGAGTCAATAAGAGACCGTAAGCGCTCCAGTTCATCCTGACTGAGAGCAGGAACTGTATCTGTCACATGTGAGACTTCATTTGAGGCCATCAGATTGGCCTGCCCACGTTGAATACCTTTGAATCCACCTGTACACCGAAGAACCTGGTCTTTCCCTTGGAGATTAAAATAGGTTTCCTTAGTGTGACCAAATTTCTTACAGTGAGTACACCAGCGGCTGTCTTTGTTAAGTCTAGAAGAAGAGGAAGAGGAAGAGCCAAGTTTAGGAGGCTTGCCCATGATCAAGGCTGACCCATTAGAGGGTTTATCATCAAGCATAACAGCCTGTCTACTCTCCTCTCCACGAACAATATAGAAAACCTCAGAAAGAGAGAGAAGTTTTTCCTTACCTAGAATCTGAACTCTGATAGGGTCATATTCTGAGCTCAACCAGAGAGGAACTCAAAGATGCGATCTCGTTCAACGAAACTGGCCAAAGTGGAAGCATCGTTACTGCACTCCATTGTCAGATTCTGATACTGATCCAACTCAATCCATAACCCATTAAGGATCCCATAGTAGTCTGTGACTGATAAAGCCCCCTGCTTAGTGGAAAAAATATTGGTTTTCAACTCATAGCATGTAGCTATGTCTTGCTTCATGTAATATGTCTAACGAAGGTTGTCCCAAATGTCTCGGGCAGTAGGCAAGAACATACAATTTCTACTAACCTCTGGTGTCATAGAATTCCATAACCATGTCATAATGAGAGAGTCCTCATTATCCCATTCTTCAAATGTTAGATCAGTCTTACTAGGGGCTGTACCTTCGATGTGACTTAATTTTTGATGACCTTTGAGGGTGGTATGAACAACTTGAGCCCACTGTAAATAGTTCTTGCCTGTTAGACGATAGGTAGGATGGAAAACAGGTAGGTCATTGGGATTAAGAGGCGTGGTGATGTAGGGAGTGGTTTTCTGGGTGGTGGTGGAGGTGATGGTGGTCTCGGTGTCTGACATGGTGGTCTAGGGTCACTGTTTGGCTGATAGGATGAGGAAGAGGATGTTGTTTGGCTTGTAACAGGAGTAACGGGTTGCTGTTTGGGCAAGGTGATGACAGAATCTAGTAAGGAAAGATGAGACGAGTCAGAGGAGATAAACCACGTCGGGAACGAAGGTCGGACGCGCCGCCACACACGACTAGACTGGCGAAGCGTGGGAGGCTACGCGTGAGAGCGCGTGGGAGGGCTTT
Source organism: Ormosia semicastrata (assembly GCA_029884595.1). Taxonomy (NCBI): domain Eukaryota; kingdom Viridiplantae; phylum Streptophyta; class Magnoliopsida; order Fabales; family Fabaceae; genus Ormosia; species Ormosia semicastrata. The sequence goes on from JAQQTO010000059.1 coordinate 10,651,042, forward strand.
CGGTGGTAGGCCAGAATAGGGACGACGATCCGTCCAGTAAGGTCACCGGAGTGAATGGCGGCGGTGACTGACGGCGGACGGTGGTGGCAGTGGCGTTGGGCGCGATTAAGGCGCAAAAAAAGGCCAAGGAAACCAGCCGCGATGAAGGTGAAGGCAGCTGCGATGAAGGCAAGCTAGCCTAGGGTTGAATGCGGAAGCAGAGTCTCCCAGATTGGGAGCTCTGATACCAACTAGAGAGGATAAAAATTGTATATCTGTATATATTCTTCAATACAATTGTACATAGTTCTTTTTACAATATATAGACTTTGTGACTTCCTAACATATACACTGTATGGCAACTAATGAGTAACGTATGGCAACTAATGATAATAATTTACAATAATTGAAAAAATAAATACACATAAAGGAGACGATTACAAAGGAGACGGTTACAACAGGATCCAACTCTCCTGCCAATAGCTTTGCAAAATTAAAAGCCTTCAAGTGTTCCTGTGGGTCGATCATTCCGTCATAGATGTCTATTGCGGCAAGAGGACGAAAATTTCTTAGCAAAGGCATAAACATGATGAACTCAAAGAAAGGATGTCCTAAGTTAATCTGGGTTAATGGTGGTGGTGGTGGTATCATACTGTTGAGGCTCGAAATTGTTGTTTGGGAATTTTATGGTTGGGTGGAGTCTCCTTGGTTTGTCTCACTTCCTTCCTCCTAACGGATATACTGATTTTCTTGATGATTGAACCAATTCTCCAACTGTTGTAAGTGCTGCCTAAGCCATTGCATCTCCTGAGCAGCGTTTTCCTCATTGATATTCTCCTCTCCATTCTTGCTACTAGGACCTGGCCGATTGTTTTCCATCTTAAGGCTGGTTGTGGTGGTGTTTTTGACGTCATTGGTGGCACGACTTCTGGTTACAACCATGAGTACTTTGGTGTGTTTTTGGAGTGATAGTTTGTGTTTGGGGATCCTAGGTATAGAAAGAAAAGGAGAAAGTAGTAAACCATTTTACTAGATTCCCACAAATGGCGCCAATGTTCCATCCTTTCTCTCGAATGGTGAATGGGAGGGTGGCTGGACTCGTCAGTGAGCCTCTAGATGGGTCAGACCCATCGGAGTTGAGATACCTATAAGCACTCTGACACTCAAGTCAAGAAGTGAATGAGAAAATAAAGCAAAGATGCAATTGAGAGAAAGAAAGAAAAGAACCATTTTGCTAAATGGACAATGCCTATTTATAGTAGGGGGCAGGGGTACGTACTATGCCCCTGTAATGTAAGGCCAATAATTGGAAGAAAAACTCTTCATAAGGATTATGACATATGTCCATATCGTTACAAGATATTTTAGTAGATATTTTGATGCCCGAGTATGAAGGCTTGACTTTAGTCGAGTTATGGTTAGAGTCTCGGATTCGGATCATGTTGGTAACCAATGGATTTTGTTGAGTCAAGTATTGTTGGGATGGGTCGAGTTGTGTCTTGAGAAACGGATCACCACGATCCTTACAGTTGTTGGGAGTGGGGTTGGAATTGGGTTTGGCTTGAGTACTCTAGTACGATCCAGTCCTTTACTTTTTTGTAAGGCTAACTGGCTAAGGGCCCTTAATTTGTTGTGGACAATATTTTAAGGATGGGACAGAAACATAAAACGAACTTGTTCTGCCATTTGAAGTGCAAATTAATTTTTCTTTTTCCAGAAAACGATCTGCACTTAAATTAAGCTGCTGCTGAAAGATGGTCAACTGCTTATCCTTGAGCCATGAAATGGTAGAAAGTTGTGACAGTTCTCTTAAAATTTGAGTGTAGAAGAATGAGAAGGTAGGGGAGACATTAATGACATGGAATGTAACAGATAAGCGGGTCTGGACACAATCCATTAAAGGGGAATTTGAGATGTAGAGGAAGGAGCTTTTGGGGAGAATTGCACTTGATTTTGATTGAAGGCATCTAGGTTTGGAATTGCACATGCTTCTGTTTGTCTTTAGAGACTTCTCTAACCACTGATATAATTGCATTTTACATCAATAAGCAAATCTGTTGGAGGTTGAGTGAAACTGGAAAGCTTACAAGGTATCGTTGATATATCCAACACGAAACTATAAATAAACTACCGTATCACATGCACATGTTTTCGTAAAATTCTTGTTTAACGCCCCGCCCCGCCCCCGCAAAAAAAAATATAAAGGAAAAAAAAATCACTTGTTTGTCCAGTAGTGTTATTACATATTCACCAGTAGGGGTGTAAGTGGGTGGTTTGGTTTAGTTTTTGAGGGAAAATAAATCCGAACCAATCAAAATCAATTGGTTTGGTTTGGTTCGGTTTTCGTATTTTTTGATAGCCAAATCCGAACCGAACTGAACCGAACATCTATGGATTGGTTTGGTTCGGGTGATCGGGTTGATCATTTTTTTAATACAAAAATTAACTAAATAATTCCACAAAATAAATTAATGAAAATTTTTCTAGAAATAGAATCAATCTTATTAATTTGAACACTAATAATTATTTCATATTTTAGAATGTATTAAAAGGTTCATAAAGAGGAAACAAAGAAACATATTGATATTTGTATTAAGAAATTAATTTGAATAAGTTAAAAAAAATTCAAGAGAGATTTAACTTGACAAGTTGTATACTACTACTATTCAATTAAGAGAAAGTTTGAGGCTACTAACCTGGAGGTATATATGTAACCAATTGAACCCCTAATGACATGAGTGAAGCTAATTTTGATTATTGAACTTTGGAATCTACGAATTTAAAGTCTTTGTCATATTTTCATCCAAGATAATGTTGTTAGGCTTCAAATCACAATGCACAATAAGAACTTCACTATTTGTCTTTAGTAATCCAATGCACTCTAACATCAATATCTATATATAATTTGCATGCTTTTCTTTTTAATCCAATCTTCCAAGCTCCCATTACTTAAGTACTCATAAACTAGAGCTAGAAATTCATTTTTTTTAAAGTTAATACTAGAGCATTTAAAGTCAATTCATCGTTTCCAAACTTCCAAGTTTAGATGATATTATTGCTATTACTTTCACTTTTCTGTTCTTTATGTATAGTAGCAAGCAAATTGTTACAAGGTATCGTAATGTGATATATCCAACACGAAATGCAAAATACAAGCAAAGTTTTTTAAACTACCTTTTGGAAAACTCACCATTAGGAATGGTTCCTTCTAAATCATTATGACATGTAAATTTTGAAGTAGGAATGGATCCAGAGAGTTGGTTGAAGGAAAGATCGAAAGTTTTCAAGTCTCTCACCTCTCCAAGAGTTTTTAGAATAGCCCCGCCCCCCCCCGAAAAAAAAATTTTAGCAGAGGAGTTTTAGCCTTCTATGTTGAACAAAAAAAAAGTCGAGAAAGTATTACAAAAAATAAAGAAAAATAAGTCAAAAAATGTTGTAACATAAATTTTTTTTAAATATAAAATATATAAATATATGGTTTGGTTTGTTCGGGTTGGTTCGGTTTTAAAATTTTAAATCGAGAACCGAACCAATTAAACTTTAATTGGTTTGGATTTTATCCGAACTAATCAATATATTCAAACCAAACCGAACCATTGATTCGATTTGGATTAATCATATTGGTCGATTATCCGAACCAATTTACACCCCTATTCACCAAAGAGTTCCCCCCCCCCCCCCCCTCACCCAAAAAAAAAGAGCAAAAAATCACTTGTTTGGCCAGTAATGTTACTCACCATTAGGATTGTTAAATACTTAATTTAACCCATTTGACATAAGCAAACCCACCAAATTTCATTTGCTTGGTTAGCTCGTTTAGCTTTTCACCAGTCCCCAACCAAAACAAAAAAAAAAAAAAAAAAAAAGTCCTAAGGGCTAGTTTGGTGTGTGCATAAAAATGAGTAAAAGAAAAATATTCAGGGGTGAGTTTTATGATGAGAAATTGTACGTAAGACTCAATTTTCACCCCAAATTTTAAAAGGAAGAAATCCTCTTTACCTTACATTGGAAAGCAAATTCTATTTAAAACTCAACTGGAACTCAATGTATTGGTGTACTCATACAAGCTCAAAGATTTTTTTTTCCCTTGGCTCTTCGGGCAGCTCATAATGATAAATTGATAAATATTATAAGACATGCAATTATTGAGCTGATGGCAGGTCAAGTTTATAACAGGTTGGAGCTTTTTACTTTTTTTAATATATATATTAAAGAGTTATTACCATTACTTGAACTTATGAGTCTATTGACATTGAAAAATGCTAAGTATACATCTCTCGCATCTGCTTAAGTGGCAGAATCCAAGCGTATGCGTGCAAAAAGCAGGGCGGCCTCAGTTGTAATTAAATGGTGAAAACTGCATAAATATAAGCTTATGTGTGTGCAAGTGTGTGTAGGTGGACAATAGGCCGGAGCTCTGTTACTATATAGGCACAGGCCCAAACTCACAATGGGGCTCCCAATCAGGCTCTATACGGCCCACACTCAAGCAAATAAGCAATCCTTCATAACTGGCCGTAGCCTCAGAACAGAACAGTTACCTGGAAAAGTCATTACTAAGTGCTAACATTCAAGATTGAAACAAAACACGGTGGTAAGTTGAATTATGTCTAAACACTGAGAATAGACATGGTGTGACAAACTACCAATGAACATGAGATTCCAGAAATTAGATATCAAATGTAATTAAAATCCTCGCCAAAGAATTGAAGTTGCAAAGCAAATAGAAATTATAGAGAAGCTAAGTTTCAATTACGCCTGTTTGATGACAGAACAGCATAGGAGAGACAATAAAAGAGAAAGAAAACAAGAAACATCACACAGACTAAGAATTTGTATCATACGAATAAGAGACAGTTTCAATTGTTTTCATCTTCAGCAATTGATTCAAAATGAAATTTTTTGAGAGACTTAAGAAAACCAGTGAGAATAAGGACTACCAATGTATAGATCTACCCATGTACCCATCAATCACTCATTAAATGATAACCTAAACAAAGACTTGTTTGGTAACCCAACAAAGCAAAATTGGCCACTCCTGGTTACCTAATTCAGTCAATAAGGAATGGCATGATATTTACAGACATGTTCATGGTTTACTCAATTTTACTTTTGTTTTTTACACCATCTACATACATTTGGTTTATGGTATACTTTGTTTTATATCTTCTCCGCTTTGTCCTCCTCCCAAAACCTAAACCTATGTATAGGTTGTTTTCAACTCAGACCTACCTAGTTAACTAAAAAATTTACCCAAGACTTCAAATGCTCGAGTACTTCAACATTTGATCACAACAGAGACAGAAATGAAACATATTAGGGAGAAATGTAGTAACATACTGACTTTATTCAACAATAATATATCATGATATATAGGTCAAATGTAAAACTGTGTTGTGAATTGATGCTATTGATGTATACACAACTTCAAGAAGCTGTTAGGAAAAGGAACAAGGTTTTCAAGCTTACATATAGGTTGTTCAACACGTGTGATACACAACTAGTCCTCTAAGACTGGCTGCCGCTCAAGCTCAGATAGAAATTCTGCCAAAGAGGTTGTAGTGATATTAGAAACCTCAGAATCACCCTTACACTGTAGCAACTGTTCACGAAGACTCCGAACAAGCTCATTAAGTCTTTGAATATTCTTCTCTTGAGAGAATAATCTGCACAGATGCGAGATAACACCAAGAAGCTTAAGTATTTTCGATATTTAAATCCCTAAAAGAAGGCACAATTGTTTAATACCATTACAATATGCTCATATGAATATTATATTTAAAAGAAGAGAATACAAATGATGATTGAGGACCAATAGACGTATAAGACAGCACAACAAATAGATAAGACGCTGGAAAAGTATTATATATATATATATATATATATATTATAGAAAAAGAAATATTATTAGATAAGAAGGGAAAATACAAGGTAAACTAAACATATACTGAAAAGAAATATGTTTTTTTTTTTTATAGAAAGCATATTATTAGATAACAAAAAATTTAAACTGCCAAACAAAAGGTAAACTATATGACACAGAATTGCATATAGTTTCAGTATTGGGTCGAGAGTTTGGATGACAAATACTAGAAAAAGGAAACATAAATACATGTGTGCATAAAAAAAGTGAAGAATTCAAAAATTTATTTTCAAAAATAGAAAAGTGATAGGAGAGTAAAAGTTAGAGAAGAAAAAGGAGAAAGATAAGGGAAGTGGAGAGAGAACATCATAAATGGAGAAAAAATAAGGGAAAAATAACGAAAGTAGATAGAAAATATCATGAGTTTAATCATGTGTGGTTTTTTTCAAATCATCAGTGGTGAAATGACATATCCATGTTTAATTCAAAACTAATTAGAAGATAGTAACATGAAAGGGTTAAGGTTTATTTTGGAATTTTGTCATAGTATGAAGATGGAAAACTTCTTTAGTGGTGTTTGGATAAAGAATTTTAAGGGAATGTATTTTTTGGAGGAATTTAAAATGACTTATTCTACAATGCTTTGTTTGGATATTTAAAGCAAGTATTTTAAAAATTCTCGATCATTTTTATTGGGTATTTTAATCTTCAAAATCGTGAATTTGAAATTCTGTCTGTGGTGGTGGAATTTCGAAAATTCTTGGGTTTTTCTTCTTCAACAGATTGTTCTCATCTCGCTGTGGCTCTGTGCTTCTCTCTCTCCTGCTGAGAGCAAAGGAGCTCTTCATGCTCATTTACCTTATGGCTTGTGATTTTCCTTTTTCCGGGTTTCACTTCTCTATTTGTTTCGATTGATTCTTGTCGGAGAGTTTTGTTTTCTAGCATGGGAATAGAAGGTCAGATTTCGTTTGGGTGCTGAGAAAATAGTAGAAAAGAAGACATCATCACCGTTCCTCTTCCTTTGGTCAAATTTTCACCATCTTTCAACACGTTCTATAGCCACCAAATCAAGTTTTCCATGGACATAGCACCTCAATTGTGCGTTCTTTACTAAATTTGTAGTTGTCGCACACTGTAACTCAGCAAATCTTCATTTTCTTTTGCTGTAGTTGGTCATAGAGCAATAGCTATGGTGGAATCAGAAGATGGGAATAGCTCATGAAATTCTAATTTACCATATCCAAACAAGAATTTTATAAATGATGGGGATTGAATTGCTGCAATTCAATTCCACAGTAATTCAAATTTCATGAAATTTTGAAATTCTCTATCCAAACCAAGGGTTAGAGTTCTCTTTAGTAATGATGTAGGGGAAGGAGTCTAGATAGGATTCTACTAAGAATAGAGAGGGATTGAGAGAAGAATGAGTTAACACAGCCAATGGCTGGTTCTTCAGGTGTAGCAAACCAGGAAAAGAAGAAGATTCTTCTTGATAATTCTAAGTTTAATATTCAAATAAAACGATCTGTCATACAAAGGCTGAGGGCTAGCTTTTATAGTGCAAGCAAAGACCTCTCAGACTACATGACCTTTCAGCCTAAGTTCTTAGGAATTCCAAATTACAATTATTAAACTACAACTTCCTAGGAACAACTTACTAGAAAGCACGTTACAAGAAAACAACTCCCAAAATGTAATCTTTGACACTTACTGCTAACCCAAGCCCATTAGGAATCCTTAGAACTTACAAATAAGATGCTAGAACTCTTAAATAACATAAGTCTAACCTGAAATACTATGCATAACCATAAAATATGAAAATTAATTAAAACGTCCTTGGAAATTATTTACTTTTCTCAGCCCCTGCATCAATTCCCTCGAGGTGAACAGAAACTTGGCTCTGACAAGAAAACTTTGATGTATTGGTCATAAACAGTAGAATCAATCCTATGAGAAAGACTTAGGTAAACCTTCTCTACCCAGTTGTGTAGACTAAACCAATCAGCACTTGAATAATTATATAGATCTTTGTGCCACACAATTATTTTACACTAAAAGTGACAATGTGTCACTTATTAATTGGTTTAGTCCACACAACTTGTGTAGACAATGTCTGTCAAAATTAGAAGAATATGAAAACTGTATATTTCTGCTTAAACTGAATGTTTACAATGAGATAATATATATAAGGAGCTGTACATTAAACTAAGCCCTAAAAAACAAGCTAATCAAGCCTAGAAAATAAGCAACAATAAAGTACTAAAAACAATGTCCACAAAAACGTGAAAACGTAGGAACACGAGACCACCGTCCACTGTCCATTCAAGGCTACCATCCATTGTCCATCAAGGAGGCCACCGTCCACCATCCACCAACTTTCCTAAACTAACAACACAGTTTTCTACACACCCCCTCAAGCTAGTGAATATGCATTCTCCATTCTCAACTTAGATACAATTGTCTGAAATACTGGACTGCTCAACCCTTTGGTGAGTACATAAGCAAGCTGACCTTGTGTAGACACATAGGGTGTAGAGATTAAACCACTCTCCAGTTTTTCTTTGATAAAATGTTTGTCAGCCTCAATATGTTTTGTTCGATCATGTTGTACTGGATTATGAGCTATGCTGATTGCAGACCTATTATCACAGTAAAGTCTCATTGATTCATCCCACTTGATCTTCAAATCTTCAAGAATAATCCTTAACTATAGTAGTTCACACACACCTTGTGCCATAACTCTCAATTCTACAATTCTACCTCCGCACTAGATTGTGCTACCACATTTTGTTTTTTACTCCTCTATGTCACCAAATTTCCTCCAAGAAAAATGCAATATCCTATGGTTGATCTTCTGTCCATTGGTGATCCAACATAGTCAGCATCAGTGTATGCCTCAAGTACCTCACCTCCATTTCTCTTAAATAAAATGTCTTTTCCTGGTGTTCCCTTAAGATACTATAATACTCGATATGCTGCCAGCAAATGAGATTCTTTCGGACTGTACATGAATTGGCTAATCACACTTACTGCATATGCTATGTCTGGTCCTATGTGGGATAGATAAATAAGTTTTCCCACTAGACGCTGATACATTTCTCTGTCAACTGCAGCGTCTTCCTCTACTTGCCCAAGTTTCATATTAGGATTCATAGGGGTCCTTGCTAGTTTGCTTGCTGTCTGTCCTGTTTCTTTTAAGAGATCTATAACATACTTTTGTTGAGAGATAAATATACCCTGCCTAGAATGAGCAACCTTAATTCCAAGAAATTATTTCAACCTTCCTAATGTTTTAATTTCCAGCTCCTTAGCTAAGCATTGACTCAGAATCTGTTTCTCCTTAGCATCATCTCCTGTCACTATTATGTCATCAACATACACCAAGAGAGCTGTAACTCCCCCTGAAGGAGAGTGTTTAATAAACAGTGTATGATCCCCTTGGCTTTGTACCCCATAGCCAACATAATTCTAGCAAACCTTCAAAATCATGCTCGTGGTGACTACTTGAGGTCATACAAAGCCTTTTTCAACATACACACAATATTATTATGCAAATTCTTCCCATATCCCGATGGAACCTCCATGTAGATTTCTTCTTCTAGATCTCCATGCAAGAAAGTGTTCTTGACATCAAACTACTATAAATCCCAACCATAATTAGCTGCCAATGCCAATAATACTCGAACTGTGTTCATCTTTGCAACTGGTGCAAAAGTCTCCTGGTAATCAATTCCATAAGTTTAGGTATATACCCTTTGGCTACCATTTGTGCCTTATACCTCTCTATAGACCCATCTGCTCTATATTTCATAGTATACACCCATTTACAGCCCACAACTTTCTTACTTGTCAGTAACTGCACTAGCTCTCAGGTTTTATTTTTTTCCAATGCCTCCATCTCCTTATTCATAGCTTGTTTCCATTTTTCATTGGACAAAGCCTCAAGTAGGGTGGTAGGGATGGTAATGGTATTTAGGCTCACAAGGAAGACTTTATAGGAAGGTGAGAATTTCTCAAAGGATAAGAAGTGTGCAAGCGGGTATAGTGGCCATTTTGTGCACTCTCTAGTTCCTTTTCTAATGGTTAAAGGCAGATTTTGGTCATCACTATCCACATTAAATTCAGTTTCATCTTGCAATGCAAGGTTAGAAACTATTACCTCATTCAAAGGCTCTGAGTTGGACTCTTAGGCTTGCACAGGTTCAAGAACACCCATCTTCCTTCTTGTAAATACCTTGCCTTTGCCATACCTCACATTCTCAAGAGCAGACTCTGCTACCAAGTCAAGAATGGTTTTGGACATAGGTTGTACAGGATCAAGAATGGTTTCGGGCACAGGTTTAGCAGTGATTTCAGGAGGAGGATTAGGGTCAAGAAGGTCAAGAGAAGGCCCGTTAGACACGGGAAGTAAGGACAAATCAAGCAGCTTCCCTTGTTGACTTCTCCCCTTGAAGATAAGGGTAAAATAAGGCTCTTCTTCATTAAATGTAACATCCATGGAGACAGAATTTTTCGGATGGAGGGTGATAACACTTGTACCCTTTCTGAGTCAAAGAATAGCCCATAGAGACACATTTTAGAGCCCGCGAATCAAGTTTCACCCTATTTGACTATGAACATGAACAAAGGACACACATCCAAAAATCTTAGGGACAAGATTATTGAATCGAAAATATGATGAATGCTTAAGGAAAAACTCCTTAACAGTTGTATATTTATATTAAAGTCAATCTACACTAAAAAGGAAACAAAACAATCAGCTCCTAATTACAAATCCTAATTATATACAATCTAATTATATACAATCCCTGATTTATAGGGATACATAATCTCAACACTCCCCCTCAAGCTGGAGCATACTAATCATATGCACCAAGCTTGCTACAAATATACTGAATTCGAGAACCACAGAGAGACTTTGTGAAGATGTCAGTCAATTGATCACTTGAGTTAACAAATTCAGTGATAATCTCCTTGGAAAGCACCTTCTCTCGGATAAAGTAACAATCAATTTCTATATGCTTTGTTCTCTCATGAAAGACCGGATTTGATGCTATGTGTAAGGCAGCTTGATTATCACAGTATAACTTCATCTGTTCAATACTTCCAAACTTCAATTCTTGAAGCAATTGTTTCACCCAAATTAGCTCACAAGTAGCTACTGCCATAGTTCGATATTTAGCCTCTGCACTAAATCGAGCAACAACATTTTGCTTCTTACTCTTCCAGGACACTAAAATGCCACTAACAAATACACAATACCCTGAAGTAGACCGCCGATCAATAGGTGAACCAGCCCAGTCTGCATCAAAGTATCCTACAATTTCCCTTTATCTTCATACAACAACCCTTGTCCTAGGGCCTTCTTAATATACCTAAAAATTTGCATATCAGCATCCCAATGACCATTATGTAGAGACTGCATAAATTGACTTACCACACTTATCGGAAAAGAAATATCAGGTTTGGTAATAGTGAGACAGTTCAGCTTCCCTACAAGCCTTCGGTATCTACCAGGGTCTGGATAAGGTTCTCCTTGATCTGGTAATAGTTTGTTGTTAGGGTCCATAGGACTGTCAATGGGTTTACAATTCAGCATACCAGTTTCTTTCATTATATCTAAAGCATACTTCCTTTGTGAGACAGCAATACCACTCCTAGATTGAGCCACCTCAATACCAAGAAAGTATTTGAGTTTACCCAAATCCTTAGTCTGAAAGTGACTACACAGATGTTCCTTCAACTGAGATATCTTCTCATTATCATTGCCGGTAATAACTATATCATTCACATAAACTACCAAATAAATACATCGGCCAGGTGAAGAATATTGATAAAAGAACGAATGATCAGCTTCACTTTGTGTCATACCAAACTTCTGAACAACAATACTGAACTTCCCGAACCATGCTCGTGGGGACTGTTTTAGCCCATAGAGAGATCGTCGTAACTTGCACACTAATCTTGACTCCCCCTGAGCAACAAAACCAGGTGGTTGCTCCATATAGATTTCTTCTTCAATGTCACCATGAAGAAAGGCATTTTTAATGTCCAACTGATATAATGACCAACGACAGATGGCTGCCATGGCTAGAAATAGGCGAACAGAGGCAATTTTAGCAACCGGAGAGAAGGTATCACTGTAATCAAGATCATATATCTGAGTATAGCCATTGGCAACAAGCCGGGCTTTAAGACGATCAATGTTACCATCCACCCCAACTTTGACAGCATACACCCATCGACAACCAACAATAGTTTTCCTAGGAGGGAGAGGGATTAAGTCCCACGTACCACTGTGCTCAAGGGCAAGCATCTCATCAATCATGGCCTGCCTCCAACCTAGATGACCGAGTGCCTCACTGGTATTTTTAGGAATTGAAACAGAGGACAAAGAAGACACAAGAGCATAATATGATGGAGATAAACGATGAAAACTCAAGAAATTATAGATTGGATGAGGATTTTGAGTAGATCGAGTACCTTTTTGAAAAGCAATAGGAAGATCAATGACAGACTCAGAGAGGTCCGTAGCAGGTGGAGGCGTTGGAGTAGGACATGATTTAGTAGGATGCGCGGCTATCTCGAGTGCAGGAATGATATCTCGTGGTCGACGTTGATAGGTAATGAAGGGACGCTAAGGTGGATCTGGGCAAGGCACCTCAAACAAAGCTGCTAAAGACTCTAAAGTATCTGCTGATGGTTCCTGCAAAGGAGACAAAGGTGGACCAAAATAGGGAACAGGTAAAACCTCAGATACCACATTTGGTTCAACTGAAGAGGTAAAATATAATGTTTCTTCAAAGAAAGTAACATCAACAGACATATACCAATGATGAGTGACAGGAGAATAACAACGATATCCTTTTTGTAACCTGGAATACCCAAGAAAGACACATTTAATAACACGAACAGATAGCTTAACTTGACCAGGGGAAAGATCATAAACAAAATAAGTACATCCAAAGACATGGGGAGGAACATGATATAAGCGGCCCTTGGGAAATAGAATTGAATAAGGAATCTGGTTCTATAGGATAGAAGATGGCATACGATTAATCAAATAACATGCAGTTTAAACAGCATCATCCCAAAATTGTAAAGGCGTACTGGCATGTAATAATAGAGTTCGAGCAGTTTCAATAAGATGACGATTTTTTCTTTCTGCTACTCCATTTTGTTGGGGTATATGGGACCATGTTGATTGATGTAAGATACCATGAGATGACATAAAAGATGAAAAAGCAGTTGAAAAGTATTCCTTTGCATTGTCACTTCGGAGTATCTTAATCGTTTTGCCAAATTGAGTTTGAATTTCAGTACAGAAAGATTTAAATATAGAAAATAACTCAGAACGATCTTTCATTAAAAACAATCAAGTACAAAGAGAGAAGTCATCAATGAAAGTAACACAATACCTAAAACCTGAAGAGGTAGACACACAACTTGGACCCACACATCAGAATGAATAAGAGAAAAAATAGACTTAGTTTGACTTTGGACCTGACTTGGAAAAGAAGCTTGAACATGCTTCCCAAATTGACACGACTCACAATTTAAAGACTCTAACTTTGTAAGACTAGGAACCATCTTCTGGAGTTTTGACACACTGGGATGACCGAGGTGTTGGTGGAGAAGACTTGGAGACTCAGTTGCAGCACAAACCACGGGTGGAAATGACTCGAGATAGTAAAGTCCATGTGCTTCATGCCCTACGCCAATCGTCTGTCCCGTACCACGGTCCTGGATAACAAAGGAATTAGAATCAAAAGTTACTGAACAGTTAAGAAAACGAGTAAGTTGACTCACAGAAAATAAATTAAAAGGACATCCACGCATTAACAAGACGGATTTTAAAGATACAGATGCAGTAGGTAAAACACAACCAATACCTTTGGCAGTGACCTTTGAGCCATCTACCAAGGTGACAAAGTGTGGAAAATTAGGTACAGAGAGAGAAGTAAAAAGGGATCGATTACCAGCTACATGATCGGAAGCACCCGAATCAATTATCCAAGGACTTGGAATATTACCAGTATGAGAGATATAAACTGTAGGATTACCCATATAAGCAACTGTGGTAGTGGAGGACTGAGTTTGCTTGACTGCCTTCAATTGGAGATACTCCTAGAACTCGGTTTCAGAAAGTGTAATGGGCTATTTTCTAGATAAAAATTCAAACTTTTTCTCCTCTTCATGACCCGAGTCAAATTTAGTGACATTGATAGTTCTCTCTAGGAACCCATGAATAGAATAGCATGTGTCCTGAGTATAGCATGTCCTCTTACAATAAGAGCATTGAAGACGACCTCCACGACCCCCTCAACCGCCTTTACCCCCACGACCCCCACATCCACCACGAGACCCTAAAGTGGTCAACATGGCTGACGCTTCGGTTATGTTTGAGGGGGAGCCAAAGACTGATTTAGGGGAAGGAACTCTCAGAAGACGAATGATCAAATTCTCTATTGTGGGAACCTTTTGGCCAGTTAAAATCTGGTCGCGGACATGCTCAAAATCTGGGTGCATGGCACGTAAAACCAACACCACATACAGGTTATCCAGCTTGTTGAACAAACTCTTATGATCATCAGCCTGCAAAAACATGTTCAACTCCTCAACCGCAGCCTGCGCCTGAGTGACAAAGGCCGTCATGCCATGATCGGACTGCTTAAGAGAGGCCAACTTTTAAGCTGAGTCATACAGGCGTTGTATATCTTTAGCAAACACATTACGAGTCTTATTCTAGAAAGTAAAACAAGTTTTAAAAGTTTTGAAATTAGCCAAAATAGTTGGCTCCACAAATTGCCATAGTAAAGCACACAATTGATAATCAAATTTCTCCCACTGACTCTTATGTTCTGGGGAAATATCAAAGGCTGATTTCTCCAAATGATCAACAAGTCCCTGACCTAAAAACCAAAGTTCCACAGAAGCTGACCAAGCCAAATAATTCTTACCATATAGCTTTTCCGACATGATTGTGGGTGAACCGGAAAAAGCATATGTAATAGGAATATTACCGAAGGAGCCTTTTGTACCAGAAGGAGACTGTGAATGACTTGGAGCAGGTATTTCAGATTTAGGCGTAGCGAAAGACATTTTACCAAGAATAGGAGCAAGAAACAAGGGCGGTTTCACGCAAAAAGCAGGGGATGTGTCCGCGAGCACTCAAAACAACAACCCAATAGTGTGCGACTGAAGCTGACGACCACCGTGGCACCGATGAGCTGATCGGTGCCGCCGGTGAGGTGATCCGACCACCAGAGGATGGTGCGTGGCTCACATGCGCCGACAGAGAGGGATGCGCATGGGCGATTTTTCAGTGACCCGCTTAAAGGGGTTGGTCGGTCGGACCTTTACGAACCCACCTGCGTCTTCACTTGCTCAATAGTCCAGCCTTGACGGTGGCTGGATTGTCGTGACTCAACCTTGACGATGGCTGCTATGGGTGATCTAGGGTTTGACAGCCCAAAGATCAACTTGCTCTTAATACTACATTGAATGGAAAATATGATGACTGCTTAAGGAAAAACTCCTTAGCAGTTGTATATTTATATTAAAGTCAATCTACACTAAAAAGGAAACAAAACAATCAACTCCTAATTACAAATCCTAATTATATACAATCTAATTATATACAATCCATGATTTATAGGGATACATAATCTCAACAAAGATTATTGGTAGTGTGTAGATCAGGATAGAAAGTGGAGAGAACATCTATTGGACTCTTGAATCCCAAGACTATAGTGGGCAAGCGATTTATAAGCTAAGTAGCTATTAGAACAACTTCCTCCCAAAAGGACTTAGGGACATTTCTCTAGAATAGTAAGGCTCGGGTTTTCTCAAGAAGGTGACCATTTTTCCGCTCCGCTAGTCCATTTTGTTGTGGGGTATGAACACAGGATGACTCATGTATTATTCCTTCTTTTTTTTAAAAATGCATAAGAGTTTGATTGAAATAGTCTCTAGCATTATCGGACCTAAATCGCTTAACACTCACCCCAAACTGATTTTTAATCATGGAACAGAAATTTGGGAGAACAGTACTAATATCATACTTATGTTTGAGCAAAAAAATCCAAGTAACACGAGTACAATCATCAATGAAAGACACAAACCATCTTGCCCCAGAGACATTAGGACTAAAAAAGGGACTCCAAACATCACTGTGAATGAGAGAAAAGGGAACAGAACTTCTGATATTACTAATTGGAAAGGTTACACGCTTATGTTTGGCAAGTTCACATACATCACAATGAAAATGTTCAACATCAAGACCTTTAAACAAATAGGGTATTGAAAGAGAGAAAAAAGAGAGACATATGAAGAAACCGTGTGTCTGAATTACACAACGGAGGCTGAATTATAGAGTTATTATAATAAATACAAAGATTACAAAAGATTCTAATTACCGTAATTACATGATTTTGTTATGATTTAGTTAGCTTATACAATGAATCTAGACATAGTTTTCAACACTACCCCTCAAGCAAGAGCATATAGGTCATATGCACAAAGCTTATAACAAATATAACTTATCTGAGGACCTCTCAAAAACTTAGTAAAAACATCCGCCAATTGATCATTTGAATTGACGAAGTTCGTGGTGATATCTCTAGATAGGATCTTCCCTCTCATAAAATGACAATCTATCTCTGTGTTTGGTCCTCTCATGAAACACTGAATTAGAGAAGATATGCAATGCAGCTTGGTTATCACAAATGAGCGTCATTTGCATAATATCCCAAATTGGAGCTCCTTAAGCAGTTGTTTTAACCAAATGAGTTCACAAGTGGCTAAAGTCATTGCTCGATATTTTGCTTCGGCACTTGATCTTGCGACCACATTTTGTTTCTTACTCTTCTATGATATCAGATTACCTCCGATGAATACACAATACCCAGAAGTGGATCTTCTATCTGTAGGAGAGCTTGCCTAGTTAGCATCTAAATATCCAACAATCTGAGTAAGACCTTTATCTTTATAGATGAGGCCTTTTCCTAGAGCTCTTTTAATATACTTCAGTATAAGAATAACTGCATCTCAATGTCCTTCACAAAGTGAGTTTAGAAATTGACTTATCACACTCACTGCAAAAGATATATCTAGACGAGTTACCGTGAGGTAGTTTAATTTTCCGACCAATCTTCTATAGTTTAATTTGGCTTTTTGAGACCGATTGTAACCAAGAAAAACACATTTGATGGTACGGGCAGAAAGTTTGTCAAGACCGGGAGTGAGATTATAGACAAAACATGTTGACCCGAAAACATAAGGCGGAAGAGAATAAAGAGGTTGATGAGGAATTGTAATAAATACAAAGATTACAAAAGATCCTAATTACCATAATTACATGATTTGATTATGATTTAGTTAGCCTATACAATGAATCTAGACATAGTTTTCAACAGAGGAAAAAAGACTCTTAACAATAATAAAGGATAGATGTCCAAGTCTACGGTGAACAAGCCAAATTTTGTTTTTTTTTTTGTTCAAAGAAGTTCTGAGGTAAAGGAATATGAATGTCCAAGTCTGCCCTTGGTCCTGTTTAAATGACCAAGTACTTCAAGGAGAAAGAAGTCATCCTATTCCCTAACACATCCAATCGTCTTCCCCGAATCCTTGTCCTGAAAAACACAATAATCATTATAAAAAACCATATTGCCAGATAAATCTTTAGTTAATTTCTGCACAGAAACCATATTTGTTGACAGTTTAGGGACATCAAGAACATTTTTTAAGGTCACTAGGGGGCTTAGTTGGACATCTCCTACACTGGCTACAGTGGTCAAGGAACCATCAGCAATGGCTATTTTCTTACTGCTTGGACAAGGAGAATAGGTGGAAAATTTATTGAATGTGTGGGTCATATGATCAGTAGCTTCTAAGTCTACAATCTAGGAATTGGTAAAGGTTGTACCCAAGGCACTTAGTCCAATTGAAAGAGGAAACTTACCTGAATATGCTGAAGAACAAGTACCTGAAGGCTTCTTAAGGTTGCTAATGAGTGATCTCACCGTCTTAATCTCTTCTTGGTTGAGACTGCCCAATTCTTGTGATGTTGATGCACCTTGTGACCCTCCAGACTGTTGAAATCGAATATCCTCCGTATTTTTGCTTTCTAGGCAATTAAGGCCTCAAGTATTTCGCAAAAAAAAATCCAACAATGAAGGCTGGTATCGTCGGCAATGAAGGTCAAACGATTAACAGGGCAATGGAGGTTGGTATCGTCGGCAATGAAGGCCAAACGATTAACAGGGCAAAGTAGAGTAGAAACACAGAGGTTTCAGAGCAAAGGAGAAACAGATGCGGTCCCAAGAAAGAACTGCTATGATACCATGTCAAAATTAGAAGAGTATGAAAATTGTATATTTCTGCTTAAATTGAATGTTTACAAGGAGGTAATACATATAGGGAGTTGTACATTAAACTAAGCCCTAAAAAACAAGCTAATCAAGCCTAGAAAATAAGCAACAATAAAGCACTAAAAACAATGTCTACAAAAACGAGAAAACGTAGGAACACAACGCCACCGTCCACCGTCTACCGTCCATTCAAGGCTACCATCCACTGTCCATCAAGGAGGCCACCATCCACCGTCCACCAACTGTCCTAAACTAACAACACGGTTTTCCACAGTCAACACAAGTATTTCTCCAATCCTATTGAGTTCTTCCAAAATGTAGTCACATGTTCAAAAGTGTAAGAAAACATCTTCAAATAGAACAATACCTCTTTGATACTTATCTAGCAAAAGTTAAACTTCCAATTCAGCAATGGATTCTTTACCAAAAAATTAGTTTCTTTGTTTTCCCATAAATTCAAACCATACAATCTGCTTATGATTGGAAGAAAGATTTTAGTCATTTGACATATGAATGTATTAGGAGCAATTGAGAATCCAAATAGCATAAACAGCCACTCAAACGAAGGATCTGTTCTACAAAAACAAGTTTCACTTTCTTCTTGTGATCTCATATTATAATAGCCAAAGCAAAAGACAAATTTTGAGAAGAAAATATCAGCAAGTTGTGCATCAAATAAAGCAGCAAGTTTAGGAACTAAAAACCTTTTGTTGGCAGCAAAAATGCAGAGCATCATTTAGGGACAACAATAAGAATTGAATGGTAGAATAACATGTGGTGTGCCTCTTCAATTCTTCTTCAAAGAATAGATCATATGACTCCACTTCCATTTCATAGATTAGTGAAACAACAAAATCAGCAGTAACTAGGTAAGAATCCTCCAAGATATCTCCTGGATAGACATCAAATATAGAAGGAGAATTCCAATCTATGCTAGAATCAACAAGGAGAAGGTTATGTATTAGCCTCTTCTTGTCACCAATGTCTAGATCAAAAGTTTTGCTGCTATGAATTTCATTTGCAAAATCAGAATTCAAATCAAGAGCTCTTGCCAACTGTTGGAAAGATCATCTGGAATACTGTTTATTTATGTATTATATTTGATTATGTGCTATATTTGGTTAGTCAAACTGGTAGAGAGATTTTAGGAATCAGTTTTTATTTCCCCCTTTATTAGGCAGAATATTTTCCTCTTTATTAGGTAGATTAATTTCCTATTTTATCTCCTAGATGGAGTCTTTATATTCCGATGTACATTCGTGTAATAATTAAATTCAACCAAATCTCTGTTTATATGGTATCAAAGTTGGAAAATAGAATCCTAGGGTTTGATTTTGCTTCCTTGTTCCCAAAATGTCTGAGGTTATGTCAGAGACTTCTCTGCCATCTCAATCTGAGCCCCAAGCCATCCGAGGTTCATCTGAAAATCATCCCATTCAGATCACTACAATCAGACAGAATAGTGACAATTACCTTCGATGGTTACAATATGTTTGTATGTACCTCAGGGGGAGAAGCAAGATCGGCTATATCACAGGAGATACAAATAAGCCCGACAAGAAGGACCCAGCCTATGCCACTTGGGATGCTAAGAACTCAATGGTAATGACATGGCTGGTCAATTCCATGGCCGAAGAGACAAGTGCAAATTATCTCTGCTATTCAACAACCAAGGACTTGTGGGAAACGTTTCACAGATGTACTCAGATTTAGGGAATCAATCCCAAGTGTACGAGTTAACCTTACGACTTGGGGAAATTCGCCAAGGTGAGGATTCTATGACAAAATACTTCTAGTCTCTTAAAAGAATTTGGCAAGATATGGACTTATTCAATGATTATAAGTGGAAATCACCTGAGGACTGCAACCACTATAAAAAGATGGTCGATGTTGGTCGGATCTTCAAGTTCCTTGCAGGTTTAAACGTTGAATATGATGAAGTCCGTGGTCGAATTGTTGGGAGAAACCCCCTCCCTTCAATTGGGAAGTATTTGCAGAAGTGTGGAGAGAAGAGAGCTGCAGACAAGTGATGCTGGAAAAAAGGATTGCAGGCACAACAGGGTCTGTAGAAGGATCAGCCTTAGCCATTCCTGAAGCCCAAGTCAGCCGTAGAACTTCTTAGAACCAGCGAATAGGAGACAAAATTAACTTGTGATGTGACTACTGTGGAAAACCATGCCATACTCAAGAGACCTGCTACAAGCTGCACGGCAGACTTGGTAGGACAAACAAAGCTGGTGAACAGAGTGCACCTACAGCAAATGAGGTCGAGTTGTCTCCATTCAGTAAAGATCAGTTAGATCATCTTCTTAAACTGCTAAAATCCCATTCATCACTTAATGCTCCTATCAGTTCTATGGCACAAACAGGTAGCAACCCTTTGGCACTTTCTGTTCTTAAAAAAACTAGTCCTTGGATCATAGATTCAGGGGCTTCCGATCATATGACCAATTGTTTTCATTTGTTTAGTTCCCATTGTTTATGTTCTGGTGTTGAAAAGGTTAGAATAGCTGATGGTAGTTTTTCATCAATTGTAGGCAAAGGCCATATTAGAATCTCAGAAAAAATCACTCTAAAATCTGTTTTACATGTGCCAAAACTTGCCGGTAATCTCCTTTCCGTCAACAAATTGTCGAAGGATTCTAACTGTTCAGTTTTTTTCCTTCCTTCTATTTGTGTTTTTCAGGCCCAAAACTCAGGGAAGACGATTGGAACTGCTAGAGAAATAAATGGACTGTACTACTTTGATGAAACAACTTCCTAGAATAAAAAAGCTCATGGATTAGGTAGTACTAGTTCAATCTCTGTCAATGATCAAGTAATGTTATGCCATAGGAGATTAGGACTTCCTAGCTTTTCATATCACCAACACTTATTTCCTGAATTGTTTAAAGGAATCGACTGTTCAAAACTTCATTATGAAGGTTGTCATTTAGCTAAAGATCACCGTGTTTCTTTTCCAATAAAGTCTTATTCTGCTTCAAAACCATTTTACTTGTTTCATAGTAATGTTTGGGGCCCATCCAAGGTTAAATCACTTTCTGGCAAGAAATGGTTTGTGACTTTTATTGATGGCGACACAAGAATATGTTGGGTTTATCTGTTGGAAAAAAATCTAAAGTTGAACAACGGTTTAAAGATTTTTTTTCTCATGATTGAAAATCAATTTCAAACAAAAATTGACATTCTAAGAATTGATAATGAAACCGAGTATTTTAATCAATATTTGGGCACATTCATGTCCGAAAAAGGTGTTATTCATCAATCAACTTGTCGTGACACACCACAACAAAATGGTATTGCTGAAAGAAAAAATAGGCATCTACTTGAAGTTGCCTGAGCCATTATGTTTTCAATGAATGTTCCAAAATATCTCTGGGGTAATGCACTCTTGACTGCCTGTTACTTAGTGAATAGAATGCCATCTCAAGTTTTGAAATTTAAAACACCTTTACAGGTTTTAAAAGGTTTTTTTCCTACATCTCCGATAACTACAGATCTCTCCCTAAAAATTTTTGGTTGTGTTTGTTATGTATATATACCAAAGGTTTTCCGGTCCAAACTCGATCCAAAGGCTGAAAAATGTGTTTTCTTTGGTTACGCATCTAATAAAAGGGGGTACAAATGTTTTAACCCTATTACTAAATTTTTTTTTGAGTATGTGTGTCAGTTTTGTTGAGGATTAGCCTTTCTCTCCTAAAAATTCTCTTCAGGGGGAGAACATAGTTGAGGAAGATAGTTTTTGGGAAACCTTACCTGTAACTTTACCAGACGTTACTTTATCAGAGACAGGGGGAGAAGTAACTCCATCAGAGCTTCAGGTTTATACCAAAAAAAGGTTTCACAAACAGACTATTGATCCAGTTATTTCTCCAGCAAATGTCCAATCCAATTTGCCAAGTGATGATCCTACAACTCAAGGTAATGCTCCTTCCACTCTTAGCCCTTCTTCATCTCCTGATATACCTTCCTCTGACCTTGATCTTCCAATTGCATTGAGAAAAGGGACCCGAGCATGCACTAAACATCCCATTGCAAAATACCTATCATATGAAAAATTGTCAAACACTCATAAAGCAGTTGTGTCTAGGATTTCTAATCTGTCTGTTCCAAGAACTGTTCAGGAAGTTGTAAGTGACCCAAGTTGGAGATTAAATAACACTTGGAGTATTATTGATCTACCAGAAGACAAGAAGATAGTTGGGTGCAAATGACTATTTAATGTGAAGTGTAAAGCTGACGAAAGTGTGGAAATATACAAAGCGAGACTTGTAGCGAAAGGATTTACTCAGACTCATAGTATAGAATATCAAGAAACTTTTGCTCCTGTTGCTAAAATTAACTCCATTAGAATACTTCTCTCTCTTGCAGTTAACTCCAACTAGTCACTTCATCAGTTTGATGTTAAGAATGCGTTTCTAAATGGAGATTTACAAGAAGTATATATAGACCTGCCACCCGGATTTAAAGGCTTGGAAGGGAGAAAGTGTGTAAGCTGATGAAAGCTCTATATGGACTAAAGCAGTCTCCTAGAACCTGGTTTGAGCGTTTTGGAAATGTTGTTATGAGACATGGGTTCTCACAAAGCCAAGTGATCACACTCTATTTTTCAAGCATTCCACCAAAGGAAAAATAGCCATACTAATAGTTTATGTTGATGACATAACCATAACTGGAGATGATCATCTTGAAATCAATAACCTAAAGAAGAAACTTGAGGTCAAATTTGATATCAAGGTCCTAGGAAAGCTAAAGTATTTTCTCGGAATGGAATTTGCTAGATCCAATGAGGGAATTTTCATCAACCAACGTAAGTATATTCTTGATCTACTCAAAGAAACAGGAATGACTAGTTGTAAGGCAGCAGATACTCCAGTAGAACCTAATGCAAAGTTAAAAGCAGCAGCAACTAATGAAGTGGTGGACCGAGAACGCTATCAAAGACTAGTTGAAAAATTAATCTATTTGGCACATACTAGACCGGACATAGCATTTGCAGTAAGTATGGTAAGCCAGTTCATGCATTCACCTAGACCTACTCACTTTGAGGTTGTGTTTAGAATCTTGAGATACCTCAAAGGGACTCCAAGGAAAGGACTTTTGTTCAAAAATAGAGGTCATCTTCAGGTGGAGGCTTACATAGATGCAGATTGGGTAGGTGATATCAATGATAGAAGATCTACCTTAGGATACTGCACCTTTGTAGGAGGTAACCTGGTCACTTGGAGAAGCAAAAAACAAAGTGTAACAACAAAGTAGTACTGAAGCAGAATTTCGATCTGTAGCACATGGATTTTGTGAAGTGTTATGGATCAAAAGACTTTTGGAAGAGTTGAAGATTCCTACACCAGCACCTATTAAAGTCTGTTGTGACAACAAAGCTGCAATAGCCCATAATTCAGTTCTACATGATAGAACAAAGCATGTAGAAGTGGATAAACACTTCATCAAGGAAATGATTGACAGTGGCATGATATGCATGTCCTATATACCTACCACAAGTCAAGTAGTTGACATACTCACCAAAGGACTCCCTAAGGCACAATATGAGAATTTAGTTGGCAAGCTTGCCTTGAGTGATATCTTCATGCCAGCTTGAGGGGGAGTGTTGAAAGATTGTCTGGAATATTGTTTATTTATGTATTATATTTGATTATGTGCTATATTTGGTTAGTCAAATTGGTAGAGAGATTTTAGGAATCAATTTTTATTTCCCCCTTTATTAGGCAGAATATTTTCCTCTTTATTAGGTAGATTAGTTTCCTATTTTATCTCCTAGATGGAGTCTTTATATTCCAATGTACATTTGTGTATCAATTAAATTCAACCAATTCTCTGTTTATACTAAACAATCCTGAAGTCCACCGCATCCGGGCTGATCACAATTCATGGGACCATGGAAAGGGTTGATGTGCTCCTCATCTTCCTCAAACTCTCTATTTAGGGATTCATGATCACCTTCCGGTATCTCAACTCAAAGCTTAGGCTGCTCTCTACGTAGGTTCTGCACCTCTCGTGCAAGTTGCCCAATCATTCTTCAGATCTTAGCCAACTCTTGTGCTTGGGTAGGCCTAGGGACTCTTCCTCTATGTGCTGCCATGACTAGGATAGAATTTGGGACGGATCGAATTTGAGCTTTGATACCAAATTGATGTAGGGGAAGGAATCTAGATAGGATTCTACCAAGGAACAAAGAGGGATTGAGAGAAGAATGTGTTAACACAACCAATGGCTGGTTCTTCTAGTGTAACAAACCAGGAAAAGAAGAAGATTCTTCTTGATAATTCTAAGTTTCATATTCAAATAAAAGGATCCGCCAAACAAAGGCTAAGCAAAGACCTTTCAGACTGTTAGAATTAAGCACATGTTTAACATGTAGCTTTGGTCATCACCTAGTCATAGCTGACTCATAGAGCTGATTACTAGAAATTGTAATCTGTAATTATAGGAATTAGTGTCTGTAATTAGTGTTTGTAATTACTCCTGCCATGTACTAATCTGTATATAAATACCAGATTACTTGTGTGTTTTCACACACAATTCCTCAAAACCTCTCCTAATTCTATATGGTATCAATGGTGATGATCCTCCACCACTGTGCTTAACCTAGTGGTGGTTTTGGTGCTTTAGTTGTGCTCCACCAACTGTGATTTTTCCGACGACACCATCCACCGCTAGCAACCCCAGATCGGAGATAGAACCTATTGATTGGCCCCTTCGTCGCCGACCCACCACCTTCCGCCACCACATGCGCTGGCAAGTGAGTGCATGGCCCACTTTTTGGCCACTAGACTTCGCCAACGATACCTCCGACCACCCTTCAGTCCTTTTCTGACCTTGGCTCCTGCTTCTGAGACCCAAAAACTTGTGTCCCACCTGTGTACCCGCTGCCCACTATCCCATCCTACTGGCCCTAAACTAGAACGCCTACACACCCCAATTCACCCTTTGCCCATAAACCTGCGACCTTCATCCCACCCTCCTAAGTCCTATTTTTCACCCACACCAACATGTCTACCCCTGCCAACACCTTTGACGCGTCCTCTGCCATCAGCTTCACTATCGTTCCCCTAATTCCATGTGACAAATTGGTGGGTGCGGCCAACTCCAACTCTTGGGCCGCTATTGTGGAACTCTGGTTTGAAGGGCAAGGCCATCATGATCATCTCATCAAACAGACCAAGGATATTCCTACCAGGGATCAAGCCAAATGGAAACAAATTGACGTTTCTCTCTGCACTATGCTATGGTACTATATTTATTCTAAACTCCCATTGTAATTCTGTTCTTACCGGACGTGCTATGATGTTCGGGCCAAGACCAAGAAAGTTTACTCCAATGATGTCAACCGCCTGAATAGCATTGTCACTAACTTGATGGCCATTAAGAAACAAGAGATGGACATGCAAACCTATTTGAGTAAGCTTGACAATTTGATTGTTGATTTTGATGCACTTATGCCCTTCCCTGATAATGTAGACAAACATACGAAACAACATGGAAAATTTTTTATAGTCCTTGCCCTTGTTGGTCTGCCAGCTGAGCTTGATTCTGTTCGTAATCAAATCCTCTCAAGCCCTAAGGTTCCAACATATGATGCAGTTTCAAAACAACTACTACATATCTCCACTCTTACAAACTTTGCTCCACCCCCTGCGCCTGCTAATTATTTTGTGCTAGTTTCCTAATCCAGCAATTAGGGTGGACGTGGAGGGGGTCGTGGTGGAAACCGTTCCCGTCTCCGTTGCACCTTTTTGCAAATGATTTGGCCACATTCAGGAATAGTGTAGAACCAAGGACAACCAACAATCTAGAAATGTGAATGTTGCTTAAGTTGCTCCATCCGACTCATCTGACAAGGTTTCCCTCTCTGCCGCCGAGTACAATGAGTATATCAAACTCAAAGCAGCCACGCAGTCCACTACACTTGCTGCTTCCGTAGCTCAGGCTAGTAATCCTATTGCGTTTGCCTCATAATCTTCTTCCCTTGGACCTTGGATTCTAGATTCAGGTGCTGCATCTTATCATATGTCTAGTGACAAATTTCTTTTCTCCCACCTTACCTATACAAATACTCTGCCTAATGTCACTTTAGCCAATGGTTCACAAACCAAAGTCCAAGAAATTGGTCAAGCTAACCCTCTTCCCAACCTATCTTTAGATTATGTACTATTTGTACCTGATTATCCTTTCAATTTGATATCTGTAAGCAAATTCACTTGTACCCAACCTTATTCTGTTATCTTTGTTAACGATTAGAGTAGGGCGTGAGTCTCGAGGCTTGTATCACCTCGCTGTTGCAGCATCTCCTATAGCTTGTTCTATCATTGAGTCACCATAAATCATTTATCAACGCTTGGGACATCCTAGCCTACAGAAATTACATGTTATGGTTCCTAGTCTTTCTAAAGTGGCAGCACTAGAGTGTGAGTCTGTTCAGTTAGGAAAATATGTACGTAGTTCTTTTCCTAAGAGTCAATAAGGGAGCTAATGCTCCTTTTACTTTAGTCCATTTCGATATTTGGGGTCCTAGTTATGTAACTTCAACTTTGGATTATCAATATTTTATTACCTTTATTGACAATTTTTCCCGTTGTACTTGGTTATTTCTAATGAACAATCGCTCTAAACTTTTTTTTCTACATTTTAAGGTTTTTGTTTAGAAATTCAAACCCAATTTGGCAACCCTATTAAAATTTTGCAAAGTGACAATGCACGTGAATATTTTTTTGCTCCTTTTCAGTCCTTTTTTACTTCACAAGGCATCTTACATCAATCATAATGTGCCTATACCCCACAACTAAATGGCATAGCCGGAAGGAAAAATCAACACGTAGTTCAAAGTGCTTGTACCTTGCTTCTACACTTCAATGTGCCACTTCGTTTTTGGGGCAACGCTATCATGACCGCATGCCTTCTTTTATCCTCCAAAATCAAGTGCCCAATTCTCTCTTGTTCCCTAAACAGGATCTCTATTCTCTTCCTCTCTGTGTTTTCGACTGCACTTGTTTTGTTCATGACCTCACTCCAGGAAAAGATAAATTGGTCACCAAATCCATGAAGTATCTTTTCCTAAGCTACTCTTGGTTGCAGAAAGGTTATCGATGCTACTCCCCAAACTTAAAGATATATGTTATCTATACTGATGTCAACTTCTTTGAGACCCATCCCTTCTTACCATCTACCTCTGATATGCATCATGACACTGACATTATGCTCCCAATTGGTCATTCTTCTTTTCAAGTCGATCCCACACCTGTCTCAGCTCCTCCTTTGCACACATATCAATGTTGACCACGCCCACAACCAGTTGATGCATCCTCAAACCCATGTGACCAAGCTATCATTCTTGTTAATGCCTCACCAACAGAACCAACCACCAGTCCACCTCATGACTCATCTTCTACTCCATCGGACTCTTTTGCTCCATCTCCTGCACTAGAACTGCCCATATTATTACGCAAAGGTATCAAATCTACTTGTAATCCTAACCCCATTTATACCTATCATTTGAGTTATCATCATTTGTCTCCTTCCTATTATGCCTTTGTATCCTCTGTCTTCTGTTTCTATTCCCAAAACTTTAGGAGAAGCCCTATCTCACCTTAGATGGCGACAAGCTATGGTTGACGAAATGGCCGCTTTACACTCTAGTGGTAGATGGGAACTTGTCCCTTTACCTCCTAGCAAAATGATTGTTGGTTGTTGATGGGTCTATACTGTTAAGATTGGTCCTGATGGGAAAGTTGACTGTCTAAAGGCCCGTTTAGTGACAAAAGGATACACATAGATATTCGGCCTCGATTGTGGAGATACTCTATCCTGTGGCCAAGATTGCTTTTGTTCTCCTCTTTCATGCCATGGCTGTCATTCACCATTGGCCCCTTCGCTAGCTAGACATCAAGAATGTCTTCTTACATGGTGAATTACAAGAAAAGGTCTATATGCTACAGCCACCGGGTTTTAGTACTCAAGGATCACCTGACTTAGTATGCTGACTGCGTAGATCCCTCTATGGTTTGAAACAATTTCCTCATGCTTGGTTTGGAAGATTTAATTCCGTCATCCAGCAATTCAGCATGACTAGATGCAAGGCTGGTCGCATTGTATTCTTTCGGCACTCTTCACCTGGTCTTTGCATCTATCTTGTTGTTTATGTTGATGACATTGTCATCATAGGAAATGATCAAGCTGGTATCCAGAATCTTAAGCAGCATCTATCTGATCACTTTCAGACAAAAGATTTGGGTTCTCTAAAATACTTTTTGGGGATTAAAGTTGCTCAATCCAATATAGGTGTTGTCATCACTCAGAGAAAGTATGCTTTAAACATACTTGAGGAAATAGGTAATGTTGGACTGCCGCCCGATACTCTGATGGATCCTAACATCAAACTGCTACTGGGTCAAAAGGAGCCACTAAATAGATCCTGACAGATATAGACTTCTTGTTGGTAAGCTTAACTACCTTACAGTAACTAAACTAGACATTACTTTTGTTGTAAGTGTGGTAAGCCAGTTTCTAAATCCTCTATGTGATAGTCATTGGGATGTCGTGATTCACATTCTTAGATACATCAAGAGTGCACCAGGAAAAGGGTTACTTCATGAAAACAAAGACAATGCCCAAGTTATTGGCTATTCTGATGCTGATTGGGTGGGTTCACTGTCAGATAGAAGATCAACTTTAGAGTATTGTGTCTTTGTTGGAGGTAACTTCATCTCATGGAGGAGTAAGAAGTAAAACATAGTTGCTAGATCTAGAGCAGAGGTCGAGTATCGCGCTATGGTAGCATTAACCTGTGAACTTATGTGGTTAAAGCAATTGCTTCAACAACTAAAATTAGGAGATGTCAAGGAAATGAAACTAATTTGTGACAACTAAGCTGCTTTACATATTGCTTCTTACCCAGTTTTTCATGAAATGACCAAACATATAAAAATTGATTGACATTTTGTCAAAGAAAAGGTTCTTTCAAGTGAGATCACGACTAGTTTTGTCAACTACAACGAACAGTTAGCTGATATATTTACTAAGTCTCTCAGAGGGCCTCAGGTTTATTTTATTTGTAACAAACTTGGTGCATATGACATATATGCTCCAACTTGAGAAGGAGTGTTAGAATTAACCACATGATTAACATGTAGCTTTATTCATCACCTAGTCAAAGCTAGCTCATAGAGCTTTTTTTTTTTATAAACAAAATAAATATTACTAGATGAGAAGAAGAGAGTACAAAGAAAAAGGATAAAGAATCCTCACAAAAAAAAAACAACTAAAACCTATGTGGGAAAATCATGCAACAAGGCATGCCAATCCCTTTGCATGTCTACCAAAGAAACACCACTAAAAAGACCATGAGCAGAACACCAAAGGGATGCCAAAAGAGTAACCCTATCCCAAATGAAGTCTAGAGTCCAAAAAAAATCCTTGAAGATTCTAGCATTCCTTTCCAACCAAATACACCAAAGAACAGCATAAACAGAGCAATGCCACAGGATCTTTGCATTTTTACGAGCACCAAAACCTTTGAACTTGGTAAGGAGAAAAAGATGCAAATCCATCGGGCAAACCCAAGACTCTCCAAAGATCCCAAATAGTCTATTCCAAAGATAATTAGCCGCAGAACTATGCAAAAAGAGATGAGCCCCGGATACCAAATCAGAACCACACATAATACACATATTTGGAGACAAAAGCAGTCCAGACAAAAGCTTTGACCTTTGAGGGAACTTTGGATTTCCAGATGGGTTTATCCAAGAGAAATCTATCCCTATTATGAGATTGAGTCAAGAACTGAAAATAAGACTTACAAGAGAAAACTCTTGATGATTCAAGGGTCCAAATTCTTGAATCAGGCACAGAAGAAAGATGAATATAATCAATTCAAATCAGGAGAGACTCTAACTCACTAACCTCTCTATCATGCAAGTTTCTAAAAAAATGGAAGTTCCAAGAGAAGTTATCATCAGAAAAAAATTGGCAAATAGGGGCATTAGGTAAAGAAGATAGGTGAAATAGCCTTGGAAAAGCCTCAGAAAGAGGGACAGTACTAACCCAAATATCTTCCCAAAAATTAATACAAGAGTCATCACCTAGATGCAAGGACGAGAGAATTAAAGGAAGGAAGACCCTGAGAGATAAATTTCCAAGGACTAGCATGAGAAACTCTACTTGCAAAATTGGTGTCCCACCCATTCGGATGCAAACCATACTTACTTCGAATAACATGATGCCATAAAGAAGAAGGTTGTAGAGGAAAACGCCAAAGCCACTTAGTTGCCAATGCCTTGTTCTTGGACACCAAATTACCGAGACCCAACCCTCCCTCCTTCTTAGGTCTACAACAAACCTCCCAGCTAACAAGGTGGTCTCTACTAGAATCTCCCGCCCCGACCAGAGGAAATCCCTCATAACTCTCTAATTTCGAGCCACAGCCACAAGAATACGAAAACGGGAGAGAAAGTAAAGAGGGATACTAGACAAACAAGACTGAATTAGAGTGATTCGACCACCCAAAGAGAAAAAGGCACCCTTCCAACAATCTAACCGCTAAGGATCTTACAAACCACTGGGTCCCAAAAGGAAACAGCACAAGGATTACCTCCCAAAGGAATCCCAAGGTAAGTGAGAGGTCACTGAAGAATTTGACAACCTGCTAAAGTAGCAAAAGAGGACAAAATATGATTGTCCACATTCACACCCGCCAAACCACTTTTTGCGAAATTAATCTTAAGACCAGAAATGACCTCAAAGAACCTCAAAATAGTCAAAGTATTAACAAAAGAATCAACATCAAGTTCCAAGAAGAATACTGTGTCATCGGCAAACTGAAGATGAGAGACTAAAACCTCCTCTTAATCAACAGTTAGCCCCTTAACCAACCTATTATTTACAGCTCTAGACACTAAACAGCTAAGCACATCGACCACAATGGTAAAAAAAAATGGAGATAAAGGATCTTCTTGTCTTACTCCCCTTTGACCCTTAAACCAAGATTTAGGTTCCCCCTTCACCATGACTGCAAAGGTGGAAGAGGATAAACACCCCGAAATCCAATTTCTCCATCTTACCCCAAATCCTTTCCTATCCAAGACTTTGTCCAAAAAACCCTAACTAACACGATCATAAGCTTTCTCAAAGTCTAATTTAAAAACAAGACCATGTTTTCTCTTGGATCTAACATCATCCACCACCTCATTAGCAATGAGAGCAACATCAAGAATTTGCCTACCCGGAATAAAAGCACTTTGGTTCTCAGAGATGGTATCAGAAAGGACCTCACTCAACCTGGAAGCAAGAACTTTTGTTATGATCTTATAAACACTAGATACTAAACTGATGGGTCGAAAGTCCTTTACTTTAATCGACCTATCCTTCTTGGGAATAGGAGAGATGAAAGTTGAGTTCATGCAAACTTCAATTTTACCATTAAGGAAGAATTCAGCAAACACCCTAAGGAGGTCAGGCTTGACAATATCCCAGCAATTTTGAAAGAAATCAAAAGTAAAACCATCAGGACCAGGCGTTTTGCCTTTCCAAAAACTAAAAACAGTCCTACGGATTTCCTCCTCCTAAAAAGGCCTTTCCAACCAACAAGCCTTACCCGAAGCAATGGGACACCAATCCAAATCCTCGATGAAAGGCCTAATAGGCATATCTTCAGCGAACAACTCAGAGTAGAACCTAGAGATTTCAGCAGCAATGACCTTAATATCTCTAACAACACTACCATCCTCAAGTTCCAGCTCCTTAATTAAGCTCTTTCTACGCCTTCCAGAAGCCACCCTATGAAATAACTTGGAATTAGCATCCCCATCCTTAGCCCATTGAAATTTCATCTTTTGTCTCCGACTAGATTCTTCCTTAACCAGAATTTCATCTAAATCTAGTCTTAGCTTCTGCCTCCTAGCATACAGAACCTCTGAGAGATTACCCTCCAACTCCAACCTATCCAATGAGTCAATCTCTTTCAAAATATTTTCTTTTCTAATTCGAATGTCCCCAAAGACCAACTTATTCCACTCTTTCAGCTTTTCCTTGAGAAGTTTTAACTTCCTCATAATTTTAAAACCTTCCCAGCCCTCAACAGAAGCTGTACTCCAAACTTCCTTAACAAAAGGGATAACAAAGTGATGACTAAGCCACATGTTCTCAAACCTAAAAGGAGGAGTAAGGCCCCATTTCACCTTACTTGATTCCAATACGATAGGGAAGTGATCAGAAATTGAACGAGATAAACTCTCTTGCACCAGATCAGGAAAAGAATCCTCCCAGGTAGAGGTAAACAGGAATCTATCCAATCGAGAAGCAACACTGTATTGCCTTCTAGCCGACCAGGTGAACCTAGCATTGGAGAAGGGAATATCCCTAAGACTACACTCCCTAATAAAACTGTCAAAACCCCTCATAGAAGAAGTGAGACAATCGCCACCCAGCTTTTCGGCTAGGGATCTAACTACATTGAAATCCCCACCCAAACACCAATTCGACCCACAAAAGGAAGACAAAAAACCTAGCTCTTCCCAGAAGAAAGAACGCTGTCTAGGATTATTTGGGCCATAAACCAATGTAATCCACCACTGACCTCTCCCTTTTACATCTAACAAGACAGACACTGAAAAGTTACCAAAGATGAAATCAACCTTAGAGGCAAACCTAGTGTCCCAAATGATCAGCATACCTCTCGACGATCCAAGAGAAGGGAAGCACTCTCAATCCTTAAATCTAGAATCCCATAGGTCCCTAACTAGTAAAGCATCCAGATCCTCAAGCTTGGTTTCTTGAATCAAAACTACGTCAGGAGTTGCTTTGTAGATTATCTCCCTAACTCTCTGACATTTCGGACAACTACCTAACTCTCTGACATTCCAGCTAAGAATCTTCATTAACTAACTTACCATCCCGCTTTCCAACCTTCCCTCCATAGTTAATGGTAGAAACCAAACGATCCAATTCTCTAGTTAACCTCTTTTTCTTACGAACATAAGTTGACGGAGAATCAACTGAGAAGCTAGACCAGCCCTTAGAATTGACCACCTTGACCCCCAACTCCTGAATTAAAGGATGAGAACTCATATTGTCCCTAACACTACTGGCATGGCAACTAAGATCTTTGACACTTTCCTCAACTTTGTCCCCTTTGGCATTGTTGAGTAAGCTAGAAGAAGAGGTTAGCATCGGAATAGGAAGAAGCTCATTTCCTTGAAGAGAGTTCTCAATTTTTCACCTGAAAAAACCACGGAAGATTGAGCACAAAAAGGATCAAGAGGAGAGACAAGATCAACAGTAGAAAGAGAGTTTGAAAATTGAGGGATTAAAATATGATGAACTCTCCCTGGATTAGACAAATCTTGAGTCTGAACATAGTTGTCCTTAATAGAATTAACATCAATTTCAAGACCAGAAGGAGAACCCTCATCCTCTGCTCCAAGTCCTTGTTCAAAAAGTTTGGGAATTCCTGACAAGTCCATCTAAGGTTCAGGAAGATCATTGTCTTTTTTAGTGTAGTCCGGAAGAAGTTGCTGCAAATTATGAATGAGCAAGCCACCCTCTTTAGAATCTTCCAAATCAAAAATTGACTCTAAATCTTCACCTTCATCTTGAGGGGAGAAATCTGAGTCAGATGTAAAATCAAAAGTTTCTGACACCCGAATATCCTCCTACTTATCCCACCCTTTGATATCTCAGGTTGCATATTCGTCAAATGAGAGTGCTGAATAGGCAGAAAGGGAACACACTCAACAACATGAACAGTAGTGGTCAGAGGAATAGCGGGAGAATCAATCTTAGCAGAAAGGGCCACACCCGAAGTTGTCCTAGCACTCTCTGTTTCAACATGACCTGCTGAATCCAAACCACCCACAAGATTTTGCTCATTGCAACCATGCTGAGAACCTGGGAAAGGAGGAGCTAGAAGGCTTGAAGAGGTTCCCGTCGCTGGCCTACTTGAGTTTACCTTAGGGACCCAAATCTGCCTGATCTTTACAGTCCTTTCTCCAAACCGATTAGATGGTCCAGCTACTGAAATGGTTTGAGGATAAGTCAATTTCGGTCCTAACCTTGAAAAGACACCCACCTTGGTTCCTAATCTTGAGAAAACACTGCCTTTGTGCCTCTTGGCTTCAATCCCTTCATTAACCCATTTCACAAACCTTTTCCCTCCCGAGTCAACGTCAATTCTCAAAGAATGACCAAATTCATTCTCCTAAGCCTAGCTCTTGCCTTCATAACAAACCCTTAACCACAAGTTTCACAATACGAACACCACGACGATCTTCACTAGTGCCTCCACTCTTGACCGCATCAGAGTAAGATTTTCCCTTGATCAATGACTGTTGTATTATTAGAGAGCGCTGTTTGGAATGTTTCGCAGCACCCTTCAAAGGATTTGCCACCAACAATTCTGATAAAGCCCTCCCAAAATGATTCCACCCTATGCACAAATGACCCTCAAGGACAATAACCGAATTCCTCCTTCCGTTACCAAAGAATTCTGTTACCAACACATATCGACCCTCTTATTTCGACCCCAGAAAACAAAGAAGACTTTGCCCTCACCTTCGAAACACCTTATGAAAGAGGGATCAGCGACAAGGCTTTGTCCTTGAAAGTGGATAAGAGCCAACAAGAAGCATCTCTGCCCAGTAACAGAGATTTTATAAACCTACGACCCCTCTCTATCACTTGTAAATGAAAGAACTTGCCCTCATCTTCAAACACCTAGTCAAAGCATTTGGCTTCAATGGCAATCATCTTAACACCTCCCATTAGAATTGAAGTTTGCTAATGGGCTTCTTCAAAGGCGATTAGTTTAACACCACCCATTAATTAAGTAGGTCGAACTGATAAATTATTGACAAATTCAGGACTCTCCCATACTCACAAAACATAAGCCAAATCCACAAAACAGAGGCTGAAATCAAGGAGGAGGGAAAAACCACCAAAAACCACCAAAAAAACAAAGAAAAACATCCCAAACAGCGTCAAAATGGGCCAAACAGGGATTGAAACGTCTCATCGGAGTGCTACGCCAGAAGCCAACACGCCGGCGACCCTCCTTACCGGCGTCGCACCTCTCTGGGCAGAAGAAGTCAGCCAATAACCACCCACAGTCAAAGCTTCGCTAGAAACCAAGTGGATCACCCAGAAACCGCATTTGAACGAGAAAAAAACAGCCCACGTCGTCGCTGGCTGTCAGTCAGTCCCGCAAGCCCTCCCTCGGTGCCAAATCGGTCTGTCACCGGCAAGTGTCCTGCCGGAAGGTTGGAGGTCAAGTGGCAGCCACAGTGACGACTGCCCTAAAAAACAATAAAAAAGACCTTTTAGCTATTCTCTCCTCTTACTATTTTTCGTTTTACTTTTATCGGTTTTATAGGAATTAGTGTCTGTAATTAATGTTTTTAATTACTGCTGCCATGTACTAATCTGTATATAAATACCAAATTACTTGTGTGTTTTTCACACACAATTCCTCAAAACCTCTCCTAGTTCTATACAGACTTCATGACCTTTTAGCTTAAACTCTTAAGAATTCCAAATTACAATTATTAAACTACAACTTCCTAGTCACAACTTACTAGAAAGCAAGTTACAAGAAAACAACTCCCAAAATGTAATCCTTGACACTTGTTGCTAACCCAATCCCATTAGGAATCCTTGGAACTTAAAATAAGATACTAGAACTCTTAAATAACATAAGTCTGACCTGAAACACTACCCATAACCATAAAATACAAAAATTAATTAAAACTTCTTTGGAAATGATTTACTTTTCTACAGCTCCTGCATCAATTAGTGTTGAGAAATTATAGGGTTTTCGGTAGGAAAAGAGGAAAAGATAAAATAGAGACTTCGAATAATAGGATATTAGATTGATATAGAGTATTATGATGTGATACAAAAGACAAAGCACTAAGTACTAGACTCCTAACCCTAATCAAATATGGAAACAAACAATTTACTAAAGATAAGACAAAGTCCGTAAGCTCTTGTTAAGAAGACTTTGGCAAGTATACCAATTCATGCAAGTAATAAAGAGATGAGTGGTTTGTCGTTCCCAACGAGGATCGTGACAAATACTAGCACATAACACAACAATCACTATCTAAACGATGAGTCTAGAAAGAAGGGAGCTCAAACAATAATTGATGAAATCAGAAATTAAAAGAAATAAGTCTTTTTGTAATTTTCTCAAACATTTGGTGAGCACAAATGAAATTGAATTCGATTAAGATGAAATGCTGGGGTTAGACTCACTAATCTTTTCCCAAATGCAATGACATGACAAACAATATAATCTCTAACTTCAATTATGAAAATCAATCTATTATTTACTCAAATCCTAATTCCTTAGATGAAAAGAGCCTAAATCCCCTAATTAAGTCCTAATTCCTTAAGTGACTTAAGAAGTGAATTTGCATTAAGATTGGGGATTAAAAGATTACTAATAAATCAAGACTCATTCCTAGATTCAAGACCTGTTAGGTGATTAATTTCAGATCTAGACCTAGCATCAACTTTCCAATTGTTTACCAAATCAAACATCAAGCCATGGATAATCAAGCCACAACAAGCATTAAGCATAGAAATTAAGCACTCATAAAGAAGTAGAGAAATATATTGGATGATCAAATCAAATACATAAGAGATTCAGAAATAGCTACATCTAACCCCAACAAGTGGATGATTAGCTAGACATAATCAAGGTGATAAAATAAAAAGAAATGGAGATAAGAGATGATGAAAACTCCATTGATGCTCTTGGCTCCCAGCCATGTCCAGAAAAGCTCTCAATCTCCTCTTGAGAATGAATTCCTTCTCCGTAATTCAATGCCCAACCACAATGCGCAATATCCTATTTTTAGGATTTCTTCCAGACGCATCGCTTAGCGCAAAATTATCCACGTTGAACGCGAATTAATTGACCATCTTTGTTGCATCATAAGTGGTGCGCTTAGCGCTATATTCTGGCGCTTAGCGCGACATGCTTGAAATGCATCACGCATCAGTCAATCTTCTGGCTTCTTTAGGCTAAGCGCCACAACCTTGGGGCTAAGCGCTGGCTTCCATACGTGGACTTGAGCTTCAGCTTCCAATTGGACTTCAATGGCTTCAATGGGCTTCAATGGCTTGCACCCAAACTACATAAAACACATCAAAACATCATTAACTAATCTAAAAATATCAATTAAGAAAATATTCTTAAAGACTCAATAAAACACATAAAACATGGACTAAAACGACCTCTCAAGTCTTAAAAGAAAGATAAACAACCTCAATGTACACCTATAAAGGTATGCATATTAGACATTTATCAAATTCCCCAAAACTTAAGACTTTGCTTGTCCCAAGCAAAAGTAAACCCAAAAATAAAGAAAAATAATTCAACACACAAGTCAACTAACAAAAGAACAAAATTCAAAAGGAAATGAGATCCATCACAACTCAACAAAACAAAGTAATACAAACTCCACTAATGAGAAACTTACAAAGAAGATTCCATCCATAGTGAACTTGCATCCAGAATTTGCTCACACAGAAGAAATCATAGCAAAAATGTACAGTTATTTTCACTCTTGAAAGAGCAATAATCATGGCATCAGCAAAACAGTCAAAACAATAGAAACTCAGCTCCTCACAAGATGTAGCTGTTTTCCTCAATCACTCTAGTGTATGGAATGTGTGTTCCTCTCAAAACCACACATTAAAACCCTACAACTTCAATTTTGCCTTTCATCTTAATTCTCCTTACACAATTCACATGCATACACAGTCACAAGGGTCTTTACTTGGGATGTAACTTGGTTAGGCAACAGGAAAAGTGATGAAGGATAAGCAGGCTAATCACCAAAGAGAATAAGAGAATTTCTTCTTTGACATTCTATTTATTTACTTTTTTTTTATCACTTTTTAAATCTGCATCATTTTTTTTTATTGAATTTCTTCTTTGCCATTTTTTTTATTCTCTTTTTTTTTTTACTTTCACTTTTTTTTTATTCCCCCAAACTTATGTTAAACCCAAACACAAGAAAATGCTCTCTTATCCAAAATGGTGTAGGTAGAACATTGTTTTTTATTTTTTAGGCATATGGGTTATCCACAAAAATTAATCATTGTCTTTCAGCTCAAGGGGGTATCACAAAGGATAAAAAATTTTAGGTAAACTTTTTAATCAAAATGGCTAGTAGAAAAGAAGTGCCCTGATCATTTCTATGACATGCAAGTGAATTTTGAATTCAAATCAAATTCAAGCAAAATCAAGAGTATAAGTTCCAATGATGCCACTCATAAAGAATTTATCATCAAAGGCCCAAAGAACTCACACAGGTAAAGCTGAATATTTCCATTGAATTTTCCCGATTTCCTTGCCATAGTCATTAGTCACAAGAGTTCAAACCAACATCAAAACTATGATATCCTTATGAAAACAAAATCACAGAAGCACAGCAACTACAAATGTCAACTTCAATGGAAGAGAAACAACATGGAAGAAATGTACTACAATGAAATTGCTAAGAGTGATAATCTCAAAACTTTTTTTTTTTTAACACACCACATAAACACAAGACACTTTAACAAAAATAACAGAAAGAACATGGTAACATTTATTCATTCAAAATTAAATTCAAGCAAAGTAAAGAGGAATTTAGCTCAAGGGTTCCTAGAGGAACCCTCTCCAATCTTTTTCTTGCACCCCTTCACTTTCTTCCCCTTCTTTGTGTCTTCTTTTTCCTCTTTCTGCACTTGGGAAGTTTGCTTTTCTTCTTCCACCTCTTGAGGAGGAAACACCCGCTCCTTCTCCTTTTTGCACAAGTCCATCAGTGGTTGCAAGAAATCATTGTAATCATCATCAATTTCCCGACCCTCCAAAATCCAACTCTGATTTGGATTAGTTCTTGCAATTTCAAGACCTTCTTTCACCATGCCTTTGTTCATATAATGAACTGGATTCGGTGTGGTCCTCTTAGGTGGCATCCTATCAAAATCCATGAATGAAAATGAGCCAATTAAAATCACACTCAAATATTAACATTTTTTTTTTACTCAACCAACACACTTTGAATTATTCTATCATAACTAAAACACCAAACAACACACATAAAAATTCAATAAACACACACAAAAATTCAAAAGAACAAAGTTTTACCCATAATGATGTCCAAACGTTGAGAATAACAAAATCTAAACAAAATAACCAGGTCTACACAATAAAATGATGACAAAGTCATAAAGTTTTCACAGCAAAACATTAACAATTATTCTTAAAAACAGATCAAGCAAAATCAAATCAAAATTCTTCAAGCTCTACTCCTCTTCATCCTCCTCATCTTCTAGCCCATCCCCCTCTTGAAAAGCATCCTGGTCCCTAGGATGTTCTGGCCACGCAACATAAGAATCCACCTCACTAGCAGATGGAAAGTGGAATGATCCCTCAGGTGGACTGGGCAAATGAGCAGATAAGTCTCGCATCATATTCCACATCATCATGTCTGATCTGTGAAGAGCATCTAGCTTGTGGTGAAGCAGGCTATGGGATGATTCCAAGGCATCTACACGTGTGGAGAGTGATCGGGGAGCAGGAGGAGTAGGTCTAGATGAAACAGGTGCATCACTGCCCATACAATTTTTCTGGATGAACTTGGCGTAGTGGGAGTCTGGGCTTAATCTTGGCACCCTGAGATACATCAACACCAACAACTCTACACAATTCGAATCGAGAGATGGATGACCCGGTGCCAACCCCACGTATCGGCTGACCTTCTCCGAATCTCAAAAGAGATTATCTCCCCCAAGTCCATGGTTAGACCAGCCATGATGGCATAGAGCATGAGAGATCTTCTTTCAATAATATCAGAAGTATGGGAGCATGGTGAAATGTTAGAATGCAAGAACGTCATCCAAATTTGGGCCAGCTGAGTTAAGTCACCTCTGAGGATTTTCTGCCTTTGCCCTGATCGACTAGTGACATACTCAGCCCCAGGCCTACAAACAGTGTCTAAAACCTGTTGGTAGTCCTTGTTCCGATTCTTCCAATCAGTGTACCCATAATCCAATGGGGCCCGAGGAGTGGGAGTGTCCAAAAACTGATTTATTGCTTGTGCATCAAAGGTAATGGTCTTGCCACGGACATAACTCCTGTGCTGTGGGAAACTTTCCTCCACAGTAATGGCATTAGCGTAGAACTCCCGTACAATGGCCACATTAGTTGATTCAGGGTAAGTGGACAGCTTGAGCCAACCGCGCCTCCTCAACTCAGTTTGAAATTCCTCATATTCACTAGCAGCAAGGATAACCTTTCGCTCAGTCAGAAGGTTCCTATTCTCAATGTCCTTATACCTTTGTTGGTGCTCAAGAGATAGAAACCTGTCAGCATCATAAGAGGAAGATCCTTTTCTTTTCTTGGAGGTAAGCTTTGAAGGCGGAGCCATGACTGAAACAATTAAATAGCTATGGTCAGCGCTGTACCACTTGGAAAATCAAGAAC
This sequence comes from Ormosia semicastrata, assembly GCA_029884595.1. Lineage (NCBI taxonomy): Eukaryota > Viridiplantae > Streptophyta > Magnoliopsida > Fabales > Fabaceae > Ormosia > Ormosia semicastrata. Next base: position 10,691,741 of record JAQQTO010000059.1, read on the forward strand.
ATAGAACACCACAAAATCCCATATGCAAATGCTTCAAATATACAGGGGAACATGCAAGTCACCAATGCTTCAATCACAAATGCTAGAGTATAAGCATGCACAAATCCTTGCTCAAATGATATAAGCAACCTATATAGCCAAATACAAATATGTAAACAGTCAAAATCTAGCTCCCCACAGGCAGAATTTCCAAAAGCAACAGAGAAGCATTTGCACAAATAAGCACAGAGAATAAATCAAATGTGATAAACAGTGCTTAAAATATACAGGGGCAATGCCAAAAACTCACTCAACCAGAGAAGTATCACAAATGCAGATAAAAGCCCTAAACCCCCAAATCCATAGGACAAACGTAACCCCCCCAAATCCAATGAAAGTGTCAGGTTCCAAGCAATAGGCAGAGAACACGATATGAATCAAATAACAAAAACAAAGAAAATAAAGAAAAAGAAGAAAATGAAATAAAAGAAAGAAAAATAGAATAAAAGAAATAAAAAAAATCAGATTATACGAAGAACCAAATTCAAGTAAGCGGGTAAGCACGATTCAATGAAATAAAAGAAAAAGAAAAAAAAAAAAAATACGGATGGGAGGAAGGACGCAGAGAAGGAATGATGGAGGAAGTGGGTGAAAGTGGAAGTGAGTGTGGGTGGAAGGGAAGAAGAAGAAGAAAATGGGTAGAGATAGAGAGAAAAAGACGTGCAAAGAGGAGAGGTAATGGAGAATGGGAGGAGGAATGGAGAATGGGGAAAGGAGTAGGAGAGGGAGAGAGAAAGGAGGGGAGCGAGAGGGGTGGGCGGTGGGAAAGGAATGGGGAAATGGGGAGAATGGGGAAATGGGAAAAATGGGGAAGTTCCGGGAAGGCGACGCTCCTGCGTACGAGGGCTCGGCGCTTAAGCGCAAATATCGCGCTTAGCGCCGGTTATTAGGTTTTTTTTTTAATATTTATTTATTTATTTATTATTTGTATTTATATATATATATATATATATATATATATTGTTTATATATATATATATATATTGTTTTTTTTTTTTTTGAAAAAAAATTGTGGCGCTAAGCTCCACATTCTTGAGGCTAAGCCTCAATGCCTCAGCCAAGATACTGAGAAATAGCGCTAAGCGCCTTAAAATGGGGGCTAAGCCATCAGAGAAGGGCTTAATTTTGGTTCGCAAGTGGCGCTAAGCGCAATAAAATGGCGCTGAGCGTAAGTGCAACAGACAAAGCACTGAGAAATGGCGCTAAGCGCCTTCAAATGGGGCTAAGCCCTAGAGAATCGGAGAGCTGACTGATTCCAGCTCGTGAGTGGCGCTAAGCCCCCTATTTTGGCGTTAAGCGCCAGTTTAGCAGAAAGAGCACTGAGAAATGGGGCTAAGCGCAAGAAAATGGGACTAAGCCCCAGTGCATCAGAGAGCTAACTTATTCCAGCTCGTAGGTGGCGCTAAGCCTTATATTCTGGCGCTGAGCGCCACATGCAAAAACAGCAGAATATCATAAACATCAGAATAACCCCCCAATTCCATACATTTCCATCAAACTAAGCCAAAACCCCAAAATAACACTTTAACATTGGAATTCAATCATGAAAGCAATTAGAGAAATCATGCAAATCTAAAACAAAACAACCTATCTAATCAACAAAAATAACACAAAAAGGGATAGAAATCCTGGGTTACCTCCCAGTAAGCGCTTCTTTAACGTCACTAGCTTGATGAATGGCCTTCAAGGATCACGGAGATGCACAATTGCAGTTGATCGCTCCAAGTTACCACCCAAGTAGACTTTGAGCCGCTGACCATTGACTTTGAAACTCCTCTGGGAGGAAGGATCCTCTACTTCCACAGTTCCATGAGGGAGAACCTCTTTAACAGTGAATGGTCCAGACCACTTAGACTTCAATTTACCCGGAAATAATCTCAGCCTTGAATTGAATAAAAGAACTTGTTGTCAGTGGAAAGCTTTATGGATAATGTGCTTATCATGGTAGGTCTTCACATTCTGCTTGTAGATCACTGCATTTTCATACGCATTGAGGCGCATTTCCTCCAATTCATGCAGCTGTTGGACTCTTTTTTCACTTGCCGAAGAGGCATCGAAATTTAAAAACTTCAATGCCCAAAAGGCTCTATGCTCCAACTCCACTGGTAAGTGGCAAGCCTTGCCATAAACCATTTTAAATGGAGACAACCCTAATGAAGTTTTATAAGCAGTCCGGTAGGCCCACAACGCATCATCAAGCTTCTTAGCCCAATCTTTTCTTGAAGTAACCACAGTTTTTTCTGAGATCCGCTTGATTTCTCTGTTGGAAACCTCTGCTTGTCCATTGGTTTGCGGGTGATATGGAGAGGCCACCTTATGTCTTACATCATACTTTGCCAAGACATTTTGGAGCTGAGAGTTGCAGAAATGGGAACCTCCATCACTTATAAGAACCCGTGGCACACCAAACCGAGCAAATATGTTCTTCTTGATGAACTTGACCACAGTCTGTGCATCATTCTTCGGAGTTGCAACAGCCTCTACCCATTTTGACCCATAGTCCACAGCTAGCAATATGAATTGATTCGAAAAGGATGGTGGGAGTGGACCCATGAAATCAATACCCCAGCAGTCAAACACTTCAACTTCCAAGATGTTTTGAAGGGGCATTTCATCTCTCTTAGTGATGTTTCCAGTCCTTTGGCACTTATCACAACTCTTCACATGATTGTGAGAGTCCTTGAAGATTGTGGGCCAAAAGAACCCAGATTGAAGAATTTTTGCAGCAATTCTCTCCATTGTAATGGCCACCATAAGGAGAGTTATGACAATGCCACATGATGTCCTTAGCCTCCTCCTTCGTGACACATCTTCTCAACAATCCATCTGGTCCAAACTTGAAGAGGAACGGGTCATCCCAAATATAATGATTAGCATCCTTGAAGATTAGATAATGATTTCTATCACTTTTTGTGTTATTTTTGTTGATTAGATAGGTTGTTTTGTTTTAGATTTGCATGATTTCTCCAATTGCTTTCATGATTGAATTCCCATGTTAAAGTGTTATTTTGGGGTTTTGGCTTAGTTTGATGGAAATGTATGGAATTGGGGGGTTATTATGATGTTTATGATATTCTGTTGTTTTTGCATGTGGCGCTCAGCGCTAGAATATAAGGCTTAGCGCCACCTACGAGCTGGAATAAGTTAGCTCTCTGATGCACTGGGGCTTAGCCCCATTTCTCAGTGCTCTTTCTGCTAAACTGGCGCTTAGCGCCAAAATAGGGGGCTTAGCGCCACTCACGAGCTGGAATCAGTCAGCTCTCTGATTCTCTAGGGCTTAGCTCCATTTGAAGGCGCTTAGCGCCATTTCTCAGTGCTTTGTCTGTTGCACTTGCGCTCAGCGCCATTTTATTGCGCTTAGCGCCACTTGCGAACCAAAATTAAGCCCTTCTCTGATTCTCTGGGGCTTAGCCCCCATTTTAAGGCGCTTAGCGCCATTTCTCAGTATCTTGACTGAGGCATTGAGGCTTAGCCTCAAGATTGTGGAGCTTAGCGCCATACTTTTTTTCAAAAAAAAAAAAAACAACAATATATATATATAAACAATATATATATATAAAAAAAATAAATATAATAAATAAATAAATAAATATTAAAAAAACCTAATAACATGCGCTAAGCAAGAAGATATTTTGCGCTAAGCGCTGAGCCCGCGTGCACGGAGGAGTGTCGACCTCCGGAACTTCCCCATTTTTCCCATTTCCTCATTCTCCCCATTTCCCCATTCCTTTCCCACCGCCCACCCCTCTGCTCCCCTCCTTTTTCTCTCCCTCTCCTACTCCTTTCCCCATTCTCCATTCCTCCTCCCATTCTCCATTACCTCTCCTCTTTGCACGTCTTTTTCTCTCTATCTCTACCCATTTTCTTCTTCTTCTTCTTCCCTTCCACCCACACTCACTTCCACTTTCACCCACTCCCTCCATCATTCCTTCTCTGCGTCCTTCCTCCCATCTAGGTATTTTTTTTTCTTTTCTTTCTTTTATTTCATTGAATCGGTGCTTACTCGCTTACTTGAATTTGGTTCTTCGTATAATCTGATTTTTTTATTTCTTTTATTCTATTTTTCTTTCTTTTATTTCATTTTCTTCTCTTTTCTTTATTTTCTTTGTTTTTGTTATTTGATTCATACCGTGTTCTCTGCCTATTGCTTGGAAGCTGGCACTTTCATTGGATTTGGGGGGGTTACGTTTGTCCTATGGATTTGGGGGTTTAGGGCTTTTATCTACATTTGTGATACTTCTCTGGTTGAGTGAGTTTTTGGCATTGCCCCTGTATATTTTAAGCACTGTTTATCACATTTGATTTATTCTCTATGCTTATCTGTACAAATGCTTCTTTGTTGCTTTTGGAAACTCTGCCTGTGGGGAGCTAGATTTTGACTGTTTACATATGTGTATTTGGCTATATAGGTTGCTTATATTATTTGAGCAAGGATTTGTGCATGCTTATACTCTAGCATTTGTGATTGAAGCATTGGTGACTTGCATGTTCCCCTGTATATTTGAAGCATTTGCATATGGGATTTTGTGGTGTTCTGTGTTCTTGATTTTCCAAGTGGATCAGCGCTGACCATAGCTATTTAATTGTTTCAGTCATGGCTCCGCCTTCAAGGCTTACCTCCAAGAAAAGAAAAGAATCTTCCTCTTATGATGCTGACAGGTTTCTATCTCTTGAGCACCAACAAAGGTATAAGGACATTGAGAATAGGAACCTTCTGACTGAGCGAAAGGTTATCCTTGCTGCTGGTGAATATGAGGAATTTCAAACTGAGTTGAGGAGGCGCGGTTGGCTCAAGTTGTCCACTTACCCTGAATCAGCTACTGTGGCCATTGTACGGGAGTTCTATGCTAATGCCATTACTGTGAAGGAAGGTTTCCCACAGCACAGGAGTTATGTCCGTGGCAAGACCATTACCTTTGATGCACAAGCAATAAATCAGTTTTTGGACACTCCCACTCCTTGGGCCCCATTGGATTGTGGGTACACTGATTGGAAGAATCGGAACAAGGACTACCAACAAGTTTTAGACACTGTTTGTAGGCCTGGGGCTGAGTATGTCACTAGTCGATCAGGGCAAAGGCAGAAAATCCTCAGAGGTGACTTAACTCAGCTGGCCCAAATTCGGATGACGTTCTTGCATTCTAACATTTCACCATGCTCCCATACTTCTGATATTATTGAAAGAAGATCTCTCATGCTCTATGCCATCATGGCTAGTCTAACCATGGACTTGGGGGAGATAATCTCTTTTGAGATTCAAGGTCGCGACATCTTGTGGGGTTGACCATTTGGGTCATCCATCTCGACATCGAATTGTGTAGAGTTCTTTGGTGTTGATGTATCTCGGGTGCCAAGATTAAGCCCAGGCTCCCAATTACTGCCAAGTTCATCCAGAAAAATTGCATGGGCAGTGATGCACCTGTTTCATCTAGACCTACTCCTCCTGCTCCCCGATCACTCTCCACACGTGTAGATGCCTTGGAATCATCCCATAGCCTGCTTCACCACAAGCTAGATGCTCTTCACAGATCAGACATGATGATGTGGAATATGATGCGAGACTTATCTACTCATTTGCCCAGTCCACCTGAGGGGTCATTCCACTTTCCATCTGCTAGTGAGGTGGATACTTATGTTGCGTGGCCAGAACATCCTGGGGACCAAGATGCTTTTCAAGAGGGGGATGGGCTAGAAGATAAGGAGGATGAAGAGGAGTAGAGCTTGAAGAATTTTGATTTGATTTTGCTTGATCTGTTTTTAAGAATAATTGTTAATGTTTTGCTGTGAAAACTTTATGACTTTGTCATCATTTTATTGTGTAGACCTGGTTATTTTGTTTAGATTTTGTTATTCTGCGTTTGGACATCGTTATGGGTAAAACTTTGTTCTTTTGAATTTTTGTGTGTGTTTATTGAATTTTTATGTGTTGTTTGGTGTTTTAGTTATGATAGAATAATTCAGTGTGTTGGTTGAGTAAAAAAAAAAATGTTAATATTTGAGTGTGATTTTAATTGGTTCATTTTCATTCATGGATTTTGATAGGATGCCACCTAAGAGGACCACACCGAATCCAGTTCATTATATGAACAAAGACATAGTGAAAGAAGGTCTTGAAATTGCAAGAACTAATCCAAATCAGAGTTGGATTTTGGAGGGTCGGGAAATTGATGATGATTATAAAGAATTTTTGCAACCACTGATGGACTTGTGCAAAAAGGAGAAGGAGCGGGTGTTTCCTCCTCAAGAGGTGGAAGAAGAAAAGCAAACTTCCCAAGTGCAGAAAGAGGAAAAAGAAGACACAAAGAAGGGGAAGAAAGTGAAGGGGTGCAAGAAAAAGATTGGAGAAGGTTCCTCTAGGAACCCTTGAGCTAAATTCCCCTTTACTTTGCTTAAATTTAATTTTGAATGAATAAATGTTACCATGTTCTTTCTGTTATTTTTGTTAAAGTGTCTTGTGTTTATGTGGTGTGTTAAAAAAAAAAAGTTTTGAGATTATCACTCTTAGCAATTTCATTGTAGTACATTTCTTCAATGTTGTTTCTCTTCCATTGAAGTTGACATTTGTGGTTGCTGTGCTTTTGTGATTTTGTTTTCATAAGGATATCATAGTTTTGATGTTGGTTTGAACTCTTGTGACTAATGACTATGGCAAGGAAATCGGGAAAATTCAATGGAAATATTCAGCTTTACCTGTGTGAGTTCTTTGGGCCTTTAATGATAAATTCTTTATGAGTGGCACCATTGGAACTTATACTCTTGATTTTGCTTGAATCTGATTTGAATTCAAAATTCACTTGCATGTCATAAAAATGATCAGGGCACTTCTTTTCTACTAGCCATTTTGACTAAAAAGCTTACCTAAAATTTTTTATCCTTTGTGATACCCTCTTGAGCTGAAAGACAATGATTAATTTTTGTGGATAACCCATATGCCTAAAAAATAAAAAACAATGTTCTACCTACACCTTTTTGGATAAGAGAGCATTTTCTTGTGTTTGGGTTTAACATAAGTTTGGGGGAATAAAAAAAAAAGTGAAAGTAAAAAAAAAAAAGAGATAAAAAAAAATGGCAAAGAAGAAATTCAATAAAAAAATGATGCAGATTTAAATAGTGATAAAAAAAAAAAAAGTAAATAAATAGAATGTCAAAGAAGAAATTCTCTTATTCTCTTTGGTGATTAGCCTGCTTATCCTTCATCACTTTTCCTGTTGCCTAACCAAGTTACATCCCAAGTAAAGACCCTTGTGACTGTGCATGCATGTGAATTGTGTAAGGAGAATTAAGATGAAAGGCAAAATTGAAGTTGTAGGGTTTTAATGTGTGGTTTTGAGAGGAACACACATTCCATACACTAGAGTGATTGAGGAAAACAGCTACATCTTGTGAGGAGCTGAGTTTCTATTGTTTTGATTGTTTTCTTTGATGCCATGATTATTGCTCTTTCAAGAGTGAAAATAACTGTACATTTTTGCTATGATTTCTTCTGTGTGAGCAAATTCGGATGCAAGTTCACTATGGATGGAATCTTCTTTGTAAGTTTCTCATTAGTGGAGTTTGTATTACTTTGTTTTGTTGAGTTGTGATGGATCTCATTTCCTTTTGAATTTTGTTCTTTTGTTAGTTGACTTGTGTGTTGAATTATTTTTCTTTATTTTTGGGTTTACTTTTGCTTGGGACAAACAAAGTCTTAAGTTTGGGGGAATTTGATAAATGTCTAATATGCATACCTTTATAGGTGTACATTGAGGTTGTTTATCTTTCTTTTAAGACTTGAGAGGTCGTTTTAGTCCATGTTTTATGTGTTTTATTGAGTCTTTAAGAATATTTTCTTAATTGATGTTTTTAGATTAGTTAATGATGTTTTGATGTGTTTTATGTAGTTTGGGTGCAAGCCATTGAAGCCCATTGAAGCCATTGAAGCCCAATTTGGAAAGTGAAGCTCAATTCCACGTATGGAAGCGACCGCTTAGCCCCAAGGTTGTGGCGCTTAGCCTGAAGAAGCCAGAAGATTGACTGATGCGTGATGCATTTCAGTACATGTCGCGCTAAGCGCCAGTAATATAGCGCTAAGCGCAGCCACTTATGATGCAACAGCATGGTCAATTAATTCGCGCTCAGTGTGGATAATTTTGCGCTAAGCGCTGATGCGTCTGGAAGAAATCCTAAAAATAGGATATTGCGCATTGTGGTTGGGCATTCAGAATTCTGGAGAAGGAATTCATTCTAAAGAGGAGATTGAGAGCTTTTCTGGACGTGGCTGGGAGCTAAGAGCATCAATGGAGTTTTCATCATCTCTTATCTCCATTTCTTTTTATTTTATCACCTTGATTATGTCTAGCTAATCATCCACTTGTTGGGGTTAGATGTAACTATTTCTGAATCTCTTATGTATTTGATTTGATCATCCAATATATTTCTCTACTTCTTTATGAGTGCTTAATTTCTATGCTTAATGCTTGTTGTGGCTTGATTATCCATGGCTTGATGTTTGATTTGGTAAACAATTGGAAAGTTGATGCTAGGTCTAGATCTGAAATTAATCACCTAATAGGTCTTGAATCTAAGAATGGGTCTTGATTTATTAGTAATCTTTTAATCTCCAATCTTAATGCAAATTCACTTCTTAAGTCACTTAAGGAATTAGGACTTAATTAGGGGATTTAGGCTCTTTTCATCTAAGGAATTAGGATTTGAGTAAATAGTGGATTGATTTTCATAATTGAAGTTAGAGATTATATTGTTTGTCATGTCATTGCATTTGGGAAAAGATTAGTGAGTCTAACCCCAGCATTTCATCTTAATCGAATTCAATTTCATTTGTACTCACCAAGTGTTTGAGAAAATTACAAAAAGACTTATTTCTTTTAATTTCTGATTTCATCAATTATTGTTTGAGCTCCCTTCTTTCCAAACTCATCGTTTAGGATAAGGCTCCCCCTGATTAGGTAGAAGCTTCACATTTGGGTCCATAGGAGTATCAACAAGTTTACAATCAAGCATCCCTGTTTCTTCCAGAATATCAAGGGCATATTTCCTTTGAGAAATAGCAACACCTGTTCTTGATTGGGCTACTTCAATCCCAAGAAAGTATCGCAATCGGCCAAGATCTTTAGTTTTAAAATGTTTAAATAGGTATTGCTTCAATTGCTTAATGCCTTCTTGGTCATCGCCTGTAATGACAATATCATCCACATACACCACAAGATAAATAAGTTTATTCAACGATGAGCATTTAAAGAATACAGAATGGTCTGCCTCGTAACGAATCATGCCAAACTGCTGAATAACTTTACTAAACTTCCCAAACCAAGTGCAAGGTGACTGTTTTAAGCCATATAAAGACTTTTGTAGCCGGCAAACAAGACCTAACTCCCCCTGAGCAACAAACCCAGGTGGTTGCTCCATATAGATTTCCTCCTCCAGATCATGATGTAAGAAGGCATTTTTAATATCTAACTGATACAAGGGCCAACGTCTCATGGCAGCCATAGACAAGAACCAACGTACGGACACCATCTTAGCAACAGGAGAAAAAGTATCACTGTAATCCAAACCATAGATCTAAGTGTATCCCTTTGCTACCAGCCGGGCTTTCAATAGGTCCACCTGCCCATCAGGGCTAACTTTAATAGTAAATACCCATCGACAACCAACTGTAGATTTTCCAGGAGGAGGTGAAACAAGTGTCCATGTATTATTAGATTCCAAAGCATTCATCTCATCAATCATTGTCTGTCGCCATCCTGGATGAGATAATGCTTCTTGAACATTCTTAGGAATGGTAACAGATGACAAAGCAGACACAAAGGCACAATGGGAAGGAGATAATCGATGGTAACTTAGAAAATTGTAAATCGGATGAGGATTGAGAGTAGAGCGTTTACTTTTATGAAGTGCAATAGGTAGGTCAACAGAAGTGTCAGGTAGGACCGCAGTGGGAGAAGCAATTGGAGCAGGAGCTGAATCATGAGAATCAATAGTAGGTGTGATCTCGAGAACTCCAGGATTCCGGCGCTCATAAGTAATACCAAATCGACGCAACGGACGGTCATCCTGTGACTGTGGAGCTTGAGGATTAGAGACAGGTGTTGCAAAAAGAGGAATGGGTAGTACCTGAGATAGAGTAGAGTCGGATGTAGCTGATGTGACAAAGAAGGGAGTATTGTGTTTGGATGCTTACCTTTGAAGACTTGTTTTGATGATAACAAACGAGAAGAATAAATGAAGATGATATATAGACCAAGTCCGAGTTTATATTTGATTAGCATTAGGACTTAGGATCTATTGTACGGAGCTCACATTGACATCTCTTTGTTTTTGAAAGAAAAGAGAAAAATTGTTTTTAAACTCAGTATCCTTGAAAACATCTTTTAGAAACCTTTTTTGAAACTGAGTTATTCGAATAAGGCCTTGCCTATTCGAATAAACATCCTCACGTGGTTTGATCTCTAAAAGGTGTTATTCGAATAACTACCCTGTTATTCGAATAACCAAGGCTTTCCAGACATCTGTTTTGTAAGTGGCTATTCGAATAAAGCTTCCCTTATTCGAATAAATGAAGTTTTTCAGAACTAAGCTTTGAGTGAGTTATTCGAATAAGTCATACGTTATTCGAATAAAACCTTTCTTTCTGAACTTCTTTTAAATACGTTATTCGAATAGATAAGTCTTTATTCGAATAAACGTTCGTTTTCACAACTCTGGTTTTAAAAGAGTTATTCGAATAACAAGTTGGTTATTCGAATAACCCATCTCAAATGAGTTTTTCAGAAACAGTGTTATTCGAATAAGCCTTTGCTCTATTCGAATAAACACGAAGGTTTTGTTTACGTAAATGGAAACAGACAAGATTTTCAATCCGTATTAATTGCTATTAATTTTACCCAACGGCTAATTAACCTAGTTTTCCCTATAAATAGCAAGCCTGGGTCACGTTTTCCATTGCCCATAATTTTGAATTATTTTCTGATTACTCTGTTTTTGTGAAAACTATTTTCTACGCTCTTCTTGTTTAAAAACTTTGAGATATTTCTGTGAGAGCTCTATTAACACTTCAATTTGTATTACTTACTCTGAGTGAGAGTTTCTCTTCATCTTTATTTTCTGATATTCTGTATCGAGGGTGAGGTATCCCTCAAGGTTTGTATAAGGGTGAGGTATCCCTGCGAGCTGAGACTTTATCACAAGGGTAGAGTGTCCCTGTGTGTGAAAAGTGCTCTATTTTGTAACGGTAGCAAGCACCTATTGAAGCTTGTATACTTAAGTGAAAAATCTCGGCTTTCGAGGACTGGACGTAGACCACAAGTGGGTTAGTGGTCGAACCAGGATAAATACTGTGTCTGCTTCTCTTTTCCCTAATCTCTTTATTTTATGCAATTTATTTTATTGCACATTTATTTTTCGCTGTTCTTTATTGTTTCTTTTCTTCTTCTCATTCCTTCTGTGCGTTTATTTATTAAGCTTTTGATATTCGTGTTAATTAAAAAGAGGTTTTGCGAAAAAAATTTAATACTCAATTCACCCCCCCTCTTGAGTACTGGAAGCCAGTTGGTAACAAGTAGTATCAGATCTAGATTCTTGTATAAAGAGCTTAGCAGCTTCAAGAGTATATGGCTTCTTCAAATGGTTTTTCAGAAGGATCTTCCATAAACCGACCACCCTTTTTCAATGGGGATGGTTACGCATATTGGAAGGAAAGAATGAAAATCTTCATCGAAGCTATTGATCTAGATATTTGGGATGCTGTCGAAAACGGCGCTTTTATGCCCACACATGAGATCGATGGTGTAAGGACCGAAACACCACGAAATAAATGGTCTGATGAAGACAAAAGAAAAGTTCAATTTAATTTAAAGGTCAAAAATATTATTACTACTGCATTGGGATATGATGAGTTTTTTAAAATTTCAAATTGTAAAACTGTTAAAGAAATGTGGGATACTTTGCAAGTTACCCATGAGGGTACTAGTGAAGTTAAGAGATCGAGAATAAATTCTCTAACTCGTGAATATGAATTATTCAAAATGAACCAAGGAAAAAGCATTCAGGAAATGCAAAAGAGGTTCACCCACATAGTTAATCATCTTGCATCTTTAGGCAAAAGTTTTTCTAATGAAGATTTGATTAACAAAGTTTTGAGATGTCTTAGCAGGATTTGGCAACCCAAAGTGACAAACAATATCCGAATCGAGGATCGTCACAATGACTTTAGCTACCCTCTTTGGAAAACTTCATGAGCACGAGTTGGAGTTAAGCGTGATTAAGCCAAAGCGAAGAAAACGATAAAAAGAAAAAGGGATAGCGCTCAAAGCCACTTCATCAACATTCGACAATGATGATGAAGAGAATGAAGAAAGTTCAGAGAACATAGAAGTAAGTGAAGAAAATCTGAGTTTGTTGGTTAAAATGTTTGGTAAATTTCTCAGGAAAAAGGGAACGCAAAGAAGACCTCCCTTCCCTCCGAAAAAGACTCACTTTAAAGGCGAAGGAACTTCATCGACCCCAACTTGCTATGAATGTGGCAAACCTGGTTACATGAAAATGGAGTGTCCTGTTTATCAAAAGAAGAAGGAGAAATTTGAAAAGAAACCCTTCAAGGAAAGGAAAGGAAGAAAAGCCTATATAGCGTGGGATGAAAACGACATAGACTCAACTGACAGCTCAGATAGCGAAGAGGCTCAACTATGTCTCATGGCAAAAGGAGATGAAGAAGAAAGTGAAAACGAGGTAAGTTCTAATACTTTATTGCCCTCTGATGATGAGTTACAAGATGCTTTTGAGGAACTACATGAAGAATCTTTAAAACTTACAAAAATTATTTCTTCATCTAAGAAAACAATTTCTTCTTTAGAAAATCAAATTATTGCTTTAAATAAAGAAATAGAAGAATTGAAAATTGAAAACGAAACTTTAGGAATCATTGATGCATGCACAAATCATTCTTCACATGCTTCTACTTTGTCATCTTGTTCTTCATGTCATATACTTGAAAAAGAAAACGAAGACCTAAAGAATACTCTCTCTAAATTCACTTTTGGAAGGGATAACTTAAATATTTTATTAGGAAGACAAAGAGTGGTTTTTCAAAAAGCCGGGTAGGCTATAATCCGAAAAATCAACAAAAACTCTATAAAAATTTCTTTGTGCATTCTAGTATTTCAAGTAGTCCTTTTATTAAATGTTTTTACTGTGGAAGAAAAGGACATAGTGCATCAACATGTAATGCAAGGAAAAATATAAATACAAAAGTTGGAACAAAAATGGTTTGGGTTCCCAAGAGTACTATACCCAAAACTGACACACAAGGACCTAAGAAAGTTTGGGTACCAAAAGTTAAAAACTAAATTTGTGTTGTAGGTGTGCTTGAAAGTCAGGAGTTCAAATTGGTATCTTGATAGCGGCAGCTCCAAGCACATGACCGGGGACGACTCTAAATTCACCATAACAACAAGGGTAAAATTCTTGGAATCGGCAAAGTCGGTAAGAACCCCAACTCCTCTATTGAAAATGTGCTGCTTGTTGAGGGTTTGAAACACAACTTGCTTAGTATTAGTCAATTACGTGATAAAGGAAATGAAGTTATATTTGATTCAAACTGTTGCATAATTGAAGATAAAAATGACAAGCATGTTAAATTCATTGGTCATAGAGTAAACAACATCTATATGATTAATCTTGATGATATATCTTCAAATGATGTGAAATGCCTTTTAAGTAAGAATGATGATTCATGGTTATGGCATAGGAGAATTGCACACATTCACATGGATCACTTAAAGAAGTTGGTCTCTAAAGAGCTAGTAATTGGACTACCCAAGCTTAATTTTATAAAAGATAAATTATGTGATGCAAGTCAAAAGGGTAAACAAATAAAAGTCTCTTTTAAAGCAAAAAATATAGTTTCAACTTCTAGACCTTTATAACTTTTGCACGTGGATCTGTTTGGACCTTCTAGAACTATGAGCTTTGGTGGGAATTACTATGCTTTAGTGATTGTGGATGATTTTTCTAGGTTTACATGAACTTTATTTCTTGCAAATAAAAATGATGCATTTTTAGCTTTTAAAAGACTTGCCAAAGTTATTCAAAATGAAAAAAGTTTTCAAATCCCTTCTATAAGAAGTGATCACGGTGGCGAATTTGAAAACAATGTTTTTGAAAATTACTTGTGATGAACATGGCATTAATCATAATTTCTCGCTTCTAGAACTCGCAACAAAACGGAGTTGTAGAAAGGAAAAACCGTTCTTTAGAAGAAATGGCGAGAACTATGCTTAATGAGGTCGCTTTCTTCCTAAATACTTTTGGGCGGATGCTGTAAGTACAGCTTGTTATGTAATGAACCGGACCCTTATAAGGCCTATTTTAAAGAAAACCCCATATGAGTTGTATAAGGGAAGAAAGCCAAATGTCTCACACTTTTATGTTTTTGGTTGCAAATGTTTTGTTTTAAACAATGGAAAAGATAATTTAGGCAAGTTTGATGCTAAGTCTGATGAAAGTATATTTCTTGGCTATTCAAATCATAGTAAAGCTTTTCGCATTTACAATAAAAGAACTATGACTATTGAATAATCTATACATGTTGCATTTGATGAAACTGACCAAAGTGGATCGAGAAAGGATCTTGTTGTTGATGATGTTGCAGAAATCTTGGCGGAAACACATTTGGACAGTAAAGAAAAGGAAATCAAGGAGAAAGAGGATGAACAAATACAAGAAGATTCGCAAGCTTTGGAACTTCCCAAAGAATGGCGAACTTCAAAATATCACTCCTTTGATCAAATTATCGGTGATGTATCTAAAGGTGTAAGTACTCGTAACTCCCTTAGAAATACTTGTAATCATTTAGCATTTGTTTCTCAAATTGAACCTAAGGATTTAATTGAAGCTTTTGATGATGAACATCGGATCTTAGCTATGCATGAGGAATTAAATCAGTTTGAAAGAAATCAAGTTTGGGAATTAGTTGCTAGACCTAATAATCACCCTATAATTGGAACTAAATGGGTTTTTAGAAACAAACTTGATGAAAATGGGTTAATAACTAGAAACAAAGCTAGATTGGTTGCTAAAGGGTATAATCAAGAAGAAGGAATAGATTATGAAGAAACCTATGCACCTGTAGCTAGATTAGAAGCTATTAGAATGTTACTTGCTTACACTTGCATCATGGATTTCAAATTATATCAAATGGATGTCAAGAGTGCTTTTCTAAATGGTTTTATTCAAGAGAAGGTATACGTTGAACAACCTCCAGGTTTTGAAAATCATGAACTGCCCAACCATGTTTTTAAACTTAAAAAGGCCTTATATGGTTTAAAGCAAGCTCCTAGAGCTTGGTATGAAAGGTTGAGTAAGTTTCTTTTGGAAAATGGTTTTTCAAGAGGAAAAGTCGATACTACTCTTTTTATTAAAAATAAAAAGCATGACATTCTTCTTGTGCAAGTATATGTGGATGATATTATCTTTGGTGCTACTAATGAATCCCTTTGCAAAGATTTTGCTAAGTCAATGCAGAATGAATTTGAAATGTCAATGATGGGAGAATTGAATTTCTTTCTCGGACTTCAAATCAAACAAACGAACGAAGGGACCTTCATAAGTCAAACAAAATACTGCAAGGAATTGCTCAAGAGATTCGAAATGGAAAACGCTAAACACATGGCCACTCCGATGGGCACGTCTTGCTACTTGGACAAAGATGAAGGAGGTAAATCAGTAGAAATAACGAAATATAGAGGTATGATCAGATCTCTCCTTTATCTTACTGCTCGTAGGCCAGACATTATGTTTAGTGTATGCATGTATGCTAGATATCAGGCAAACCCTAAGGAATCTCACTTAAGTGCTGTAAAACGTATAATGAAATACCTAGTAGGCACTTCACAAATGGGCTTGTGGTACCCTAAGGGTGCCTCTTGTAGCCTAATAGGCTATTCTGACTCTAATTTTACTGGGTGCAAATTGGACAGAAAAAGTACTAGTGGTACATGCCACTTGCTTGGTAGTTCTTTAGTTTCTTGGCATAGGAAGAAACAAAATAGTGTGACTTTGTCTACCGCTGAGGCTGAATATGTTGCAGCCGAGAGTTGCTACGCTCAAATCCTTTGGATGAAGCAACAACTCTTAGACTACGGTCTTCAGCTTGATCACATCCCGATAAGATGTGATAACACTAGTGCAATAAATATCTCTAAGAATCCCATACTGCATTCTAGAACAAAGCATATAGAGATAAGACATCACTTTATCAGAGATCATGTACAAAAAGGGGACTGCATTCTTGAGTTTGTTGAAACATCTAAACAACTTGAAGATATCTTTACTAAACCCTTAGCAAAAGAAGCATTCTTTTATATTCGAGGAGAATTGGGCATTATTGATCAATCAAATATTTGAATTGCTTATTTGCTTATTTATTGCTAGTTATTATCATGTTTATATGCCTTCAATTTCATATACGTATATGCTTCTGTGTTAGTTTTATTCGAATAAGCAAGGCTTCATTCGAATAAACTCCTTCACTGATAGTTAATTTTGTGTGTTGAACATCAGCCTTATTCAAATAGAATTCAGTTTATTCGAATAAACTGATACCTTTGCTTAACCCTGTGTGTTTTTCATCTCTGATTATTCGAATAACACCTTCCCTATTCGAATAACCAGAAGCCTTCGTTTATCAGTTTTTCTTTCTACCCTCTGCTTATTCGAATAAATCCCTTTTTATTCGAATAACCAGCGACCTTCTTTTATCAGGTTTTGGTCTTAATCTCTGTCTATTCGAATAGACCTCAGGTTATTCGAATAACCTGAAACTGTTTCTATCGATCGTCGATTGGCCTCAGTCTATTCGAATAACTCTAATAGTTATTCGAATAAAACCCGTTAGCTTGCCAAAACGCTTGACTTTCCCAGTTGTTTTATTCGAATAGAACCCTTCCTATTCGAATAAACCCTAGCAGCCCCACCTCTTCGGTTTCTGCGCGCTGTGCATTGCTTTCTGCAAGGTTTATTCGAATAAACCTCAGTTTATTCGAATAAACACGGGGTTCTTTAAATAAATCCTGCGCGC
Organism: Ormosia semicastrata; assembly: GCA_029884595.1. Classification (NCBI taxonomy): domain Eukaryota; kingdom Viridiplantae; phylum Streptophyta; class Magnoliopsida; order Fabales; family Fabaceae; genus Ormosia; species Ormosia semicastrata. Next base: position 10,708,854 of record JAQQTO010000059.1, read on the forward strand.
CCAAAACGTTTTCACTCTCCATCTTCTCTGCTCTTCACTCCTTCCTCTCAAACCTTTCTCTCTCTACGTCTCTTCCTCTCTCCCTCTCACCTTCCTCCATGGCTTCCTCCTCCAGCAAACGTCCTCGCACGAAGAATGCTCCAGGCACCAACCCTCTTGATCTGAGAAGGCTCTCCTCCAACGAAGAGCATCGTGCACGCTTCATCTCGCACTTACGGGAGCGAAACTTGGTTCAACCCAAGTATCCGGATCTCTCTTTCTTCCAAAGCGGCACCGCGGCCGACTTCACGACCTGGCTGCAAAACCGGGGGAGTTCTTGACTCTGCTCTCACAGGGCCACCATCTATCCGGCCTTGGTGAAGATGTTCTTCTCGCAATCCGGCTTTCGACAAACAGAATCTTCTTTCGAGGTATGTGATCGAACATCGTGATCACACCACCGGATCGGTCAACTTTGTTCGGTGCAGTTCTCGGCGCCACTTGTTGAAGATGGTGACACGCCCTTCCTTGAAGACTTCAACAAACTTCAAGTAGTTGAGGACCTCGAAACCCGTGCAGATTACCGCACGATAAGGGTCTCAAGGGTGGAATCTTTGAAGAGCCAAGATAGGCTTACGCATTACGCTATGCTCACATCCTAGCTCCTCGCCATTTGTGGAAACTACGCCTACCTCGGCGAGGAAGATGTCTTCATCTTTGTGGTTCTGAAGAATGGCCATCAGGTCAACTGGCCTGTGTTCATCATGAGGCACATGATGAGGGCCAAGGGCAAGGAGAAATCTGACTTGCCTTATGGCATTCTTGTCACAACCTTACTGAGCAAGTATCCTCAGGTCTTGGAGACTGAGCGAGCTATTGCTATGATGCACCACAACGTCTTTGGAGCTCACACCTTACGAAAGATGAAGATGATCCAAACCGATGAAGGCTGGGTGTATCCAGATGAGGTTGCTGAGGACGAGCTTGCTCCTGCTGATGCCCCTGCTACTCCTGCTGACGTACCTGCTGCTGCTCCTGCTCCTGTCACTCTGGAACAGATCATAGCCACCTTGCAAGACAACCGAGTGTACATGGAACATACCTTCTCTATTCTGTTTGACAGAATAGAAGGCGTTGAACGTGAGGTTGCGGCACTTCGATCTGCTTCACCGCTCCTGCACCAACTTCTTCACCACCACCTCCAGGATGCTTACTTTTAGATTTCTTTTGTTCTTAGGTTTGTCTTTGGCTTTATGTTGTTTTATTTTTCGGCTTGTGTATTTGACTCTTTATATAAATGAATAAATATTGTTTCCTGTTGATCTTTTGATATGAGTATATCTCCTGTTATGTACTTTGATATCTGATGAGACTTACCCCACCTTTTTGCTCATGACAAAAGGGGGAGAAATATTTGATCCTTTCATTTGACTTTAATTGAGAAAAGACAGGTAAATTTAAAAATAGGATTGGATTCAAATTGAAAGGGGGAGCTGCGCACATATCTGATATATATTACCTCTTATTTAAAGAGGGGGAGTAAGCTTTTATACTTTTTGTGAATTCCAATTATATGCACTAACGCTTTTCTCATTGATAGTTTGTCATCATCAAAAAGGGGGAGAATGTGTTTGGATGCTTACCTTTGAAGACTTGTTTTGATGATAACAAACGAGAAGAATAAATGAAGATGATATATAGACCAAGTCCGAGTTTATATTTGATTAGCATTAGGACTTAGGATCTATTGTACAGAACTCACATTGACATCTCTTTGTTTTTGAAAGAAAAGAGAAAAATTGTTTTTAAACTCAGTATCCTTGAAAACATCTTTTAGAAACCTTTTTTGAAACTGAGTTATTCGAATAAGGCCTTGCCTATTCGAATAAACATCCTCACGTGGTTTGATCTCTAAAAGGTGTTATTCGAATAACTACCCTGTTATTCGAATAACCAAGGCTTTCCAGACATCTGTTTTGTAAGTGGCTATTCAAATAAAGCTTCCCTTATTCGAATAAATGAAGTTTTTCAGAACTAAGCTTTGAGTGAGTTATTCGAATAAGTCATACGTTATTCGAATAAAACCTTTCTTTCTGAACTTCTTTTAAATACGTTATTCAAATAGATAAGTCTTTATTCGAATAAACGTTCGTTTTCACAACTCTGGTTTTAACAGAGTTATTCGAATAACAGGTTGGTTATTCGAATAACCCATCTCAAATGAGTTTTTCAGAAACAGTGTTATTCGAATAAGCCTTTGCTCTATTCGAATAAACACGAAGGTTTTGTTTACGTAAATGGAAACAGACAAGATTTTCAATCCGTATTAATTGCTATTAATTTTACCCAACGGCTAATTAACCTAGTTTTCCCTATAAATAGCAAGCCTGGGTCACGTTTTCCATTGCCCATAATTCTGAACTATTTTCTGATTACTCTGTTTTTGTGAAAACTATTTTCTACGCTCTTCTTGTTTAAAAACTTTGAGATATTTCTGTGAGAGCTCTATTAGCACTTCAATTTGTATTACTTACTCTGAGTGAGAGTTTCTCTTCATCTCTATTTTCTGATATTCTGTATCGAGGGTGAGGTATCCCTCAAGGTTTGTATAAGGGTGAGGTATCCCTGCGGGCTGAGACTTTAGCACAAGGGTAGAGTGTCCCTGTGTGTGAAAAGTGCTCTATTTTGTAACGGTAGCAAGCACCTATTGAAGCTTGTATACTTAGTGAAAAATCTCGGCTTTCGAGGATTTGGACGTAGACCACAAGTGGGTTAGTGGTCGAACCGGGATAAATACGTAATCCGCTTCTCTTTTCCCTAATCTCTTTATTTTATGCAATTTATTTTATTGCACATTTATTTTTCGCTGTTCTTTATTATTTCTTTTCTTCTTCTCATTCCTTCTGTGCGTTTATTTATTAAGCTTTTGATATTCGTGTTAATTAAAAAGAGGTTTTGCGAAAAAGTTTTAATACTCAATTCACCCCCCCTCTTGAGTACTGGAAGCCACTTGGTAACAAGTATCCTCAAAGAATGTAACATCTGCAGGTACATAAAAGCGATGTAACATCTCTGATACCAAGGGGGAGTGTGGCGCATGGTTCACACGCGCTGGCGAGTGAAATTGATGAAGACGGCGCGTGAGAGCGAGTGGCGGCGTGATAGCAGCGCTTGGGCGGACGGCCGGCCGGTCGGCGGTGTCTGAGATGAACCCTGATGTCACTTTAGGCACCGGATGACAGTGGGTCAGCGCTGAAGCAGCTGAAACCCAAGAACACGTTCACTAGATCGGAACCAGTACTTTCTGATACCAAGTTAAAGTAAATCTGAATATTTCTCTGTATTTTATTGCAATATGAAACTACAAAATATATACACTTGACTACAGGTTAGAACATTAATTATTTATGCTAAGTCCTAGAAATGTAAGTACAATGAATAGAACTCCACCGTCCACACCGTCCACTAATTTATGATTATAATCAACAATAATAAATATAAAGTGGGCTCCATAAAACATGGCTGGAAAAACAACTCAGGAATTCTGGAGATGCCTAAGAGATGAGTATAGCTAGAAAGATAACTCAGCAAGATGGCTAGAATAATCACCTGATGGAAATTTCTTGGCAAGCAATCAAGCATAGTAAGGCCTAAACTTCTCCAAACAATATTTGGAAGCTTTAATCAGCAGAAAAATTTAGGAAACCCAAAAGCATGGAAATTGAAACTAAGGTTGGTGTGAATCACAAAATGGAAACTAAGACTGAGGCTGGTGTGAATCATAGTCAATAGAGAATTCATCATCATATGACTCATTGTTGATTTTTTTTTTTTTTTTGATAAAAGAAGAATTTTATTAAAAAAGAAGAGAAAGAATTACAAAGAGTGAGGAGGATAAGGAATCCTCCTAAACAAAAGAACAAAACATAACAAACAATTGAAAAAAGTGAAACTCACTGGTCACTGCAATAAAGCTTCCCACCCTCTCAACATATCTGTTAGAGAAACCCCATGAAAAAGGCCATGAGCTTTGCACCAAATAAATGCCAACCGCCTAATCTTTTCCCAAATGAAATGATGTGTGGAAGAAACCTCCTTAAAATACGAGAGTTCTGCTCTAACCAAATACACCATATTGTAGCATAGATTGCACATTGCCACAAAATATTTTCCTCTTTGCTTCTACCAAAATCATGAAAGCTAACCATAAAAAATTTGTCCAAGGACCTAGGACACACCCAACAATCACCAAATATGCCAAATAAGGAGTGCCCTAATGAAATGAATGTTGAACAATGTAAGAAAAGGTGAGGCCCAGATTCTGAAGAAGCACCACACATTACACACATATCAAGGGAAAAAGCCAAATGTGGCCTACGGACCTGCAACATGCCATTAGTATTAATTCTATTAAGTACCGCAATTCAAATAAAAGACTTGACCTTATAGCCAAGCCACCTTCATTCTTTGGACGACAACACACCTCCCAACTCATCGATGATATAGTAGAAATCACCATCAGTCTGATTCACAACTGCTATGATAGTCAGTGGGTAGAAAAGTCTAGCCAGAATGATGTTGGCAGGAAGAGATGTCACTATGTCGGCAAGAACAAATATCATCGCCAAAATGAATGTTAACAAGAAGAGATGTCACTACTGGAATGATCGTCGGTGATAAAAGATTGCAACTTTATCATTATCACTCTCCCCCTCAATGCCATGGCAGCATTGGAAAACCAATCATAGTACTAAAAAGGGAAGAGAGCAAAGATGAAGATTTAATAAGAGCATATTGAGAAAAAAGGAAAAAGGTTGACAAAAACAAAAAAAAACAGCAAAACAATAGCAGGTAGAAGGGGGAAAAAAAGTTTTGGTTGCCATAATTGGTGCATGGCCAATTGGAAGAAAATAATCATGGAGATAAAGATATCGTTGTAGTGGAGTTCCATATTTTGGGGAATTAGGCAACAGAATAGTGGCGGGATCAGGATGGTACCGCTCTATTACCATGTTGAAATTATAGGGTTTATGGTAGGAAAGGACAAAAAGATAGATTGGAGATTGAATAATAGGATAACACAAAAGGCAAAGTACTAACTCCTATTTATTATAGGAATTAGGTTAAGTACTAGACTCCTAACCCTAATCAAATAAGGGAACAAATTACTTACTAAAGATAAGATAAACTCCCTAGGAATAAGACAAGATTCCTAAAATGAAGGTAACACAATTATGCCTAAAATAAATACCCTAATCTATTATGCATCATTTTTTCTCTCTAAGATATTTTGCAGATATTTCAACAATTAGTGATAGAAAATCAGATGCTCTAGATTTATTGTATACCAGGTTTACATTACACATTACAGTACATTATTCACAAGTGAAAATTTCAGTTAATTCAAGCTGACATAATTAAAACCATGACCTTTTCAGTTGTGGGTTAAGGCAAGAAAGTCAAATAAAGCATGGTAAAAAAATCACCATGGACTTCAAAAGTTAAAGTAATTTTTAAGAAAGTGTTCTTTAGCAATGCGTCAGAAAGAATGAAAGTGATAACAAATATACTTGACATTTCCTGCTGAAGAAGTTGAACCCTGGGCAAAGGTAAAAGAAATAGGCTACCAAATAACAAAAATTGAAGGAGATAGATCTACAAGGGGCTCCCTTTTATTACAAATGATAAATTAAGAACACTAAGGTTGTCTCTTTTACCCGTGGTTTTAAATTGCAGTTAAAGTCGCGGTTGTAGTTACATTGCGTTTACCACAATTGCGGACAATTGCGAAAAAATGTGACCGATGCGACCGCAATTGCGATCGCGATGCAGTTGTGGAGACTACTAAAACTGCAATATTGCGGCCGCAATTGCGGTTGCGGACCGCAATTTAAAACCATGCTTTTACCTATATCAATAGCCAAAAAATAAAATATAACATGGAAAACTGCAATCAAAGGGGGGGGGGGGGGAAGAAGGCAACTTGAACAGTTAGTCTAGTGCATTCTAATGCAATGCCCAACATTGAAGTTTTGTATGGTCTCTATTTTATTTTCAATAAGAATTCTTCCAGGGAGTCTCTTTAATGAAGAGCAGAGAAATGAAAACTCACCTTTTCTTTCACAGATTCTTTCCTTGCAGATATATTTTTAAGTTTCTGGGAGGTAGCAGGACTCGCTTCAAGTTCACTAGCATATTGTTGCTTCCACTCAAACTGTGATGTGAACACAATTAACAATAGCAGACAAACCAGGGCCCAAGGTCTAGACATTGCTATAAACAACTCTCACATAACCCGATACACAATTAACAGAAGTAACACATCAATCTTCATGACAGTTTTCTGCATCTGAAGCCACAGGCTACAAGCACTGTTGAAATGATCAAGTGGGAAGCACAAAAAGTCATCAACTTTTGTAATTAACAAAAACAGATGCACTGCATTTATGTCATTTAGTTTTTTCAACTCATGTAAAAGGAGGAACTACTCGATCAAGTTCTCTTTTTGCCTAGTTTCTGACACACCCAAAACAAAATGGCATATGGAAGGGATTAATTTTTTTGACATAGAATCAGAAATTAGCATGTTCGAGAACAGAACATGGAAGAAGAAGAAGAAGAAAACACAAAGACTTGGACTTAAATTAACAATCAGAAAGAAAAACGCACAGTTTGGTTTGGGAAGAAGCAAAGCATAACTTACCAGGTGAAGAGCGGCAAGGAGAACAATAAGTCAATAACACATTTCATTTCACCTCTTAGGCGATTTCTCTCTGTTATGTGCTATCTATCTCTCCTACCAATTTCAGGTTTCCATTATTCCTATTCCTGTTTGCGGTGGTTGCTAACTCTTCCTGTCTTCCATGTTTTATCTTTCCTTTCCCTCAAACCTACTTTTTTTTTTTGTCAAAAGAAAAAAAAAGTAGCTCAAATCAATTTTAAACTTTTTTTTTCGTTTTAGGAGGTGATTTTCATTGCGTGCTCGTTTTCAGTTTTCACAGTTGAATGAAGGAAATTAATTTTTATAAGTGTTGGCTTATTTTCTACAAATCATTTTGTCAGTTAAAATTCTAAAACTATATATAAGTTGAAACATAATAATATAATTATTTTAGAGTGTGTTTTGAAGGTATAAAAATGGGTTTTGATTTTTTTTTAAAAAATGAAATTTGATTTGATTTGTATATAAAATTTTATACTTAGAATATTAAAATAGGAAATGAATTATTTTTTAAAATTTTATAAATTTTAATGATTTATATTTAGAATTCCTATCAAAGATTTGTTAGGAATTAATTTGATTTTAAATTAATAAATTATTTTATCTTTATAAAAAAATTATTTTACTTTTTATAAAGATAAAAATATAAAATAATAAAATAAAATAAAATTAATTTCATTTTTAATAAATTTTAAATAGAAAAAATTTAAGATCCGTTTAAATAAGCGAAATTAGAATTGAAACATAAAATTTTAATTTCAATCTCAATTCTTTTAAATTAGAATTGATTGAGAATCTTGAATTTTATGTTTGGAGTTATCAAAGAATTAAGATAAAAAATTATAATTTTAAATTCAATTATAATTTTATAATTTAAAGGTATTATCTAAAATATTAAAAAAATTATTTACAAAATTAAAATTAATAAAAATATTCATACAATAATATTTTTATAATATAATAGTCATATTTTTTTATAAAAAAATTTCATGAATTTTTTAGAAAAAAATAAATACCTATTATAATAATATTTGTATAAATATAAAAACAATTTTTATATAAATATAGAATCTCAATAAATACATAAATAAATGAGGAGAGAGAGAAAATTTAATTTTTAAGTTATGAAATTAGTATCTTAATGTATAAGCTAAAAATTGAGAAAGGTTTAACTTAATTGTTTTTCAATTTCATGGAATTAGTTTTTGAAATTACAATTCCAATTCTAAATGTCATTTCAAATATAAAAATTGGAATTAAGATGTTCAATTTCAATTTCAAATTTCAATTTTATGCTCAATTCCAAGAATCAAATGAACATTTAAATAAAGTTTCTTAGATATTAGTGATACTATTCTCCAATAAAAATATGATATGTATATTATTTTTTACATTTTATCTATGACAACTTTTTAAAAGAGGATGAAATGGTTAAAAAATAATACACATTTATTTTCATTAGAGAACATTATCGTAAACATCTAAACTTTACTTAAGTTTTGTCCTCTCACATAGAAGAATTGATTTTCAAATTAATTCAAATCTCAAATTTTCTATAATAAATTTTAAACATAAAATTTGATTTTTAAATTAAATTAATTAAATTATTTCTAATTTTATTTAATTTTAAATACAATTAATGTTAATATTATATTTTTTATGTTAATATTATATCCATAAATTTTTTTGGTAATTATTATATGCATAAACTTTCAATTTCAATACAGTGAAAGAAATTATTGCTGCACATAACAACAATTTCACAAAACCTCACAATGTTGAAGGTGACTACAATTGATGGGAAAGAGGGGGAAAGATAGAGAAAAAAACAAATAAATGAGATAAGATTTGGTGAGTATGTGATTTTTTTTTAGAATAACATTACTGATATAAGAATAAGTCTATAAATGTTAGGTTGTATTTAATGTGTTTAATAATATAAAATATAATAATATAAGATAATAGGATAAGACTTGATAGTATAAAGAGGTTAATAAACTCTTATACTATCATATATTTAGTATACATAATATAAATAATTTGATAATATATATAACTATTTATCATAACTATACTACTCTTTAATACAAAAATTCAAAAAAAAAAAACTACTTTCCTTCATTAGGGAAGCAAAAACCAATAGTCTTCATGTAAAAACCTTTATCCATTGTAGAAAAATTATAATCCACCCTGTTGATGTTTGAAAATACAAGAAACAAAAAAAGAAAATATTCTCAAAACTCATTTTCAGCAACCCCTAATCTTATTCCCTCCTCCCTCCATTAACCCTTAATCCTCGTCACCATCCTTCTCTTATGTTTATGTCTCCGCCACCACCACCATCATCCTTCCTCATCTCATTGACGCCTCCCTCGCCATCGCTACCAAATCTAACCCTCTCCCCTCTTCTTGCTCTGATCATCGGTGATCCCTACCTTGGCCAAATACATGCTAAGACCTAATAGTATATTATTATACTATCAAATCATTCTTATTAGGTACTCCAAATGTAGCCTTAGTTGCAAATGAAAGTTGGGCTTTGTTACTTTGTAACACTTGCAGAAATCTTTAAATTCACAGCCCAACCTCCTACTTTGTAACACCAATCAAGACCAATGTTCAACTCTCATTGGGTAACCAGTATATTTGGATGAATTCGAAAATTCTTATAAAGCAAATGATATTCTTCAATTGTTGAAATAGGTAGATGGATCTTTGGTTTTTACTCTCATCAGACAACTCTATATATATATATAGAGAGAGAGAGAGATTTTTACAAGCCATTTATTATCAAATCATCATAAGTAATGATGTGTTATTTTCTTAAAAATGTCTATTTCTTTAAATTATTTAATTCTACTTGAGATCATTTAAAGTAAAATTATTAAATTTCACTTGAGACCATTTAATACAACATATTCAAGAAACTTAGAAAAATTATTTTCAACCAATAAATCTAACTTAAAAATATTACAAGTACTCAAAAAATTCTTAAAAATCAAAAATATTAGTAACAACAAAAAACATTTTTATGAATATTACTATATATTGCATAAATTATTCATGTCATCTTCCAGACATTAATTTCAAATAAAAAGCTTAAATAAGATAATGAATACAATGAAGTTAATAAAATGCAATGTCATCTTTTATAAAAATTTCTTTGGTAGTTTAGTTAATGTTTTAAAAATTAAATCAGTGAGACCTCCAAATCATTGATCAATTTTTACGCAAGCACCTTGCACGAGCTAAAATGTTAGTTGATATTTAATTGGCTCAACAAACATATGCTTATGTCCATTTATTCATGAATTAATCCATTATCTAAATTTGAAAATTACATTATATCTTAGAGTTAAATATAATTTGAGGACATAAACTTTTTCTGATAAACCAATTAAGGAACTGAACTTTTGTTGTTATGAGTTAAGGACTTCAAATTTATTAAAATATATTTTTATTAATAAAAAATATTGAAAAGAAAATGTAAATGAAAAAATTTTATAATACAAACAAAACACATGACATATAAATCTTTAAAAAAAATTGCAATTGATAAATATTATTGAAATATTTTTATTAAAGTTAAGATCCTTAATTTGTTATGACAATAAAGTTAAAGTCCTTCTACAATACTATTCTCTTATATCTTACTTGATTTTCACAATAATATTCTTTAATATCAATCTATATTCATAAAGTATCTTCATAATCATTTTACAATCTTAAGTGTATCCACCATCATTATACATGGAAGGATCTTTGTGTTTGCTCTTGTATTTGTATGCTTGTGTATCTAGTTCTTGTTTAGAAATACTGAGCATTTTTCTTCTTACAAAAAGAAACCAAGGATCTAGGAATCTAGTAGGAGAAATTATCATCTAGATGGTATGGTAACTTGTAACATCCCAATATTTATTATCCAGATATATAGTCATATAAAAGAATAACACAACATTGGCCATGTGACTTCCAAAACTATTCAATTTCCAATATAACAAAGCCATGTATATATAGAAAATATGAGCCTCGAATGTATAAATAATACACAACAACTATATCTATCACAAATACAATACGTACATTATATCAAAAGAAACTACTCAGCTACACTAAGCTAAGCACTCCAAGCTCCTGCTGGTCTTAGTTTCCATTAGACTTCCTTCCTGGAATCATCATGGAAACATACACAAAGGGGGTGAGAATCACACATTCTCGGTAGATAAAATCCACAAACCATGTCATCACAATCATTCTAACTATTTTGAGGAAAAACACGTTAGTAAACTCAAATATCATATATAGCAAACTAGAAAGATGGCAAAAACCAAAACCAAGTCCTTTTTCTTCCCGAAATAGAATCTCATTTTATAAGTTTGTATAAAAACTCATTTATTACAAACAATCTTCTAGAAATTGCCATGCCCACAAAACATTGTCTCTTTCTCAAAGACATCAAAGCATCGTTTCCATCGCAGAGGCACAACAACAAAACCTCCATCTCAGAGATATGTACCAGATAATATACTCAATTATCACATAAACACTTCAGTCACAGAAGTAAACAGCATCTCCATCTCAGAGACACAACACAACATCTCCATCTCAGAGATACGCAACTGCCCATACAATTGCAATGTCATGGTGGTTATGTCATGATAGCAACCGCTTATACAATTGTCATGCTATGTCAAGTTATGTCTAATGTTCATGCCTATGCAATAATCTAAAATGAATGTGGATAATGTCATGATTCCTTAGACTTGGCGAAGAAACTCATCTTCAGTTACTCAAGAAATGTATGGTATGCATGCGCCTTGAACAAAACAAAGGAACCCGGTTCCATAAGTTCTGAACAAGCACTGGAAACCCAGCTCCAGCTATTCCACGGGATGTGAGGGAAAGACCATCCTCAACTCACTACTATGATCGGGAAGGTATGTTACCTCTTCACTTACAATCATGTATGATCACCCTCTCCGGGTAGTGAAGTCTCATCAACTACATGGTATTCAGCAACAATCATATTTGATCAGAACAATGATCTCTGTGATGGGAATGATTGGTTACCTACTTGTTCAAAATCACATTAGACTATCTACAATGAGGACTCGCCCTCATCAACATAGATAGGGAACAATAATAATGCCAATTATTACAATAACTAGCATGTCAATTGATTTACATTCCTAACTACCAACACGTAACACATTGATGTTAAATACCACGATAAATAACATACCAATTGATTTACCTTCATCACATATCTACTTCATTAGATACTCCTATTAGAGTCTCATCGCCCTCTACTAGGCATAAACAAAGAATTCTAATAATTAAGAATTTCAAAACATCAAAATAGAAATTCTGATGAAAACTGCTCTAGGCACCTAAAAATAATGTTTTTCATAAATTCACTAAAAATCCATCCTAACTGATAAAATTTTGAAATTTTACAGGTAGATAGCTTTATGTCTCAGCTTTCAAATGCCACTAAAATCAAATCAATCTGATATCTATAACTTAAGTTATGCGACAAACACCACAGACTATTCGGATGGCTCCTCTGTTTTACGTGCTGCTGGACTATGAGCGATTAAGCGCTCATTTTTGGCCGATTAATCGCCCAGCACGTTGGTGCTTTCTGGGTTTGGGCGATTAAGCACTCATTTTTGGGTGATAAATCGCTCAACATCAGAAACACGACCTGCAGAAATGGTTTTTCCATAATTGGTTCCCCAACCAATTTCTAACACTTTTAAAACCTTTCCTAGATGATTTCTAACATCAATTAAGGTCTCTAAGTATTATCAAATCCTAATCATGATCTAAAAACATAATAGAATCATCAAATACTTTCTTAATCTCTTTATCATAGATCAATGAGCAAGAATTAACTTATAAACCTAACTTTCCTATCTTGGAAGATTATGGAAGAACAAGGACTTAATCAAGTTCCTATCCATCACTAAACATCATACTTACTAAACTCAAGCCATTATCATGTTCACAAACACAAATCCAACATGAATATCCATAACCCACAATCAATCTCAATTCTACCCAACAAAACACATCTATGTAGCATGTTGAAACAAAAGGAAAGAGATGAAGTTATGAAACAAAAACCCCCTACCTCAAGGTCAAGAAGATGAAGATGGAACAAGGCCTTCACTTGGATCCTTTCCCTTGATGGTTATTTCTTCTTCCTCATTTCTCCTTCTTCTTCTCTCTTTTTCTCTTTTCTTTCTTTCTCACATTTACTGCTTCTTTGTTTCTGCCCTTAAATTATCCCCACTGTGGGATATTTAACAAGAGAAGTTCATTTTGACTTCTCTTAGTTGGGTACCAAAACTCCAATTTGCTAAGAACACTCAAATTTCTCCGAATCTAATTTCGTAACTTTCAACAGATTCAAAATAAATCTTGAAATTCATTAAAAATTTTATTTTACCAAAAACTGATATTTTCATATCAGTTGTGGGTCAATTTGGCATAAAAACACACAATCAGTATGTCCAAAAATACCAAACTAACTCCGAAAATTCTCAAACTTTAACTGTAATACAGTTCCCCCATTTATGACTTGGAAACAAACTCTATACATTTATTTCCACTAAGTAAGCAGTTTAAGTCACTTCCGGAGCAAATAACAGCTATATATCTCACATAGTGTTATAGCAAATTGCCTAAATGTGCTCAGAAAGTCACAAAATTACACAGACATGTTAAGTAAGTATTAGGCTACCTCTGTAACCATATACAAGTCTAACATGATTTTCTAAGGTATTACATAACTGACTTTAGAAACTTCAAATAAGTTAATATATCTTTTTTTTGCAAGAGCAAGTCCATTTAAGTTCACCAATGGGTAGAATCAGCTAATAGTATTTCTAACAAATTTGACGCATAAGGATACTGTTGAAGCTTAGGTTTGTCCTTTTGTATTCTTCAATAACCATTCAACTGACTTCTAGTAAAGTGACAAAGATGATTTTACAAACAAAAGCTCTTGATAAACTGAAGACACTCCATGAAAAATCTACCTGTGTATTGAAGATAAAGAATGAATCAAAAGGATGTGATATAGTTATTACAGACACGAGTGTTTATGGAGAGTCTGTCATATGCACTTGGACCTAAAATGCAGTAGCATATGTATGCATGCAGTCCATGATAACTTTATTTCTATGAAAGTTGTTATGTCTTAGTTTAATGTTTAAATAGATTCTAATTCGTTGATTTCTTTAAAAATTGGCAAAGTTTGTGAGATTGTTTAAATATCTTGAATTCCATGTGCTTTACTATTGAATAGGCTAGATTTGGAGTTAAATTGATTTAATTATGTATCATTCATGATTGATGTCTTATTGTAATGTATTTTGATCTTGAAATGTAGGTCGATGACCTAAAAGAATGCCAAGAATGAAAGGAATCAAACCAAACCAAGAAGATAAGAAAGTTAAGTTTAGATCCTTGCCAACTATGCTAGATTAAATGGAGTGGATTTGAATATGTAGACCTCCAATTAGGACAAGATTGGAGCTATTGGAAAGTTAAGAAATGTATGTACAACTTTCATGTCAATCACTTTGCTTGATTCCACCAAATTAAGTATTTAAACTTTAACGAAAGTGTGAGCCAAATTAGTGAACCGACATCTTGACCCTGCTTTGGTATTTTGATCATAATTGGAGCAAACGAGCTTGTTTTGGGATGGTTTTGACTGCATTGAAAAGCTAAGAAAAAAACCCTATAACTTTTATAAAGAGCCTAAAGTCTAATTGTAAGGTTTGGAAGGTGAAAAGTGCCATAGGTGTAACATCCTATTTTAATTTTATAGAAGTGGTCATTTCTCAAGTATATATATTTATAAAACAGTTAAGATATTTTACATAACATAGCACAATCATTAGTAAAATTATACATCAAAAAGGGGTGGACCCCTCAAAAGTTAGTAGTTAGTACATTCATCTATAATTTTAAGTAGCACTTCTAAGACTACATAGCACCTACTATCACAAAAAATTTAGCTCACTTAGGCCTAAATATGGTGCTAAAAAAAATTGAAGTACCATGAAGTGCTACATTTATACATAGTTACAAGCCTACTAATCAAATATTAGTATTATTAGGAAAACTGCTCCTAGCGAGAAAGAGAAAATATAGTCTTTCAATTCTAGTTGCTGTACTTGCTCAACTCAAAAATTAACTATGAATCTTAGGATTGACATTATCTGAAATATCATGTCAAATAAGTGAGATATAACTCAATAGGGGTAAGAAAAATAATAACATTTTTAACTAATGATATTCCAACCATCACATGTACGGAAAACAATTTTATTACTTCCCTTTTTCTCAATTTTCCTCCAAGCTATAATATAAAATTCATAAGTATTTCTTGAGTAAACAAAATTAGCAATAATATTAAATAATCATAATTTAAAAAAAAAACTGTGCATCTTTTTTGAAAACTCATAAAAATTATTTCATCTCCTTTTTACTTCTTGTACCATCATTTTAGGATTTTAATCCTAAATTACTCTTTCTCTTGATCACTTATATGCACATCAAATTGTGTGAGCTCATATCTACTTAGGGCGTCCCTTAAGAATTTCTCCTCATGATCATAAGCTTACACATTTGATCTTTTGGTACATTAGGGATATTTTTTCTTGTGTTTTCTTCATTTTACGAAATCATTCCTTTGTCAACAGGATACGGTAAGTAATCAAAGATTATACATGTAAAAAAAATCTACAACTTCCTTTTGTCATGACCAAAACTTCTTCAAAAGATGCATCATCCAAAAGTAAAACAAATTAGTAGCAAGCTTTAAACAAATTCACTAATATCTTTTAATCAAAAAAATAGGAGTTGCTAAAATAATATCAAATAGAAAATAAAATGAGTAATAAAATAATATGACCAGAAAAATAATGAGAGCAGTAGCACCCTTTTATTAAATTCACTATTATCTTTTAACTGGAAAAATAAGAGCAGCTAAAATAATACCAAACAAAAAATAAGACAAGCAGAAAGCAAAAATAATAAGAATAAAAACATTAATCTCAGTTTTACTATAGCGTAAGGGCAAAAAAATAGACTCTTGATTCACGTAGTCAAGATGTGTTGAATAATATGATCATAACAAAATTAGAAATGGAGGTTTTATCATCATAAAACCCAAAGGAAATAGATAAGGCCTAGTTCTTTTTGATGAAATTCAATAACCAAAAACAATCTGAAAAAAATCAAAATCCCCAAAGAGCACAAATTTGACCACCATTGTGTTGAATTCAAAATCTTGTCCAAAGTAAGAGAAAGATATTTAAAACTTTTGAAACTCACAGAATCAAAACTAAAGCAAGAAGAATATTGATAAAAAGAGAAGAATTTTTTGTTCCTCTACTTGGGTTGAAGGAATAACGTTTCTGCAGAAAGTTTTCTCAGTCTCACATTTTTAAAAGAAAGTTTGAAGGAAATTCTAGTTGAATGAGTTTCAAGCTTTCTGTTGGAGAGATTAGTAATAGAAAAATTATTTTTAGACCTTAAAGTGTCACATGAGTCAACAAGGAAATCTTCTACTATATTAGATTAGATTTTGGAGATCATTCTGGAGCTCTTCACGTGCTCCACCTTATTATTTTATTATTCATTCTAATCTTGTGTAGATTCTCTCATCGCATCATCTACTCACGTCTCTTTAATTCATCATTTCATTTCTTATTTTTATTACCTTAGATTTACTTTTTATCTTGCATTTATTACGTTAGATTTGCTATCTATTTGTTATCTGTTCATGTCTTCCTTTGTCTTCTTCTACGTCATTTTTTTCATATTATCATATATATATATATATATTAAGTAGTTATATAAAATAAAATAACATATTATTATGATAATTAGTCTATGTGAAATATATTTTATTTTAAAATATTTTACATAAATATTTTTATATGCCCATTATTATTATTATTATTAGAGATGTTACATTCTATCATTTTTACGAAAAATTTGTCCTCAAAATTTTTATTTAGTACCTACTAAAAAAGTTTTAGATACTTTTGTTTAAAATCTTCTTCCGCTTCTCATGTAGCATCTTCTTCATCTTGTCCTTGTCACAAAACTTTGACCATAGGAATATTTCTATTTTTCAATTATTTGTAGATTCTATTCACTATTTATACAAGTCATACCTCATATGTCAAATTATCTTTTAACTGTATAGATTCTATCTTTATGATGTGTTAAGAATCAGAACAATACTTTTGGAGTTGAGACACATGAAACACATTGTGAATATTTGACAAATTAGGAGGTAAAGCGATTTGATAAGCAACTGTTCCGACTCTTTTGAGGATTTGGAAAGGTCCAATATATCTGGGACTCAATTTCTTTGCTTTCAAAGACTTGCCAATTCCAGTTGTTGGGGTAACTCGAAGGAATACGTGCTCTCCTTCCTAGTATTCTAAAGGTTTTCTTCTTTTGTCAGCATAACGTTTCTGTCTGCTTTAAACTGTTAACGTTCTATCGCTGATTAGTTTTATTTGTTCTAAGGTCTATTGTACTAGATCAGGTCCTTATAAATTTCTTTCTCCAGTCTCAAACCAACATATAGGAGATCGACATTTTCTTCCATACAATGTTTCATAAGGTGCCATACCAATACTAGAATGATGACTATTATTATAAACAAATTCTATCAATGGTAGGTAGGTATCCTAACTTCCCTTAAAATCCAAAACACAAGCCCTAAGCATGTCTTCTAAGGTCTGAATCGTTCTTTTAGTTTAACCATCAGTTTGGGGATGGTAAGCAGTACTAAATGATAACTTTATCCCAAAGCTGCTTGTAACGATTCCCAAAATCTAGAGGTAAATCTTAGGTCTCTATCTGACACTATAGTAGTTGGTATACCACGAAGTCTCACAATTTCCTTAATATACAATTGGGCCAACTTATTTAGTGGATAATTAATTCTAATGGGCAGAAAATGTGCTGACTTAGTCAATATATCTACAATTACCCATATAGCATCATGTCCTAAATTGGTTCTTGGTAAGCTCACAACAAAATCCATGGAAATACTATCCTATTTCCATTCTGGGATTTCTAAAGGTTGTAACAAACCTGAGGATCTTTGATGTTCTATTTTAACTTTCTGACTTGTCCGATACTGTGATACATATTTAGCTATTTCAGATTTCATTGTAGGCCACCAAAATGGATTTTTAAGATCATGATACATTTTATTAATTCCTGGATGAATTATATATTTATTCTTATGAGCTTCTTCTAAGATTTCTTTCTTTGAATTCAAATTGTTAGGTATACACAACCTATTTCGGTACGTAACCATTTCATCATCCATTAATTAAAAATTTGGATGTTTTCCCCTAGGTATCTCTTCTTTAAGAGCTTTCAAAAACTGATCTTCTTTTTGTGTCTTCCTAATTTTGCCTTTAGATCACAAGCAACTTGTAAATCATTTAAACAAATCTTATTTAGTTCAAAAGTTACTGAAAGATTATTGTGGATTTTTCGCAAGCACACGGATCGTACAAGTAGTAAATCAAGATCATTCCCACGAGGATCGATTGATTACTAACTCTTACGGCGATTTTGATTATTTAAGCAAACAAAATCAATAGTAAAAGCTAAATTTAAATCAAAACAAAACTCAAAGCAAATAAATAGTAATTAAATCAAGAAAAGTTAAGAGTCAACCAATGGTTAAAGGCCTAGGACTGAGAATTCACTACACTACCCCCTATGATAAATTGTAATCCTATCTTTGCTAATGTTCAATTATGTTCTTGAAGGTGATTTGTCCTAAATTATTTAAAGCCTAATTTCTTGGCACTAAAAATGTGCTAAAACTTCATCAATCTCATTCTCATGGCAATTAATCCAAGTTCCAACTCATTAAGATTCATGACAATCGTTTACCCCTCGAAGGATTTAAGTCTATGTCTAGGTCTCAATTCCTAAGTTCAATTATTAGATTATCAAGAAATTAGATTTCATCTTTCGATTCTTTACTTAAAGCCTAAGATCATGTAAATATGGCGCACAACATACCACAAACATTAAGCACACTAAGAATGAATCAAGAACAATAATTCTCATTAACAAAGAATCAAATTAATAATTCAACATAGAGAAATAGAGAGTTTCATCTTAATCCTAAAAAAAGGATTTAGTAGCTCATGGCAATTATAGCATAAATAAGAACAAAGGTTAAAGAAACAACCATGATTTCAAAACAAAAATAAAAGATGGAGAAGATGAAGATGGGGAAAAAACTTCAATGGTTGATCTTCAATGACTCTTGCTCTTGGCTTCCAAGCCCTATCGTTCAATCCTTGTGCCTCTCAAAGTCTCTTGCAGCCTCTGTATCGAAACCAACCGTCACACAAGTTTTTGCCAAAAATCCCCCTTTAGGTTTAAGGATTTGCCCTATTTATAATGATTTAGGGGCAAAATAGCTTAATTTTCAAGTCAATAAGCCTCACACGGCCGTGTGATTGCTCGACACGGCCGTGTGAGCTTTAAAAATAGCGTAATTTGCACGTTCAGAGGTCACAAGGCCTTGTGACCAAGAGACACGATCGTGTCTCCCACATAGAAGCTTCATTAAAGTTAGACAGGGTCGTGTGAACTTGACAGAAGTGTTTTCCAAGTTACACAGGGCAGTGTATAACTCCTTAATCACTTAAAACGTCACTTTTTGGATAAGTGGTCTTCATAAAAGTTGTAACTCTTTTTTTAGCTTTCCAATGCCATCAGAATCACCTTGTTTTGACTTCTGTAACTCAAGTTATACTCATTTTATCATACAAAGGTCAAAATTTCTGCGAATCTTGGCCATATAAATTCTGAGCTCAATTTCATTGCAATGAATCCATCCAAAGTTTTATAGAGCCATGTCAAAAAAACCTATTTTGGACCTAAAAACATATAGAAAGACCAATCATGAGATATCAAGGATAATTGATTAAATGTGGCATAAATTCTAACATAAATCAATCAAAACACACCTAAATCCATCTCAAATCAAGCACAAGATGTGTGTATTTTATCCACACATCAAAGATTTAAATCCCTAAACTTTTCTATCAAATCAATTTCCTAAACCATCATGTATGACAAATGGAGAGATTTTCTACATAAAGCGTTGGCTACAATATTTGCTTTTCCTGGATGAGACTTAATTTCCACATCATAATCCTTAAGAAATTCAATTTACCTTCTTTGGCTCATGTTCAATTCTTTTTAATCAAAAAGATATTTTAAACTTTTATTATTATTGTACACCTCAAATTTTACCCTATACAAATAATGTCTCCAAATTTTCAAAGTAAAAACTACTGCTGCTAATTCTAGATCATGTGTTGGGTAATTTTTCTTATGAGGTCTAAGTTGTCTAGAGGATCAGGAATTACTAAAATAGGGGCAGTAGCGAGTCTCTTCTTTAATTCTTGAAAACTTTCTTCATAGTCTTTTGTCCATACAAATGGAGTTCCTTTTCTAGTCAATCTAGTTAATGGCATAGTTATCTGAGAAAATCCTTTTATGAACCTACGATAGTATCCTGCTAAGCCCAAGAAACTCTTTATTTCAGTTATTGTCTTTGGTTGCTCTCAATGCATGACTGCTTCCACTTTATTAGGATTCACTGCAACTCCTTCTTTGTTTACTACATGTCCTAGAAATTTAATTTCTTTCATTCAAAATTCACATTTTTCCAATTTTACATATAATTATTTTCCTTTTAAAAGTTTTAGCACTATTTTCAAGTGAATTGCATGTTCCTCCTCCATTTTTGAATAAATCAGAATATCATCAATGAAAAATATCACAAATTTATTCAAATATGGTCTAAACACCCTATTCATATAATTCATAAATACAGCTGGTGCATTAGTTAGACCAAATGACATTACCAAATATTCATAGTGCCCTTATCTGGTTCTGAAAGCTGTCTTAGGAATATCTTCTGATTTTACCCTAATATGATGGTATCTTGACCTTAAATCTATTTTTGAAAAAATTGCGGCTCCACGCACTTGATCTAACAAATCATCTATCCTAAGAAGTGGATATTTATTCTTAATTTGGCCACCTTGTTTAATTGTCTATACTCTATGCACAGCCTAAGACTTTCATCCTTCTTTTTCACTAAAAGTACTGGAGCTCCCCAAGGTGATACACTAGGCCTTATAAATTGTTTTTCCAATAACTCCTCAATTTGCTTTTTGAGTTCTCTTAATTCCATAAGGGACATTCTATAAGGTGCAATTGAAATGGGTCCTACACCCGGCATCAAGTTAATGAAAAATTCAATTTCCCTTTCTGGAGGCAAATTGGATATATCTAAAGGGAAAACTTCAGGATAATCTTTGACTATAAATCCAGCTCACTTTTTATTTCAGAGGAAAAAAGGAGAATGTATCCTTGTACTCCTTTCATTATACCCCTACTAACTTGAATGGCAGATAAATGGGTAGACTGGGATTTTTCTTTGTAAGAGTTTAAGGGAAAAGAAACAGATTTATCAAGGCAATTTAGTATCACATAGTTAGAGGATAACCAATCCATTCCTAAGATGATATCAAGTTTTTGCAAAGTCATACACATTAAATTTTTAACAAAAGATTTATTTTCAACAAGAATAGGACAATTTAGGCATGCATGAGAGGTTTGGACTCGATTTCCAGTAGGAGTGGTTACTAATAGATTATAAGACAACTCAGTCATAGGTAATTCTAGATTTTTCACACAATCATTAGATATAAAGGAGTGGGTGGCTCTTGAATCATATAATACAGTTAAAAGAGTATTGTTTATGAGGCACTGACCTTGTATCAGGTATGGAGATTGATCTGCTTCGCGACTACTAAGGGCAAAGACTCTTCCTGGAACTTGTGGCTTCATCGCAGGTAGGGATGTAAGTGGGTGGTTTGGTTTGGTTTTTGAGGAAAAATAAATTCGAACCAATCAAAATTAATTAGTTTGGTTTGGTTCGATTTTTGTATTTTTTGATAACCAAATCCGAACCAAACCGAACTGAACATCTATAGATTAGTTTGGTTCGGGTGATTAGATTGGCCATTTTTTTAATACAAAAATTAACTAAATAAATAGCTTTTCATAACAAAAAAAAATACATAATAAACCTATGACAAAATTTCTAGAAATAACATCAAACTTATTGATTTGAACACTAATAATTATTTCATGTTTCAAAATGTGTATTAAAAGGTTCATAAAGAGGGAACAAAAAAATATATTGATATTTGTATTAAGAAATTATATTTGAATAAGTTAAAAAATTCTTCAAGAAAGATTTAACTTGACAAGTTGTATACTACTACTATTCAATTAAGAGAAAGTTATGATGTTACTAACCTGGAGGTATATATGTAACCAATTAAATCCCTAAGGACATGAGTAGAGCTAATGGAGACTTGATTAGTTGAACTTTGAATCAGCAACCTAGCGAATCCAAAATCTCCAACCTTTGTAGTCATATTTTCATCCAAGAGAATGTTGTTGGGCTTCAAATCACAATGCATAATAGGAATTTCACATTCATTGTGCAGGTAATCCAATGCACAAGCAACATCAATATCTATATTCAATCTCTCTATAAGGTTCAACTCATTTTCATTTGCGTGCTTTCTCTTCCCCTTAATCCAATCTTCCAAGCTCCTATTACTTAAGTACTCATAAACTAGAGCTAGAAATTCATTATTTTTAAAGTCAATAATAGAACATTTAAAATCAATTCATTGTTTCCAAGCTTCCAAGTTTAGATGATGTTGTTGCTGTTACTTTCACTTTTCTATTCTTTATGTATAGTAGCAAGCAAATTGTCAGACATAGTATCAGTGTTACCATTGTGGCTATGATGATGTAATGTCTGACATGCCTTCTTCCATGGCCATGAGGTTCACATGCAAAATACAAGCAAAATTTTTTATTGCCTTCTAAATGGACAACAGAAAAATTTGGAAAACTCCACCATTAGGAATGGTTCCTTATAAATTATTATAAGAGAAGTTCAAAAGCTGAATGACATGTAGATTTTGAAGTTCAATAGGAATGAATCCAGAGAGTTGGTTGAAGGAAAGATCCAAAGTTTTCAAGTCTCTCACCTCTCCAAGAGTTTTTGGAATAGTACCTGATAGCATATTCCTGACCAGAACTGTAGTGCCGGTAAGCAGAACCAATCATTTTGGCAGAGGAGTTTTCTAACATTCTGTGTTAAACGAAAACGACGTTTTAGGGGTTGAAAACTGAGAAAGTATTATAAAAAAAAATAAGTAGTAGCCAAAAAATATTGTAGCATAATTTTTTTTTTAAAATAAAATATATAAATATGTGGTTTGGTTTGGTTCAGTTTTGAAATTTTAAATCCGAGAACCGAACCAATTAAACTTTAATTAGTTTGGATTTTACCTGAACCAATCAATATATCCAAACCAAACCAAACCAATTTAATTGGTTCGGTTTGGATTGATCGAATTAGTCGGTTATCCGAACCAATTTACACCCCTAATCGTAGGATTTTCCTTTTTGCCAAATTTGCAATCCCTTGATATATGTCTAGGCTTTCCGCAAGTGTAACATACACGCTGCCCAAACAGACAGGGCTTGTTTCCATGCGCCTTTCCACACTTTGAGCAATTTACTTCAGGCTGAACCTATTTTCACTTATCTACGTTGGGTTTAAACTTACTATTTTCGGCTCTTTTCTTATCATCCTCCCACTTATGCTTAAGCTGGAATTATTTCTCCTTTTCAGTTTCATACTCTAGAAGATCCCTTTCTACGATTCTACACTTATTAACCAGTGTAGAGTATTGTTTAATCTCCAATTTACTTATCTCTTTTTTAATTTCTGGCCTCAATCCAGATTCAAATTTTGCAACCTTCCATTCTTCATTGTGTTGAAGCTGAAGATAAGAGGAAAATTTTGTCAGCTCTTCAAACTTAGCTACATATTGCCCGACCATCATAGTCCCTTGTCGCAATTGTAGAAACTCCAATTCTTTCTCACTTCTAACACTAGCAGGAAAATATTTATTTAGAAAGGCAGTTTGGAAAATTTCTCAAGTAATAGGTGCATTTAGGGTCTCCAAAAGTCTTCTGGTTCCACGCCACCAGTGTTCATCCTCTCCAGATAACATACAGTGGCAAAAGTCACTTTTTAGGCGTTAGTACACCCTAGAGCAGTAAAAATATTTTCTAATTCCATGAGCCAGTTTTCTATGTTAACTAGGTCATACTCCCCTTTAAAGGTTGGCGGATACGCTTTTTAGAATTCAGACGGTCCTTGAAAATTTGAATTTACCGCAAGAGCGCCTGGTTCTGGACCTCGTTGTTCTTGCATATGCTGAAAAAATTGATTTGTCGCAGTTGTCTGTTCTCGCATGGCTGCAGCTATCTCAGTGAGAGTATCCATCATCTTTTCTACTCTATCCTCTGGATGAGGATTTGCGTTATTCCGTCTGTGAGACATCTTCTTCCTGTAATTTCTCTTTTATTGGTCAGAAAGTAATAATGGCTCCTAAACCACTTTGCCTAGAATTCAGCTCTGGTACCAAAATGTAACATCCTATTTTAATTTTATAGAAGTGATTATTTCTCAAGTATATATATTTATAAAATAGTTAAGATATTTTACATAACATAGCACAGTCATTAGTAAAATTATACATCAAAAAGGGGTGGACCCCTCAAAAGTTGGTAGTTAGTACATTCATCCATAATTTTAAGTAGCACTTCTAAGACTAGATAGCACCTACTATCACAAAAAAAGTTAGGCTCACTTAGGCCTAAATATGGTGCTAAAAAAACTTGAAGTACCATGAACTGCTACATTTATACATATTTAGAGGCCTACTAATCAAATATCAGTATTATTAGGTAAACTTCTCCTAGTGAGAAAGAGAAAACATAGTCTCCCAATTCTGGTCGCTATACTTGCTCAACCCGAAAATCAACTATGAATCTTAGGATTGACATTGTCTGAAATATCACGCCAAATAAGTGAGATATAACTCAGTAGGGGTAAGAAAAATAATAACATTTTTAAATCGTCACATGTACAGAAAATAATTTTATTACATCCCATTTTCTTAATTTTCCTTCAAGCTATAATTTAAAATTCATAAGTATTTCTTGAGTAAACAAAATTAGCAATAATATTAAACAATCATAATTTTAAAACAAACTGTGCATCTTTCTTAAAAACTCATAAAAATTATCTCGTCCCCTTTTTACTTGTTGTACCATCATTTTAGGATTTTAATCCTAGATTACTCTTTCTCTTGATCAATTATGTGCACATCAAATTGTGTGAGCTCATATCTACTCAGGACATCCCCTAAGAATTTCTCCTCATGGCCATAAGCTTGTACATTTGATCTTTTGATACCTTAGGGATATTTTTTCTTGTGTTTTCTTCATTTTACAAAATCATTCCTTTGTCAATAGGATGTGATAAGTAATCAAAGATTATACATGTAAAAAAAAATCTACAACTTCCTTTTGTCATAACCGAGACTTCTTCAAAAGATGCATCATCCAAAAGTAAAACAAATTAGTAGCAAGCTTTAAACAAATTCACTATTATCTTTTAGTCAGAAAAATGGGAGCTACTAAGATAATATCAAACAGAAAATAAAATGAGTAATAAAATAATATGAGCAGAAAAATAAAACAAATTAGTAGCAAGCTTTTAACAAATTCACTATTATCTTTTAATCATAAAAATAAAAATAACTAAAATAATACCAAACAAAAAATAACACAAGCAGAAAGCAAAAATAATAAGAGCAGAAACATTAATCCCGGTTTTACTGTAGCGTAAGGCAAAAAAATAGATTTTTGATTCACGTAGTCAAGACGTGTTGAATAAGATGATCATAACAAAATTAGAAATAGAGGTTTTATCATCATAAAACCCAAAGAAAACAGATAAGGCCTAGTTCTTTTTGATGAAATTCAGTAACCAAAAACAATTTGAAAAAAATCAAAATCCCCAAAGAATACAAATTTGACCACCATTGTGTTGGATTCAAAATCTTGTCCAAAGTAAGAAAAAGATATTGAAAGCTTTTGAAACTCACAAAATCAAAGAGTAAAGCAAGAGGAATATTGATAAAAAGAGAAGAGTTTTTCGTTCCTCAACCTAGGTTGAAGGAGTAACGTTTCTGCAGAAAGTTTTCTCAGTCTCACGTTTTTAAAAGAAAGTTTGAAGGAAATTCTAGTGGAGTGACTTTGAGCTTTCTGGCTGGAGAGATTAGTAATAGAAAAATTATTTGTAGGCCTTAAAGTGTCAGAGTCAACAAGAAAATCTTCTGCTATATTAGATTAGATTTTGGAGATCATTCTGGAGGTCTTCGCATGCTCCATCTTATTATTTTATTATTCATTCTTATCTTGTGGAGATTCTCTCATCATTTGCTCATGTCTCTTTAATTCATCATTTCGTTTCTTTTTTTTTTATTATCTTAGATTTACTTTTTATCTTGCATTTATTACGTTAGATTTGCTATCCATTTGCTCTTTGTTCATGTCTTCCTTTGTCTTCTTCAACATCATTTTTTTCTTCATATTATATATATATATATATATATATATTAAGTAAGTTTGTAAAATAAAATAACATATTATTCTAATAATTAGTCTATGTAAAATATTTATTTTTTACTTAATATCTTATTTAAAATATTTCATATAGATATTTTTATATGTCTATTATTATTATTATTATTATTATTATTATTATTATTATTATTATTATTATTATTATTATTATTACAATAGGAGCTCAATAAAATGGAAAAAAGCAAGGAGTACTACTTCAAAAGCCACACCTAGACATGGTGGTCTCAACTAATAGAGCACCCTCCCACCTGTGAGCTCAACACAATTTTTGCACTCATTTTCAACCTGTGAGCTCAACACAATTTTTGCACTCATTTTCTTACACCCCTAGGCGTGCTTGACCAATCTTACATCTTTGTGTTATTTGTGATGGGGAATTTTGTCTTCCACCTAATTTTAGTGAAAGAGAGTGTGGTTTAGGATTCTAGAAAGATGTTTCATTAGAAAGGGAATTTCGTCTTCAACTCAATTTTAGTGAGAGAGTGTGTGGTTTAAGATTTTAGAAAGAGGTTCCATTAAAGGCTTTGAGATTAAGACTAAGAAGGAATTCAAGATCAAGGATCCACCATACTAGTTCTTCCTTTTTTTCCCTTTTTTGATCTTTCTTATTTTTCAATAGATTCCTATCTAGCTCTTGTTTCTCTATTTTCTATAAATTTCAAGATTTGTATTTGGGTAATCCTTTGGATCCCTCTATGGATCTTGGATAATATGTAATTTATCGGTTGTTCTATATTAATGCTATGGTTTTGTTCATTCATATATATGCTTAATGCTTCATTTTGATTAGCCACCAATTGCATAATTTGGGTGTTTTCAATTGAACTAGACATAGGAATTTGGTAACATAGACATGGTATAAATGATGCTTGTTCAATTACACTTGCATGGGTTGTGTGTGTTAATTAGTTAATGAGATGGACACATACCTATTAGCATTGCTCAACATGTATTCAATACATGGTAATAATGAGTAAAATTGTGCTAATTTACATGCATACATGGTGGGTTAGGTAATGACACATAGTTAATTGATCTAGATATAGATATTTAACAAAAAGAGGGTATCGGCTAATAAGACCTAGGTATTAATATGAATTTCCAAAAATTGTATATATCCAAGTGAAGTAAAGGGTGAAAAAGGACCTCTAGGCTGTTTACCATAGTTTCATCTCATTTGGAATTGGGTGTTGCTTTTATCTCCTTTATTTTTTTATTTAGTTATGTTTTCCCATAGTTTTATCTCATCCTTTTGCTTAAGACTGAGTTAGTAATTGATTAATCATTAGTGCATAATTACTCCCGTCTTTGTGAATACGATACTTAATTCTCATCATTATTATATTACTTGTTGACCTGTACACTTGCAGTGACCAACAAGTTTTTGGCACTATTGCCAGAGATCTAATGGTTTGAATGTTTGAAATGACCACCCAACAATTGAATGAGGCATGAAATAATTTTTTGAATAGAAAAATTGCATATATGTCTTGTTGCATGTTGGTCCCTTTGAATCCTTTTGTTATGCATTAATTTTTTTTCCATTAGAGCATATGTAGATTCTTAGAATTTGAGTGTTACTCTTGATATGAAGTCTTGGGTAACAACTCCTAATACACCATTTGGTCTAACTAACTGGATTTGTTGCATGAAAAATAATAATAAATAATGTGAATAAAGAATAGAGGATGATTTAGTAGGGAGTATAGGGTTATGATGTGTGGATAAGGCACATGATCACTAGTTCAAGTCTCTTGCATTCCATATCCACATAAAAAAATTAATAATAATAATATAGAGAATTAAAGGAATGAAAAAAAAATTGAAAAAGGGTGCTTATGTGTGATTGGTGCTTGAAGGAGTATTAATTAGGATGAGTGAAAAAAGAGAAGATAACAATCTTGGGATTCAGAAATCAATTTGCATATGCATGATTATAATCTTGCTTGCATGTGTGCCATGATTAGGAAGAGAGTGCGCATGTGTGATTTTGGGGAATGTCATGCATACATGGAGGATACTTTGGCGAGAAAGAAAGTAACCTAAAACTTATATGAAATTAGTATTTAGTAAAGTTATGGATTGAGCTTTGAGGATGTGCATGATTCTTGAACATTAGAATTATCAAATACAAATTGATCTAGGAGATTGTAACATCAATGTCCTTGTGATCATAATGTAGATTCCTTATTTTATCTTAGTTTGCTTGAGAACCAACAAAATCTTAGGTTTGGAGGTGTGATAACTCTAAGAAATAAAGTTATTATGTCTTAGTTTAGTGCTTAAATGGATGCTAAGTCCTTGATTTCTTTAAATTTTGGCAAAGTTTGTGAACTTGTTTGAATATCTTGAATTCCACGTGATTTAGTATTGAATAGGCTTGATTTGAATTTAAATTGGTTTAATTATTTATCATTCATGATTAGCATCTTATTAGGGTGTATTTTAATCTTAAAATGCATGTTGATGACCCAAAGGAGTACCAAAAATGAAAAAAATCAAGTCAAGCCAAGAAGATAAGAAAGTAATATTGGAGTCATTTGAAAGCTAAGAGATATATTTATAACTTTCATGTTGACCATTTTTCTTGATTCCACCGGGTTGAGTATTTAAACTTTAATGAAAGTTTGGGCCAAATTAGTGAGTTGACATCTTGACCCTACTTCAGTATTTTGATCATAACTAGAGCAAATGACATTTATTTTGGGATGATTTTGGTGGCATTGGAAAGCTAAGAAAAAGTCCTATGACTTTTATGAAGAGGCCAAAGTCGAATTCTAAGGTTTGGAAGGTAAAAAGTGGCATGGGAGCTCAACAAAATAGAAGAAAACAAAGAAAACAACATCAGAAGCCACACCAAGACATGGTGGTCTCAGCTGATAGAGCATCTTACCACATGTGAGCTCCAAATCTAAGCATGGATGCAAGGATCACCCATGCCTAAGCATGGGTTAACTGACATATGCACTCATTTTCTTACACATCTAGGCGTGTAAGGACTTATGTTTAGGCATGCTTAACCTACCTTAAGCATGTGTCATTTATAAAGGGGAATTCCATCTTCTACCTAATTTTAATTGGAGAGAGTGTGGTTTAGGGCTCTAGAGAGAGGTTCTAGTGGTGGCTTAGAGATCAAGACCAATGAGGAGTTCAAGATCAAGGATCCACAATCCTAGTTCTTTCTTTTCCCTTTCTTGGTTTTTCTTGTTTTTCAAAAGGTTTCTACTAAGGTCTTGTTTCTCTATTTTTTATAGACTTTTAGATTTGTACTAGGGGATCCTTTGGATCCTTGTGACTCCCCTTGCTCTATATAGTCCACCCTACGCTCATAAGAGAAAACCAGATATGATAGAGTTCACCATAAGTACCCATTATTAGTTCTGTTTATCTGTTTATTTACGTCCCTTACTTATTTTAACCATCATTTATTTCAGCTTTATTTTATTCTTTACACGGTCCTTCGAATTACCTTAGCCTTAAATGTTTAGTTTTATCTTTGATTTAAGTTCTTTAGCTCTCATGACAAGCTAGGGTAGAAGCCCTTGATAAGTGTGCAATGGAAATCAATTATTATTGAGTATTCA
Organism: Ormosia semicastrata; assembly: GCA_029884595.1. NCBI lineage: Eukaryota > Viridiplantae > Streptophyta > Magnoliopsida > Fabales > Fabaceae > Ormosia > Ormosia semicastrata. The sequence continues at coordinate 10,738,824 of JAQQTO010000059.1, forward strand.
TACTTACTCAAAGTGAGTCCTCATGGTCAGAACTCTAACTCTAGCAGCAATAATATTCATACAACAAAAATAAAACATATTAGCCCTGTGGGCTTTCATCTATACATAGTCATAGTCATGGTCATACATACAAGGAAAGGTAATACAAAACATAAGCATAAGCATCGGTACCTATGCATACAGTCATCCACAATGCATCATAGTCAACAAATATTAGTAGAGAGATACATACATGTCCAAAAAGAGATAGGCATCTACACCTAGATATAACAATATAAGTATAAAAAACTATATAAATCAAAAGAGGTCTACTAGATGCCTATTATGCACTCCTACACTATATCACGAAGCCTCCAGGGCCATCTCCAGCTACACTAAGTGTGTACATGATGTGCACTTTGAAAACTCCATAGAACGAGTAGGTTTTTGTCTCTAGGGAGTATATCCAGCCTCCCTCTACTATCTCAAAATAAAAGCTAAGTAGTGACATGATGGTCAAGGTGTGGAATACCATGGAAAGCAATGGGGGTGAAAAGTATACGAATTCTTAGTAAACTAAATGTATAATGTCATCATGATAGTTTCAATTGCCTCGAACTAGAAATCAGTTAACAGATACAAGTCAAAAACATATAATTATTTATCACAAGGCAGAGATTTATTTTAGCCAATTTTCTTCATATAATTAAAACTTACATAATATCAGTAAGAAAATAATGTCTATATAGTATAGATGCAATGCTTGTGAGTCTGGCTGTTTAATCAACATTTTTTGTTTTTCCCATTTTCCTCTCATTTGAGGAAGTTACTTTATCCTCCATTTAACTTTGAGAGGTAATGACCTACCTCCATAAGATAGTTTGCTTGTCAGACATGAGCTAGCTCACTCTCAGTAGCTATATATGCTACACAGAACCTATTCCTAGTAAGGTGAAATTTTTCCTTACTCTTTATTGTAAGGCAATCTTTACACTAATATTTAGAAAGCATACTTTACATGAATATTTGTATAATGCAACATGAATTCATAGTTCATAATTAGTAATAGTTTCACAGAGCACAATCCAACATTATCAACACACTACAAGAATTTTACCAATTAGCTATGAATTAGCTATGGATTGGTCCATAGTCAAATTCTGGTAGCTAATTAGCTACCAAAAATTTTTGTAGTTAATCCGTAGCTAAATTTTAAATTTTCATAGCTAATTCTAGCTAATCTATAGTTAATTTTTGTTCAGAACTTCCTTTGTTTCCGCAGCTAATTAGCTACGAAATATTCTATAGCTAATTTCCGTAACAAGTTTGTAGCAAATCCTTTACTATTTTGTTTCTAAATCCGTAGCAATTCCATAGTTATTTCCTAGCTACTGTGTTGCTAAATCCGTAGTAATTTCGTAGCTATTTCCTAGTTGAAATCTGTAGCAATTCCATAGGTATTTCCTAGTTAAAATCCATAGCAATTCCACAGCTATTTCCTAACTAATCTCCATGGAAAATTTCGTAACTGTTTCCTAGCTAAAATCTGTAGCAAATCTATAGTTATTTCCTAGCTAAAATCTGTAGCTATTTCCTAGTTATTATGAAGCTAATCCAAATTAATTTTTATAATGATAATTTGTGTATTTTAAAATTATACTTGTATAAATATTTATTTCAATCCAAACAGAAAAATCCAACAAATAAGTTGTGCTAAACAACAAAATATCATAATTGTATTAATAAATTCAAAACATGTTCTACAAAGAAAGCATACCTAGTCTAAGTTAATACAAATAGTTCAAAACAAGTTAATCTTATCATCAATAAACACAACTAATCAATCCAAGTTAGCCCCCATCATCATCAACTTCATGATCTTCCCCAACTGTGTCGCCTTGTGATGGTGCCCGCGACACAACACTTCTTACTTGGGAGCCAACAATCCTTAAGATGGGCTCCAACACAGACGCCATCTGTGTCTGAACAAAGGAAGTCATTGCTTTATTAATAGTTTCCTTTATGACTTCTGTTCACTCTTTTGCTTACCGCAAGTGCACGTATCGCACTTATAATATAGCTAAGAGTCGGATATCGTTCCCACAGAGACTAACGTTAAAATCAGTGCTAAATATGAACCAAAAGTTTAAGAATTACTATCCAAGAACATATAAATTGAGAAACAAGTGTCTAAACTAACTAAAAGAACTTAAAAGCTTTAAATTGAATTAAAGTTGAGAATTAGAGAATAGAGAATCCTTTTTCACCTTCTACTTCAATTGATAACAAGTAATCCTTATGAACAATATAAACGAATTGATTAGGTTAGCTTGAGAATCTAAATTAGTTAAAAGCCTATGTCTAGGTCAATCAACCATGTTTCAGTTACCTAATTCACTATGTTTCCATAGAACTAGCATAAATCCACTCATTAAGATTTATTCCCAATAGTTACTATACATAACCAAAAGGTATATTTCTATCCTATTAACGAATCATTTCACCCAAACCAGTTGAATAAAATAGAACATGCATCAATCATACATATGATCTCAAATCCAAATTCCTATGTCTAGGTTCATTAGATTTTAACAAATTAATCAAAAGTTGATCAAACATTCAAAAGTATTAAGCACTATATGATTAAACAAAACTAATCCATGTATATAAACTCAAAGGATTACAAAGTTACTCAATATTCATAGGAGGATCTAAAGAAAATCCTACTACATAGCTTAGCCAGCCATGAACCACAAAAATATAGCAAAATATATCATGTTCATGAGAAGGAAAATGAGAAAGGAGAAGATAGAGAAGAGAAAGCTTAAGGGTGATGATCCCTCAAGCTCCAATCCTCCACCAAGGTGAAGAAAGCCCTCAATCTTGGTTACTTTTGCTTCCTTTATGTCTAAAATATAAAACCCTAGCAGCTGCTCTCTAAAAAACACAAAAACTCTCGTTCAAAATGGATACAACAGTATTTATAGGCTGAATAAAATAGAGTCATGCCACAGTGCAAAACATATCACGTTGCGGCGCGCGTGCAATTAGGTCACAGATGCCTGAGGCATTGAATCTCAATGTCGTGGTGCTTTGGCCTCGGGTCTCATGTACTGGAATAGGGGATGCTTAATGCTGCGACATTAATATGCCCACGTCGCGGCGTTAGGTGCTGATCTTAATTTTGGCTTCCTCTTGGGTTTCTTGGTCCAAAGCTACTCCAAGCTCTTCAGTTTCGAGCTTTATTTGAGCCCTTCCTATCACAGAGAAAGTATCACTTTAGTAGCTCATACAAATGTACTCAATTCATCAAGGTTTAGGAAGTATTTGCTCAAAATCACAATGGAAGCACATCAAAATGAAATCAGATGGATATGATGCTAAAATCTTCCATTCATACAGACAAATAAGGACTAAGCAGCCAATATAACACAAATATATAGCATAAATAACTATACTTTGTGAAGTTATCACACCCCTAAACCTAGATTTTTGTTAGTCCTAGAGCAAAACAAAGTACATTCACAAAGATCAACATTATTAACCTACATTCAACCAATTATTAACATTCCACTTTCACCTAACCCAAGCTAGTATATGATGATTGCACAAACCTCAAAGAATACACATACCTCACTATCAGTTTCACACATACACAATCCTCATCATACTAGCATTGACAACTTCCTTTCATACAAGATATTTTTCCCAAAATCATGCAAAGAAAACTTCTTCCATTCAATTCATATTCACCCAGATGAGGTTATGAACATACACATGAATATAATTCACAGAATTCACAAGATTGTAATACAACTCTCTCTCCAGTGTGTAAATCACACAAGATTGAGGATCAAAAGAGATTTTATTAGCTTGTAATGTAAGGCCATGGTAGTGGGTAACAAAATAAAAGGATAGGATTTAACACAAATATTGAGAAACATAAACATGTTATTTCAAGTCTTGAGTCTCTAACAGATATTAGCAAGGTATTCAATAGTGAATACGAAAAACTTGCCAGAACCATTTTGATACTTTTCGAACTTTACTTTTCTTATGCTTTGCCTTTGCTTTTCTTTTCTTTCTTTCTTTTTCTTTTGATTTTCATTTATTTTTATTTTCTTTTCTTTTGCAAAGCAATAATTTTTTTTTCTTTGACTGCATCTGGTTCCTTCAGGCTCATTTTATATTAAATTATTAATACCCCTAATCACAAGACTCACTTTAAGAAATAACATATTATGAACTCAACAAACAATGATGGTAGGAAGAAAATACAATGCTTTCACATGTATTAGAATGGTTCACAGGTTAAGGATCACAATGGTTATGAAAAACAAGTAAGGCCAAACATATATAAGCTTCAAAAGGGGACCTATGGATATAATCATATCAAGGTAAGCTTGAAATGCTCAAACAGTCCAAATAATGCCCTAATTATCTCCTCAATCATGCATAACCTAGGATTTCACCTCAAGAGAGTTGCAAAACAATTTCTAGGATAATTGAATTTTCCACATGTATCATCCATAAACTTTCTCTAGGCAAACATTCTTATTCTTTTCAAAGTTCAAAAAGCATGCAAATGGGAAACGCACCATATACAAAAAGAAACTAGAATGCCTCAGTATGCGCCAAAGATTGCATATGGATTCATAGAAAAATGAAAGTCATTTTGCATCCGTATCTATCATCGGACAATAATACACACTAGTTTTTAAACATTACAACTCACAATGTGAAAGGGAACGACAATTGTATCTTGAATGGATTTTCATCAAAAATTTTATCAAGATAATTGCTCCTATGATTATTATCTACACATATATATACTACAAAAAGTATAAAACAAACATACACATAATACTTAAAACATATACATAAAAACATAATAGTACACAAATATCATAATACTACATATAAAGTCAAAACATAAAGTTTAAAGACACCCCCGAAACCTGAGGGAAACAGTGTCCTCACTGTACAAAAGAAACATACATATATATATATATCAAAAAGAAATACAATGAAAGAAAAGTGCCCTGAATGCCATGGCTAAATAAGTGGATCATCACTGTCTGGGCCATCAACATTAGTACCATCACCATCCTCGTCATCATCATCACTATCCGGGACCTCTGCAGCAGGTGTTCTAGAAGGTTCATCCTGGGAGGAGGCTGCAACAAAAGTGGGTGGGAATGCATGAACTGGATAATCAGTTATCGGAAGGCCGAGGCGTGCCGCTATCCATCTCTGTGCCTGGATAATGTAAGACAACATAAATGTCATTTGCGTGTTTTGGGCCTCCATATGGCCTAACCGGGCCTTCACACGACCTAGCCAGGCCTCCATACGAGCACGCCAATCTATGCCAGCCGCAGGTGCTGCCTGGGGCTCAAGTACTGGTGCATCAAGTGCTGCTGGTGCTCTAGGCACCCGCCTCTGTCAAGCTAGAGCTGCTCTGACTCTCTCAATGAAAGTATCATTAAGAGGTTACTGAGCATCCGTAAGCTCCTCATGTGAACCCTAGTGTTCATTATGCCGGGTGCACAGAGTCTGTATGAGGAATAGGAAGAAGAGGCTCCTGAATTCCCTCGTTGATCTCTGGATCTGCTCAAAAATAAGTTAAGCAACATCGATAGACCAACACTCCAAGATGCAATAAATCAATATGGCTCGGTCTCGAGTCACCTCAGAAAGGTTAGCAGATGGCAGAATCCGGGTGCTAATGAAGTGGTACCAGGCGCGAGCCTCTAGTGTCAGGTAGGTGCGTAAAAAGTACCTTGGCCTGTTTATCTGAACACTCATAGTCCAAACTACAGGCTGAGAGTCAGTCGTGCATATCCGAGCAGTGACCACGTCAACATCGATGCCCTCCACCGGCTCTCAGTGACAGAGCTCAGTAAATTCACAAATCTCAGGGGCTGCAGGCAGGCTAAGAGCCATACGAATAGAAACTGTAGAGAATGAGACCGTGCGCCCTCTAACTCTGATTGTAGTTGCCTCTTCTCCCTAGTAGGCTAGGTTCGCATAGAATTCGTGAACTAAAGGGAGGATAGCAGAGGACTCTGGGTGCTGAGCAAATGCACTCCAATTAAGATGGTTAATGAGCCCTTCTAACTCCGGGTGAATAGCTCTGGAAAAGGCGAAGCTGCGCTTGAGAATGAGAGGTTTGGAAATGAGAACTATGTATCGCTCGGCAGCATTCGCAGAGATAAATCTCCCTTTATCATAATCTGCAAGAAGGGGAGAAGGCTCCCTATTTTGCCGACTAGATGACCCACGTTGCATAAACCTTCCCCTCTTTGGAGCCATAATAACCTGAAAAAGAATTGCTAAAAATCAGATTTAGTAGTTGGAAGTATTAAACACATTTAAAAATAAGCAATTCTGGAAAATATAGAACTAAGCGTCGTGACATTCAATTCTAGCGTCGCGGCATTCAAAATGTTCTACATAACACCGTGGCGTTCATACCAACGTTGCGACATTCATTACTACGTTGCGACATTCATGTTCACGCTGCAACGTTCAAAGCAGTTCATCGTAATATTGCAGCACTAGCCATCAACGTCGCGATGCGTAAAAACCCAGTTATGCAATCCAAACCAGATTAGTCCATTTTCAGGCATTCCAGGTAGAAATTAACACAAAAAACTAACAAAAACCTAAAACTAACTACTAACTACAGTTATTTAGCACAAAAGTTAAGAAAACTAAAAACAAAGACAAGAACAAATAACCCAAACAGAGAAAATATGATAAAAATTTCCCAAAAACTTAAAATAAATAGAAACATACCTTAATGGAAGCAAATGTAGATGGAAAATGTGATGAAAGACAGAGACACAAAAACTAACTAGAGAGGGAGAGAAAGTAGAGGAAACGAGAGAGAGAGAAAAAAAAAGTTGTGGTGCGAGGAACTCCAAACGTTGCAGCATAAAACCCTAATAACCTCCACGCGCCGCGGCGTGAAGCAAAATACGCCGCGACGCTGGTTAATTCCCTCGTAAATTAAATATTTAAATAATTACTATTTACTATTTACTAATTAGTATATTATTATTATTATTATTATTTTTTAACCTGCTGGAACGTCGTGACGTTCTGGTATCATGCATCGCAACGCTTTGCTCTCTGGATTTTGGCCCACAACACCATCACATCGCGGCACGTAACATGTTACGCTATGGTGTGAGGAGTCTAACTGCATAATTCTACAGCAAATTGAGTTCTGCCGGAACTTATGGCCAAAATAGGTCTCCAATACCTGTAAAACATGTCCAATAGATCAAATAACATTTTATAAAATAAAAACTTAGCTAAACTACAAAATTAACATATTAACATATTAATGACATAAAACACAAAACATAAACATTTGGGTTTCCTCCTAAAAAGGGCCTTATTTATAGTCCAGACATGACTTTATAGCTCTTAAGTTGGGGGTGTTAAAGCGAGGGAAGTCTTCCCTCGATCCATCTCTCCTCTAAAATAAGGTTTTAGGCGCTGACCGTTAACCTTAAAACTTGATGATCGATCCAATGGAGTAATCTCTACAGCTTCATGGGGAAACACTTTTATTACTACAAAGGGCCCCGACCACCTCGATTTGAGTTTTCCTGGGAACAGTTTGAGCCTAGAATTGTAAAGGAGGACTTGCTGGCCTTCTTCAAACATTTTCTGCACAATTTTACGGTCATGCCAGAATTTCACTTTCTCCTTATACAATTTTGCATTTTCATAGGCTTGCAGCCTAAATTCGTCCAGTTCATTGAGCTGCAAAAGCCTTTTCTCCTAACCATTTGCAAATTAAAGTTGAGCTGCTTTATTGCCCAATAAACATTATGTTCAAGCTCAACTGGCAAATGGTATGCCTTCCTGAATACTAACTTGTAGGGAGACATACCAATGGGGCCCTTGTAAGCAGTCTTGTAGGCCCACAGTGCATCGTCGAGTTTCTTTGACCAATCCTTTCTGGTTGGACACACTATTTTCTCCAAGATTCTCTTTATCTCGCGATTGGATACCTCCGCTTGCCCACTTGTCTGTGGGTGATATGCAGTGGCAATCCGATGCATCACTCCATACTTGGCTAGGAGGGCTTCAAAATATTTGTTGCAAAAATACGACCCTCTGTCACTGATTATGACCCTAGGTATTCCAAACCTGGTGAAGATCTGTTTTCTCATGAAGCTAATCACTATTTTTGAATCATTAGTAGGAAATGCACATGCCTCCACTAACTTGGACACGTAGTTCACAACCACTAGTATGTACTGATTCCCAAAGGAGGGAATAAATAGGCCCATGAAGTCTAAGCCCCATGCATCAAAAATCTCTATCTCCAAAATGGAATTCAGGGGCATCTCATTCCTTCTCGATATATTCCCTGATTTTTGGCATCGATCACATCTTTGCACAAAGAAATGCGTATCTTTAAAGATCGATGGCCAATAAAATCTAGACTGGAGTACCTTTGTAGCAGTCCTCTCACCACTGTAGTGTCCAACATATGGAGAATCATGACAATGGCTTAAAATCTGCTCCACTTCCTCCACAAGCACACACCTCCTCAACATATGGTCAAAACACTGTTTAAACAGAAATGGCTTATCCTAGACATAGTGCCTGACATCATATAAGAATTTCTTTTTTTTGGTGAGAGGTTAGATCAAGTGGTAACACACCACCCACAATGTAGTTCACCATGTCAGCATACCATGGACATGATTGAGTGGTGGCTACAAATAGCTGCTCATAAGGAAATATTTCCCTGATTGTGATCGGCTCAACTTGGAAATCTTCATTTTCAAGCCTTAAAAGGTGGTCTGCTACTTGATTTTCAGCACCTTTCTTGTCTCTGATCTCCAGATCAAACTCTTATAAAAATAAAACCCACCTAATCAATCATGGTTTTGCGTCCTTTTTGCTCACTAAGTACTTTATTGCTGAATGATCTGTGTACACAATCACCTTCGTGCCCACCAAATATGCTCTGAACTTATCAAATGCGAAGACAACGGCCAGAAGCTCTTTTTTCGTTGTTGTGTAGTTCAGCTGGGCATCATTGAGTGTTTTTCTTTGTCCCAACATTGCACCCACAGCATAGTCGCTCGCATCACACATAAGCTCAAACGGTAAATCTCAATCTGGAGTGATTATAACTGGAGCTGAAACCAGTCTCTTTTTCAGTTCCTCAGATGCAACCTGACATGAATCATCAAAGGTAAACTGGATGTCTTTCTCCAAAATGTTGCAAAGAGGCTTGGCCATATTTGAAAAGTCCTTAATAAACCTCCTATAGAAACCCGCATGGCCAAGAAAACTGCAGATTCCTTTTACTGAGTTTAGCGGAGGCAGCTTGTCAATCACTTCTATTTTTGCCTTGTCCACCTCCATCCCTTTTATAGAAACCTTATGGCCAAGAACTATGCCTTCTTGGACCATAAAATGACATTTTTTTCCAATTCAGGATGAGGTTGGTATCCTCGCACCTTTTCAACACCAATGATAAGGTCTGCAAATAGCTATTGTAATCATCCCCAAATACTGAAAAGTCATCCATAAACACATCTAGCCCATGTTCAATCATATCTACAAAGATGGCTATCATGCAACGTTGAAAGGTTGCAGGAGCATTGCATAGTCCAAAGGACATCATTCTAAAAGCAAATGTACTATAAGGACAAGTAAATGCTATTTTTTCTTGGTCCTCCGGCGCTATGGCAATTTGGTTATATCCAGAATAACCATCCAAGAAGCAATAATAGGCCTTTCCTGTCAGTCTATCCAACATCTGATCTATGAAAGGAAGCAGAAAATGGTCCTTCTGGATGGCCTTGTTTAATTTGCGGTAGTCCATGCACACCCTCCATCCAGTGACCTTTCGGGAGGGAATAAACTCATTATTTTCAGTAGTGACCACCGTCATGCCACCTTTCTTCGGCACACATTAGATTGGCGATACCCAAGGGATATCAGAAATAGGATAAATAATACCAGCATCCAGTCACTTGATTATCTCTTTTCTCACCATATCTTTCATAATTGGATTTAGCCTCCTTTGGTGTTCCACAACTCCACTCTGATTATCCTCTAACAAGATCTTGTGCATACAGATGGAAGGGCTAATGCCTTGAATATCAGCAATAGCCAACCGAGAATATGTTTGTATTTCCTAAGCACACGGAGAAGCTTCTCCTCTTGATCGTCTAAGAGGGATGATGATATGATTACTAGCAGGGTAGATATTGCTCCCAAATAAGCATACTACAAATGGTTCGGCTGAGGCTTTAAGTCAAGCTTTGGAAGTTCCTCAATTGAAGGCTTATATGTCTCTTTTGTTAGATCAGACTCCAAGGTTTCAAACTTGGGAAAATGATATTTCCTAGGAGCTGCCTCAAGGTGTCTGATGTAATCAGATACAACATTTCTTGAATCTTCATCATCCTCAGTTGATGAAATCAATGCTAAGGCAAGGAGGTCTTTATAATTGTTGGCTTGAAACGCATCATTGATGATATTATCCAACAGACCAACATAAGAACACTCTTCTTGATCTTGAGGAAACTTAATTGCTTTGAAGATGTTGAAAGTCACCTCTTGATCTTGAACTCTCATAGTCAGTTCACCTTTCTGGATGTTTATGAGTGTTCTTCTCGTCGCTAGAAACGGTCTACCTAGGATCAGCGACACCCTTTGATCCTCTTCTATATCCATAATAACAAAATTAGCAGGGAATATGAATTTATCCACTTTTACTAGGACATCTTCCACTATTCCCTTCGGATAAGTATATAAATGATCAGCCAATTGGAGGGTTACGAATGTGGGCTTGCATTTCCCTAAACCTAGCCTCTGGAATACGGATAGGGGCATAATATTGATGCTTACCCCCATATCACACAATGCTTGACCTAAGAATTTGTCGCCGATGGCACAAGGAATTGTAAAACTTCCTGGATCCTTCAACTTTGGGGGAAGCTTTTTCTACAGGACAGCACTACACTCTTCAGATAATGTAACAGTTTCAAACTCACCCAGCTTACGTTTCTTGGATAATATATCCTTCATAAACTTAACCTAGCTGGGCATCTGTTCCAGTGCTTCTGCAAAAGGGATATTGATATGAAGTTTCTTGAAAACCTCTAAAAATTTCTTGAATTACTCATCCATCTTGTGTTTTATTTGCCTGCTTGGGAAAGTCAAAGGATGTATATAGGGCTTATTCACCACCTTCTTGTCTTCAGCATTCTTGTGGTCAGTTTCCTTATTCATTTCATTGCCCTTAGCTTTATTGTCTTCCACCTTCTCGTGGAGCTCTTCTTCCTATTTCTGGCTTTTTCCTACCTTATCCTCCATCAACTTTGTCTTAGGGTTTCCCTCAATGTCTTTCCCACTCCTCAGTGAGATGACATTACAATGTTCATTAGAGAAACCATTTGGATTTTTAATTGTGTCAGTTCAGAAGGTGTTAGGGGGCCTGTTATTGATTGCATTGGCTAACTGCCCCACCTGAGTTTCTAAAGCCCTCATAGAAGCTGACTAAATCTGTATCATTGGGCGGGTTTGCTTAACAAAGAGCCTCCAGCAGCAATATCTACTATTGGGCGGTGATGCGGTAGCAAGCCCTTGTGAAATGAGTAGATTTGGTGCTAAGGTGGTATCTCATGATATGGGCACCTCCTCAAAAGATCCTTATACCGTTCCCATGCTTCATGCAGGGATTCTAATTCAGTCTGAGCGAATGATGTAATATTACTCACCATCTCTGCAGTCTTGGTAGGAGGGAAGTATTTGTTCAAAAACTTAGTGTATACCTCTGCCCAAGTTGTAATTGATCCTGCTGGAAGAGAATGTAACTAGCTTTTGACTCTATCGCTTAGAGAGAAAGGGAAGAGCCTTAGATGAATAGCATCCTCAGATACTCCATTGTGCCTAAATGTGTCACAAATCTCTAGGAAGTTTGAGAGATGCATGTTGGGATCCTCATTGGATAAGCTGCCAAACTGTATAGAAGTTTGAATCATTTGGATAATGGCCGACTTTATCTCAAAGTTGTTTGCCCGAATGGCAGGACGTCTAATACTGGATTGCAGATTATCCATTTGAGGAGTAGAAAACTCCCTCTATGGTCTAGTGTGACTATCATCCTCCAACTGCAGCGTAGCATTATCGTCTGCCATTTTATAATAAATCACCTGAAACAATTAAAGAATTAAGATTTAAATTAATATGCTAGAAAAAAAAAAGCTTGAATTAGAGTTACTTAAACTGATTGTTAATATTAGCTCTACTGAAATTAAAGTGTTGTTCCCCGGCAACGACGCCAAAAAAATTTGTTCGCTCTTTTGCTTATCGCAAATGCACGGATCGTACTTATAATATAGCTAAGAGTCGGATATCGTTCCTACAGAGACTAATATTAAAATCAGTGCTAAATATAAACCAAAAGTTTAAGAATTACTATCTAAGAACATATAAATTAAGAAACAAGTGTCTAAACTAACTAAAAGAACTTAAAAGCTTTAAATTGAATTAAAGTTAAGAATTAGAGAATAGGGAATTCTTTTTCACCTTATACTTCAATTGATAACAAGTAATCCTTATAAGCAATATAAATGAATTGATTAGGTTAGCTTGAGAATCGAAATTAGTTAAAAGCCTATGTCTAGGTCAATCAACCATGCTTAAATTACCTAATTCACTATGTTTCCATGAGAATTAGCGTAAATCTACTCATTAAGATTTATTCCCAATAGTTACTATACATGACCAATAGGTATATTTCTATCCTATTAATGAATCCTTTAACCTAAACCAATTAAATGAAATAGAACATACATCAATCATACATATGATCTCAAATCCAAATTCCTATGTTTAGGTTCATTAGATTTTAACAAATCAATCAAAAGTTTATCAAACATTCAAAAGCATTAAGCACTATATGATTAAACAAAATCAAACCATGTATATCAACTCAAAGGATTACAAAATTACTCAATATTCATAGGAGGATCTAAAGAAAACCTACTACACAGCTTAGCCAGCCATGAACAACGAAAATATAGCAAAATATATCATGTTCATGAGAAGGAAAATGAGAAAGGAGAAGTTAGAGAAGAGAAAGCTTAAGGGTGATGATCCTTCAAGCTCCAATTCTCCACCAAGGTGAAGAAAGCCCTCAATCTTGGTTACTTCTGCTTCCTTTATGTCTAAAATATAAAACCCTAGTAGCTACTTTCTAAAAAACACAAAAACTCCTGTGCAAAATGGGTACAACAGTATTTATAAGCTGAATAAAATAGAGTCACGCTGCGGCACAAAATATATCACGTCGCGGCGCATGTGCAATTAGGTCACAAACACCTGAGGTGTTGAATCTCAATGTCGCAGCACTTTGGCCTCAGGTCTCATGTACTGGAATAGAGGATGCTTAACGCCGCGATGTTAACATGCCCACGTGGCCTCAATACTTTGTGAAGTTATCAACTTCCTAGTCGAAGCAGCATTGGAGGAACCAACAACCTGTGAGGATGAAGCAAAGCTAGATCCATGAATTCTAAAATCTAAGTTGTGACTCATGCCATGGACCCGTCCCTTCTTGTTAGGACCTATCACCACCAGCCACACCTTCTGATCAACCATAGGATGCATTGAAGAGTCTTCTCCTTACTTCTCTAACATCGTGGTTATTATTACCAAGTGAGCTCAATACTTAAAAGGGGGTGAATTGAGTTTGTAAACTAATTTCACAAATCTTTTGCAAATCGTTTGATTATCAATTTTTGTTGAAACTATTGATTATTAGAGATGAATGGATAGAGAAGATGAAGTGCTTTCACTCACAAATAAAGACAACCAAGAAGATAGTATTCAAGTGAGCCAATAAAACAGTGCACAAATGTAAATAAGTTGAGTTTAGGAAGAAAAACACAAAGTTTTATCCTGGTTCAGCCACCAATCTACTTGTAGCCTACGTCTAGTCCTCAAGTAATCACCCGAGATTTTTCACTATATCTTCGAGCTTCTACAGGTGCTTGACAACCTTTACAAATTGGAGCACTCAACACCTTGGGATACCTTACCCTTTTGTGCTTGAGTCCTTATTTTCAAGGGATACCTCACCCTTACAGATTTGAGGGACACCTCACTTTCTATTTTACAGATTATACAAAGTATAGATGATAAGAAACTTTTACAAAAGTAGATAATACAACTTGAAGCTTAATGGGTATATGGATTCACACTTTAAAGCTCAAAAATAGAGTATATAATAAAATGACTGTGAAAACTCATATTAATGCTCAACCAAGGTTTTCAGATTGATTCTCTAACCTCCATAAATGCTCAACAACTTATATTTATAACCTATTTAAGTTTAGAGCCATTGGGGTGGTTGGTGAAGCATTAATGGCTGCAAACTAGCCGTTATATCCACTTCTAGTGTAAGCTCTTATTTGAATAACAACTTTGTTATTCGAATAAGGCTTCAAATAGCATTAAGACAATTTTGCATCTGGAACGTGTTATTCGAATAACACTTATGTTATTCGAATAACCCACTTAAAATTTGTTTTTTTGGAAAACTTGTTATTCGAATAATAGGCTTGTTATTCGAATAAGCCATTTTAGATTTGACTTTTGGAAAACGTGTTATTCGAATAACATATTGGTTATTCGAATAACCATTAAGCGCCAAGCTGGATTTAAACCTTTATTTAAATAAATCAGGGCTTTATTCGAATAAAGCTTATCAAGATGGAAGATTTGGCATCTCTGACTTTGGTTATTCGAATAAGGAAATCGTTATTTGAATAAACCATTTGAAAATCATTTCATATAACTTTTAAACATTGCCAAATGATTCCAATTGATCTTATAAGCTTTTGGCCACTTAAAGATTGTTTCTTTGAAAATCCAAAAACCATTTTGAAGCCTTGAAAACATATGTGTTATTTGAGTTCTTTGAAAAGGTTATGTATAGAGCATTAGTGTGAACCTTTTATACTTTTACAAAATGATCTAAGTCCCAAAAACTATTCTTGAAGGTCTTGGACTTGATCTTACAACATCTTCATGTTTGTTATAATCAAAACACAGTTCTTCGTAGGTCAATAGCCAATCACATTCTCTCCCTTTTTGATGATGATAAACAACCATTGAGAAAAGAGTTAGTACCAATAAATTGGAATGTATAATGTTAATTTGAAAGACTTAGTCCCCCTCTTTTTGGTAAGAGATGAATTTAATTTTAAGTTATGCGCAACTCCCCCTTACTTTTGGAATCCCAAGATCCGATTTAAATTTTCCTATCTTTTCTCAGACAATCTAAAGATGTTAGATTAGATGTGTTAGATTAGATGTTTAGCATCTTCTCCCCCTTTTGTCATGATAAAAAAGATAGGGCAAAAGAAGTTCAAAGCAAACAATATTCAGTTGTCATTTTAGCAAGGATATATATCAATATAATAGGCTAGAATTTGCAAAGACATCAGAGAAGCAATTGTCATTTCTCTCATTCAAAAGGTTTGGCCAATTACATATACAGTTGCATACTCAAAACATCCAAGTACATATCATAAAAACAAAGAAATAAAGATCCAAAAAATTAAAAAAAAAACTAAGGATCCTAGAAATAAGCGTCTGGTGGAGGAGGAGGGGAATGTGGTGCTTGATCCGGTTGCTAGGCTCGTAATGCTACCACTTCATGTTCAACACCTTTTATTCTATTAAACAAAACAGAAAATGTGTTTTCCTTATAAGCACAGTTATCAAGTAGAGTGGTCATGATTTGCTCCAAAGTGACAAGAGCAGGAGCAGGTTTAGCAGCAAGAGCAGGGGCAGGAACATCTTCGCCAACATCGTCAGTAGAAGCAGTTCACTAATTCCAGATTCTTCTAGCTCATCGGGGGTACACCCATCCTTCAATATTATCTAGAATCATCTTCATCTTCTTCAGGGTGTACTCTCCAAAGATGTTGAAGTGGGCGAGCTGGATTAGTTGCTCAGTCAACTGGAGTAATGCATACTTCTTCAAAAAGGCTGAAATGAGCAGAGCATAAGGCAAATCTGAACTCTCTTTGCTTTTTGCCTTTATCATATGCTTGGCAATGAAATTGGGCCAGTTAACTCTCTAATTCTTTCTCAGTACCCAGACCATGAAGATGTCGTCCTCCGTCAAATAAGCGTAGTTGCCTCCACGAGGTGCAAGAATGTGGGCATAGGCGTAGTGAAGCAACCTATCCTGACTGTTCAACGTTCCTCTCTTCAAACCAATCTTAGGCCACCACGTACCAAGTTTCATAATTAGTGGCATAACATCCTCCTTTTTGTATTCCTTCACATAAGGCCTGCTATCTTCCTCAATGGCAGAGTCTGTTGCGCCCAAGTTGAAGTACTTCAGCCAGTCTTTTAGAGTGATCACAATTCGTTGGTCCTTAACTTCAGAGATGATGTTGGGACCATCCAACCTCAGGTTTCAGTAAAACATCTTCACCAGATCAAGGAAGATTATGTCCTTGTAGCTGCACAGCTTGAGCAAGCCCTAGTGGTTCAGAATGTCAAGGAACTGAAATCCGCCTTCATCTTCAAAGAACTTCAGATCCATGTAATTGGTTGCACAATATCCCTGTTCTAGAAGTTTTCCCCGAAGCGCTTCAAATCATTATCATTGGATTAGAGTCTTTGAAGATCCAATGGGTTATTGGTGGGGGCAGTTTTTGTAACACCCCAAAATTTCCTATCTTGTAAACAGTAATTTTGACAGTTAATAGAATTTTACTATTTAGTAATTTTTGGATGCTGTAAAATTATTTTGATTATTCTGTCAGTGTATTTGATCGTTTTGAGTGATTTACACCGTGTCAGGAAAATAAAATTTTTTGGGCCAGGGAAAACTATACGTAATTTAATTTTTACCGTTAAGTTTTAATTATTTTACGTGATTTGATTTGATATTTGTGTGTTTTCTAATTTTTGTGATTTTATGTGTGATTATGAAAATTTTTACTGTTTATGGGCCCGGGGGTGTATGTGGGCCCAGGTGGCCCATACGTGGGCCCAGGTGGGTCCCGCAAAGTGAAAAAAATTTTTACGCATAGAAAAATTTGTACTGTATAGACGAAAATAGGGGATCTTACTAAACCTGAATCCGAAAATAGTTTTAGAAAAATTTCTTTACTGTATTTTGTATTGTATTTAATTATCGGACGATAAAAATACAGTAAATATATTCTTTCGTGGGGTTATAACAGATAAAAATAAAATTCTATATTGTTAAGTCAACATTGGTGGTTTGGATATCCACCATCGATTTAATCACCATTGGAGATTTAATCTTGATTTAATCAACGGTGGAGATTTGATCTTAAAAGTGAATCGAATCAATTATAACCGTTGGATGGAAATTAAATCAAGGGTAGAGATTTAGTCTTATAAATGGCTATGACCATTATTAACCCTTGAATGTAGATTTAATCAATGGTGGAGATGAATCATTAATGACCATTGGATTTAGATTTAGATCAATGGTGGAGAATTGGTCATCAAAAATGACTACAACCATTTTGGACCCTTGGATGTAAAGTTTGAAAGTGTAATCTTGACCCTTCATTTTGGAGACACATTCAATGGTTAGGATTGCAAGCCAAAAAATGATCCAATGGCTCAAATAAAGTCTTCCATCTATAACCTAAACCTAATAGCTATTTTAATCCAAACCATTCTTTTAATCAAGGGTTAGGATGACTTAAGATGATGGCTATGAAATTTGTCACATTTTATGAAGCATGGAAGGGGGACGGTTTGGAGATGCAAGGAGAGGGAGACAACTTTGAATAGACTTTTAGGCCAAAGAAAAGATGAAGGCAATAGTAAGTGTCAAGACCATCAATTATTTTCCTATTGATCATTAATGATCATGTTTTTCAAACTTCACTTTCCACCTTTCTCCAATGCAAGCTATGGCCATGCATAGCTTTGAAGACCAAGTAATTCATTTCTACACTTCATATTATCATATCTTCACCTATTTCACTTAAATTTCAAGAAACAAACCAAAGAAAACTCCATTCTCTCTCCCTAAAGAAGACCATTTGGCCAAGCACCCTAAACCTCTCCTCCGTCACTTTTTAATTTCATACAACCTAGTTTCTTGAATCCTTACCTTATTCTAAACAACTTTCATGTTAAAGACTTTCTCTAAATCTTCCATCTTGAAGGACTTTTACTAAGATCAAGTTATAGGGTATTTGTGGTGAAGTGTAAGGAAACTTCATTTCTTCTCTCTTTTTCATGTTCTAAACCATGTTTGATCCATGGTTCTTCTTAATCAAGCTTAGTATATTAATTTCTATGTATTTTGTTTTGTATTTGAGAAGCCTTTTGTGGTGAAGGACTTGGAAAAAGAAGCAAATCAAGAAGCTTTTGAGTATCTTCAAGAGGTAAGAGGGAGATCCATTTCACCAACCAAGCATGGTGGTGAGAGATGATTTTATATTTGATGGATGGTGAATCCATGTGAGGATTCATATCCATGGTCATATAATTATTTGTGGGTGTTTATGTGCTTTGATTATTTGCCTATGTTTGGTATGATTTGCATGATTTATTGCTTTGATTATGGCATGTTTGTGATATATATTTAAATATGTATATGTAACCATGATTTGATGGTGGAAAAGAAATTGATTTTTGGCTCCAAAGGCCAAGGGGGAGGCTACGGTTTTGAGCTCCCAAAAATTAGAGTTCATGTTGAAAATTTTCAAGAATAAGGGAATTAATTTTTGGTCCCTAGAACTTAGTGAATTTCGGCCAAGACACCTCTAAATAGGTGTTCATAAATTAATACTTTCATGAAGGATAAAAATGGATGATTTGAAGAGTATGAAAAATAAACAAAGGGTTTGTTTTTCAAGAGAACAAGAATACGGTCTTTGAGAAATTTTTATTGATTTATTTTGTGTAAAAAGATCCTAAGTGTTTTTCTAAATATGAGTTTTGAATGAAACGGGCAAACATTGATTTTAAGGATTTGCGAAAGAAAGTAAACAAGGATTTGCAAAGAAAGTGAAAAAGAATTTGTAAAGAAAGTGAAAAAAAAAGGATTTGAACAAATGGGTTTGGTTTTTATAACCATCGGTATTTCGGTTTTGAAAATAAAATTTTAATGATTTTGTTTGTGTAAAATCATATCAATTTAGAAGGAAAAATGTTTTGATAATTTTTAATAGTCATGTCCATGTTTTCGAAAGCTTATAATGCATTGATTTTGATGAAACAAAGTAATTTTCTAAGTGGAAATATAATTAATTTAATACAAGAAATTTGAAAAGGGAATCAGAGTATTTTAGCACTTGAGAAATGAATTTTTATGTAAATGAAAAAGAGAGGTTGCAAGTGAGCCTCAATTTGTTTTAAAAAGAATTTATTTAAGAAAAGAAAAAAAATGAAGAATACAATAGTGATTTGGTATTTTCTAACGTGTAACTCATCCGTTGGATTTTGGAAAGCGTTAGTAATTTTTAAAGTTAGAAACATTGATTTAATTCAAATGGAATTATGAATTTGTGGAATATACTGTGAAAAAGGATTTTCTTGAGTAAGAAGATATATTAAATGAAGTAGAAAGTTATATTATTTTGAGGAAGGTTGATTTGGAAATGATTTGGGAAATATGAAGAATATAATGGTATTTTGAAAATTTACTAACATATAACTTATTTTTGAGTTTTGAAGTACGTTAGAAAACGTTAAGTTTTGAAACGTTGATTTATATCAATGGAAAAGTGATTTTGTGAATTATATTTTGGAAAAGGATTTCTTGAATAAAGAAATGTGGAAAAAGATTTTCTTGAGTAAAGAAAATGTGTTAAATAAGTATAAAGTCATATTATTTTGAGAAAAGTGGAAATGGAATTTTTGAAGAATGAGAAATATTTTCTGTAATGGAATTGTGGTGAAAAAAATTATTTACGTATCTTAAAAACATAATTTTTAAAGTACGTGATTTGAAATATAGTAAAATATTTCTAAGTGTTTAGAAATATAGTAAAATATTTTTGTGCGATTTGAAATATGATAAAATATTACTACGCGATTGGAGATGCGTTGAAACATTTTAAGTGATTTGAATTACATTTCAATATTTTACGTAATTTGAACTACTGTTAAAAAATCACTATGTGATTTAAAAGTGATAGAATATTTTTACGTGATTGTGAAAATGATGAAAAATCGTTATGTGATTTGGAAAGTGTTTTAAATATTTTGAGAATGATGGAAAATGTTTTACGCGACTTAAAAGAATGATTTTTAAGTTATGCAATTTTGAAAATGATGGAAAATCATTACGCAATTTGAGAAACATTTATTTTTATGCAATTGAGAAAAATGTTAAAAATTTTAATACGTGATTTAAAGGTGTAACAGAAGAGTTGCAATATTTTGAAAACGTGATAAAAATGTTTTGAAATTTTAAAAACATAACAAGAGTGTTACGGTATTGTGAAAATGTAAAAGAAGTGTTATGGTATTGTGAAAATATAACAGAAATGTTTTGAAATTGTGAAAATGAAATGGAAATATTGCGCAATTTTGTGAAAATACGACAAAAGTGTTTTATAACTATGAAAATGTGATAATATGATTTTTCTATTGAAAATACTGAAGATAAATCTTGTAGAACCAAAGATATGGGTCTTTGTGTGAGAAAATGACATGTTTTGCTTGTGATTGGCATTTGGTGCATTATACATGCATTGGAAAGATATGTCTGTGATTGGATTTGGTGCATTATACGTGCATTGAAAAAATATGCGTTGAAGCATATGATTACATTGAACAAATGAAATTGAAAAGATTTAGCCCTTTGGGGTTGGACTTGCACTGATATATTCATGCATTGTATAAAATATAGCTAATAGCTATTATGACCCTTGTGGTTGAAGAGGGAATGAGAATTGATAGTGAGGTCTATGGTGGATCTTGGGGGCGTCGAGGCGCGACAGTCGACTAGTGGACAGTTGGCGAGTACCCTGTGCCACTTGGCGATGCAGCCTGTTGCAACGCATTGACGATACCCGACAAGAACACGATTCTTTTCAATGACTGGGAGATTGTCTTTGGGCTAAGGCTGACAATTAACCAGAGCATTCTTCTCGAAATTGTGAAAACCTCAATGGAGTTGTTTTTGATAAACTGAGTCTTTGTGCATATGCATAAATCTGAGCATTTATATCTGTATGATATATTAATTGAGGAATGTTGGCTATGACAATTGTTTTGAGTACTTGGATGATGATTGAACTGATAAATGATTAGATGATGATAGTTGATTAATGCTGATAGCATGATTATGGTATGATCTATCTGTATGATATGCTATTTGTGTTATCTCTGTACTGCCATGTTGGTAATGGCGTAGGTGATCTCACCTCTTTGTTATGCTATTTTGCTGTGTCTGTACTGTTAAAATCAAATAATAGAAGGATCGAGTTGTCTTAGACATAACGGGCGATGGATACTCTGAGATTGGTGACAACAATAAGGAGTGGACATTCAGGACTCGAAGGTGTGCAGTGTTGACAAAGGAACAGATGTCTGATGCATCAAGATGGATAGAAAAAGGAATAAGTATGTTAAAGTTTCTCGTTAGTGTTGTACCGTGCTATTAAGTAGGACCCGTCATGGGGTTTGCTACTGTTAAAAAAAATAAGTCTGTTAATTTTATATTTCTCTTTAAATTGTGATATTAATTGGTGTCAATATTGCATAATGAATAATTGAAACATGATTTTCAATATTACCTAATATTTTTGGTAAGTTTACGTTTCAGTAAAGAAGAAAATTTGAAACCCATCTTTTATAACTCAAACTTTGTGTGAACTTTTTTTCAGATTATGAGTCGGGAGTCGGAAATGTGATGCCCTAAGGAGGGTGTTACATTAGTTAGTATCAGAGCACGGTTTGAGTCTTTTGGGTTTGTGGTTAGGTCTATTTTGCTTGTGTTGTGTTCTCTGTGTTTGTTTTCCAAAAGGAAATAATGTTGTTTATAATGGATATTAGATCCATTGTATTTCGATCTGCACGCCTAAAAAAAAAGGAAATGGCTCGGGATAGTTATACTTGTGTGGAAGTGGAACATGTTACTAGTAATGCAGTTGCAGCTACGGAGCAACGGGAGCAATGTAGAAAGATGACTGCACGAATAAAGGACCGCTGTTCAGTGGAAACTGGAAGTTGAAGTTTAGGATCTGATGGAAGAGAATCAGTCTTGGAATATAAGATTTCGTAATTTTGGAACCTGGTATTTTTTAGGATATTGAGAAAGTAATTGATTTCGATGGAAGATGTATTTACAACCATTGAGGAAACCAAAAGCAGTAAGTGATGTGAAAGAAGGTACTTAATGAAGGAATGTACGTCAAGAAAACAATTTATGAAAAAGTTGGACACATTTTCTTAGAGATTATGCTCTTTGAAAACAAAGTTTTCTATTAGTAAAATTTTAGATAGTAAGGGAAGTTGTTACTCTGAATAGAACAGAAGTGTTCTGAGCGGAAGATTTAAACAATGGAAATTGTGTCATTGGAGCTAATCCTATAAACCATACTGAATATTTCTATGAGTGACCTATTCTTTATAACATATGATTGAGTAGATCAATTATATGTTAGAGTTATTCGTTATCCTCTGATTTGTTTACTTCTATTTCTATTTTTAGCTAATTGAGCTATTCAAGTTATTCAAATTGTTGTTATAGAACAAAACTTGGTGTTAGTTTGATCTGTTTCATAAACAAACGTGATCCTTGGAAATGGATTAGTTATTTTCCAACCATATCCAATGAGATTATTTCAACAGAGTGTGAGTAATCTAAAGAAAATTTATTCTTGAAAATCGGGTTACATCCAATTCTTTGCTGGATATGTTCGATAACAGGTTCGATTCGTTTTATTAATCTTCCATGATATTTTCTTTCATCTCCTGCAATTGAACGAACAAGAAACGATATTCCTATTTAACTCTATGTCATAGTATTTGGTATAGTGCTGTGGAAAGGAGAACTCGGTTAGTGAGACATTTCTTGTTAAAAGCAAAAATCTAGAATATGTAGTGATACGAGGATAAGGAAATTTTAAGTAATACATTACATTAGTTGGAAGTTATCTGAGAAAAACTATTCTAGGCATGAATGAAGATTGGTTGTCGTTATGTTGGTATCAGGGATATGAAAATTCTTTCTTTTTGGAGTAACATTCAACATCTTTAGTAATTATAGGAGTCTGAGATATCTGTTTGATCAGGAGAAGTTGAACATCAGCAAAGAGATTTTGTTGGTTAGAATAGTATAGCAAGATGTAAGAGAGGAAGCTTCATGGGAATTAGAAAATAAGATAAATGAGTAATGTTCATAATTATTCTGAGGGTGTGAAATCATGGTTATTAAATTTCGAGGACGAAATTTCTTTTTAGAGGGGGAGTAATGTAACACCCCAAAATTTCCTATCTTGTAAACAGTAATTTTGACAGTTAACAGAATTTTACTGTTTAGTAATTTTTGGATGCTGTAAAATTATTTTGATTATTCCGTCAGCGTATTTGATTGAGTGATTTACTCCGTGTCAAGAAAATAAAAAATTTTTGGGTCGGGGAAAACTTTACGTAATTTAATTTTTACCATTAGGTTTTAATTATTTTACATGATCTGATTTGATATTTGTGTGTTTTCTAATTTTTGTGATTTTATGTGTGATTATGAAAATTTTTACTGTTTGTGAGCTCGGTGGTGTATGTGGGCCCAGGTGGCCATACGTGGGCCCAGGTGGGTCCCGCAAAGTGAAAAATTTTTCTACGCATAGAAAAATTTGTACTGTTTAGACAGAGACATGGGATCTTACTAAACCTGAATCCGGAAATAGTTTTAAAAAATTTTTTTTACTGTATTTTGTACTGTATTTAATTATCGGATGATAAAAATACAGTAAATATATTCTTTCGTGGGGTTATAACAGATAAAAATAAAATTCTATACTGTTAAGTCAACATTGGTGGTTTGGATATCCACCATCAATTTAATCACCGTTGGAGATTTAATCTTGATTTAATCAACGGTGGAGATTTGATCTTAAAAGTGAATAGGATCAATTATAACCGTTGGATAGAAATTAAATCAAGGGTAGAGATTTAGTCTTATAAATGGCTATGACCATTATCAACCCTTGGATGTAGATTTAATCAATGGTGGAGATGGATCATTAATGACCATTGGATTTAGATTTAGATCAATGGTGGAGAATTGGTCATCAAAAATGACTACAACCATTTTGGACCCTTGGATGTAAAGTTTGAAGGTGTAATCTTAACCCTTCATTTTGGAGACACATTCAATGGTTAGGATTGCAAGCCAAAAAATGATCCAATGGCTCAAATAAAGTCTTCCATCTATAACCTAAACCTAATAGCTATTTTAATCCAAACCATTCTTTTAATCAATGGTTAGGATGGCTTAGGATGATGGCTATGAAATTTGTCACATTTTATGAAGCATGGAAAGGGGGACGGTTTGGAGATGCAAGGGAGAGGGGAGACAACTTTGAATAGGCTTTTTAGGCCAAAGAAATAGATAAAGGCAATAGCCAAGTGTCAAGACCATCAATTATTTTCCTATTGATCATTAATGATCATGTTTTTCAAATTTCACTTTCCACCTTTCTCTAATGTAAGCTACGGCCATGCATAGCTTTGAAGACCAAGTAATTCATTTCTACACTTCATATTATCATATCTTCACCTATTTCACTTAAGTTTCAAGAAACAAACCAAAGAAAACTCTATTCTCTCTCCCTAAAGAAGACCATTCGGCCAAGCACCCTAAACCTCTCCTCCATCACTTTTTAATTTCATACAACCTAGTTTCTTGAATCCTTACCTTATTCTAAACAACTTTCATGTTGAAGACTTTCTCTAAATCTTCCATCTTGAAGGACTTTTACTAAGATCAAGTTATAGGGTATTTGTGGTGAAGTGTAAGGAAACTTCATTTCTTCTCTCTTTTTCATGTTCTAAACCATGTTTGATCCATGGTTCTTCTTAATCAAGCTTAATATACTAATTTCTATGTATTTTGTTTTGTATTTGAGAAGCCTTTGGTGATGAAGGACTTGGAAAAAGAAGCAAATCAAGAAGCTTTTGAGGATCTTCAAGAGGTAAGAGGGAGATTGTAACACCCAAATTTTGTATCTCTTAAACAGTAATTTTGACAGTTAACATAATTTTACCGTTTAGTAATTTTTGAATACTGTAAAATTATTTTGTTTATTCCATCAGCGTATTTGATCGTTTTGAGTGATTTACTCCGTGTCAGGAAAATAATAATTTTCGGGCCGGGAAAAATCTTTCTGTATTTATTTCTCTTGACTGTTAATTATTTTTAACAATCTGACTTGATTTTCATACGTTTTCTAATATTTGTGATTTTTGTGGATGATTATGAATTTTTTTTACTGTATGTGGGCCCAGGTAGGTTCCGCAAAGTGAAAATTTTTCTACGCATAGAAAAATTTGTCCTGTTTAGACGGAGACAGGGGATCTTACTAAACCTGAATCTGGAAACAGTTTTAGAAATTTTCTTGTATTGTGTTTGGCACTGTATTTAATTATCAGGTGATAAAAATACAGTAAATATATTCTTTCGTGGGGTTCTTAGTAGATAAAAATAGAAATTATATTGCTTAAGTCAACGTTGGTGGTTTGGATACCCACCATTGATTTAATTAACGGTGGAGACTTGATCTTGATTTAATCAACGGTTGAGAAATAAATCTAATAAAGAAACATTGGATGTTAACCATTGATCTAATCAATGGTAGAGATTTAATCTAGACAAGCTTAATAAGAAAGGCTTCAATATCAACCGTAGATTTAATCAACGGTGTAAAATTGGTCTTGTAAAGTAACAAAGACCATTTATAACCATTGGATTTAGATTAAATCAAGGGTGGAGATTTAGTCTTAAAAAGTGAAAAAGATCATTTATGACCATTGGATGAAGAATTAATCAATGGTGGAGATTTGGTCTTAAAAAGTAGCAAGGACTAATTATGACCCTTGGATTAAAAGTAAGAAGGTGTAATCTTGACCTTTCATTTTTGGAGACACATCTAATGGTTAGAATTTAAAGAAAAAAAATCTAATGGCCTAAATTAAGTCTTCTAAATCAAAAGTCTACCTAAATCCTAACCATTGAATTAATCAATGGCTAGAAATGCTATAGATGGTGACTAATAATGATGACAATTTCATGAATGCATTAGGAAGAGGGGGGTCGATTTTGGAGAATGCATAGGACGGAGGAGACAATTTTGAGTAGCCTTTTTAGGCCAAAGAAAAAGATGAAGTCAACAATAGTAGCTTTAATTTGATTAGTCACTAATTAATCCTAATTTGGTTAATCTAATGGCCTAATTAACAAGCTAAGTAAACTAAATTAAATGTTAAATTGTTATAATTTAATTCTTAATTAGATATCCTAATTTTAATTAGAGGATATACTATATACAATTATATGTCTAATTAATTAGTTATGTAATTGAATAATTAATTAAGATTGGTTAGGAAACTAAACCTAATTAGTTAGCTATTTAATTAACATACAATTAACCTTTAATTGAAAACAATTAAGTCCCTAATTCCATGAAGAGTCACACGGTTATGCAGCTTGGAGAGCTTCTCCAAGGTTCTTAAATAATCTTGCATGAACATTAGGTGGTCAAAAAGTGACCAAACCATGTGCTTCAAATGTGAACACAATTATGATCTTTTATTTCAAGTATATCTCCTATTATTTCCTACACAATTCACCTCACGGCTGCACCACTCAATATTACTCTCAATATTTGCTTTTCTCTCACCTAAAGACTTAGCCATTTTCTCTCTAAATTTCAAGAACACCAAAGCATATTTTCCTTCCATTTTCACACCATATGGTTCTGCCCTAGCACCCTTGAGCACCCTCACTCACCTATAATTTTCACTCTCATCATTTCCTAAAGCTAAACACCATTCTAAACACTTTTTATTTAGAAAGTTTTCCCAAAATCTCACTCTAAGTGCTTCAAAATCCCACTTTTACCTTACTTCCTTGGAGGTAAACTTTGATTTCTATGGTTTAAATTCATGTTTATGATTTTCTAAACCATGTTTGTTCCATGGTTTGTTTAATTTAATCCAACCATAGATCTTGAATCTACATGATATTATAAGCAACTTTCATGTTGGAGACTTTCTCTAAATCATTCATCTTCATGGACTTCCTTCAAGATCAAAGTTATTGGGTTTTTGAGGTGAAGTATAAGAAGACTTCATTTCTTCTCTTCTTTTTCATGATCTAAACTATGTTTGATCCATGGTTCCTCTTAATCAAGCTTAGTATACTAATTTTTATATATTTTGTTTTGTATTTGAGAAGCCTTTGGTGGTGAAGGACTTGGAAAAAGAAGCAAAATAAGGAGTTTTTGAGGATCTTCAAGAGGTAAGAGGGAGATCCATCTCACCAACCAAGTATGGTAGTGAGAGATGGTCTTATATTTGATGGATGGTGAATCCATGTGAGGATTCCAATCCATGGTCATGTAATAATTAATTTTATGTTTATGAGCTTTAATTTATTTTCTTATGCTTTGATTATTTTTGTTTATGCTTAATATGCTTTGCATGATTTTATGGCTTTGATAGTATACTTATAATATGCATGATGAGTATATGGCATGTTTGTGATATTTATGATGAAATATATATATGTATGTCATGATGTGTGGATGGAAAGAAAACTAATCTTGGTCCCAATGGCCAAGGAAGAGTTACGATTTTGATGCCCTTGATTTGGGTCAATGTGAAAATTTTTCAAGAACAAGAAAATTAAATTTTGATCCCTAGAATAATGAGAATTTCGATCAAGACACCTCAAAATAGGTGTTCACAAATTTATATTTTCATGAATGATGAAAATGAATGTTTAGAAAAACAAGGAAAATAAACAAAGAATTTATTTTTCAAAGAGTACAAGAACATGATTTTTGAGGAATTTTTATTGATTTATTTTGTGTAAAAAGTTTCTAAGTATTTTACAAAACATGAGATTTAAATGAAAATAATAATGATGATTTTAAGAATTAGCAAAGAAAGTGAAAAAGGATTTGCAAAGAAAGTGAAAAAGGATTTGCAAACAAAATAAAAATGAATTTGAACAAATGGGTTTGGTTTTATAACCATAAGTCCTTCGGTTTTGAAAATAAAATTTTAATGGTTTTGTTTGTGTAAAACCATATCAATTTAGAAGGAAAAATGTTTTGATAATTTTCAATAGTCATGTCCACATTTTCGAAGGTTTGTAATGCATTGATTTTAATGAAACAAAGTGATTTTTCAAGTGAAAATATAATTAATTTAATACAAAGAATTTGAAAAGGGAATCAGAGTATTTTAGCACTTGAGAAATGATTTGGGAAAAATGGAGAATATAATGGTATTATGAAAATCTACTAACGTATAACTTATTTTTGTGTTTTGAAGTACGTTAGAAAATGTTAAGTTTTGAAACATTGATGGAAAGGTAATTTTGTGGATTATATTCGAAAAAGAATTTCTTGAGTAAAGAAACGTGAAAAAAGATTTTCTTGAGTAAGAAAATGTGAAAAATGAAATACAAAGTCATAATATTTTGAGAAAAGATGAAATAGAATTTTTGAAGGTTGAGAAATATTTTTTGTAATAGAACTGTGGTGAAAAATGATTTACGTATCTTAAAAATGTAATTTTTAAAATACATGGTTTGAAATACTGATAAAATATTTCTAAGTGGTTGGAAATATAGTTAAATATTTTTACGCGATTTGAAAAATGTTAAAATATTTCTACGCTGATTTGGGAAGCGTTTAAATATTTTACACTATTGAAAATATTATTGAAAAATCACTACATTGATTAAATAATGATAGAATATTTTTACGTAATTGTGAAAAAATGAGAAAATCTTATGTGATTTGGAAAGTATTTTAAATATTTTGAGAATGATGGAAAATGATTTACAACTTAAAAGAATGATTTTTAAGTTATGCGAGTTTGAAAATGGTGAAAAATTGTTACGCAATTTGAGAAATGTATATTTTTATGTGATTGAGAAAAATGTTAAAAAAATTAAATACGTGATTTAAAAGTGCAACAGAAGTGTTGCAGTATTTTGAAAATGTAACAAAAATGTTTTTGAATTGTAAAAATATAACAAAATTGTTACGCGATTGTGAAAATACGGCAGAAGTGTTTTATGACTATGAAAACATGATAACATGATAATTACTGCCAAAATAGTGTATGAACACTGTGTGAGAAAATGTCGAGTTGCCTATGATTAGCTTTTGATGTATTTTATATGCATTGGAAAGAGATGCCTGTATTTGGTATTTGGGGCACTTTACGTATTGGAAAAAAAAAATATGCATTGAAGCATATGATATAAATTGAACAAATGAAATTGAAAAGTATGGCCCTTGTGGTTGGACTTGCACTAAGATATTAGTGCATTGTATAAAATATATTTTGAAAAATTATGAGTTAAACCTGTGATTGATATTCTATCTATGATTTAGTTTTTGGTGCATTATACATGCATTGGAATGGTCCGAGGGACTGGATAAGGCTAATTGCCTAGGAGGAACGTACACCTCTTGAGTGGGTGCGATATGCGTAGTGTAGGTCACTCGTTGACCTTGGGGGCATCGGGGTGCGGGTTGCTTACAGTGGGCAGTGAGTCGCTCTACTGTAACTGTGGGTTAGACTGACGCGACACACCGATGATCCTGACCGAGACACTATTCTTAATCAAGATCTGATAAAGAATGTCGTGTATATGCTAGATGTGCAAAAAATCAAAATGAGGATTTTAGCACGTGGTCTGAGGCATGTGGTACCGACAGATCTTTTCGATCATTTCTCCGACCTGAGTTTTAGCTCCATGGAGTAAGAAATCGAGTCTTGTGCATATGCATAATCTGAACATTTATATCTGTATGATATATTAATTGAGGAATGTTGGCTATGACAATTATTTTGAGTACTTGGATGATGATTGAACTGATAAATGATTAGATGATGATAGGCGATTAATGCGATAGCATGATTATGGTATGATCTATCCGTATGATATTCTTGTTTGTGTTATCTCCTCGTGTCGCCATGTTGGTATTGGTGTAGGTGATCTCACCTCTTTGTTATCTGTTTTCTTTGTGTCTGACTTGTTAAAATCAAATAATAGAAGGATCGAGTTGTCTTAGACATAACGGGCGATGGATATTCTAGATTGGTGACAACAATAAGGAGTGGACCTTCAGGACTCGAAGGTGTGCAAGGTGTTGACAAAGGAACAGATGTCTGATGCATCAAGATGGACAGAAAAAGGAATAAGTATGTTAAAGTTTCTCGTTAATGTTGTACCGTGCTATTAAGTAGGACCTCTCATGGGGTTTGCTACTGTCAAAAAAAAATCAGTCTGTTAATTTTATATTTCTCTTTAAATTGTGATATTAATTGGTGTCAATATTGCATAATGAATAGTTAAAATATGATTTTTAATGTTACCTAATATTTTCAATAAATTTACATTTCAGTAAAGAAGAAATTTTAAAACCCATCTTTTTTAAGTCAAACTTTGTGCGAACTTCTTTTCAGATTATGAGTCGGAAGTCAGACATGTAATACCCTGAGGAGGGTGTTACAGAGATCCATCTCACCAACCAAGCATGGTGGTGAGAGATGGTTTTATATTTGATGGATGGTGAATCCATGTGAGGATTCATATCCATGGTCATGTAATTATTTGTGGGTGTTTATGTGCTTTGATTATTTGCCTATGTTTGGTATGATTTGCATGATTTATTGCTTTGATTATGGCATGTTTGTGATATATATTTAAATATATATATGTAACCATGATTTGATGGTGGAAAGGAAATTGATTTTTGACTCCAAAGGCCAAGGGGGAGGCTACGGTTTTGAGCTCCCAAAAATTAGAGTTCATGTTGAAAATTTTCAAGAATAAGGGAATTAATTTTTGGTCCCTAGAACTTAGTGAATTTCGGCCAAGACACCTCTAAATAGGTGTTCATAAATTAATAATTTCATGAAAGATGAAAATGGATGATTTGAAGAGTATGGAAAATAAACAAAGGGTTTGTTTTTCAAGAGAACAAGAATACGGTCTTTGAGGAATTTTTATTGATTTATTTTGTGTAAAAAGATCCTAAGTATTTTTCTAAATATGAGTTTTGAATGAAACGGGTAAACATTGATTTTAAGGATTTGCAAAGAAAGTGAAAAAGAATTTACAAAGAAAGTGAAAAAGAATTTGTAAAGAAAGTGAAAAAAAAGGATTTGAACAAATGGGCTTGGTTTTTATAACCATCGGTATTTCGATTTTGAAAATAAAATTTTAATGATTTTGTTTGTGTAAAACCATATCAATTTAGAAGAAAAAATATTTTGATAATTTTCAATAGTCATGTCCACGTTTTCGAAGGCTTGTAATGCATTGATTTTGATGAAATAAAGTGATTTTCCAAGTGAAAATATAATTAATTTAATACAAGAAATTTGAAAAGGGAATCAGAGTATTTTAGCACTTGAGAAATGAATTTTTATGTAAATGAAAAAGAGAGGTTGCAAGTGAGCCTCAATTTGTTTTAAAAAGAATTTATTTAAGAAAAGAAAAAAATGAAGAATACAATAGTGATTTGGTATTTTCTAACGTGTAACTCATCCGTTGGATTTTGGAAAGCGTTAGTAATTTTTAAAGTTAGAAACATTGATTTAATTCAAATGGAATTGTGAATTTGTGGAATATACTGTGAAAAAAGATTTTCTTGAGTAAGAAGATATATTAAATGAAGTAGAAAGTTATATTATTTTGAGGAAGGTTGATTTGGAAATGATTTGGGAAAAATGGAGAATATAATGGTATTTTGAAAATTTACTAACGTATAACTTATTTTTGAGTTTTGAAGTACACTAAAAAATGTTAAGTTTTGAAACGTTGATTTATATCAATGGAAAAGTGATTTTGTGAGTTATATTTTGGAAAAGGATTTCTTGAGTAAAGAAATGTGGAAAAAGATTTTTTTGAGTAAAGAAAATGTGTTAAATAAAGTATAAAGTCATATTATTTTGAGAAAAGTGAAAATGAAAATTTTGAAGAATGAGAAATATTTTATGTAATGAAATTGTGGTGAAAAAAATTATTTACGTATCTTAAAAATGTAATTTTTAAAGTACGTGATTTGAAATACAGTAAAATATTTTTAAGTGTTTGGAAATACAGTAAAATATTTTTATGCGATTTGAAATATGATAAAATATTACTACGCAATTGGAGATGCGTTGAAACATTTTAAGTGATTTGAATTACGTTTAAATATTTTATGGAATTTGAACTACTGTTGAAAAATCACTATGTGATTTAAAAGTGATAGAATATTTTTACGTGATTGTGAAAATGATGGAAAATCGTTATGTGATTTGGAAAGTGTTTTAAATATTTTGAGAATGATGGAAAATGTTTTACGCGACTTAAAAGAATGATTTTTAAGTTACACAATTTTGAAAATGATGGAAAATCATTACGCGATTTGAGAAACGTTTATTTTGATGCGATTGAGAAAATTGTTAAAAATTTTAATACGTGATTTAAAGGTGCAACAGAAGAGTTGCAATATTTTGAAAACGTGATAAAAATGTTTTGAAATTTTAAAAACATAACAAGAGTGTTACGGTATTGTGAAAATGTAAAAGAAGTGTTATGGTATTGTGAAAATATAACAGAAATGTTTTGAAATTGTGAAAACGAAATGGAAATGTTACGCAATTTTGTGAAAACACGACGAAAGTGTTTTATAACTATGAAAATGTGATAATATGATTTTCCTATTGAAAATACAGTATAAATATTGTAGAACAAAGTATATGGGTCTTTGTGTGAGAAAATGACATGTTTTACCTGTGATTGGCATTTGGTGCATTATACATGCATTGGAAAGATATGTCTGTGATTGGATTTGGTGCATTATACGTGCATTGGAAAAATATGCGTTGAAGCATATGATTATATTGAACAAATGAAATTGAAAAGATTTAGCCCTTTGGGGTTGGACTTGCACTGATATATTCGTGCATTGTATAAAATATAGCTAATAGCTATTATGACCATTGTGGTTGAAGAGGGAATGAGAATTGATAGTGAGGTCTATGGTGGATCTTGGGAGCGTTGAGGCGCGGCGGTCGACTAGTGGACAGTTGGCGAGTACCCTGTGCCACTTGGCGATGCTGTCCGTTGCAACGCATTAACGATACCCGACAAGAATACGATTCTTTTCAACGACTGGGAGATTGTCTTTGGGCTAAGGCTGACAATTAACCAGAACATTCTTTTCGAAATTGTGAAAACCTCCATGGAGTTGTTTTTGATAAACTGAGTCTTTGTGCATATGCATAAATCTGAGCATTTATATCTGTATGATATATTAATTGAGGAATGTTGGCTATGACAATTGTTTTGAGTACTTGGATGATGATTGAATGTGATAAATGATTAGATGATGATAGTTGATTAATGCCGATAGCATGATTATGGTATGATCTATTTGTATGATATGTTGTTTGTGTTATCTCATGATCGCCATGTTGGTAATGGCATAGGTGATCTCACCTCTTTGTTATCTTTGTTTTGTTGTGTCTCTGTACTTGTTAAAATCAAATAATAGAAGGATCGAGTTGTCTTAGACATAACGGGCGATGGATACTCGAGATTGGTGACAACAATAAGGAGTGGACATTCGGGACTCGAAGGTGTAAAGTGTTGACAAAGGAACGGATGTCTCGATGCATCAAGATGGACGAGAAAAAGGAATAAGTATGTTAAAGTTTCTCGTTAGTGTTGTACCGTGCTATTAAGTAGACTGTCATGGGGTTTGCTACTTTTTGTTAAAAAAAAATAAGTCTGTTAATTTTATATTTCTCTTTAAATTGTGATATTAATTGGTGTCAATATTGCATAATGAATAATTGAAACATGATTTTCAATATTACCTAATATTTTCAGTAAATTTACGTTTCAGTAAAGAAGAAATTTTGAAACCCATCTTTTATAACTCAAACTTTGCGTGAACTTCTTTTCAGATTATGAGTCGGGAGTCAGAAATGTGATGCCCTAAGGAGGGTATTACAGTTTTGGTGCGTGGGCATTTGGAGGAGGAGACCATTTTTGGAAGGTGTTGGGTATGGGTTCTGGTGTGTGAAAGTGGTGGTTTGGAGGGAGAAAGAGAGTAGAAATGGAGATTTTTGGTGATGGGTAACTTTTTGGTAATGGAGCCACAAGGAGAGGAGAGCAGAGAATGAGAGAAAGAAATATAAGGAAGATGAGAAATAAAGGGAAAAATGCATGGAGCCCTTTTATAGACCGCGTTTTATTCGAATAACACTGGTGTTATTCGAATAACAACGTAGTAACTGAAGCGTCTTGGCTCTTTGCGAAGCGTTATTCAAATAACAATGCTGTTATTTGAATAACAGCATAGTAGCTCAATGTTTTGGCTTTCTGCCAGCCTTTATTCGAATAACATGTTTGTTATTCGAATAACAAAACATTCAATCTTGGCTTTCTGTCAAACTTTATTCGAATAACCATATGGTTATTCGAATAACACATATAATATCAAAATTTGGGAGTGTTTCTGTCAAATTTTATTTGAATAAGGGAAGCCTTATTCGAATAAGGCATGCAATCAAGCAGATAATGGGAACTACTGGAATGTGTTATTTGAATAAGAAGTGTCTTATTCGAATAAAACTAGAATAAAAACACCACTAAGCACAGTTAAAACATCAGATTGAGAAGAGATCCTTCACCAATTGATGGAGTACTTGTAAAATAAATTTGAGAAATCTCCGACACTCAAGTCAGTAATAATTTAAGAGGAATAAATCAATGATAAAGCAATAAATACAAGTATTTATTCATATGCATGATTGATCAATTATGCCCAATTCTCTTCTTATGTAAAAGAATGCTTCTTTTGCCAAAGGCTTAGTGAAGATATTAGCAAGTTATTTTGTTGTTTTCACAAATTCAAGCATGCAATCACCTTTTTGAACATGATCTCTAATGAAGTGGTGCCTTATTTCTATGTGTTTTGTTCTTGAGTGCAAAATGAAATTTTTGGACAAGTTGATTGCACTAGTATTATCATATCTTATAAGGATGTGATCAAGCTCAAGGCCATAGTCTAGAAGTTATTGCTTCATCCAAAGGATTTGAGCACAATAACTCCTAACTGTAACATATTCAGCTTCAGCTGTAGACGATGTCACACTATTTTGTTTCTTGATATGCCAAGAAACTAGCGAGCTTCCAAGCAAGTGGCATGTCCCACTAGTGCTCTTCCTATCCATTTTGTATTCAGCAAAATCAGAATCGAAATAGCCAATTAGGCTACTTGAGGCACTCTTAGGGTACCACAAACCCATTTGTGAAGTGCCTATTAGATATTTCATAATTTTTTTTACAACACTTAGGTGTGATTCTTTAGGATTTGCTTGAAATCTAGCATACATGCACACATTAAACATAATATCAGGCCTACTTATTGTAAGATAAAGGAGTGAGCCAATCATACCTCTATATTTTGTGATTTCTACAGATTTACCTCTTTCATCTTTGTCCAAATAACAAGAAGTACCTATTGGTGTAGCCATATGCTTGGCATTTTTCATTTCAAACTTCTTAAGCAGCTCCTTGCAATACTTGGATTGACTTATGAAAGTCTCATCCATTATTTGCTTGATTTGAAGACTAAGGAAGAAGTTGAGCTCACCCATCATAGACATCTCAAACTCATTTTGCGTTATATTGTCAAATTCCTTACATAAAGAATTATTAGTAGCACCAAATATTATATTATCAACATAAATTTGAACAAGAAGTTTGTCATGCATTTTATGCTTGATGAAGAGAGTAATGTCAACTTTTATTCTAAAAAAGCCTTTTTCCAAAAGAAACTTGCTCAGCCTTTTATACCAAGCTCTAGGAGCTTGTTTTAAGCCATACAAGACCTTTTTCAATTTAAAAACATGATTGGGTAGCTTAAAGTTTTCAAAACCAGGAGATTGTTCCACATACACCTCTTCTTATATAAAACCATTTAAGAAAGCACTTTTAACATTCATTTGATAAAGCTTGATATCCATGATGCATGCATATGCAAGTAGCATCCTTATGGCTTCTAATCTAGCTACGGGAGCATATGTTTCTTCATAATCTATGCCTTCTTCTTGATTATAACCTTTAGCAACAAGCCTAACTTTGTTTCTTATTATTAAGCTCATTTCGTCAAGTTTGTTCCTAAAGACCCATTTGGTGCCAATTATGGGATGATCATTGGGCTTTAGAACTAATTCCCAAACTTGATTTCTCTCAAATTGGTTTAGTTCATCTTGCATGGTCAAGATCCAATGTTCATCATTAATCACCTCATTAATGTCTTTAGGTTCAACTTGAGAAACAAAAGCCATATGGTTATATACATCTCTAAGAGAGTTTCAAGTGATTACCCCTTTTGATACATCACCTATCACCTTATCAAGATGATGATATATTGATGTCCTCCATTCCTTGGGAAGGTCCATGATTTATGAATCCTCTTGGCTTGGGGGATCAAATGAGCTTTCTTATTGCTTCTTGGCCTCCTTCTCTTGATTCTCTAAGTGAATTCTTGATAGAATTTCTGCAACATCATCAACCAAATTTTTTCTCGGACCATTTGGATTAGTTTTATCAAATGCAACATGAATTGATTCTTCAATGGTCATTGTTCTCTTATTATAAACTCTAAAGGATTTACTACTAAGAGAGTAACTAAGAAATATTTCCTCATCGGATTTAGCATCAAACTTTCCTAGGTTATCTTTTTCATTGTTTAAAATAAAGCATTTACAACCAAAGACATGAAAGTGGAAAATGTTTGCTTTCCTTCCTTTGTATAGTTCATAGGGGGTCTTCTTTAAAATTGTTCTTATCAAAGCCCTGTTCATAACATAATAAGCGGTACTTACCGCATCCACCTAAAAATACTTAGGAATGTTTGTTTCATTGAGCATAATTCTTGCTAACTCCTCTAAAGATCTATTTTTCCTTTCAACCACTCCATTTTGTTATGGAGTTCTAGGAGTAGAAAAATTATGCTCAATGCCATTTTCATTGCAAAACATTTCAAACTCTTGGTTTTCAAATTCCCTACCATGATCACTTCTTATGGATGCAATGCTATAATTTTCTCATTTTGAATAACCTTTGCAAATTTCTTAAATACATGAAAGACATCATTCTTATGAGCAAGGAATAGAGTCCATGTATATCTAGAGTAATCATCCACAATCACCAAAGCATAGTAATTTCTCCCAAAACTCATAGTTCTCAAAGGTCCAAAAAGATCTATATGCAAAAGTTGTAAAGGTCTAGTAGTAGAAACAACATTTTTAGCTTTGAAAGAGACCTTTACTTGTTTACCCTTTTGATATGCATCACAAAGTTTTTTTTCTCAAACTTGAGCTTTGGTAAACCAATTATTTAGATGATCCATATGAATGTGGGCAATTCTCCTAGCCATGAATCACTCTCTTTACTCATAAGACATCTTGCATCTTGAGAGATAATATCATCAAGGTTAATAATGTATATGTTATTAACTCTATGACTAACAAATTTGACTTGCTTATCATTTTTACCTTCAATTATACAATAATTTGAGTCAAAGATAATTTTATTTCCTTTATTACACAATTGACTTATGCTTAGGAAGTTATGTTTGAGTCCTTCTACATACAAGACATTATCAATTGAAGTAGAGGGATTCTTACTAACTTTTCTAACTCCAAGGATCCTTCTTTTGTTGTTGTCCCCATATGTGACATGACCATGCTTCTTAGGTGCAAGATAAGAGAACTTGGAGTCATCACCTGTTATGTGCTTGAAGCATCCACTATCAAGGTATCAACTTGAACTTTTGGTCTTCAAGCACATCTACAACACACATTCAAATTTTAACTTTTGATACCCAAATCTTCTTGGGTCTTTATGTGTTAGATTTAGACAAGGTACCCTTAGGGACCCAAACCATTTTAGTTCCAACCTTGGTATTTATATTCTTCCTAACATTGCATGTTGAGGCACTATGCCCTTTCCTACCACAATGAAAGCATTTGATAGAGGGACTACTTGATGTTCTTAAGGAAACAAAGAGATTTTTGAGAAACTTTTATTGGTTGTTGGGATTATACCTTAAACCGACTTTTTAGAAAACATATATTTGTTTCCCTAGCAACACATTCAAGTTATCTCTTCCAAAGGTAAATTTTGCAAGTATGTTTTTCAAATCCTCAATTTCAATTTCAAATGTTTTACATGATGAGCAAGATAAGGGTGTGGGTGCATTATCATGTGAAGAACAAATCATGCATAATGAATTAACATCAATAAGTCCTAGGGTCTCATTCTTAATTTTGAGTTCATTAATTTCCTTATTCAAAATAGAAACTTTGTTTACCAATAAGGAAATTATTTTATTTGAAGATAAAACCATTTTTGTGAGTCTCAAGGATTCATCATTCTATTCTTGAAAAGCATCTTGCTATTCGCTATAGGAGGGTAAGGGATCCAGGTTAGAAGAAGTTACCTCGGTGTCACTTTCTTCTTCTTCTTCTCCTCTAGCCATGAGACATAGATGAGCTTTTTCATTCTCTGAGCTATCGGAAGAGTCCATGTCATTGTCCTCCCATGCAATGTGTGCTCTCCTTCCTTTCTTTTCTTTGGAAGGTCTCTTCTCAAACTTCTCTGTCTTCTTAAGATACACGGGACATTCCATCTTCATGTACCTCAGTTTTTCACATTCATAACATATAGGAGTAGATGGGGTTCCTTCCCCTTTATGATATATCTTCTTTGGAGGGAAGGGGGCCTTTCTTTGAAATCTCTTCTTCTTAAGGAATCTTTCAAATTTTTTCACACGGAGACTAAGATTCTCCTCATTTAGCTCAATATTTTCTATTCCATCTCCATCATCTTCATCATATTTTTTAATTGTGGAGGAAGTGGCTTTGAGTGCAATCCCCTTTTTCTTTTCATCATGCTCCTCATTTTGATTGAGCCTATTTAACTCTAATTCATGCTCTTGGAGCTTCCCAAATAGAGTGGCTAATATCATTGTTGATAGATTCCATGACTCCGCAATAACCGTCACTTTGGGTTGCCAATTCCTACTCAAACATCTCAATATTTTGTTAATAAGATCTTCATTAGGAAAAGTTTTTCCCAATGAAGTAAGATGATTTACAATATGAGTGAATCTCTTTTGCATTTCTTGAATGCTCTCTCATTGGTTCATTCTAAACAATTCATATTCATGAGTGAGTGTGTTTATTCTTAACCTTTTTACCTCACTTGTGCCCTCATGAGTTACTTGTAAGGTATCTCATATTTCTTGGGCGGTCTTACAATTTGACACCTTAAAGAATTTATCATACCTCAAGGAAGTGGTGATGATGTTCTTGACTCTCAAATTATATTGAATATTTTTCTTTTCTTCATCCATCCATTCATTTCTTGGTGTATTGGTTCTTACACCATCAATTATGCATGTGGGGACAAAAGGACCATTTTCAATGGTGTCCCACACATCAAGTTCAATAGATTCAATAAAAAATTTTATCATTTTTTTCCAATAGGCATAACCATCCCCATTGAAAAAGGGAGGTTTATTTATAGAAGAAATTTCGTTAGAAAAACCATTTGAAGCCATTTCTTCTCTTGAAGCTGTTAAGCTCTTTACACAAGAGTCTACCTCTGATACCATTTATTACCAAGTTGGCCTCAATACTTAAGAGGGGGTGAATTGAGTTTGTAAACTAATTTCACAAATCTTTCACAAATTATTTGATTATCAATTTTTGTTGAACCTATTTATTATTAAAGATGAATGGATAGAGAAGATAAAGTACTTTCACTCACAAATAAAGACAACCAAGAAGATAGTATTCTAGTGAACCAATAAAATAGTGCACAAATGTAAATGAGTTGAGTTCAGGAAGACAAACACAAAGCTTAATCCTAATTCAGCCACCAATCCACTTGTAGCCTACGTCCAGCCCTCAAGTAATCACCCTAAATTTTCCACTATATCTTCAAGTTTCAACAAGTGCTTGACAACCTTTACAAATTGGAGCACTCAACACCTTGGGATACCTCACCCTTTTGTGCTTGAGTCTCTATTTTCAAGAGATACCTCACCCTTATAGATTTGAGGGATACCTCACTCTCTCTTTTACAGATTATACAAAGTATAGATGATAAGAAACTCTCACAAGAGTGGGTAATACAACTTGAAGCTTAATGGGTATATGAATTCACACTTTAAAGCTAAAAAATAGAGTATATAATAAAAAGGTTGTGAAAACTCATATTAATGCTCAACCAAGGTTTTCAAATTGATTCTCTAAGCTCCATATATTCCCAACAACTTATATTTCATATATTCCCAACAATTTATATTTATAACCCATTTAAGTTTAGAGTCGTTGGGGTGGTTGGTGAAGCATTAATGGTTGCAAACTAGTCGTTATATCCACTTCTGGTATAAGCTCTTATTCGAATAACAACTTTGTTATTCAAATAAGGCTTCAAATAGCACGAAGGCAATTTTGCCTCTGGAACCTATTATTTGAATAACACTTATGTTATTCGAATAACCCACTTAAAATCTATTTTCTGGAAATTTTGTTATTCGAATAACAGACTTGTTATTCGAATAAGCCATTTTAGATTTGGCTTCTAAAAAACGTGTTATTCGAATAACATATTGGTTATTCAAATAACCATTAAGTGCTAAGCTAGATTTAAACCTTTATTCGAATAAAGCAAGACTTTATTCGAATAAAGCTTATCAAGATGGAAGATTTGGCATCTCAAACTTTAGTTATTCGAATAAGGAAATCCTTATTCGAATAAACCATTTGAAAATCATTTCATATAACTTTTAAACATTGCCAAGTAATTCCAATTGATCTTATGAGTTTTTGGCCACTTAAAGATTGTTTTTTTGAAAATCCTAAAACTATTTTGAAGCCTTGAAAACATATGTGCTATTTGAGTTCCTTGAAAATGTTATTTATAGAGCATTAGTGTGAACCTTTTATACCTTTACAAAATGATCTAAGTCCTAAAAACTATTCTTGAAGGTATTGGACTTGATCTTGCAACATCTTCATGTTTGTTATCATCAAAACACAGTTCTTCATAGGTCAATAGCCAATCACAGTGGTGTCATAAGAGTCTTGAAAAGAAAAATGTAGAAAACTTTATCAAAATAATCAACAACTTAACAAATATGATTAGTTTTAATTTTAAAGACACTTACAATGAATTTTTTTTAGCTCTGAGTGACATATTCTCCATTTTTTCTCTTATGAACACTTTCATACAAATCTCTTAAAGGGACTGGATGCTTCAACTCTGCCTCCTGTAATCAACATCTATTAGAATATAAAATTCTAAAATCTTTATTATATTTATAGTATTATTATAATATAAGTGAGTTTTATTATTGTATAATTATAGTACAAATGAGTTAAAATTCTAAAAAAAGGGAAAAAAGGGTGCTTAGAGTCATATCCAGGCCTAGGTGCTTCAAAGCTTCCATTCACATGATAATCGACATGGTTTTGATGTGGGTTCATCTCTATAGCTGGTTGGAACTTCTTATCATTCATTAAATTAAATTTGTATGGAATGAATGGAACTTGCCAACTTAATTGTAGTCTCACAGGAGCAGTGCTGCTCAAGTCACTAAGGACTCCATTTTCTTTGCTAGAATTAGAAATATCAATTTTGGTACTCGAGCCAAGATATCTAGCATAACTCCTAAAAGAGGAGCTTGCAGAGCTTTCTACATCCCTAAGAAAGAAACAAATCAATTTGATAAGTTGAGTTAGAAATATTTAACCCATAAGATCTCTAATTGAATATTTATAAAATATGAAATCTTACACAGAAGACATGTTTATAAGATCAATCATCATTTCCATTAAATATTGTTTATGACTTTGCTCTAATTAAAAAATTATTCACAAATAACTTTGTGTGAATAGGTTAAACTTTGTGTGAATAGGTTAAGCAAACTCAGAAGATTATTAAATAAAAAGTTTTGAAGCATTGAATACATTTGCTTCAGAAAATACTACTCACTTCAGAATATTATCAAACTAAAGTGCTCCCTTGCTAATTTCATAAATGATATCTTAATTGGTAAGTTGTAACTCTTGAATTCACTATATCTTTTTCCTACTTCACTTTTTACTTTTACAAAAAAATTTAGATGAACTTGAATTCAGCAAACATATGATTTAGACATGTTTTCAACCTATAATACAAACACTGAAGTAACAAAGCTACAAGTTAAGGAAAATATACTAGACTGATGCACTCAGAACCTTCAAGTATATGATAGAAATCATCAATTGTTTATGGCAGAGGGGACAAAAAATAAAGAGCAAATAAACCCACTCTCTTATACCTGAAGTCAA
Organism: Ormosia semicastrata; assembly: GCA_029884595.1. Taxonomy (NCBI): domain Eukaryota; kingdom Viridiplantae; phylum Streptophyta; class Magnoliopsida; order Fabales; family Fabaceae; genus Ormosia; species Ormosia semicastrata. The sequence goes on from JAQQTO010000059.1 coordinate 10,781,481, forward strand.
CGTGTCTTTCTATTAAAGCTCAGCTAAAAAGCTTTCGATGGTTTTCTTTTGTGTTTGTGGGCTTTTTTATCAAATTGCCATTGGTGGTAAAATTATTTATCAAAATGTTATTTTTTAAAATTATTTATCAAAATGTCACTCTTTTGAAACTATATACCAAACTGCTACCCTTTTGTTAAACGTGGCATTTTTTAATAATTTTTAGGATACGCCAAACGCTTTGACGTATCCATGTTGATTACGCCAACACGTTTGGCGTAATCTATGTGATTACGCCAACACATTTGGCGCATCCACATATATTACGCCAAACGTGTTGGTGTAATCAACTTGGATACGCCAAACGTGTTGGCTTAATCAAGGTGGATACGCCAACACGTTTGGCGTATCCTGCGTGGACAAAAAATCATTAAAAAAATGTCATGTTGGACAAAAGAATTACCAAAAGCTAGATTTCTTCCACCAGTACATCTATTGAGAATGCGATAAGCTCTTTACCAATTCGTCAATTACTATACATATTGTGTATTGATTATAATGACATATATTTTATCTATTTTTTAAACGAACATTGTAGATCGTTGGTTCAGTTCGACTACCAATGACGCTGCCGCTTGAAAATTTGTTGCACAAATCTTGCATTCATTGCAAGAGCAGTTCACATTATAATGGAACAACTTCGTCTAGCTCCAGTAACAGATGACATTTCAAGGTCACCCGATGAGTCCAATAAACAGGAGACACGACATAAAAGGAGGACAAAGTTAGCGAGCACTCAGACACGATTTCGACATCCCGAGGAGGTGGACATTCCTCATATTGTCTGAACTGCTCCTACATTGAATGTAGGAACTGCGTAGCAGATTTTCGAGCTGCAACGTCAGTAGTCGAACTAAACCAATGCTCTGAATGTCCGCTTAAAAATGGATATAAAATATATCATTATAATTAATACAAAATCATTAAAAAAAGTCCAACGTGACATTTTTTTAATAATTTTTAGTCTACGTAGGATGTGTCAAACGTGTTGGCGTATCCACCTTGATTAAGCCAACATGTTTAACGTATCCAAGTTGATTACACCAACACAATTGGTGTAATCTACGTGGATGCGCCAAATGTGTTGGCATAACTACGTAGATTACGCCAAACGTGTTGGCGTAATCAACATGAATACGCCAAAGCGTTTGACGTATCTTACGTAGACAAAAAATTATTAAAAAATATCATGTTAGATAAAAGGGTGGTAATTTAGTGTATAGTTTTAAAAGAGTGATATTTTAATAAATAGTTTAAAAAAATAACATTTTGATAAATAATTTTATCACCAATGACAGTTTGGTAAAAAAATCGTATTTATGTATATATTTGAATAAAAGAGGAAAAAATTATAGAACAAATAGTTAGTACTCGGGAAAATATATCCTCCTAAACTAGCATACTCAAAAGGCAAAATTGACAATTCAATAAAGCAAAATACTTCTGCAGAAAATACTTTGCACTGCACCAATTAAACTAGAGGTGAAATATCATCAACAGTTGAAGACCACTGAATTTTATAGATATTAAACAGCTGAAATATCAAAGCTTTTGAGGAATAGTTTAGGTGATCCATGAAATCAACGTGTGGAATTAAAAATCTTGTACAGATTTGTTACTCGCTATCAATTCAATGCACATGACCTTGGTTTCATTTAGTCAAACAACGGTAGACAAGTAGCTCCTATTATATTATATTATAATAAAAGTAAATACAAGTAATTTCATTTTCTCCATATATTATATTAAAACAACAGCTGGTATTATAAATGTAAATAAAGTTAAACCTTGGATTTGGTATTAGAAGCTAGTAATCTTTTAGTATAAAATTATCTTCAATCATTAGACTTCATTCTTTTTTGATAAATTTTAAATATTAATAACTTAGTTGTGCTCAATTCAGAGGCAACAAGGGACGCGGCCTGAAGAGGTTGCTGACATTCTTTTAAAAGGTGTTGTAATTGTTACAGCTCATTGATGCCACTGGCTCTCACAAGTCATAGACAGCCACAAGCAAGAGCTAGTTCAGTGATCCATTACTTTTGTTGAAGAATCCTCTGATTCTCTCTCCCCCACCGACATTGTCTCTCTTTTATATCATCTGGGTGGAAAGTGCTCTAAAGCAAAAGGAGGAAAAGGCAAAAGAAATATGTAGGCAGTGAATGCTTTGCACAAAGAAAAAGAGGGAGTTTGTGTTAAAAAATAGTGCTTGGCTGGTTTGGTTTCTTTGCACAAATATGTTGAATTTTATTACATGCTTCATAAGCTTTGAGGTGAGCTGTATCAAATAAGATAGATCTCTTTCAGAAACCCAGTTACCCCATACTGCCATACAAGTTATATTTTCTTAATCCTCTATAGCAAGAAGTGCAATCCTAGCAGCACATCCTACCATCTACCGTGTAAAGAAGATGTAATTTGTTTGATAACATAACTTAATTCAGGTCCACAATGTTCACCATTCAAAAACCGTGTCATTCTTAACACTTTCTGTCAACGCTGCTCAGCATGTAAATTTCAAACAATCAACCATCAACACTGAACATAAACCAGATATGACACAACTAAATTCTGCTGCAAACACGTTCACTTGACACAAACAAACGACATTTTCTAATTTTCACAATGAACCCACAACTTAAATCCAATCTTAAAACTTCAAGGTTAATTTAGTTCAGTGTCTAATCATCCTTCTCAAAATTGTAATGGGGACTTCCAAAATGTGACACACATGAACTAAACACCAATTGAAAACTAATTTCCCCTTTTCTAGACAGAGTCAAGGCAAAAATGATTACAAGTCAAACTTAACACATCAACAACTATATAAAACAAAAGAGACATACCGATAACAATAATTCAATTTCAAGCACTTTTGGATCTTTAAATGTCATAAATGCTATCTTTGATTTCTCAGATTCTCTACAACAAAAAGTGGGCATAAATTAATGTGACCAATAATAAAAAACCTAGATCACGGAGCACCCACAAATCAAAAGATCAATAATCAATTGAAAGAAAGAGGGAATTGAGAGTTGAGTCACCTTGCAGAGAATGAGGTCAAGCATTGGCGGTTTTGGGGATGAGGGGAATGACGCAGCACCCCAATGTTTGAACCGTAGCACCATTGTCTTAAGTGGGCAGGTTCCATACCTTCCATACAATTTTAATTTAATGAATGATTTGAAGCACCTAGGCCTGGATATGACTCTAACCACCATGCTTGGAGAATTGTTCTTGGGTAGCATATGCCCATGATGCTAGTGTTGGATGCATGTCTTGGAGTGTTGACTTAATGTATATACTTGATGTGAACTATGGTAAAGCCACAATAGCTACGATTAACTAACTGTGGTTAAGCTCTGTAACTGACTGCAACTAACAAACTAATTCTGGTAAGAAACTAACTGAAACTAATAACTAATAAACTAACAAAAATATTAATCTATACCCCCACATAACACTATTGGCACCAGCCACCTAAAAACACCATTAGCTCTTCCAAAAAGCCAATTACACCATGATATAGCCTGTCACCTTTTCTTCCCAAAGGACCACTTCCCAAAACTATGCAAGCCACATTTATAAAATTCAACACATGAAATTTTATCTAACAAACCAGCACTCAAGCTATTCCCACTAAGCCTGCACGACAATTCACATTACACACACAACGGCACATGTTTCCCCTAATTCATTATTTAAGTAGCAATGATGATTTAGCATTGGAATGCAAAGGTTGGAGCATGCACATAAATCGAGTTTCAGCTGAGAAGCATTCTATCAAGCATTTTGCTGCTAATTAGACTAGAATCAATAATATGGTTTCAATTTTAACATCAGAAGATGAGAATTTAATTAGCACCAAAGATATCAAACCACTTAGAAAATTCTGGACACCATGCTCAGAAGTTCAAGGAGTAAACATCGTAGGAACCCCCAAAATATGTCCTGTCTTCATACGCTAAGAGAGCGGGAAAAAAAAGAAGAAAAGAAAAGAAAATAAATCCAACAAAATTCATGTCTTAGAATCATCGGTACCAACAAAATAGTCCAAATTTTATTTTCAACAAACTTTCCTTAACCCACATGCATCAAGATCCTGTCGTATTAAACGTCGTACAGCTCATGGAATTCACATCAGTCCAAGTATTATGCTCAAATGTACTGTTAATATTTAAAACAGAAAATCCATATTTCTCATTAAAAAAAAGTCATATTTGCATCACATACATGTTGAAATGCCTTCAATAATTTTCAGCTTACAAACCGTGAAATATTTCTTGTGGAGAAAAAGCAATGAACCAATACCAATATCTCTCCTATACTTATTCTGATTGAGGCCATATCATTGGCAAGATTAAAAAAGGACTAAAAACACATTCAAGATTTGTTCCATTCTTTTAATCTAACATCCAATAAACCATGAGCATATCCACGTGATTTTGTCCAAGTTTGCTTCCATTATCCAAAAGCTTCAAGAATTAAGTGGGAATAAGGTTCCACCTAGAAGAATTAACAGTTCAAACATTTTCTCAAACAAAAAGCATGTGTTTAACGATTTGTGACCTTTGCAAGAACCTCTCCCCGACAAGATGTCATGTTAGTGAAATTGTTCCCTATGGTTGACGAATGTGGTTAGATTCTTCACGAAGCTTTGGCTATTTTATACAAAAAGGTTATCAACAAAGGCAGTAAACCTCGTACCATGGTTCTAGTTCCTTGAGGTAGAGGATGTTGGAAATGTTACATGAGAATTTTCTCTAGTAAGAATTGCATGTGAGGAACTAAACTAGATATCATTAGTTGTACATGCTTAGTTGTCATTACTCACTAGGATTAAACGCCAATATGGCTAGATTTGTTAGTGATAAGCTATAACTAGAATATATAGGCTCTTTGTTGTTAAACCAGATATAAAGAAGATTAGGAATAAACTGAGATTGAGTTTCTTCTTGTCTCTCTCTTGCCATTCTTTCTTCATTCCTTCTTGAATTCGGTGATTCCAGATCCTGTTTGTTTCATGTGTTTAATGTCATAAATTTGATCCATACTTTGTCTCTTTTCCTCTCCCCCTTTCCTAGGTTAGCAAGGTCTATCTCCTAGGTAACAAAAAGAAAAAAAGAAACAAATACATGCCCTTGATCTGCATAGCTTCATTAAGCTGAAAATTTCTGTCAATTGGATCAGCTCTCCAATTCTTCATATCAAAATTAAAAGCTCAAATGTAATGATCTACATGTCGGGCTAATTAAGAGGTGGACGCTTGCAAATACTACAGTTTGTGTGACTTAATGTTCAGCACTCTTTTGAAAGCCAATAAGGCTAAAGCAAGAGTCTTCATCTAGCATACCATCTTGCTAGAGTTAGGCACTTATCAGAGCTACCGCTGAAAATTGGTGTCAAGACTTAATGCATTAATAGCCTCATTGTCAACGATTTGGCTTATGTTTGTTCAAAGAAGATCATATAAAAACGTCTTCACTTCCAACTTACTAATATCACAAAGAAATTCTCACTTAGATTGGAGCAATACAAAAGTTTTTTGTGTGCGTGTGTGTACAAAGAATGATTTAATTTTTTAAAAAAAGAGGTTAATAATGGGAGATAAATGATCATAAAACCTCTGCTTTTGCTAAGAAAGAACAGATTTTATTTCATTGGCAATCATGTTTCAGAGTTAAACCAAATCCTAGCACCAAGTGCAATGTATTGGGTTATGCCTTGTGTTGGGTTTGGGTTAAGCCTATTTGTGAAGAAAAAAAGGAATGTGTAAGTGTGTGCAATGTGACAGCAGCAAAAAGGTAGGTGTTTTAAAAGAAACAAAATTTCATTTTCTCCTTCGTGGGTGGAGTGCGGCGCTGAAGAGAAAGAAAGAAAAGGTGGGTAGCCACAAATATGGAACAGCACCAAGCTTATAAGAAAATAGAGTGTTGAGAGATTTTATTCATCTTGAGTGTTTTGTGAGACGGAGAAAAATTTGTGTTGATATTTTGATTAAGTGAAAATTATTATTTGTGAGTTTTGGTGCATTGGGGTTTTGAGTGTGTGAGTGATATTTCAATATTGGTGATTGTAATTGTTGTTTGAATTTAGTGGATTGATTTGTGAAGTCGTGGATGTAGGCAGTGATGGTCGAACCACGTTAAATTTCTTGTGCTGTTGTGCTTGTCTATTTGCTTGTTTTCTTGTGGGTGGGAGATTTTTTCCCAGCAGCTGGTATCAGAGCGGGTTATGATCCCGCTTCTAGTGTTTCTATTTTTTTTATGGCAAAGATGAAAGGTTTAGGAAGCAATAAATTTGAGGTGGAGCTTTTTGATGGCAAATGGGATTTTAACCTGTGGCAGAGTACTGTAAAAGATATTTTAGTGCAGTAGGGACTTATTAAAGCTTTGAATGGGAAGGAAAAGAAGTCTGAGAATATGACAAACGAAGAATGAGAAGAGCTGGAGATGAAGGTAGTTAGTACGATTCGGCTATGTTTAGCACTTAAGGTAAAATACAATGTTCTTAATGAAACTTCTGCTGTTGATTTATGGAAGAAATTAGAGAATATGTATATGTCTAAGTTTCTCACGAACCGTTTGTTTTTAAAGAAAGAATTGTACCAATTGAAGATGAATGATGGTATAGATATTAGAGATCACTTAAATTATTTTACAAAGTTGATTACACAATTATCTAGCATTGGTGTGAAAGTTGATGATGAGGATAAAGCTTTGTTATTGTTGTCGTCTCTTCCAAACATTTATGAGAGTTTAGTCACTACATTGCTAGTTGGAAAAGCGACATTGAAGGTAGATGATGTGATTGTTGTATTATTGGAGAATGAAAATTTTAAAAAGTCAGGTGTTCAGTCTGAAGGAGGTATTTTGGTTGCTGGATCTGATCGTGGTAAGAGTGTATCTCGTGGAAACTTTTCTGGTAGAGATAATTCAAGATCAAGTTCTATGCCAAAGCCGAATTATAGAGAAAAATATTGCTATTATTGTCAAAAGATGAGTCATATTAAATTTTATTGTAGGAAGCTGAAAACAGACATAGAAGAATTTGAAAAGAGTAAAGGAAAAGAGAAGTTTGAAAATGTTACAGTTGTTGTACAAGAACCTTTGGGTTATGAAAATGAGTTATTGATGATTGAAGAAGACAATAGTGCCTATGGTAATTGTCGGGTTTTAGATTCTGCTTGTTCTAATCATATTTGTTCAAGGAAGGAATGGTTTGACACGTATAATACAGGTGGTGATGAACTAGCGAAATTGGCTAATGGCAATTATTTGAATATTGCTAGAAAAGGTACTGTAAAAATTAAGATGCATAATGGTTTTGCGAAAACACTTGGTAATGTGAGACATGTGCCTATACTTGGAAGGAATTTGATTTCTTTAGGTAGACTTGATGCATTGAGATATGAATATTTTGTAAGAAGTGGAGTTATACAAGTTTGTAGAGGCTCTTTGGTGATAATGAAAGGTAAGAAGATTGATAGTAATTTGTACAAATTAATGAGAGATACTTTGATAAGAAAAGGTCATGGTGGAGCATATAGTAAAGTGAAGAAAGTGGAGCGTGTGTATATGTCAAAGAAGAAAGTGACATTTGCAGATACTTTGATAAATTCTATTGGTACTTGCTATTGAAACTTGCAAATTGTTCCAATCACAAGGTAAGGTGGAGATTTATTGGGTTATGCCATGTGTTGGGTTTGGGCTAAGCCCATTTGAGAAGAAAAAAAATGGAATGAGTAAGTATGTGCAATGCGACAGCAGCAAAAAAGTAGGGGTTTTAAAAGAAACAAAAGTTGGTTTTCTCCTTCGTGGATGGAGTGGGGCGCTGAAGAGAAAGAAAAAAAAAAGGTGGGCAGCCACAAATATGGAGCACCACCGAGCTTGTAAGAAAATAATGTTGTGAGATTTTATTCATCTTGAGTGTCTTGTGAGATAGTGAAAAATTTGTGTTGATATTTTGTTTAAGTGAAAAATATTATTTGTGAGTTTTGGTGTATTGGAATTGAATTTGTAAGTGATATTTCAATATTAGTAATTGTAATTGTTATTTGAATTTAGTGAATTGATTTGTGAAGTCATGGACGTAAGCAATGAAGGCCGAACCACGTTAAATTTCTTGTGCTGTTGTACTTGTCTAGTTGCTTGTTTTATTGTAGGTAGGGGATTTTTTCCCATCACAATGAAATGAGAGTCTAGGTAGAAATTTATTCTATACAGTGAATAGAGTAGCAGTTACTAAAGGATGGCTCATTGTAACAAGAACTAACAACAAAGGTTTTCTATTGAAGCATCAAATAAAAAAAAAGTTGTTCTAAAATTCCTATTATTATCAAGTTATTGATGTGGAACCTCTCAGGCTCCAACCATATTGGTGAACAAGCAGGAGTCCTATGCTTGTCATCTCATAACCTGGGAGCAATTCTTGGGCTGTCCCACTCAGTCATGACATGGTCACAAGTTATCTCCTTGAGTGAATGGCAACCACTTAGTGCCATAGTTAGTTCAAACTCATCACGAAGCATCTTAAGTACTTTTCTTACACCAGCCTCACCATCAGCAGCCAAAGAGAACACCATAGGTCTTCCAATCTGAAATTTGAGATGAAAGGTAAATATATAAATAGCATGAGTATGGGGCTAGCTAGATTATATTAGATCATCTGCCTATAATGAAACACTAGTAAACCACATCTTTGACTAGATTATATAGCATTTTCTGAAGCCTCTGATCTTTTGATCAAATTGGCAAAGCTGGTCCTCAGATAACACATCTTTGGTTCAAACCAATTAAAAAAATAAAAATAGAGAAGGCATATTTCATAAGTTTCCTTGGCATTTGTGGTAAATTCATATTCTGAGGAAATTTCTATGATCAGGATCATATGCTTCTCTGTGGAACTTAGGAACTACATCTCTATGATGGTGAAATGCTCAGTAAGGCAAACAAGCCACATGTATCAATTATATCACTTACTGAAGTTAAGCATTCAACATTTTAATTTGCTATTATGGTGATCAGACTTTCATATACTTACGAATATACCAGATTCGCCAAGAGACGTTGCTTTAAAAACATTTGTCCCTCTGCGGACTCCACCATCTAGAAAAATAGGAACTTTTCCTTGTGCAGCTTTCACAACCTATTCAAGGAAAGCAACCAAAACTTTAATAAAAATACTTAAAAGGTATCCTGCAATGTTGAGGTAGAAGAAAAATATGACCTATAAAAAACTAGTATTTCCACACATTAACTAAGAGGTGAGAATAAAGATGGAAAACTAGTAACAATATTTCCAACATGTTAATAAAATGAAAGAGGACATTATTCACCAGGACCCAAAAATGGGGGGTAAAAAAAGAAATTGCAATGAATATGAGTAAGGAAAAAAGGCAATGAAAAAGAATCTTGGAATGATTCAAAATATAATAGCTTTAAACTTTTAATGCATAGTACATGATTAACTAAAACAAAGAATGGGCAAGACTAGCCCACAACCTAGAATGTAACACTATAGACCTAAATCAGACTGTCAAGAAGTGATTCATTTTGATTTCAATTAATATGAAAAATTTCCAAAAATGATTAGGATGTAATACCTCTTCCAAAGCCATAATAGTTGCAGGGACATAGTCAAGTTGGCGAGCTCCATGATTGGAAACAATGATTCCAGCAGCTCCAGTTTGTATAGCCATCCTTGCTACATTATTAGCATAGGATATGGGATTATATTCAAGATTGAGAAAAAAATCTTAACAAAGATCCAATGGACAGGGAAGCATTAGAGTGTGTCTGTTTGATATGCTTACCATCTTCAGCAGTAAGTACACCCTTAACTAGAATTGGCAATGAGGTGATTGTTCGAAGCCATTTCACATCCTGTAACAAGGTTTACCACAATATTACTTACACATTCAATGTCACAGATTAGGAAATCATATGTGTGAAAGATCCATATTACCTTCCAGCTGAGAGACCGGTCAACTTGGCTCACAACATAAGAGGCTAGACCAGAGTCATCAGTCTGCAAGGTGATCCCAAAATAGTAAATAGCAACAGCAACAGCAACAACAACAATAATAACATAACCATTAATGGAAAAACCAATCTGATTTCAAAACTTCATACTAAACACACACCTTATCCAGCTTTCCAAGATCTAATCCTTCAAAATTCTTCAATGTCAGGTGTGTTGGCAATGTAAATCTGTACAAAACCCCATCAAACGAGCCAGTAGTATATATATCTTTATTGTCAGACTTTCATTGTCAGACTATCAAAGTGCAAATAAACACTCAAAAAAAATCATGCAATATCACTTGGTGAACAACAACATAAAATGTATGGATTCTCAATTTGCCTAAGCTCCTCAATACATCAATAGTAGAAACTAGAAAATAACGAAAAAAGAAAAAAAATATTGTATGCCTCTCCAAATGGCTATGTCCACAGCTACAATGAGCCCTTCTACAGTCTCGGTCTCTCTGTCTCTCTTTCACTCTTCCAAATACAAGCTAGGATTTTTTACAGAACACTCTCCAAATACAAAACAAGCTCTCAAAAAATCTGATCAATCTTCTCATTGATTTTCTCCTTCTAGAGTTCCCCTTTTTGTCCCCTTCCCCTTGGTATTTATAGGAGGAACTGGGTGGACAATTTTGGTGATTGCTTCTGGTATGGGGTGGTAGCTGCACGTCTTCAAACCATGTGCGAAGCTTGTAGCAGAGCTCGACTTTAGCTATGCTCCTCCCCTCGATTGCTTGTTGTGGATGGATTGTAGGGCTTGGAGGTTTGACACGAAGATGAACTTTGGGTGGCTCGCGGTGGCTGTGTGGTGGCAGACGCGGTGTTGCAGATCTACGTGGCTGGGGAGGCAGCAATGGGTCTTTGGGTGGAGGACAGTGGAGGCAAAGAGGAGAGATGAGAATGAGAAATGAGCTTGTGGAGGGAGGGAATGGAGGCAAATAGGAGAATGAGAGATGTTGATAAGGGATTTGAGACTGAGATTGATATTGAGAATTTGATTTTTGGGAAAGTGGGAGGGAGGGACTGGCTGAGCGCGCGGATCAGAGATTTAAGAGGGGTGATTTGGTAAAAATATTTATTTTTGTATTGAAAATGTGGCTACGAAAATTTTTTGTAGTTATAGATTAAATTTTTGTAGCTAAATTACGAATAGATTTTTTATCAAGCAAATAACTATAGAATAGCTACAATTTAGTTATGAAATTTAACTACGAAAATAGATATAAAATTAGTTTCCCTAGCTAAATTTTGTAGCTAAATAATAGCTATTCTGTAACTATTTACTTGATAAAATTTTTTCCTTTGTTCATTTGAAATTTAGTTACGGATTAGCTACTAAAAATTTTTATAACTAAATTTTGTAGCTAATCTGTAGCTATTCACTTGATAAAATTTTTCTCTCAACCCATTCGAAAATTAGTTACAGAAATTTATTTCGTAGCTTATTAACTACGAATTAGCTACAAAAAAATTTCATAGCTAAATTTGGTAACAAATTTGTAAAATTCTTGTAGTGACAGCTCACAATTTGTAATATTAATTCATTAATCAATATAGGGTATACATAGGCATTTAAATAGTTTACAATTACCAACATGTAACTTCACGCACTTACTCAAAGACCTGTTGAATAAACTTGGCAACCAAGTAACCTATTATTATCATCCCTAAACTCATAAGAATCATATTATTAATCTCATTCAACCCCATATGAGGTCATAACCTCAGGGATCAATTCAACATCCAGTTTTTCACAATATTAAATCCAATAGCTAGTAATTAACTTATTAATAATGTGATTGGTGTCTAAGGACTCAATTGACAATCAAAGGTCCTCAATTCGTCTTCCTAGTGTTAAAGCCAACTAGGGCAATTGGGTGTAACTTGGGTCACCCTTCCACCTTACCAATCTGTGGCCGACCACCAAGGGAGTGCCATCCCCTTGGCCACCATGGTGGTGGCAACCACCACCTAGTTAAACCTTAGGTAACCAACCTGGATGGCCACCACCCATTTGGTGGCCAAAAAAAAAAAAAAACCCAAGTGACCCATGACCACCATCCATGGCCGTGGCCTTCCACCACCAAACCTTAACCACTTGGCTCATATGGTGGCCACCTCAAACCACTAAGGTTGGCTACCCTTATTTCCCACAACCTCAACTCCACCATCAAAACCCTAAGTCACCTTCCTCTTATGGTGAACACCTGCGACAACCACCCCATCTTTTCACCACAACACCAACCTTAACTTAGCTTCTTCTCCTTCTTCTTGGATTGAGCCAACTCATGGCCAAAGGGCCACCATGGTCGTGGCACCAACCACTAAACCCACGACCTTCAAGGCCTTTTCCATGGTCACACAACTACCACTAACCCCCAATCAATCCCATAACCTAATAGAAGCAAGAAACATAGTAGAAAATGAGGCAAGGACCCCTACCTCACTTCTATGTTCACGACAATGATGGGTGGAAATGGTGACAGATGAAGGTCCAACTAAGGGGAAAAGGAAGATGGTGATGGGGAAACAATTTCTTCTACTTCCAAGGTTGAATTATGGTGGCAGCTCCACCATGCAAAGCCTCAACACAAGGTGGCCTCCTCTCAAGCTCTGTCGTCTCTCTTTCTCTCTCTCTCTTCCTACCTCACTTTTTCTCTTATTTTCTCTAAAATCGTGTGCTTGTGGAAAAAGTGATGAGGAGTAGTTTTGTGTGTGTGAGTGAAAGAGTGAGGCAGTGAAGTGAGTGAATTATGAGTGAGTATGAGTGTGTGAGTATCCATGGTGAGGGAGTATAGGTAGCTTAAGCACTAAGTTATTGTTGTATGGGATGAGTTTAAGAGTGTCCTAGGTAGTATAGGGTCTTAGAATGTGATTTAGGTAGAGTTTAGTTACCCTAGGTTATGTTATTTGAACCCATGCATACCCTAGATCACATTAAGGTTCTCTAAAAAACTCCATACAAACCCTATAACTATGGTGCATTAATCCTAACTACTAAAATTACACCATAGAGCTCTATACTCTTCCTATTGCATGCAATTTGAAAGGGTTAGAGTTAAATCAACCCTAAATCTATTCATTATGACTCAAAAGTCCTCAAGCCACTAAGAAATAAGCTTAGTGCTACTTGAGTTTGCATGAAACATCATTAGTCACTTAATAATCATTACTTTCTTTTATTTATCATTTTGTATTTAATTTATTTATTATTTATTCTAATTTTACTATTAGTCACCATAATATTGTTAAATATTATATTTACTTAAAATAATTAGTTACTTAATTAAATTATCTTAATTACTAATTAACCTCTAATTAGTTCAATAACATTTGTATTTAATCCCTTATTATTCTTAAAAATCTAATTTATATCATATTAATTATAAATAATTTATTTATAATTATTCTAGCTAATTTCCATAACTTATATATAGAAATCCAAATTATAATTTATTTTTTAATTATTTATTAATTTTACAGAATTAATTTAATTAATCTTAGGAGCTAACTTGCTCACTAAGTTATCTGCTTAAAAACACATATAGTAGAGACATGCACATAGAATCATGCAATTACACCAAACACTGGCTTATGCTCTATTATCTCTATAAGCAGGATAGAAAGGGAGGATGTTACAATCCCTCTATAGATATTGGATAATATGTAATTTGTTGGTTGTTCTATATTAATGTTACAATTTTATTCATTTATATATTTGCTCAATGCTTGCTTTTGATTAGCCACTAATTGCAAGATTTGGGTTTTTTCAAATGAACTAAATGTTGGGATTTAGAGACATGGACATGATATGAATGATGCTTGTTCAATTACACTTGCATGGACTAGATGTATTGTATAGCCAATGATATGGACATATGCATATTGGCCTTACATAGTATGTGTTCGATACTTGGTCATAATAAGTAAAATAATGCTAATTAACTTGGAGACATGGTGGGATAGGCAATGACATATGGTTAGTTAACCTAGACATAGACATTTAACTAAAAGAAGGTATCAACTAATAAAATCTAAGTATTGATATGAATTTCCAGAAATTACATGTATCCAAGTGAAGTAGAGTATGAAAAAGGACTCGAATGCTCTTTAGCATAGTTTCATCTCATTTAGAATTGGATGTTGATTTTATTTCCTTTATTTTCTAGTTTAGTTGTGTTTTCTCGTAATTTCATCTCATTCTTTTATTTAATTTGAGTTTGTAATTGATTAATCGTTAGTACATAATTACTTGTCCCTATGGAGTTAATACTCAATTTTTATCATTATATTACTTGTTGACCTGTACACTTGTAGTAACCAACAATCCACATGTATGTTAACCACCTTCTTGTTAGGGAAAGGTTAGTTGATGACAATTAGGACTAGGCTAATATGAAATTCTATTAGTGAAGTAGTTATAATTAGGTTGGTGATTAGTTACTTAGAGCTATGATTAGTTACGAGCAATTATAGTTATCCAATTGTATAAATACTCGTGTAAACTACAAATCACTCATTCAATTCAATTCATAATCACTTGATCATCATTTTCTCATGAATCCTTTCTTCTCTATCTTCACCTCTGGTACCTTTATGGTATTAGAGCTTGAAGATCATCTATGGATTCCAATGCTGCGCACACCATTGTGACACACAGTCACCATACAACTTCAATTGTGAACTTTGCACAACAAACATTCTCTAGTCTAGTATGTTTTAGATTTGACGATAGCAATTTTCTTCCATGAAAGCAGCAAGCACTAGTTACCATCAAAGGCTCCAAGTTTCTTAAGTAAATTCAAGGAGCAAAATCAATTCCACCAAAGTTTGCTTCTGAAGAAGATGAAAGAAGTGACAATGTCAGTGACGAGTACCTGAATTAGGAGCAACAGGACCAATTGTTGATGTCTTAATTGTTTGCTTCCATGTCTGAGTCTCTCTCAATAAGGATTGTTAGATGCGAATTTTCCTATCAGATTTGGCAGTAAGTTGAGATTTATTTTGCCTCACAAACAAAGGCAAAAATCAAGCAATTGAAGGTTCAACTCAAAAATGTGAAGAAAACTGGTTAGATCATTGATTATCTACTATAGATCAAGAAGACTATAAACACTCTCTGGTAGTTATAGGAGCACCATTAGATGTATCCGATCACATAACCTGCCAGAAGAATACAACAACTTCATCACTTCAGTGATATCAAGATCTAAAGCATATTCAATTCAAGAAATTAAAGCACTTCTTATGGCTCAAGAAGAGAGACTTGAAAAGCACAAGAAGTAGAATGGAGGTGCTGATTTGCTTAATTTTCAAGCCAATGAGGCTAATCTAAATCATAATTAAGGGATCGCAGGAACTCCAATTTTTTGAAATTCAATGATGGATCTAGTAATTCTCAATCTTTCAATTCTAGTTAAGGTAGATGTTTTATGATAGAACCCCAAAGATGACCTAATTATATGTTAGAAGAAAGTATCGGGCTGCAAAGGAATTGGGCCAGAAGGAAGGAGAAGCACCAAGTCTGCTGGGATGACAATAAGTGAGTAGGAAACATGGGGATTAATTGCTAATAATTGTGTAACAGTAGGATTAAGTGGGATTTATGATTGTAATAGTGGGATTAGATAGCACTAAGTGAGTGGGGAACATGGGAATAATTACTAGTAATGGTGTTAATTATGTAACAATAGGATTAATGGCTGTAACATTAGATTAATTACTAATAATAATCATTCTCAGGAGACGATGCTTACGGTTGGGTGAATCGGGTTGAGCACTTGTTGAATCTCTAGCACAAGTAAGTTTTTGGGTCAAATTAGTTTTAGAATTAAAGAATTTAGGTAGAATTTAGATAATTTTTCATTGTTTTTGAGTATTATAGGTTTTTGTGTTCACTGACTAATGAGATTTAAATCTTTGATTGAAACAAGTAAGTTTGGATTTAACTTAGAAAGAGATTTAAATCTTTGATTGAAACAGGTTTGGATTTAACTTAGAAGAAAGGAAAAGAGTTGCTTACTCAGTTCGTCGCCTGGTGATGAATCAGTGTCGCAAGGCAAAGCTTCCAGTCACTCCATCGTGAGGCGACAGTTCTCCATTGCGAGGCGAGAAAATGAATGAAAGGATTATAGGCTTCGTTCCAATCGCGCCATCGCGAGGCGATAGTATTCCATCGCGAGGCGAGGAACATCCATCGCGAGGCGAGCTGCTGGATGGAAGGACTTTTGAAGCTGCTGTGAGTCTTGCTGTCGCACGGGCCATCGCGAGGCGATGAGGGGCCATCGCGATGTGATGGCCATTATCCAGCCAATTTTAAATAGCCAAATGAAACATTTGTTACGGATCTTCCGTTTTGTTCCTTTTCTGAATTCTGAAATATTGGGGTTTTACCCATAGCTCTGCTAGGGTTTCATCTTCTTCCATCTCCATTGATTATTCAAGCTTGGGAACAAGATTTTGAAGGATCAATGGCTTCTTCCTCCTCCATTTTTTTGATTTCTCTCATATCTTCTTCTTCTATCATGAGTAGCTAGATCTTTTTGAGCTAGGGTCAGATGAACATTGTAGATACTCTTATGTAATCTATTTTACTATTTCTTTACAAGTTAATTTCATGTATTTGAGCAATCTACTCTTTGCTTAATGCTAATCAATACTTGATCACTATTGGTTTGAATTTGGGTATTTCTTCTAATTAGAAAATTAGTTGTAATGCTGGAACTGAGTTGGGTTGGCATGATTATGATTGAATATAGGAATATATCATTGTAATTATGTGTTCCATGAAATCATTACTATTAATACTTAATCTGAATTAACAATTACCTAAGGAATTAGGAATTGTATTTTGGGTTAAAGGGGCTTTGAATCAAGGAATTGATCTAAGTCTAATTTGTTGATTGGAACTTCAAATGCATGATTATCACTTATATTAAGAGTAAATCAGTAACATAAGAGGGTGAACAATGAGATTCAGACCCTAGCCGCTTTTCTCGATAGATTTTCTTCTCCTTAAAAATCTAAAAATATTCTTTAATTTGTTAATTGTTCTGTTTTTAATTCATTCCACTTATACTTGTTTAAAACCAATATATTCCAAGTTACCAAAAGTTTATTTTCATTTCAAGTAGAAACACCCTTTTTCTTTTGTGTTGATAAAACAATTACAATCCCTGTGGAGATGATATCTCTTTTCTCATCATTATATTACTTGTTGCGATTCGGTGCACTTGCCGAATTTGTTTTGATTTTCAACAAGTTTTTAGCGCCGTTGCCGGGGATTGTTAATTTGATTATCAACAAGGCAAAGGAGTTACTACTTTGAACAATTGTTTCTATTTTCTTTTGTGTTTTGTTTACAATTTAATTGCATTAATTTCTTTCATTCTTGAATATCGTTGATTTGCTACTTGCTATTCTTTTATTTTCTGTTTATGCGAGGGAAAAAGGCAGCTGAATTTTTGCTTGATCTTGAGATTAGGAAAACAGAAAAAGCAAATAGGAAGCAAGCAAAGAAAGCAAAGCAACAAAAATAACTCAAGAAAAATAAGAATCTACCTCTTCTTCTAATACTCTCACAGTAGAGGTCATGGCTGCACAACCACCACCTAGGCGGACTTTGGGAGATTTTGGCTGGAGAAATAATCATCAGAGGTTAGCTATTGAGTATCAACCAATGGAGGCAAATGCATTTGAGATCAGAACTTCTTTATTGAATGTTCTCAAGTAGAATCAATTTTCTGGAGCGGATAATGAAGATCCTAACTAGCACTTGGTGAATTTCTTTGAGATTTGTGGTACTTTGTGTGACGCCCCTTTTTAAGCCCAAGGGAACATCTCACTTTCAATTACAATGCGGAAATAAAATTTATGTGAGTTAAGACCCGGTTCATTTTAATAATATATACATTTACTCAATTGTAGTTGGGTAATTAAATTAGCAAGTATATTTTTTTTTTCTGTTCATTACATTTACGTTAACGATAATCAATATCCACGGTGACGAGACATACATGGGAAATTAACATTTCATTCATATATATATATAATTATCAAACTGTTTAGTTATAAAGCCTGGCATATCAAAAAGCAAAACTATACCGCCCCAAAGGATTATACATACATATCCCTACGGTATCGAATATACAACCCACTACGAGACAAAACATCGGGCCCCCAAAATAAAAAATCGGTAGCCCTCAGTAGCTACAAGTAAAGTCAGTCCCTCAAGTGAGGAGGAATCGAGTCAGGGTCCTCCTCAGGATCCTCTTCGAGGTCGTCCTCAGGAACTTCTTCGGGATCTTCCTCAGGATATTCTTCGTCAGAGGAAATCACCATAGGAATCGCAGAGTCACGGGACGGGGCCCGAGCTGTGGAACGAAAAGAGTCTTCCCACGGAGTGAAATAACGGTCACCCCACATCTCGCGTATCGGTAGCTGAAACTCCAAACGTAAACTAATACAGCAGGTGAAGACAGGCGGCTCGTGATGCCTCCAGGCTAGAGATAACGACACATCCCCCGTATAGACGCAACGCTCAGAACCATAGTTGATGTACCAAGACTCAGCCCTCCCAAGAAAGTCAGGCGCACATCTCCCAAAAATCTTTGCGTGCGTGGCTCCATATTCTTCTGCAGTCGCTCAGTCAAGATGAGGCCAAAAGCCAGGGAAGTCGGGGGCTTCCGGTTCCCTACAGTTATCTTCTATGGAACGCAGTATACGGACAAGACAGAAATGGAGAGACAGAGAAGAGGTAAGACATCCTACCATCATTACCAATCATAGCATCGAGAAACTAAACGGCGCTAAGCGCCCACATAGCATTTATGACAGCAATAATGGTAATAAACATTCAATAGCAATCATGATCAACCAAACAGTTCCAAGCAGTCATGTACATACAGATATATCAGAGGTATAACAGTTCCAATTATGATAGCAATGTATGCTAGACAATTCATGGACTCATTATGCACACGTGCCCTCAGTAACCAAAATCCTACTCCATGGAGCTAGACACAAAACAGTCGGAGAGAACGATCAGGAGGTATGTCTGTATTCTTGGCTGCCCAGGCCCTCAAGTGCTAAAATTCTCAAATTATCATTTTGTACATCATGCCATTTTACAAGACATTCTACACAGATCTCGACATAGGACAGCGTCTCGGTCCGGATTGTCAGTGTGTTTGCATCGGTCTGCCCCACGGACAGAGAGCTACCAGCTGCCCATTGTGAGGTACCCGCACCCTGACGCCCCCAAGGTCAACAAGTAACCTACACTTGTCTATTCGCACCCGCACAAAGGTGTAAGTTCAACTCCTAGGCCACCGGCCTTAACCAAGTCCAACGGACAAACTCTTTCTTTTTGTTCAATGCATGACACAATCATACTCCTCATGACCAACTAGGCCCATCATGCTTCAAATGCATGTCATATCATTTATCAACAAGATCTGATCCCATTCACGGGTCTACAACAATCCAATAGTACATTTTAAGGATATCCACAATTTCCATTCATAGTCATGATAAAAGTCAACCATTAAATTCATTATGTGCCTCAAAAGCTCACCCATACTCATGTTCTTCCCTGTTTATGAATCCCTACTTAATCTCTAGTCATCCAATCATTTATGATTCATGTGCTCTTATTAATCTAAGGGTTTGAATCCAGGAAGATACATGGCCAGAATCACCAACAACGTCACAGATTCAATTGCTAGGTATTGGGGATAAACCATAGTTGTGAATTCGACGGAGACAATGCATTTAGTGGAAAATTGAGGCTGCCATTCGACAAAAACTAACATGGCAGAAGGATGAAAGATGAGAGAACATTTTATAACAAGATTGGATAAAAACCAATTTCTGTCGGATGGAGGTTCTGTCGAACAGAGATCAAAACTGTCAAATTTTTCCAGAAGGTCAGCAGAAGTCCTATTTCGATGGATGTGGGTGTCGACGTTGGAGAAATCTCCCAAGTGTCGAACCGACGAAAAACACTGTGGTTAGAACTCTAATTCGACGGATCTTGACATTCTACTCGACGAATATTAACTTTGGGAAGCTTCTGATAAACGGACAGAAGATCTACTCGACAGGTATATCTCTCGATGGGTATTGGCATTCTAACTCGATGAATATGTCACTCGACGGATGTGGTCATTCAAATTCGATGGATTTTGCATTGGAGGAGTTTCTCTCCTAAGTGGTCAGGAGTTCATACTCGACGAATTTTGATATTGCACTAAATGACCAGGAATTAAATTCGACGGGCATGGCCAGGGGTTCATACTCGACGGATTTTGACTTTACTAAGTGATCAAGACATCACATTCGACGGGTTTATACTCGACGGATTTTGACTTTACTAAGTGATCAAGACATCACATTCGACGGGTTTATACTCGACGGATTTTGACATTACACTTAATGGTCAGAAACTCAAGTTATTACCATTTCTCACCAAGAATCCCAAAATTTTAGTCTTAAGGCGTGGCCATCCGAGAGCCAGCCCGACAGCGTTCCTTTTAGATTATACGTTCCAGTACACATAAATATATCAAAACACACAAAACAATCGACTAGCATATGTATACATCACCAAGAAGATACAAACAGAAATGAATCTCAGTACAATCACAAACAACGTCCCTAAATGCTAAAAGAGGTTGAGGAGGAGTGTCTTCCTCTTACCTTGGAGAAGCACAAAGAAAGGTGGCTCCTTTTTGGTCAGGATTTCGTTTCCAGCTTCCAGGAAATCCTTAAACATTTAAACTTGCAAGAATCAGAATCCTAATATTGAAATGGATACCCATTGTCATCAAAATGACAGGTGGGTTACGAAAAAGAGAGAGAGGGAGAAAAAGCTAAGAGCTTTACCTTAAAGCTCCAACCTTTAAGCTTCAAAGACGTAGGAGAATGAAGATGGAGGAAATGGCAGAACCTTGAAGCTAATTTCCTCAATGATGGTGGTTCTCCAAACACGAGATGGTGCTAAGATTGTGACGGTTTGAAGAACAAAATGGAGGTGTGGGTGGACGGTGTTGCTGCTGTGGGGTGAAAGAGAAGAGAGAAAGATGAGTGAATAGTGAGTTGTGTACAGGGAAGAGAGGAAATGTGAGAAAAGGAAATGAATTAGACCCCCCCTTAATTTCAAACGTGCAGCACAAAATGGGAGGAGAGAGAAATGATAAAAATAATGGTTGGAGGAAGCTTCCTTGAGAAGCTTCGCGCGCTCCTCGATAAAGCACATAGTAAGCTTGTCTCCAAATTAAATACATCGACATGATGATTAATTACACTGTGAAATTACTTTCTCAGTGAATAAAATTTACAATTGATGAAAATAATATTTTATTATTCATCAGATGATTTTATGATACCGAAATTTTATTTAACAGATAAAACCTCAAAAAATGTAAACCTCGTAAAACTGCTACTCGGGTTTAGTAAGATCCCCGTTGACACGTTGACGCTCAAAGTTCAAAGTTTACCGGACCTCGGGAAAAATATTCTAGTTTCCCGGCTCCGCTCGGTGTAACGCAAAATGAAGAATATATTAAAATATTCATCATTTTCCGAGAAAAATCCACAAAAATTCCTAAAAATCATAAATATTATAAAATGATCGTTTATAATGAAATAAAGAATTTTTGGGATGTTACAATACTCCCTTTCAAAAAGGAATTTCGTCCTCGAAATTTGCATACCTTAGAATAACTGTGGGTGTTGCTCCTTCATCTTGTCTTCCAGCTCCCAAGTTGCATCTCCGGTCACCTCGTTCCAGATCACTTTCACCAATGCGATCTCCTTGCCTTTTAATTGCTTTATCTTCCTATCCTCGATTCTTACAGGAGACGTCTCATAAGTTAAATTTTCTTTTAATTGTACTGCATCCGGTGCTATGACATGACTTGGGTCAGGGAGGTATTTTCGGAGTTGTGACACATGGAAAACATTATGAATGCTTGAAAGGAAAGGAGGTAAGGATATTTGGTACACTACAGGACCTACACGACGAATGATTTGGTATGGTCCAAGGAATTTAGGAGTGAGTTTTCTAGATTTTAAAGCCCGGCTTACCCCAGTCGTAGGTGTGACTTTCAGGAATACATGCTCGCCTTCCTTGAACTCAAGAGGTTTTCTCCTTCGGTCTGCATAACTCTTTTGCCGACTTTGAGCCGTTCTCATCTTTTCTTGAATCATCTTAACCTTCTCAGTTGTCTGCTGTATAATCTCTGGTCCAACAGTAAGGCGCTCGCCGTCTTGGTACCAACACAGAGGTGTTTGACATCGTCGTCCATACAGAGCTTCATAGGGTGCCATCCTTATGCTCGAATGATAACTGTTGTTGTAGGTGAATTCTATCAAGGGTAGAATGTCGTCCCAACTTCCAGTTTGCTCTATGGTACAGGCTCGAAGCAAATCTTCCAAAGATTGGATCGTCCTTTCTGATTGACCGTCGGTCTGCGGATGATAAGCATAACTCATACGTAGCTTCGTCCCTAACGCTTCTTGCAAACTCTCCCAAAGATTTGAAGTAAATCTCGGATCTCTATCCGAAACAATACTCGTAGGCACACCGTGTAATCTAACAATTTCTCCAATATAGATTTGAGTCAATCTCTCCAGTTTGTATTTTATGTCGATCGGGAGAAAGTGTGCCGACTTCGTGAGTTGGTCCACAATTACCCAAATCGAATCATGACCTTTTCTTGTCCTTGGCAATCCGACTACAAAATCCATTGCAATACTGTCCCACTTCCATTCCGGAATAGACAACGGTTGCAGCAACCCCGCTGGTCTCTGATGTTCCACCTTAGCTTTTTGACAAACTAGACAAGTCGATACACGTCTAGTGACGTCACTCTTCATTCCATGCCACCAGAACAACTTCTTCAAGTCTTGGTACATCTTTGTTATGCCTGGATGCATACTCAGCTGGCTTGTATGAGCATGGTTAATGATGTATTCTCTAAGTTCCTTGTCACGGGGAATACAAACTCTTCCACGAAACCTCAGAATTCCATCCGTTCCTTCCACAAACTCTGTTTCACCTCCTTGCTCCACTTGCTCTCTCACTCCTTGTAAGAACTTGTCAATCTTCTACTTTTCCTTTATGTCATCCAGTAGCTCACTTGTAATGGTAACCATATTCATGCAAATCTTTCCAGGTTCTAACTCCACAAAAGACCACACATCTCTAAACTGCTCTAGCATATCCTTTTCCTTGATCATCAGGGCAGAGACACTGATCATCTTCCTACTTAGAGCATCTGCCACAACATTTGCCTTGCCAGGGTGATACAGAAGTTGGAAATCGTAATCCTTCAGGAATTCTAACCACCTTCGTTGCCTCATGTTCAACTCCTTCTGATCATACAAATACTTCAGACTCTTGTGATCACTGAAAATATTGAACGTTGCTCCGTAGAGAAAATGCCTCCATATCTTCAGAGCAAAAACTACAGCCGCTAACTGTAACACCCTAAAATTTCCTATCCTATAAACAGTAATTTTGACAGCTAACAGAATTTTACTGTTTAGTAATTTCTGGATACTGTAAAATTATTTTATTTATTCCGTCAGCGTATTTGATCGTTTTGAGTGATTTACTCCGTGTCAGGAAAATAATAATTTTCGGGCAGGAGAAAATCTTTCTGTATTTATTTCTCTTGGATGTTAATTATTTTTAACAATCGACTTGATTTTCATACATTTTCTAATATTTGTGATTTTGTGGATGATTATGAATTTTTTTCTTGTATGTGGGCCAGGTGGTCCTAGGTGGGCCTGTGTGACCATACGTGGGCCCAGGTGGGTCATAAAGTGAAAAAAAATTTTTACGCATAGAAAAATTTATACTGTTTAGACGGAGACAAGGGATCTTACTAAACCTGAATCCGGAAACAGTTTTAGAAAATTTGTTTTGTACTGTATTTATTTATCGGGCGATAAAAATACAGTAAATATATTCTTTCGTGAGATTTTTAGTAGATAAAAATAGAAATTATATTGCTTAAGTCAACATTGGTGGTTTGGATATCCACTATTGATTCAATTAACGGTTAAGAAATAAATTTAATAAAGAAATATAAGATAATCATCATTGATTTAATCAATGGTGTGAGAATAAACTTAATTAGGCAAGCTTCAATATCAACCGTAGATTTAATCAACGGTGTAAAATTAATTATATAAAGTGGCCATTTACAACCATTAGATTTAGAGTTGATCAAGGGTGGAGATTTGGTCTTAAAAAGTGACAAAGACTATTTATGACCATTAGATGAAGAATTAATCAAAGGTGGAGATTTGGTCTTAAAAAGTAGCAAAGACTAATTATGACCCTTGGATTAAAAGTAAGAAGAAGCAATCTTGACCCTTTATTTTGGAGACACATCTAATGGCTAGAATTTAAAGGAGAGGGATCTAATGGCTTAGATTTAGTCTTCTAAATCAAAAGTCTACCTAAATCCTAACCATTGAATTAATCAATGGCTAGAAATGCTTCAAATAATGGCCTAATTAATAAGCCAAGTAAATTAAATTAAATGTTAAATTATTATAATCTAATTCTTAATTAGATATCTTAATTTTAATTAGAGATTATAATATATGAAATAATATGTCTAATTAATTAGTTATGTAATTAGAAAATTAGTTAAGATTGATTAGGAAACTTAATCTAATGAATTAACTAATTAATTTGCAAGTAATTATGACAACTTTGGAGTGCATGGTGAAGGGGGGGATGGTTGGAGAAGCAAGAAAGAAGAAGAGACATGTTGAGACATGTTGGAGTAGCCTTTTTAGGCCAAAGAAAAAGATGACAAAGTGGAAGACTTTTGCATGCATGTGATAGCCTTCAATTATGCTAAACAAATTTCTATCTCTCCATTCTTTCACTCCTACGGTTACCCACTTCAATTCAGCCCTCTTTTTTTTGATTTTCTATCACACTTAGTAACACAAAGACCATTCTCTCTCTTCTCTCTCTTCTCTCTCTTCCAATTGTTCAAGAACACCAAGAACAAATACAAAGAACACCATTTTCTCTATTCTTTGAGCTATTCGGTCACCACCCATAGAACCACTTCCAATCTTTCATAATTTTATCTAGCTACATATCTTGAATCCTTTCATCAATTCAAAACACTTTCATGTTGGAGACTTTCTCTAAATCATTCATCTTCATGGACTTTCTTCAAGAACAAAGTTATGGGGTTTTTGAGGTGAAGTATAAGAAGACTTCATTTCTTCTCTTCTTTTTCATGATCTAAACCATGTTTGATCCATGGTTCCTCTTAATCAAGCTTAGCATACTAATTTCTATGTATTTTGTTTTGAATTTGAGAAGCCCTTGGTGTTGAAGGACTTGGAAAGAGAAGCAAAATCAAGAAGCTTTGAGGATCTTCAAGAGGTAAGAGGGAGATCCATCTCACCAACCAATTATGCTGGTGGGATATGGTCTTATATTTGATAAATTGTGAATTCATATGAGAATTCCAATCCATGGTCATGTAATAATTAATTGTGTGTTTATGAGCTTTGCTTTATTTTCTTGTGCTTTGATTATTTTTGTCTATGCTTAATATGCTTTGCATGATTTTATGGCTTTGATAGTATACTTATAATATGCATGATGAGTATATGGCATGTTTGTGATATTTATGATGAAATATATATATGTATGCCATGATGTGTGGATGGAAAGAAAAATTGATATTGGTTCCAATGGCCAAGGAAGAGTTACGGTTTTGATGCCCTTGATTTGGGTCAATGTTGAAATTTTTCAAGAACAAGGAAATTAAATTTTGATCCCTAGAACAATGAGAATTTCGCCAAGACACCTCAAAATAGGTGTTTACAAATTAATATGTTATGGAAGAATAAAATTGGATTGATTTGAGGAGTATGGAAAATGAACTAAAGGTTTGTTTTTTTAAGAAAACATGAACACAAATTTTAGAATGAAATTTTATTGATTTATTTTGTGTAGAAACAAGAATGGAATTTATTTAAGTTAGAAGAAAAATATTTCATGGTTCCAATGGCCATTTATAAGATTTTGATAAATTTAGAACAAATATTTTACGTATCTTTAAATTCATATTTTCATGAAGAATGATAATGGATGATTTGAAGAGTATGAAAAATAAACAAAGGGTTTTTTTTAAGAGAACAAAAATACGATTTTAGAGGAATTTTTATTGATTTATTTTGTGTAAAAAGATCCTAAGTATTTTTCTAAATATGAGTTTTGAATGAAATGGGCAAACATTGATTTTAAGGATTTGCAAAGAAAGTGAAAAAGGAATTGTAAAGAAAGTAAAAATGAATTTGAACAAATGGGTTTGATTTTTATAACCATCGGTACTTCGGTTTTGAAAATAAAATTTTAACGATTTTGTTTGTGTAAAACCATATCAATTTAAAAGGAAAAATATTTGATGATTTCAATAGTCATGTCCACATTTTTGAAGGCTTGTAATGCTTTGATTTTTATGAACAAAGTGATTTTCAAAGTGGAAACGTAACTTGAGTTAATACAAGAATTTGGAAATGGAATTAGAGCATTTATCACTTGAGAATTAAATTTTTATAAACAAGAATGTTTTCGAACTTCAATTTATTTTGAAGAAGGTTGTGTTTGGAAATGCTTTGAGAAAAATGAAAAATATAATGGTGATTTAAGAATTTACTAAAGTATAACTTATTTCAAGTTTTGAAATATGTGTGGAAATTTTAAGATTTGAAACATTAATTTATATCAATGGAAAAGTAATTTTGTGGATTATATTTGAAAAAGAATTTCTTGAGTAAAGAAAGCGTGGAAAAAGATTTTCTTGAGTAAGAAAATGTGAAAAATGAAATACAAAGTCATAATATTTTGAGAAAAGATGAAATGGAATTTTTGAAGGTTAAGAAATATTTTTTATGGTGAAAAATTATTTAGGTATCTTAAAAATGTGTTGAAAATGATATTGACTTATTTGAAGGTCCAAAATAATGTTTGGAATATTGACGAATATTTTACATGATTGTAAAATGGTGAAAAATGATTTACGTATCTTAAAAATGATTTAAAATATAGTAAAATATTTCTACGCAATTTGAAATATGTTAAAATATTTCTACGTGATTTGAATTACATTTAAATATTTTATGTAAGCTTAAATATTTTACATGATTTGAAATATTGTTGAAAAATCACTACGTGATTGAACAAACGATAAAACATTTTTACACGATTATGAAAAATGGTAGAAAATTGGTGAAAATTTGTTATGAGATTTGGAAAGCGTTTAAATATTTTACACTATTGAAAATATTATTGAAAAATATACGCAATTTTGAAACAGTGAAAAAATAATATGCGATTTGAGAAACGTATATTTTTACGCGATTGAGAAAGACATTGAAAAATTAATACGTGATTTGAAAGTGCAACAGAAGAGCTGCGGCATTTTGAAAACATAACAAAAGTGTTACAAAAGATATTGTGAAAATATAATCAAACGTTTTAATTTTGAAAATGTAACAGAAATATTTTGGAATTGTGAAAACATAATGGAAATGTTACTCAATTTTGTGAAAACACGGCGAAAGTGTTTTATAACTATGAAAACATGATAACATGATTTCGTGTTGAAAATATAGTATAATTACTGTTGAACCAGTGTATGGACACTGTATGAGAAAATGACATATTTTGCCTATGACTGGTATTTGATGCATTTTGTATGCATTGGAAAGAGATGCCTGTGAATGGATTTGGTGCATTATACATGCATTGGAAAAGTATACGTTGAAGCATATGATATAAATTGAACAAATGAAATTGAAAAGATTTGGCCCTTTGGGGTTGGACTTGCTTGATATATTCGTGCATTGTATAAAATATAGCTAATAGCTATTATGGCCCTTGTGGTTGAAGAGGGAATGAGAATTGATAGTGAGGTCTATGATGGATCTTGGGGGCGTCAAGGCGCGGCGGTTGACCAGTGGACAGTTGGCGAGTACCCTGTACCACTTGGCGATGCAGTCCGTTGCAACGCATTGACGATACCCGACAAGAACACGATTCTTTTCAACAACTGGGAGATTATCTTTGGGCTAAGGCTGACAATTGACCAGAGCATTCTTCTCGAAATTGTGAAAACCTCCATGGAGTTATTTTTGAAAAATTGAGTCTTTGTACATATGCATAAATCTGAGCATTTATATCTGTGTGATATATTAATTGAGGAATATTAGTTATTGGTTATGATAATTGAATTGATAAATGATTGGATGATGATTGAACTGATAAATGATTAGACGATGATAGTTGATTAATGCTGATAGCATGATTATGGCATGATCTGTCTGTATGATATTGTTGGCCGTGTGTTATCTCTGTGTTGCCATGTTGGTATTGGTGTAGGTGATCTCACCTCTTTGTTATGTTGTTTTGCTGTGTTTGTATTGTTAAAATCAAACAATAGAAGGATCGAGTTGTCTTAGACATAACGGGCGATAAATACTCTGAGATTGGTGACAACAATAAGGAGTGGACATTCAGGACTCGAAGGTGTGCAGTGTTGACAAAGGAACAGATGTCTGATGCATCAAGATGAACAAAAAAAGGAATAAGTATGTTAAAGTTTCTTGTTAGTGTTGTACCGTGCTATTAAGTAGGACTCGTCATGGGGTTTGCTACTGTCAAAAAAAAAAATAAGTCTATTAATTTTATATTTCTCTTTAAATTGTGTTATTAATTAGTGTCAATATTGCATAATGAATAGTTGAAATATGATTTTCAATATTACCTAATATTTTCAGTAAATTTACGTTTCAGTAAAGAAGAAATTTTGAAACCCATCTTTTATAACTCAAACTTTGTGCGAACTTATTTTCAGATTATGAGTCGGAAGTCAGAAATGTGATGCCCTAGCTAGGGTGTTACATTAGTTGGTGTCAGAGCTAGGGTGTTACATTAGTTGATATCAGAGCACGGTTTGAGTCTTTTGGGGTTTGTGGTTAGGTCTATTTTGCTTGTGTTGTGTTCTCTGTGTTTGTTTTCTGAAAGGAAATAATGCTATTTATAATGGATATTAGATCCATTGTATTTCGATCCGCACGCCTCGAAAAAAAAAAGGGAATGGCTCGGGATAGTTATACTTGTGTGGAAGTGAAACATGTTACTAGTAATGCAGTTGCAGCTACGGGAGCAACAGGAGCAATGTGGAAAGACGACTGCACGAACAAAGGACCGCTGTTTAGTGAAAAATGGAAGTTGAAGTTTAGAATCTGATGGAAGAGAATCAGTCTTGGAATATAAGATTTCATAATTTTGGAACCTGATATTTTTTTTAGGATATTGAGAAAGTAATTGATTTCGACGGAAGATGTATTTACAACCATTGAGGAAACCAAAAACAGTAAAGGATGTGAAAGAAGGTACTTAATGAAGGAATGTACATCAAGAAAACAATTTATGAAAAAGTTGGACACATTTTCAAAGAGTATAATCTCTGATGTGTTCTTTGAAAATAGAGTTTTCTATTAGTAAAAATTTTAGATAGTAAGGGAAGTTGTTACTCTGAATGGAACGGGAGTGTTCTGAGCGAAAGATTTAATCAATGGAGATTGCGTCATTAGAGCTAATCCTATAAACTATACTGAATATTTCTGTGAATAACCTATTCCTTATGACATATGATTGAGTAGATCAATTATATGTTAGAGTTATTCGTTATTCTCTGATTTGTTTACTTTTGTTTCTATTCTTAGCTGACCGAGCTATTCAAGTTATTCAAACTATTGTTAGAGATCAAATTTTTGTGTTAGTTTGATCTGTTTCATAAACAAACGTGGTCTTTGAAAATGGATTGGTTATTTTCCAGTCATATCCAATGAGATTATTTTAACAGACTGTGAGTAATCTAGAGAAAATTCATTTTTGAAAATCGGGTTACATCCAATTCTTTGCTGGATATGTTCGATAACGGTTCAATTCGTTTTGTTATCTTCTATGATGTTTTCTTTCATCTCCTGCAACTGAAGGAATATCTAGCAAGAAAGGATATTTCTATATTTGTATCCATGTTAACGTATCTGAGTAACGCAACAGAAGCGTGGTGAATCTTTCAAAAGATTGAAACAATTCTTCTATGGTAATGGAAAATCGTAGAAAAAAAAATTTGCGGAAGTATCCGGTATAGTGCTGTGGTAAGAAGAACTCAGTTAGTGAGACATTTCCTGTTAAAAGCAAAAATCTAGAATATGTAGTGATACGAAGATAAGGAAATTTTAAGTAATACATTACATTAGCTAAACATTACATTACATTAGTTGGAAGTTATCTGAGAAAAACTATTCTAGGCATGAATGAAGATCGGTTGTTGTTATGTTGATATCAGAGATATGGAAATTCTTTCTTTCTGGAGTAACATTCAACATCTTCAGTAATAACCAACAAAATCTCTATGATAGGAGTCTAAGATATCTGTTTGATTAGGAGAAGTTGAACATCAGCCAAGAGATTTTGTGGGATTAGAATAGTACAGCAAGATGTAAGAGAGGAAGATTCATGAGAATTGGAAAATAAGATGAAAGCACCATATCCGTATTTATTCTGAGGGTGTGAAATCATGTTTCTCAAATTTCGAGGATGAAATTTCTTTTTAGAGGGGGAGAATTGTAACACCCCAAAATTTCCTATCCTATAAACAAGTAATTTTTGACTAATAGAATTTTCTTGTTTAGTAATTTTTGATCTTGTAAAATTATTTTGTTTATTCCGTCAGCGTATTTGATCGTTTTGAGTGATTTACTCCGTGTCAGGAAAATAATAATTTTCGGGCAGGAGAAAATCTTTCTGTATTTATTTCTCTTGACTGTTAATTATTTTTAACAATCTGACTTGATTTTCATACATTTTCTAATATTTGTGATTTTGTGGATGATTATGAATTTTTTTACTGTATGTGGGCCCAGGTGGTCCTAGGTGGGCCCAGGTGACAATACGTGGGCCCAGTGTGGGTCCATAGAAAGTGAAAAATTTTTCTACGCATAGAAAAATTTGTCTTGTTTAGACGGAGACAGGGGATCTTACTAAACCCGAATCAGGAAACTTGATTTTAAAAATTTGTTTTGTACTGTATTTATTTATCGGGTGATAAAAATACAGTAAATATATTCTTTCGTGGGATTTTTCGTAAATAAAAATAGAAATTATATTGCTTAAGTCAACATTGGTGGTTTGGATATCCACTATTGATTCAATTAACGGTTAAGAAATAAATTTAATAAAGAAATATAAGATAATCATCATTGATTTAATCAATGGTGTGAGAATAAACTTAATTAGGCAAGCTTCAATATCAACCGTAGATTTAATCAACGGTGTAAAATTAATTATATAAAGTGGCCATTTACAACCATTGGATTTAGAGTTGATCAAGGGTGGAGATTTGGTCTTAAAAAGTGACAAAGACTATTTATGACCATTAGATGAAGAATTAATCAAGGGTGGAGATTTGGTCTTAAAAAGTAGCAAAGACTAATTATGACCCTTGGATTAAAAGTAAGAAGAAGCAATCTTGACCCTTTATTTTGGAGACACATCTAATGGCTAGAATTTAAAGGAGAATGATCTAATGGCTTAGATTTAGTCTTCTAAATCAAAAGTCTACCTAAATCCTAACCATTGAATTAATCAATGGCTAGAAATGCTTCAAATAATGGCCTAATTAACAAGCCAAGTAAACTAAATTAAATGTTAAATTGTTATAATCTAATTCTTAATTAGATATCCTAATTTTAATTAGAGATTATAATATATGAAATAATATGTCTAATTAATTAGTTATGTAATTAGTTAAGATTGATTAGGAAACTTAATCTAATGAATTAACTAATTAATTTGCAAGTAATTATGACAACTTTGGAGTGCATGGTGAAGGGGGGGATGGTTGGAGAAGCAAGAAAGAAGAAGAGACATGTTGAGACATGTTGGAGTAGCCTTTTTAGGCCAAAGAAAAAGATGACAAAGTGGAAGACTTTTTCATGCATGTGATAGCCTTCAATTA
The DNA here is from genome assembly GCA_029884595.1 of Ormosia semicastrata. Classification (NCBI taxonomy): domain Eukaryota; kingdom Viridiplantae; phylum Streptophyta; class Magnoliopsida; order Fabales; family Fabaceae; genus Ormosia; species Ormosia semicastrata. The sequence continues at coordinate 10,813,633 of JAQQTO010000059.1, forward strand.
TGCTAAACAAATTTCTATCTCTCCATTCTTTCACTCCTACGGTTACCCACTTCAATTCAGCCCTCTATTTTGATTTTCTATCACACTTAGTAACACAAAGACCATTCTCTCTCTTCTCTCTCTTCCAATTGTTCAAGAACACCAAGAACAAATACAAAGAACGCCATTTTCTCTATTCTTTGAGCTATTCGGTCACCACCCATAGAACCACTTCCAATCTTTCATAATTTTATCTAGCTACATATCTTGAATCCTTTCATCAATTCAAAACACTTTCATGTTGGAGACTTTCTCTAAATCATTCATCTTCATGGACTTTCTTCAAGAACAAAGTTATGGGATTTTTGAGGTGAAGTATAAGAAGACTTCATTTCTTCTCTTCTTTTTCATGATCTAAACCATGTTTGATCCATGGTTCCTCTTAATCAAGCTTAGCATACTAATTTCTATGTATTTTGTTTTGAATTTGAGAAGCCCTTGGTGTTGAAGGACTTGGAAAGAGAAGCAAAATCAAGAAGCTTTGAGGATCTTCAAGAGGTAAGAGGGAGATCCATCTCACCAACCAATTATCTTTGGTGGGAGATGGTCTTATATTTGATAAATTGTGAATTCATGTGAGAATTCCAATCCATGGTCATGTAATAATTAATTGTGTGTTTATGAGCTTTGCTTTATTTTCTTGTGCTTTGATTATTTTTGTCTATGCTTAATATGCTTTGCATGATTTTATGGCTTTGATAGTATACTTATAATATGCATGATGAGTATATGGCATGTTTGTGATATTTATGATGAAATATATATATGTATGCCATGATATGTGGATGGAAAGAAAATTGATATTGGTTCCAATGGCCAAGGAAGAGTTACGGTTTTGATGCCCTTGATTTGGGTCAATGTTGAAATTTTTCAAGAACAAGGAAATTAAATTTTGATCCCTAGAACAATGAGAATTTCGGCCAAGACACCTCAAAATAGGTGTTTACAAATTAATATGTTATGGAAGAATAAAATTGGATTGATTTGAGGAGTATGGAAAATGAACTAAAGGTTTGTTTTTTTTAAGAAAACATGAACACAATTTTTAGAATGAAATTTTATTGATTTATTTTGTGTAGAAACAAGAATGGAATTTATTTAAGTTAGAAGAAAAATATTTCATGGTTCCAATGACCATTTATAAGATTTTGATAAATTTAGAACAAATGTTTTACGTATCTTTAAATTAATATTTTCATGAAGAATGATAATGGATGATTTGAAGAGTATGAAAAATAAACAAAGGGTTTTTTTAAGAGAACAAAAATACGATTTTAGAGGAATTTTTATTGATTTATTTTGTGTAAAAAGATCCTAAGTATTTTTCTAAATATGAGTTTTGAATGAAATGGGCAAACATTGATTTTAAGGATTTGCAAAGAAAGTGAAAAAGGAATTGTAAAGAAAGTAAAAATGAATTTGAACAAATGGGTTTGGTTTTTATAACCATCGGTACTTCGGTTTTGAAAATAAAATTTTAACTATTTTGTTTGTGTAAAACCATATCAATTTAAAAGGAAAAATATTTGATGATTTCAATAGTCATGTCCACATTTTTGAAGGCTTGTAATGCTTTGATTTTTATGAACAAAGTGATTTTCAAAGTGGAAACGTAACTTGAGTTAATACAAGAATTTGGAAATGGAATTAGAGCATTTATCACTTGAGAATTAAATTTTTGTAAACAAGAATGTTTTGAACTTCAATTTATTTTGAAGAAGGTTGTGTTTGGAAATGCTTTGAGAAAAATGGAAAATATAATGGTGATTTAAGAATTTACTAAAGTATAACTTATTTTCAAGTTTTGAAATATGTGTGGAAATTTTAAGATTTGAAACATTAATTTATATCAATGGAAAAGTAATTTTGTGGATTATATTTGAAAAAGAATTTCTTGAGTAAAGAAACGTGGAAAAAGATTTTCTTGAGTAAGAAAATGTGAAAAATGAAATACAAAGTCATAATATTTTGAGAAAAGATGAAATAGAATTTTTGAAGGTTAAGAAATATTTTTTATGGTGAAAAATTATTTACGTATCTTAAAAATGTGTTGAAAATGATATTGACTTATTTGAAAGTCCAAAATAATGTTTGGAATATTGATGAATATTTTACATGATTGTAAAATGGTGAAAAATGATTTACGTATCTTGAAAATGATTTAAAATATAGTAAAATATTTCTACGCAATTTGAAATATGTTAAAATATTTTTACGTGATTTGAATTACGTTTAAATATTTTATGTAAGTTTAAATATTTTACATGATTTGAAATATTGTTGAAAAATCACTACGTGATTGAACAACGATAAAACATTTTTACGCAATTATGAAAAATGGTAGAAAATTGGTGAAAATTTGTTATGAGATTTGGAAAGCGTTTAAATATTTTACACTATTGAAAATATTATTGAAAAATATACGCAATTTTGAAACAGTGGAAAAATAATATGCGATTTGAGAAACATATATTTTTACGCGATTGAGAAAGATATTAAAAATTAATACATGATTTAAAAGTGCAAATGAAGAAAGCTATGAGATTTTGAAAACATAACAAAAGTGTTACAGTATTGTGAAAATATAATAGAAACGTTTCAAAATTTTGAAAATGTAACAGAAACATTTTGGAATTGTGAAAACATAATGGAAATGTTACTCAATTTTGTGAAAACACGGCGAAAGTGTTTTATAACTATGAAAACATGATAACATGATTTTGTGTTGAAAATATAGTATAATTACTGTTGAACCAGTGTATGGACACTGTATGAGAAAATGACGTATTTTGCCTATGACTGATATTTGATGCATTTTGTATGCATTGGAAAGAGATGCTTGTGAATGGATTTGGTGCATTATACATGCATTGGAAAAGTATGCGTTGAAGCATATGATATAAATTGAACAAATGAAATTGAAAAGATTTGGCCTTTTGGGGTTGGACTTGCACTGATATATTCGTGCATTGTATAAAATATAGCTAATAGCTATTATGGCCCTTGTGGTTGAAGAGGAATGAGAATTGATAGTGAGGTCTATGATGGATCTTGGGGGCGTCAAGGCGCGCTGCGGTTGACCAGTGGACGGTTAGCGAGTAGTATGTACCACTTGGCGATGCAGTTCGTTGCAACGCATTGACGATACCCGACAAGAACACGATTCTTTTCAACATCTGGGAGATTGTCTTTGGGCTAAGGCTGACAATTGACCAGAGCATTCTTCTCAAAATTGTGAAAACCTCCATGTAGTTATTTTTGAAAAATTGAGTCTTTGTACATATGCATAAATCTGAGCATTTATATCTGTGTGATATATTAATTGAGGAATATTAGTTATTGGTTATGATAATTGAATTGATAAATGATTGGATGATGATTGAACTGATAAATGATTAGATGATGATAGTTGATTAATCGATAGCATGATTATGGCATGATCATGTCGTATGATATTGTTGGCCGTGTGTTATCTCTGTCTTTGCCATGTTGGTATTGGTGTAGGTGATCTCACCTCTTTATTATGTTATTTTCTTGTGTTTGTATTGTTAAAATCAAACAATAGAAGGATCGAGTTGTCTTAGACATAACGGGCGATAAATATTCTGAGATTGGTGACAACAATAAGGAGTGGACATTCAGGACTCGAAGGTGTGCAGTGTTGACAAAGGAACAAATGTCTGATGCATCAAGATGAACAGAAAAAGGAATAAGTATGTTAAAGTTTCTTGTTAGTGTTTTACCGTGCTATTAAGTAGGACCCGTCATGGGGTTTGCTACTGTAAAAAAAAAAGTCTATTAATTTTATATTTCTCTTTAAATTGTGTTATTAATTGGTGTCAATATTGCATAATGAATAGTTGAAATATGATTTTCAATATTACCTAATATTTTTAGTAAATTTACGTTTCAGTAAAGAAGAAAATTTGAAACCCATCTTTTATAACTCAAACTTTGTGCGAACTTATTTTCAGATTATGAGTCGGAAGTCAGAAATGTGATGCCCTAGCTAGGGTGTTACATTAGTTGGTGTCAGAGCTAGGGTGTTACACTAACTCCAAGTCGTGTGTCGGGTAATTCTTCTCGTGCACTCGCAACTGCCTTGAAGCATAAGCCACAAGTCTTCCATGCTGCATGTAACACCCTAAATTTCGTATCTCTTAAACAGTAATTTTGACAGTTAATAGAATTTTACTATTTAGTAATTTCTGGATACTGTAAAATTATTTTGATTATTCCGTCAGCGTATTTGATCATTTTGAGTGATTTACTCCGTGTCAAGAAAATAATAATTTTTGGGCTGGGGAAAATCTTTTTGTATTTATTTCTCTTGACTGTTAATTATTTTTAACAATCTCATTTGATTTTCATACGTTTTCTAATTTTTGTGATTTTTTGTGTGATTTTGAATTTTTTTTCTATTTGTGGGCCCCATGAGGTGTTTGTGGGCCCAAGTGACCATACATGGGCCCAGGTGGGTCCCGCAAAGTGAAAATTTTTCTACGCATAGAAAAATTTGTACTGTTTAGACGGAGACAGGGGATCTTACTAAACCTGAATCCGAAAATAGTTTTAAAAAATTTGTTTTGTACTGTATTTAATTGTTAGGCAATAAAAATACAGTAAATATATTCTTTCGTGGGATTTTTAGTAGATAAAAATAGAAATTATATTGCTTAAGTCAACATTGGTGGTTTGGATATCCACTATTGATTCAATTAACGGTTAAGAAATAAATTTAACAAAGAAACATAAGATAATCATCATTGATTTAATCAATGGTATGCGAATAAACTTAATTAGGCAAGCTTCAATATCAACCGTAGATTTAATCAACGGTGTAAAATTAATTATATAAAGTGACCATTTACAACTATTGGATTTAGAATTGATCAAGGGTGGAGATTTGGTCTTAAAAAGTGACAAAGACCATTTATGACCATTGGATGAAGAATTAATCAAGGGTGGAGATTTGGTCTTAAAAAGTAGCAAAGACTAATTATGACCCTTGGATTAAAAGTAAGAAGAAGTAATCTTGACCCTTTATTTTGGAGACATATCTAATGGCTAGAATTTAAAGGAGAAGGATCCAATGGCTTGGATTTAGTCTTCTAAAAATCAAAAGTCTACCTAAATCCTAACCATTGAATTAATCAATGGCTAGAAATGCTTCAAATAATGGCCTAATTAACAAGTCAAGTAAACTAAATTAAATGTTAAATTGTTATAATCTAATTCTTAATTAGATATCCTAATTTTAATTAGAGATTATAATATATGAAATAATATGTCTAATTAATTAGTTATGTAATTAGAAAATTAGTTAAGATTGATTAGGAAACTTAATCTAATGAATTAACTAATCAATTAACAAGTAATTATGACAACTTTGGAGTGCATGATGAAGGGGGACGGTTTTGGAGTGTTAGGAAGGAGGAGACATGTTTAGACATGCTTGTATAGCCTTTTTAGGCCAAAGAAAAAGATGACAAAGTGGAAGACTTTGTGCATCATGTGATAGCCTTCAATTATGCCAAATGAATTCATATCTCTCCATTCTTTCACTCCCACGGCAGCAGCACCTTTGGTCACACTCTCCATATTCATTTTTCTACTTCACCAAAAAAGCCTCCATCTTATTCTCTCAAAATCCCAAGAACCAAGCAACCATTTTTCCTTCCATTTTTTCTCCATTGGTTCGGTCTCTACACCCAAATACACTATCCATCACCTATAATTTTCACTCTCATCATTTCCTAAAGCTAAACACCATTCTAAACACTTTTCATTTAGAAAGTTTTCTCAAAATCCCACTCCAAGTGCTTCAAAATCCCACTTTTACCTTACTTTCCTAGAGATAAACTTTGATTTTTATGGTTTAAATTCATGTTTATGATTTTCTAAGCCATGATTGTTCTATGGTTTGTTTAATTTAATCCAACCATAGATCTTGAATCCTTACCTTATTCTAAACAACTTTCATGTTGAAGACTTTCTCTAAATTTTCCATCTTGAAGGACTTTTACTAAGATCAAGTTCTAGAGTTCTTATTGGTGAAGTGTAAGGAAACTTCATTTATTCTTTTCTTTTTCATGATCTAAACCATGTTTGATCCATGGTTCCTCTTAATCAAGCTTAGTATACTAATTTCTATGTATTTTGTTTTGTATTTGAGAAGCCCTTGGTGGTGAAGGACTTGGAAAGAGAAGCAAAACAAAGAGTTTTTGAGGATCTTCAAGAGGTAAGAGGAGATCCATCTCACCAACCAATTATGGTGGTGGGAGATGGTCTTATATTTGATGAATTGTGAATTCATGTGAGAATTCCAATCCATGGTCATGTAATAATTAATTGTGTGTTTATGAGCTTTGCTTTATTTTCTTGTGCCTTGATTATTTTGTTTATGCTTAATATGCTTTGCATGATTTTATGGCTTTGATAGTATACTTATAATATGCATGATGAGTATATGGCATGTTTGTGATATTTATGATGAAATATATATATGTATGCCATGATGTGTGGATGGAAAGAAAATTGATCTTGGTTCCAATGGCCAAGGAAGAGCTACGGTTTTGATGCCCTTGATGAGGGTCAATGTTGAAAATTTTCAAGAACAAGGAAATTAAATTTTGATCCCTAGAACAATGAGAATTTCGGCCAAGACACCTCAAAATAGGTGTTTACAAATTAATATGTTTATGGAAGAATAAAATTGGATTGATTTGAGGAGTATGAAAAATGAACTAAGGGTTTGTTTTTTTTAAGAGAACAAAAATACAATTTTAGAAGAATTTTTATTGATTTATTTTGTGTAAAAAGATCCTAAGATTTTTCTAAATATGAGTTTTGAATGAAATGGGAAAACATTGATTTTAAGGATTTGCAAAGAAAGTGAAAAAGGAATTGTAAAGAAAGTAAAAATGAATTTGAACAAATGGGTTTAGTTTTTATAACCATCGGTACTTCGGTTTTGAAAATAAAATTTTAACGATTTTGTTTGTGTAAAACCATATCAATTTAAAAGGAAAAATATTTGATGATTTCAATAGTCATGTCCACATTTTTGAAGGCTTGTAATGCTTTGATTTTTATGAACAAAGTGATTTTCAAAGTGGAAACGTAACTTGAGTTAATACAAGAATTTGGAAATGGAATTAGAGCATTTATCACTTGAGAATTAAATTTTTGTAAACAAGAATGTTTTTGAACTTCAATTTATTTTGAAGAATGTTGTGTTTGGAAATGATTTGAGAAAAATGGAGAATATAATGGTGATTTAAGAATTTACTAAAGTATAACTTATTTTCAAGTTTTGAAATATGTGTGGAAATTTTAAGATTTGAAACATTGATTTATATCAATGAAAAGGTAATTTTGTGGATTATATTTGAAAAAGAATTTCTTGAGTAAAGAAACGTGGAAAAAGATTTTCTTGAGTAAGAAAATGTGAAAAATGAAATACAAAGTCATAATATTTTGAGAAAAGATGAAATAGAATTTTTGAAGGTTGAGAAATATTTTTTAAAGTAATAGAATTATGGTGAAAAATTATTTACGTATCTTAAAAACGTGTTGAAAATGATATTGACTTATTTGAAAGTCCAAAATAATGTTTGGAATATTGAGGAATATTTTACATGATTGTAAAATGGTGAAAAATGATTTAAGTATCTTAAAAATGATTTAAAATATAGTAAAATATTTCTACGCATAATTTGAAATATGTTGAAATATTTCTCACGTGATTTGAATTACGTTTAAATATTTTATGTAAGCTTAAATATTTTACATGATTTGAAATATTATTGAAAAATCACTACGTGATTGAACAAACCATAAAACATTTTTACGCGATTATGAAAAATGGTAGAAAATTGGTGGAAAATTGTTATGAGATTTGGAAAGCGTTTAAATATTTTACACTATTGAAAATATTATTAAAAAATATACGCTATTTTGAAATAGTGAAAAAATAATATGCGATTTGAGAAACGTATATTTTTACACGATTGAGAAAGACATTGAAAAATTAATACATGATTTAAAAGTGCAACAGAAGAGCTGCGGCATTTTGAAAATGTAACAAAAGTGTTACAGTATTGTGAAAATATAACAGAAACGTTTTAGAATTTTGAAAATGTAACAGAAACATTTTGGAATTGTGAAAACATAATAAAAATGTTGCACAATTTTGTGAAAATACGGAGAAAGTGTTTTATAACTATGAAAACATGATAACATGATTTTGTGTTGAAAATATAGTATAATTACTGTTGAACCAGTGTATGGACACTGTATGAGAAAATGACGTGTTTTGCCTATGACTGGTATTTGGTGCATTTTGTATGCATTAGAAAGAGATGCATGTGAATGGATTTGGTGCATTATACATGCATTAGAAAAGTATGCGTTGAAGCATATGATATAAATTGAACAAATGAAATTGAAAAGATTTGGCCCTTTGGGGTTGGACTTGCTTGATATATTCGTGCATTGTATAAAATATAGCTAATAGCTATTATGGCCCTTGTGGTTGAAGAGGGAATGAGAATTGATAGTGAGGTCTATGATGGATCTTGGGGCGTCGAGCGCGGCGGTCGACCAGTGGACGGTGGCAAGTAGTACCTGTGCCACTTAGCGATGCTGATCCGTTAACGCATTGACGATACCGACAAGAACATGATTCTTTTCAACGACCGGGAGATTGTCTTTGGGCTAAAGGTGACAATTAACCAGAGCATTCTTCTAGAAATTGTGAAAACCTCCATGGAGTCGTTTTTGATAAAATGAGTCTTTGTACATATGCATAAATCGAGCATTTATATCGTGTGATATATTAATTGGGGAATATTGGTTATTGGTTATGACAATTGTTTTGAGTACTTGGATGATGATTGACCGATAAATGATTAGATGATGATAGTTGACTAATGCTGATGGCATGATTATGGTATGATCTATCTGTATGATATAGCTATTTGTGTTATCTCTGTGCTGCCATGTTGGTATTGGTGTAGGTAATCTCACCTCTTTGTTATATTGTTTTGTTGTGTCTGTACTGTTAAAATCAAATAATAGAAGGATTGAGTTGTCTTAGACATAACGGGCGATGGATACTCTAAGATTGGTGATAACAATAAGGAGTGGACATTCAGGACTCGAAGGTGTGCAGTGTTGACAAAGGAACAGATGTCTGATGCATCAAGATGGACAGAAAAAGGAATAAGTATGTTAAAGTTTTCCGTTAGTGTTGTACCGTGCTATTAAGTAGGACCCGTCATGGGGTTTGCTACTGTCAAAAAAAGAAAAAAGAAAAAAAATAAGTCTGTTAATTTTATATTTCTCTTTAAATTATGATATTAATTGGTGTAAATATTGTATAATGAATAGTTGAAGTATAATTTTCAATATTACCTAATATTTTCAGTAAATTTACGTTTCAGTAAAGAATAAATTTTGAAACCCATCTTTTATAACTCAAACTTTGTGTGAACTTATTTTCAGATTATGAGTCGGAAGTCAGAAATGTGATGCCCTAGCCAGGGTGTTACATTATTTGGTATCAGAGCTAGGGTGTTACACTGCATAAGTACAGATCCTAGCCCTTGGTATGAAGCGTCGCAGTACACTTCAAACTGCTCATTTGGATCGGGTAGCACTAACACCGGTGAGGTAGTCAGTTGATTCTTCAACTCTTGGAAACTTTGCTCATAGCTGTTGGTCCACTCAAAAGTTTGGTTTTTCCTCGTGAGTTGTGTCAGTGGTCTAGCAATCTTGGAGAATCCCTCAATGAACCTCCGGTAATATCCAGTTAAACCCACGAAGCTTCGAATCTCCGTCACGGACGTTGGTCTTTCCCATTGCAGCATTGCCTCCACCTTCGATGGATCCACGGCAATCCCATCCTTCGAGATCACGTGACCCAGAAACTTAACTTCTTCTATCTAGAACTCACACTTTGACAGCTTCGCATACAATTCCTTCTCCTTCAAAATCTGAAGAACTATACTGAGGTGTTCAGCATGGTCCTCCTGATTTTGAGAGTATACCAGAATGTCATCAATGAAGACCACAACGAATCTGTCCAAGTAAGGACGAAAGATTCGGTTCATGTAGTCCATAAAGATAGCTGGTGCGTTCGTCACACCAAACGGCATCACTAGGTATTCGTAATGACCGTATCGGGTATGAAAAGCTGTCTTGGGTATATCCTCCGTCTTCACTCGTATTTGATGATACCCAGATCGCAGATCGATCTTCGAAAACACCGCTGCTCCCTTCAGTTGGTCCATTAAGTCATCAATTCTCGGGAGTGGATACTTCTTCTTAATCGTTACCTTGTTCAGCTGCCGATAGTCCACACATAATCTTGAGGTGCCATCCTTCTTGTGAACTAACAGCACTGGCACTCCCCATGGTGACACACTTGGCCTGACAAATTGCTTTTCCAAAAGCTCTTCTAGCTGTTTCTTAAGCTCAGCTAACTTTGTCGGTGCCATCCTATACGGTGCTATAGACACGGGACCAGTTCCCGGTACTAGGTCGATAGCAAACTCTAGCTCTCGAGCCGGTGGTAAACCAGGTACATCATTAGGAAAGACTTCGGAAAATTCGTTCACCACTGGAATTGTGTTCACATCAACCTCGTTCTCGACTTTTAAAGAAGACAGTAGCATGTATCCGTGAGCTCCTTCTTTCAAGAGAGCTTGAACTCGGTTGGCCGTCAAAAATCTAGAATCCTCCATTATGGGAAAAACTATGGTCTTTCTGGAATAGTCTAACAGAACATGGTTGGAAGACAACCAGTCCATCCCTAAGATAATATCTAGTTGGGAAAGGGGTAAACAGATCAGATCGACCAAAAAGGTTCGACCTTCAATAACTAATGGATAATTTAGACAAACTTTGGTAGTAACTACCGATTTATCAGTGGGGGTAGAAATAGTTAGGTCAAAAGGTAATGACGACACAGATAGACCCAGTCTTTGCACACAGTCATATGATATAAAAGAATGGGTTGCCCCAGAGTCATACAGCACAGTTAAAAGATTACCTTCTATGATACCTTCCCCCTGTATCAAATCTTCGGATTCGGAAGCCTCAGCTCCGCTCATAGTGTAGACTCGCCCTCCAGCCTGTGGTTTCTTGGCTCTTGCAGCATTCACTGAAGGTTCGGCCTTCGTTTGGTTGTAGTCTCGGGACACGTGGCCAGGTTTGTCACATTTGAAGCAGATGAATCCCTTCATGGTATAGTCCCTTGTGAGATGGTCTTTCCCACACGGACATATCCGGAAGGATACGTCGTGTTACGGCCGGTCCAGGTTCCTAGTAGAACCTCCACCGAACTTCCACCCATGGCTTGTTGTCGATTCCCCGTGGGTGGAGTACGGCTTCTTCCGGGAAACGGTTAGCAGACGGCATTCTCGCCGCCCTCTCGGAATCTCGTAGGCCCAAAATTTCGCTCCTCATGTCTCTAGATTGCTCAAGAGCCTCTACATCACAGCAAGTATCCAGTAGTTGTGAGAATTCATTGATCCTCAAGGTGATCACAGCCTTCTTCACTTCATACCTCAGTCCTTCCGTAAATCTTCAGCATTTCCATGCTTCATCCGGTTAGTTCTAAAAGTACGTCAAAAACTGTGACAAGTTTTCAAACTTCGCTGCGTACTCACTAACAGTCATATTTCCTTGTCGCAGGTTGAGGAATTCCGACTCCTTCGCATGCCTTACGCTTGCAGGAAAATACTTATCTAAGAACTTTTCCTTGAATAAGCCCCAAGTAATCTCTCGGTTCGCAGCTTCTAGCATTTGCTGCACTCCATTCCACCAATTTTCAGCGTTGCCTACCAGCATAAATGTAGCATAGTTCACCTTCTTATCCTCGGCGCAACTCATTCCTCGAAAAACTTTCTCCAATTCCTTGATCCACAGACTAGCCTTGTCTGGATCAAATTCCCCTTTGAATTGAGGAGGGTTATGGCGTTGAAACTCTGCTAAATTCTGAGCATCAGCAGTGGCCTCTAGCTGTTGAGCAGCTCGCTCTTGTTGTTGTGAAACTCTCTCTCTTCTTTGGCGGCGGCTTGCTCGATTTCTTTGTGCTACGGCCTCACCATCCTGCTCGCATCGTAATAATATTTCTTTGCCATATCTTCCCCTCGTGCCATCTTACTTTCTTAGATCAGATTAACTGAAAACATAGAAAAGTCAGTTGCATTCACTAAGAACACCAAACAATACACCCTTACGTATACTACTCAGAGAACACACAGCACAAACAAGACAGACTCAAACACAAGACCCAAAGAAACATAAACCGGGGCTCTGATACCAACTTAGTGTGACGCCCATTTTTAAGACCAAGGGAACATCTCACTTTCAATTACAATGCGGAAATAAAATTTATGTGAGTTAAGACCCGGTTCATTTTAATAATATATACATTTACTCAATTGTAGTTGGGTAATTAAATTAGCAAGTATATTTTTTTTTCCTTTTGTTACATTTACGTTAACGATAATCAATATCCATGGTGACGAAACATACATGGGAATTAACATTTCATTCATATATATATATATAATCATCAAACTGTTTAGTTACAAAGCCTGGCATATCAAAAAGCAAAACTATACCTGCTCCCAAAGGATTTTACATACATATCCCTACGGTATCAGAATATATAGCCCACTACAGACAAGACATCAGGCCCCCAAAATAAAATACTGGTAGCCCTCAGTAGCTACAAGTAAAGTCAGTCCCTCAAGTGAGGAGGAATCGAGTCAGGGTCCTCTTCAGGATCCTCTTCGGGGTCGTCCTCAGGAACTTCTTCGGGATCTTCCTCAGGATCTTCTTCGTCAGAGGAAATCACCATAGGAATCGCAGAGTCACGGGACGGGGCCCGAGCTGTGGAATGAAAAGTGTCTTCCCGTGGAGTGAAATAACGGTCACCCCACATCTCGCGTATCGGTAGCTGAAACTCCAAACGTAAACTAATACAGCAGGTGAAGACAGGCGGCTCGTGACGCCTCCAGGCGAGAGATAACGATATATCCCCCGTATAGACGCAACGCTCAGAACCATAGTTGATGTACCAGCACTCTGGCCCTCCCAAGAAAGTCAGGCGCACATCTCCCAAAAATCTTTACGTGCGTGGCTCCATATTCTTCTGCAGTCGCTCAGTCAAGATGAGGCCAAAATCCAAGGAAGTCGGGGGCTTCCGGTTCCTTGCAGTTATCTTCTATGGAACGCAGTATACGGACAAAACAGAAGTGGAGAGACAGAGAAGAGGTAAGACATCCTACCATCATTACCAATCATAGCATCGAGAAACCAAATGGCACAAAGCGCCCACATAGCATTTATGGCAGCAATAATGGTAATAAACATCCAATAGCAATTATGATCAACCAAACAATTCCAGGCAGTCATGTACATACAGATATATCAGAGGTACAACAGTTCCAATTATAATAGCAATGTATGCCAGATAATTCATGGACTCACTATGCACACGTGCCCTCAATAACCAAAATCTTACTCCATGGAGCTAGACACAAAACAGTCGGAGAGAACGATCAGGAGGTATGTCTGTATTCTTGGCCCTGGCCCTCAAGTGCTAAAATTCTCAAATTATCATTTTGTACATCATGGCATTTTACAAAACATTCTACACAGATCTCGACATAGGACGGCGTCTCGGTCAGGATCGTCGGTGTGTTGCATCGGTCGCCCCACGACGAGAGAGCTACCACTACCCATTGTGAGGTACCCGCACTCGACGCCCCAAGGTCAACAAGTAACCTACACTTGTCTATTCGCACCCGCACAAAGGTGTAAGTTCAACTCTAAGGCTACCTAGGCCTTAACCAAGTCAATGGACAATCTCTTTCTTTTTGTTCAATGCATGACACAATCATACTCCTCATGACCAACTAGGCCCATCATGCTTCAAATGCATGTCATATCATTTATCAACAAGATCTGATCCCATTCACGGGTCTACAACAATCCAATAGTACATTTTAAGGATATCCACAATTTCCATCCATAGTCATGATAAAAGTCAACCATTATATTCATTATGTGCCTCAAAAGCTCACCCATACTCATGTTCTTCCCTGTTTATGAATCCCTACTTAATCTCTAGTCATCCAATCATTTATGATTTATGTGCTCTTATTAATCCAAAGGTTTTGAATCCAGGAAGATACATGGCCAGAATCACCAACAACGTCACAGATTCAATTGCTAGATATTGGGGATAAACCATAGTTGTGAATTCGATGGAGACTATGCATTTAGTGGAAAGTTGAGGCTGCCATTCGACGAAAACTAACATGGTAAAAGGATGAAAGATGGGAGAACATTTTATAACAAGATTGGATAAAAACCAATTTCTGTCGGATGGAGGTTCTGTCGAACAGAGATCAAAACTGTCGAATTTTTCCAGAAGGTCAGCAGAAGTCCTATTTCGATGGATGTGGGTGTCAACGTTGGAGAAATCTCCCACGTGTTGAACCGACAAAAAACATTGTGGTCAGAACTCTAATTCGACGGATCTTGACATTCTACTCAACGAATATTAACTTTGGGAAGCTCCTGATAAATGGACAGAAGATCTACTCGACAGGTATGTCTCTCGATGGGTATTGGCATTCTAACTCGACGAATATGTCACTCGACGGATGTGGTCATTCAAATTCGACGGATTTTGCATTGGAGGAGTTTCTCTCCTAAGTGGTCAGGAGTTCATACTCGACGGATTTTGATATTGCACTAAATGACCAGGAATTAAATTCGACGGGCATGGCCAGGGGTTCATACTCGACGGATTTTGACTTTACTAAGTGATCAAGACATCAAATTCGACGGGTTTGGCCAGGGGTTCATACTCAACGGATTTTGACTTTACTAAATGATCAAGACATCACATTCGACGGGTTTGGCCAGGGGTTCATACACGACAAATTTTGACTTTACTAAATGATCAAGACATCACATTCGATGGGTTTGGCCAGGGGTTCATACACGATAGATTTTGACTTTACTAAATGATCAAGACATCACATTCGACGGGTTTGGCCAGGGGTTCATACTCGACGGATTTTGACTTTACACTTAATGGTCAGAAACTCAAGTTATTACCATTTCTCACCAAGAATCCCAAAATTTTAGTCTCAAGGCGTGGCCATCCGAGAGCCAGCCCGACAGCGTTCCTTTTAGATTATACATTCCAATACACATAAATATATCAAAACACACAAAACAATCAACTTGCATATGTATACATCACCAGCAGCATACGAACAGAAATGAATCTCAGTACCAATCACAAACAACGTCCCTAAATGCTAAAAGAGGTTGAGGAGGAGTGTCTTCCTCTTACCTTGGAGAAGCACAAAGAAAGGTGGCTCCTTTTTGGTCAGGATTTCGTTTCTAGCTTCCAGGAAATCCTTAAACATTTAAACTTGCAAGAATCAGAATCCTAATATTGAAATGGATACCCATTGTCATCAAAATGACAGTGGGTTACGAAAAAGAGAAGAGAGGGAGAAAAAGCTAAGAGCTTTACCTTAAAGCTCCAACCTTTAAGCTTCAAAGACATAGGAGAATGAAGATGGAGGAAATGGCAGAACCTTGAAGCTAATTTCCTCAATGATGGTGGTTCTCCAAACACGAAATGGTGCTAAGATTGGGACGGTTTGAAGAACAAAATGGAGGTGTGCGTGGACGGTGTTGCTGCTATAGGGTGAAAGAGAAGAGAGAAAGATGAGTGAATAGTGAGCTGCGTACAGGGAAGAGAGGAAATGTGAGAAAAGGAAATGAATTAGACCCCCTTAATTTCAAACGTGCTGCACAAATTGGGAGGAGAGAGAAATGATGAAAATAATGGTTGGAGGAAGCTTCCTTGAGAAGCTTCGCGTACTCCTCGATAAAGCACATAGTATGCTTGTCTCCAAATTAATTACATCTGACAGATGATTAATTACACTGTGAAATTATTTTCTCAGTGAATAAAATTTACCATTGATGAAAATAATATTTTATTATTCATCAGATGATTTTATGATACCGCAATTTTATTTAACAGATAAAACCTCAAAAATGTAAACCTCGCAAATTGTGCCCGGCCTTGGGTTTAGTAAGATCCCCCGTTGACACGTTGACAGTTCAAAGTTTTCCAGCCTCAGGGAAAATATTCTAGTTTCCCCGGCTCCGCTCAGTGTACACGTAAAATGAAGAATATATTAAAATATTCATCATTTCCAGAAAAATCCACAAAAATTTCTAAAAATCATAAATATTATAAAATGATCGTTTATAATGAAATAAAGAATTTTCAGGATGTTACACTTGCCACCTCACTTGCAATATGCCTTTCTTAGCAATCAAGATGCAAATCCAGTGATAATCAGCAGTCTTTTATCAAAACCTGAAGAAGAGAAGCTTGTAAGGGTCCTTCAAGAACATCAAACTGCAATTGGATTGACTATCTCTGATTTAACAGGGATTAGTCCAGCTTTCTATATGCACAAGATCAAACTTGAGGAGGAATTCAAGCCAATGGTTCAGCCACAAAGAAGATTAAGTCCCACAATGAAAGAAGTAGTGAGAAAGGAAGTGCTGAAACTCCTTGAAGTCGGAATGATTTACCATATTTTGAATAGTGCTTGGGTGAGTCCGGTTCAGGCTGCTCCTAAAAAGATGAAGGTCTACCACAACAAGTACATTTCACACAGAAAATTTTATTTGGGACAACAGGTGTTATTGTTTAATTCACGACTAAAGTTGTTCAAGTCTAAATGGTCAGGACCATTCATAGTCAAAGAAGTGACACCCTATGGAGTAGTAGAAGTGGAGGATCCAACTTCAAAAAGGATTTTCAAAGTCAATGGCCAGAAGCTGAAACCTTATCTTGGTGGGGTGATAGAAAGAGCAATAGTTGCTCTTGTTTTGCATGAGCCATAAAAGTCATAAGGCGTCGAGCTAATGACATTAAACTAGTGCTTCTTGGGAGGTAACCCAAGTATTTTCTCTTTCTTAATCATTTTGCATTCATTTTGAGTAGCAATTTTCTTTGTTTTCTTTTTATCAAAATAAAATGCTAGTTTTGATCTGATTTAATACTTGTTGCTGCAGGGATAATGTTGCAATTGTGTTATTTTTAAGCAAGGAATGAAGTGTTAGGAGCTAGAGTTAAAATATGGAGAAGTCAAGCTCCTTGCCAGGCGACTGTGTTTGCTCGCCTAGCGAAATCAGTATTTCAGCCTTCATCGCGAGGTGATTTGCAAGAAAAAAAAAGGAAGCTGTGTCACGATCAGACATCACGAGGTGATAGTTCTTTATCGTGAGGCGATGTGAAGGATAAAAGGGTTCTATATGCCTCTATTCGTGCCATCGCCAGGCGATAAGTTTTCATCGCGAGGTGAATTTCCTCCAATTTGCTTCTGACTTTCATCGCGAGGCGAGAAGGAAGCTTTCACCAGGTGAGAGCCTGATTTTAAACGAAAGTTCAGACTTGAAGCAGGGTACATCGTGAGGCGAGATGTGAGTTGTAAATTCAAGATATTCTTCCCAGTGCTCATCGCCTCGCGGTAGATCTCCCATTGCGCAGTGAATTTCTACCCAAAGGCTACTGACTTATATCGCGAGGCGAGGATGAAGCCTTCGCGAGGCGAGATAGGATGTGTAAATTCAGGTTTCTTTTCCAGTACCCATCGCCTCGCGATATTTCTTCATCGCAAGGCAAATTTCCAGCAAAAGCTCACTGACTTTCATCGCGAGGCGATGGAAAGCACTCGCCAGGCGACAGATCGTGAACCATCTTTTCTTCTTGCTAGAATGTGAAGTCGCGGAGCGACATGCTGTTGTCGCCAGGCGATGGGTCACATTTTATAAACAGGTGGCCCATTTGAAGTGATTTCCCATGAACTTCTTCTAAAAGCTCTGCTTGGGTTTTTCTCTCAACCCCTCACCTAATATTCATTTCTTCTATTTTTCTCACTCTAACCCATTCTATACACTCAATTTATCTACAATCCATTCTTAGGTATGTCTTCTCTCTCTATCTTCACTCTAAGGATCATGATAAATCTTTTTTTTCTTTAATGCTACCATGCTGCGACCACGAGTTGTGCTTGATAACAAGAGAATTTAAGAGTGTTTTGTGGTTGAAATAAAATGTAGATTTGTGATTTTGGTTCAAGTTGTGGATTTGTGGAATGGTAATTTACAGGCATTTTTATTCTTAAATTCAATCATTTCATGTACTTCACCCATCACATGTTTGTTAAAAATTCACAATGATTATGCACCCCCTTGTAAGCTCATTGCACGTTCATTTCTCTTGAATGTT
This sequence comes from Ormosia semicastrata, assembly GCA_029884595.1. Lineage (NCBI taxonomy): Eukaryota > Viridiplantae > Streptophyta > Magnoliopsida > Fabales > Fabaceae > Ormosia > Ormosia semicastrata. The sequence goes on from JAQQTO010000059.1 coordinate 10,832,030, forward strand.
GTGTCTGCATTGAACTCATTCCTTACTTAAATTTCAAATCTTGCACACTTTGTGAACTTGACACCTAGTTTTGCATGAGTTGTGTAATTAAGGAGCTGAAATTTTGCTTGAGTGTGTACATTTTCAGCAGCTCACTGTAACTTTATTCAAAGTGAAATTGATTGTGACATGTCTTTCCTCACTCTCTCACACACTTGTGAGTATTTGGGCCTAAACACTATCATTTCTTTCATGTGTGTTTTCATTGCATGTGGCATTTTTTAGAACTTGACTTTGTTATTAGTTGTTTGTGCTTGCTTGTTCAAACACACTGAGACAGTTTTCTTGTTCTTCATTAGAGCCTAAATAAACCACCTGCATACTTTGATCCTTTGCTACCCCCTTGAGCCTTTAGTTTTTTTTTTATTTTCACCCTCATTTCAAGCCAAAAAACTGGAAAACCATTGTCCCTACTTACTTGGAGTTAGGTGCGGGTCATTTCATGGCATGTCTTGGCACATTCTTAAGTTTGGGGTTGCTTGAGGGCAAGCAATGTTTTAAGTTTGGGGTAGTTGTGGACTTTTTCTGGTCAATGTTGAAAAAAAATAAAAAAAATGAGAATGATAAAAAAAAAGAGAAAATAAAATATATAAAAAAAGAAAAAAAACAAAACAAAAAAAAATGAGAATGATAAAAAAAAAGAGAAAATAAAATATATAAAAAAAAGAAAAAAAAATTATTCTGTTTTTCATTTCTTTTATTTTGAAGAATTGTTTTGGGGAATTTGGTACTAAATAAATTGAAGGATGGCTTAAGAGTGTCATGAAATGACTTGTGTCTAATTTCAAGTACAAAAAGCCTCTTGTCCAAATAATTTCCTACCTTTACCTAAGCCCCATTACAACCCAAAAAGACCTCTTTTTGTGTGTGTGCGCATTGCATTGCATTTACTTCTCTAGAACTTTGTCAAGCTTATGATAAGGTGCTGCTGGTGATGTGAATTGAGTGTAATTTACACCTCTAAACACTTGAGTTGAGTGAAACACTTTTTCTAGAGAGGAGTAGTGAGGATTGATATGTTGCTCTTAGTGGATCAATGATTCTGGTTACCTAAAGTTGTGATGATTGGGAAACACAAATGCAAAAGAGTAAGTGAATTGATTGTGCAATGATTTATGAAACTTTGGTGGACTGTTCAATCTTCTGACCCTTGTTTGAAATTATTGTTTGCTTGAGGACAAGCAAAACTCTAAGTTTGGGGTTATGTTGAATCTCTAGCACAAGTAAGTTTTTGGGTCAAATTAGTTTTAGAATTAAAGAATTTAGGTAGAATTTAGATAAGTTTTCATTATTTTTGAGTATTATAGGTTTTGTGTTTACTGGCTAATGAGATTTAAATCTTTGATTGAAACAGGTTTGGATTTAACTTAGAAGAAAGGAAAAGAGTTGCTTACTCAGTTCGTCGCCCGACGATGAATCAGTGTTGCAAGGCGAAGCTTCCAGTCACTCCATCGCGAGGCGACAGTTCTCCATCGCGAGGCGAGAAGATGAATGAAAGGATTATAGGCTTCGTTCCAATCGCGCCATCGCGAGGCGATAGTCTTCCATCGCGAGGCGATAATGCGAGCCATCGCGAGGCGAGGAACATCCATTGTGAGGCGAGCTGCTGGATGGAAGGGCTTTTGAAGCTGCTGTGAGTCTTGTTGTCGCATGGGCCATCGCGAGGCAATGAGGGGCCATCGTGAGACAACATCATTAGATTGGTTTTCTTTGATGATATTTTAATCTGCAGTAAAGATGCCCAAACCCATTATGAGCACCTCAGATTGGTTCTGCAACTATTAAAACAAAATCATCTATTTGTGAACAAGAAGAAGTGTACCTTTAGGCAACATCAACTGGAATATTTGGGCCACTTGATTTCTAAGGAAGGAGTAGTTGCGAATCCTAATAAAGTCAAAGATATGGTAAATTGGCCTACACCCCGAGATATTAAGGGGTTGATGGGATTCCTTGGTTTAACTAGATACTATAGGCGATTCGTGAAGAACTATGGGAAGATTGCATGGCCACTAACACAGTAGCTGAAGAAAGATAGGTACAAGTAGGGACCCAAGGCTCAAAAGGCATTTGATCAACTCAAGGAGGCTATGACATCTCTCCCTATATTGGTAGTGCCTGATTTTGATAAGACTTTCATTATTGAAACAGATGCTTCTGGAAAAGAAGTTAGGGTTGCCTTAATGCAGGAGGGCAGACCAGTCCTATATGGGTCTTACTCTCTCTAATAGAGCTCAAAACAAATCTGTCTATGAGCGATAGTTGATGGCTATAGTCTTGGCCATTCAAAAATGGCGACACTATTTGTTGGGAAGACACTTTATTATGCACACAGACTAACACAGCCTTCGTTTCCTAGCTGATCAAAGAATTATGGGGGAAGAACAATAGAAATGGGTCTCCAAATTATTGGGATTTGACTTTGAAATCAAGTATAAACCAAGTAATGAGAATGGAGTAGCAGATGTATTATTGCGTGATGTGAATTTTAAGTTGCAAAACCAAGTGTAGGTTGTCTCAAGTAATAAATTCTTGAGAGTCCAAGGTCGATTAACAGAGAATTGATGAAGAAAAATTCTTTGAGATAAAGAGAAGATTTTGTCACAATAATAAAGGTGATAAAATTTGATCACAAATAAAAAAGATTTACTTGGGTTAGGAGATCTACTCTTAGTAAGTAAATTAAAGACAAGATTAATGCTTTTTATAACTCAATTATGTAGAATTGTCTTTACCCCAATAGTTTAATACGTTAAGTTTTGATGATGACAAATACAAGATAAAAAGAATGATGCTTATACTTCATAGATGTACTTAATAGATGACAAATGCATTACAAAAGAATATTGATCATGTTACATAGATGTGCTTAATAGATTATATTAGATCATGCATGATTATGTACTTTATCTAGTTATATTTCACTTAATAATCATGCAATAAAATATATGCAACATTCTTCATATAATATATCCAATAATGGTTTATATGAGTTGTATTAAATTAATTTTGGATTTGACTCTATTTAAATGAAAATATGCAAAGTGTTCTTTGTTGCATCCTATATAGAGATATCCATTAGTAATTAATAAATATCTTATTTGGATATATCTATGAAAGTCTTATATGCATATTAGACTAACTAGGGTTATACATTTATAAATCATGCATATGAAAATATTGAGTTATGAATTTGGACTAACTATGCTTGTTTTAAGTGAGCAATATTTTGTAGGATAGTCCAAGTACCAAGAGTGAACATTGCAACAAGAAAGTAAAAAGATCACAACTATGCTCAACTCAAAATAATGAGAATGATAAGATGTTCTAAGCATTTGCAAGATTTGAAGAGAAGAAATTTTTAGAAGCTTGGATTACATCAAGAATTGATGATGACAAAAGATCAAGTCCCGAGGTTCTTCAAGAATAGCTTATAGGACTTAGATCTTGTGTAAAAGTAAAAAAGAATCACACTAAGCTCAAATATGTTTTAACATCTTTAAAAGTGTTTCTTACATGTTTAAATGCCCAACAAACTATTTTTGGAAAGTTAGTCTTGGTAGTAGTTCAAACCTTTCAAAAATAGTCAAATTTGTGTTTTGAAAAACTGACATTTGGTTACTCTTTTAATTATAACTTTCACAATAATTTGAGTTTTATTATGAAACTTATTGCATGTGAAAATAGACTCAAAGATCTTTCCAATGAATGGTCATTTGCTTTAAACGAATAAGAAATGAAGAAGTTATGACCATTTGCTTTAAACTATAAAAAATACTTAAGTTTGAGTTTTGAAAAACTGATCTTTAGTTACTATTTTGATCATAAATTTTAAAATACTTTGATTTTTGTTCTTGAACTTCTTTCATATGAAAATAGACTCAAAGATCTTTCCAATGAGTGGTCATTTGCTTTAATCGGATAAGAAATGAAGAAGTTATGATCTTTTAAAGTTAATTTTCAAAACTAGAAGTGATGTAATCGATTACACAAGTCCTGTAATCGATTACAACTTTGGCAGAGGCCATGTAATCGATTACCAGAAGTATGTAATCGATTACCAAGTACCTAGAAATGTTTCCAACAGCTATAAATGGCTAGTTTTCATAAAAAAAATCATTTCTAAACACCACCAATGACTATTTTATCACTTGGGCTCTATATATAAGTGATTTTTAAAGCTTTTACAACTCTTGAATACTTGATTTGATCCTTGAATAATCAAAATCATATTTTTGATCTTTAAAGTATAAATCCTTGATAGTCATAGTGCTTTAAGTTGTATTATCCACTCTTGAGAGAGTTTTTTTATCATCTATACTTTGTATAAACTGTAAAAGAGAGGGTGAGGTATCCCTCAAAGTTGTAAGGGTGAGGTATCCCTTGAAAGTAGAGGCTCAACCACAAAGGGTGAGGTATCCCAAGGTGTGTTGAGTGCTTAAATTTGTAAAGGTCGTGAAGCACCCGTTCAAGCTTGAAGGTTTAGTGGAAAATCTTAGGTGGTTCCCTTGAGGACTGGATGAGGTCACAAGGGGTAGCTGAACCAGGATAAATCCTTGTGTTGGCTTTTCTCAACTCTATCTCTTTTACATTTGTGCCTTAATTATATATGCTTGAGTTAAATTTGATATATAGCTTATTTGCTTGATTTATCCTATAGCCCAAGTGGTTTTTGTGAAATATCTAATAGTTGTACATTTGTCAAACTTATTCCGCTGCATTTCTTAATTGAGTTATTCAAAATGCTTAATTTCTCAAAAGTGCTTTGAAAACTTGTAATCACCCAATTCATTCCCCTCTTGGGTGATGGTTGCCATGGCTAATAAGTGGTATCAGAGTTTCGTGTTCTGTTAAAAGCTTAATCACTTGGAGTTAAAGATTCTTATTTGTTTGGCAACCATTGAAAACTTTTCAAAATGGAAGGTTTTGAAATTGAGAAACCACCATTCTTTGATGGTGTGAATTTTGTTTATTGGAAAGTTAGAATGGAATTTTATATGCAATATATTGATCTTGATTTGTGGGATATTGATCAATCAAATTTTGTGGTATTCATTATTGCTTTACATTTAGCCTAATTGATGATAATTGTATTCAATATTATTATGTTTGTGGGTGAGTTTTAAATGATGGGGCCTCATTGAGCTTAGTTGTAAAAGCTTTATTAATTTTCGGAATTTAACTCGTTTTGACCTTTCTATCTTATACAGGTTATATCTTGGGCTACAAATGTCATATTTGGATGATCTTGGTGTCCCCTGAAAGCTGAGACGAAGATACACAATTTTACATCTAATGTAATTTTTCTAATTTAGCTGGATTTAGGGCGAAATTGAGCCTCGAAATTAGGACACTGTTGCTGTCATAAAGCTTGGACCTTCCCTCACTGATTTAGGCTTAACTCTCTCAATTTAAACCCAAATAAGGCAAACTATATGTCTCTGTAAAGCTTATTCAGAGGGCTACAGATTGGGCTAGGGATATATTAAGAATTACAAAAGAATTTTCAGTTATAAATAGGTTTAGGCAGAATATGAAAAACACACTTTTTACAAATCCTGATTTTGGAGTTTTACGATAGGAATCAAGAAACCCTTTTTCTTCTCTTTTTGTCTTCTCTATTTCGTTTTCCTTTTTCCTCTAATCTGTATCTCTTCAATGGTGATCGCCATGGAAGGCTAAAGATCCAATCAATCCAAGGAATTCAATGATTGTGGTTAGAGTTTTGAATTCTTTTGTTTTATTTATGATTTATGATTGTGTTCTTTCCTCTTCTCCTTCTTTAATTGATTTATGATTATGTTTCAAAATTGAAGATAGATTTGGATTGATCAATCTGAATTTAATGGAGAATAGATCATCGATTGATAATCTATGTTAATTCAAAATTATGTTTAATTCAATCTTAATCAAGAATTGCGATTGTGATTCTGTTTTAGTTGATTAAATTCTAGGTGATTATCTAGTTGAATTCGAATTAACAGAGGTAATTGTATAAATAATTTTACTCTCTTTGAACTATGATTTACTTTGCCACTTGATTTGAAGCTTTGGATTGGTGTTTTCAGTTTTGAAATTTATTCCTAATTACTATCGAATTTGCATTCTATTACTTGATGAATAAAACCCCCTACCTTTCGATAATTTTTAATATACTTGAGAAATCTGAATTGATCCTTGGGAGATGACCTAGGTTATGCACTATGCTATATTCCATTTAAATCCTAGTCTATTTTGAGGCGAGCACGACATCACGCATCAGATATTATGCTTGATGGATTTACTTACAAATCAAAACAAACTTGGAATGCCTATGACAAGAAATGTTTTTCATTGAACATCAGAGCTATGTAAATTTTGAGAAGTGGTTTAAATGATGATGCTTATGCTAAAATTAAAAGTTGCTCTAGTGCTAAAGATATATGAGATGCTCTTGATTCTATCTATCTTGCTAATGATGTTCTTGTGCATAAAGTTATATATAGAGAGCAACAAGAGCAAAAGCCATTGAAGGAAGCTTGTCATGGAAAATGTCCTCAAGAAGATGTTCAAAGTAAAAAAATGAGCTCAATGTCTCTTGGTGATGATGGTGCTCAATTTGAAGAAGAGGCAAAGCAAAACAAAATTGATGGGGAAGAAGGTGATTCTCCTAAAGAGCCAAGTATGCTAGAAATTAAGACTACTTCATATATGACTAAAAAGAACTTTGAGGTAAATGATACTTATCTTGATTATGGTCCTTCCTATGATGAGCTACAATGTACATATAATGAATTATATGATGACTTGTTATTTTTAGAAAAGAAAATCTCATATTGTTTAGAAAATATTTCCTCTATTGAAAATGAAATTATGACTTTGAAAAATGAAGATGCTTTTCTTGACAAGGAAATGCCTTTGAAATGTGAAACCTCAACTTCTTATGAAAAGTGCATTGATTTAGAAAATCAAGTTGAGGACATATCTTTCAAATTTGTCAAAGCTAATGATTCTAATTGCTTACATTCTATGCTTGTTAATAAGAATAAAATTAATGTTATTCCACATGAAAATTCAAGTAAGGCTAATGGCAAAAATAGTTTAGAATATAAAAACAACAAAAGGCTTACATTTTCCAAAAATGATCTTAAAGGACCAAGTTATCATTAAATTCAATTATTTATAATTTTTGTGGTCATCTAGGACATATTTCTCATTTGTGTAATTATAGAAGAAATCTTTATATGAGAAATAGTATGGTCTGGGTTCCTAAAGATCTTAAAAGCCCTATTACGAATATTCAATGACCCAAGATGAAGTGGATACCAAAATGTCCTCCTAGTGTTTTAATTATGCAGAAAATTTCTCAAAAAGATGGACAAATTGGTCAAAGAAAAGAGGAATTATCAAGGAAAATGCTTCCAAAGCCCATTGGTAGAAGTTTTGATCAAAGAAGGAAGATGACTTCAACCAAAACTTCTCAAGTACAAAATGTGGAACTTGCAAAGTTCAAAACACCAAAAGAGAAGCAATGGGTAAGGAAAAGATTTTCCTAGATTACCAAGGCTAAGGTATCAAAAGTTTTTACATCTTATGAACATTCACTTAAAAAGACAATGAATATGAGATATAATACTTGTAGGCCTTAGATAAAGGATAGAATCATGTGCACTTAGTAAAATCTGATTATTTTGTTTAGCACGTGATTATGTTCATTCTTATTGTACCATAGCTCATTAGTTTGTTATATGTCTTGGTACATAAGGTTCTACAATGCCTATGTATGCTTTCTATGTTTTAAATTATTTATATATCATAAAAGTAAGCAAGCTATTAGCTATGTACTTAATGGTAATTGATTATTTAATTTGTTTTGCTCAATTTACATACTATGAAAAATTAATCTTTATGAGAGCATAATGGATTAATAATCAATGACTAACTCCTATAGATCCAAAATTAGTGGATACCAAAGAAAGTACTTTGAATTGTGTTGTAGGGTGACCATTAGCTCAAACATGCATTGAAGTGAAATACAACCATGCTACTTGAGGTTGGAAAAACTTAAAATAGTCCAAGTTCTCCAAAAGTGATGAAAACATAAAAAGAATGACATGGAGAACCACAACATTCTCAAGGAGCCTTAAGGCATAGAAGTTGGAATCGCCTACAAAAACTCAAAGAGTACACTTTTGGTGACATCAATCTCTTATCCTTATTTATGTTTTAAATTGAATATCATGTGATATTTGGATAAGTAGAGATTTGTTTTTATGCCTTAATATGCTTTAAGTTGTGCTTTTCTATCATTATGTCTTGAAAGTATCTTTACATATGCTAACATGCTAGATATGCACACAACTTACTTGGAATGACATATTTTTTATGGTAATATCTTTGTTCTTGAGCTTGTGACTAATTCTCTTTGTTCAAATATAAAATTTCACATAGTCATAAGTAGTTCTAACCCTTTCTCTTTAATGCTTAATTATCTTTTATGCTTACTTGGAGATTATAAAGTTAAAAATTATATGTCTTCTTGTTTGAAATTGCTTGATATGTTCATATCTTGAAAACAAGAAGTAAATGATTCATTTTGTGTCTTGAACTTGTCTTTGAACTCCAATGATTTTTACATTGAAGTATATCTTGAAAGGAATCATAAATGGTTTCAAAAGTTATAGTTCCATGGTTTTTCAATTCTTGCAATACAATAAGGGACTTTTTGTTCTTGATTGGAATGTGTTCATACTAGAATTCCTTACTTGATATTACATGTCATACATGACCATTGTTTGCCTCTAAAATGTTTATTTACGTTTTGAAGATGATCAAGTTTTTCTTGATAAACTTGAATCTTGCTTTGAAAAATGCTTAAACTATGCTTTTGGAATTAACTGCATATGTTCTTCCTATATTCTTGCTAGAGTTAACATTACATGGTTGATAATGTGATATATGTTTTATATTATATATCAACCTAAATTATGCTTGTAAATGAGCTTAAATGATATTTGATGCTAACCTATGTTTTAGAGCACTTTTAGAGTTAGCTTTGCAAGTGTCTTTATGTGCTTCAAAGATAGTCATCAAATATTGAAATGTCAAGCATATGTGGATAAATAAGAAGAGTTGAATGAAAAAGGACATGAGGAGACTTTATTCAAGTGCAATGGAATAGAATACTTAATAGAAGAAAGCACAAATTCAAAGGACAAATAAATGAAGAACACTCTAAAAAAGCATCACTCTCTTAATAAGTATCTCTATCCCTAAGCTATTATGGTATTCTATATTCTATGAATTATATGATACTTGTTTATAATTTGATCTTAAATGATTAGATGCTTTCTTTACATGAAAAGTATACTTAGCATTGATAAAGTGCTTAATTGGATATTAACTTGCTAAGTTTGTCACTGTATATAGGGTGGATGATATTAGTTCTATGCATGTTTTGATCCCTATAGCATATTTCATTTAGGTGAATGTTTGATATCTATGATTCTCTTAACCTATGGTTTCTTAGTGGTATAACACCTATGAGAATCATGCACTTGTTTCGAAAAAAGTTTATGGTTTGACTAACAAAATTTCTTTTTTAAAGCAAAATCTCTTAGAAGCTTTTCAAGTTCCATATCATTGAGAATCTTTTGAACTTGTCTTAAGAACTTGAAAGTATTTTCACCTTCTATTTGTCTTAAAAATTTGGAAATCTATGGATATGTGTTATAAATTTATTATTCTCTTCATTTGCTTTGAAATGTTTTATTAAATCTTGAGAGAATGCTTAAGAAAGTTTTCAAATAAATCTTTTGAAATATTCTATAAAGTCTATCTTGATACTTCAAAAGACAAGCTTTGTTCCTCAAAGTGTTTAATTTTCTCAAGACTCTTATTCAATGAAAAAGAGAGGATATTTACTTTCATATGTTCTTTTAACTTAGGTTTGATCACTCTCAAAGAATATGTGATTTAATATAAAACCTCTCTACCCTTCTAAAATGCTTTTGAAAATATAATGTGTTCTTGTAAAATTTATTTTGAAAAGGGGAGAAGTCTTAAAAATGATTTTTGATTGATGGATTAAGAATATGTATCTTCACCTTACTTTTCTTTATGGTAATGTGCTTACATAGTCTTAGCATGCATATTTTCCTTTATTTGTTAATTTGTAATGATTGTTTATCCTTTTTATCTTATATATCTTTCTTTCATGTCTTTGTTGACTAAGAAAACATGCATAACTATGTTAAACTATTATGTTTTATATTTTGATAATATGTATTTTTTGAGGGGGAGCCTAACTCTTAAATTGTTGCTTATATGTCTTGACTTACATCCTTGTTTGACATGAAGTATTTTATTATTAATACTATCAACATGTCAACAAAGATTATCTCTTGTTCTCTTTCCCTCTATTAATGAAAGAAGGTAAACATTCTTAAATTTCATATTTTTTGTTTCTTTCATTAAGAAATGGTTGATATGTGGCAAGTTGTATGATCTTTCATTTGAAAACCTTAATTCTATGATCTTACACGGATATTTTGTAACTCCTAACAAGTGATATCAAGTGATACTTATTTATTATGTGGTATGCAAGATATTATATGCTAGACATAATTTCTTAAGTTTATTATTATCATATACTAAATGTTGATGTACCAAAATGTGACAAGCATTACATGAATAATCTTTTTTATCTTGAAAGCATGCTTGTTTTATCTCTCTCTTCTTGAATCATGTGTAGAATTAAATAAGGGGGAGATAGTTATGATTTGAATAACTTGAAGAAGTTTCTGAGCTTTGATGATCGTACCCTTTTTGACAACACAAGTTTTATCTATAAAGGGAGTAAAAATATTATCTTTTCTTCCTAATTGCATATTGTCAAATAAGGGGAGTGAAAATTAGAAAGAAAAATATGTTCTTATACTTATTGTTTGAAATGCTTACATGAATATCTATTCTTCTATATTGCATATTTTTCTTTGATGATTTATCATCATAAAAAAGAGGGAGATTGTAGAATTGTCTTTGCCCCAATGATTTAATATGTTAAGTATTGATGATGACAAATACAAGATAAAAAGAATGATGCTTATGCTTCATAGATGTGCTTAATAGATGACAAATGCATTACAAAAGAATATTGATCATGTTACATAGATGTGCTTAATAGATTATATTAGATCATGCATGATTATGTACTTTATCTAGTTATATTTCACTTAATAATCATGCAATGAGATATATGCAACATTCTTCATATAACATATCCAATAATGCTTTATATGAGTTGTATTAAATTAATATTAGATTTGGCTCTATTTAAATGAAAATGTGCAAAGTGTTCTTTGTTGCATCCTATATAGAGATATCCATTAGTAATTAATAAATATCTTATTTGGATGTGTCTATAAAAGTTTTATATGCATATTAGACTAACTAGAGTTATACATTTATAAATCATGCATATGAAGATATTGAGTTATGAATTTGGACTAACTATGCTTGTTTTAAGTGAGCAATATTTTGTAGGATAGTCCAAGTACCAAGAGTGAGCATTGCAACAAGAAAGTAAAAAGATCACAACTATGCTCAACTCAAAATAATGAGAATGATAAAATGTTCTAAGCATTTGCAAGATTTGAAAAGAAAAATTTTTTAGAAACTTGGATTACATTAAGAATTGATGATGGCAAAAGATCAAGTCCCAAGGTTCTTCAAGAATAGTTTATAGGACTTAGATCGTGTGTAAAAGTAAAAAAGAATCACACTAAACTCAAATATGTTTTAACATCTTTAAAAGTGTTTCTTACATGTTTAAATGCCCAACAAACTATTTTTGGAAAGTTAGTCTTTGTGGTAGTTCAAACCTTTCAAAAATAGCCAAATTTGTGTTTTGAAAAACTAACATTTGATTACTCTTTTAATCATAACTTTCACAATAATTTGAGTTTTATTGTGAAACTTATTACATGTGAAAATATACTCAAAGATCTTTCCAATGAATGTCATTTGCTTTAAACGGATAAGAAATGAAGAAGTTATGACCATTTGCTTTAAACTATGAAAAATAGTTAAGTTGGAGTTTTAAAAAATTGACCTTTTGGTTACTATTTTGATCATAAATTTCAAAATACATTGAGTTTTGTTCTTGAACTTCTTTCATATGAAAATAGACTCAAAGATCTTTCCAATGAGTGGTCATTTGCTCTAATCGGATAAGAAATGAAGAAGTTATGACCTTTTAAAGTTAGTTTTCAAAACCAGAAATGATGTAATCGATTACATAAGTCCTGTAACCGATTACAACTTTGGCAGAGGCTATGTAATCGATTACCAGAAGTGTGTAATCGATTACTAAGTGCCTAGAAATGTTCCCAACGACTATGAATGGCTAGTTTTCATAAAAAATCATTTCTAAATACCACAAATGACTATTTTATCACTTGGGCTCTATATATAAGTGATTTTTGAAACTTTTACAACTCTTGAATATTTGATTTGATCCTTAAATCATCAAAATCATATTTTGAGCTTTAAAGTGTAAATCCTTGATAGCCATAGTACTTCAATTTGTATTATCCACTCTTGAAAGAATTTCTTATCATCTATACTTTGTATAAACTGTAAAAGAGAGGGTGAGTTATCCCTCAAAGTTGTAAAGGTAAGGTATCCCTTGAAAGTAGAGGCTCAGGCACAAAGGGTGAGGTATCCCAAGGTGTGTTGAGTACTCAAATTTGTAAATGCCATCAAGCACCCGTTCAAGCTTGAAGGTTTAGTGGAAAATCTCGGGTGGTTCACTTGAGAACTGGATGTAGGTCACAAGGGGTGACTGAATCAGGATAAATCTTTGTGTTTGCTTTTCTTAACTCTATCTCATTTACATTTGTGCCTTAATTATATATGCTTGAGTTGAATTTGATATATAGCTTATTTGCTTGATTTGTCCTATAGCCCAAGTGGTTTTTGTGAAATATCTAATAGTTGTACCTTTGTCAAACTTATTCCGCTGCATTTCTTAATTGAGTTATTCAAAATTCTTAATTTCTTAAAGGTGCTTTGAAAACTTGTAATCACCCAATTCACCCATCTCTTGGGTAATGGTTGTCATGGCTAACAAATTAGAATCCACGCATAACGGAGGTTCCAATCAGAAAATACAACATTCAAAGTTCATTTAAGATTATATATGTAATTGTATTATGATTCCTTTAATTATCTATTAATACCACCACTTATAAATGGGCTTAAGCATTCATTGTGTCAATATCTTGTCTACAACAAATCAAGATCTCCACTTTACAAGGAGGGTTTCTAAAATTATTGGAAACAAAATACAATACATATAATGACCATTTGATAATATACCATTTAAGTACAAGAAAGAGATTAATCTAACCTTATTTCATTATCAAAAGTTTCACTCTTTCATCTAAGTAAAATAAAAATTAGTTAATCATAGACAAGAGGAAAGAAAGAGAGAAGAAGAAGAAGATGAACATCACTTAAATTTAAAACAAAAGAAAACTACAACAAGAGAAACAAATAACACAATAGCATGATTTTGATCTCTATACCAAGATGATCAAATGAGTAGCCAATACTCCCTTTTATAGAGCTTGAGGGGAAAAAATGACAATGGAGTGGTTTAATGAGTGAGTAGATGAGTGGGTGAATGAGTGGAATATGCCGAATGAGTTGTTTGATAATTGTGAATGAGTGGAAAATTATTGAGATTCTTGTCTCCGAAATGATTCAGTGTTGAACTTATGGCTGCCGTCAAAAAATGGAAAAGTAGTCTTCATAAAAGTTTAGGCTTTTGTCTTAGATTTCCATTGCCATTAGTTTCAACTCAAAATCATTTCTACAGCTCGAAATATGGCCAATCTTTGCACACTGTTCAGACTCAGCTACAACTCCTCTGTTCTGACTTCTAGGCCCAATATGACCTATTATACTTCCAAAATGACTCTTATATTATTCATGAAAGTTGTAGATTTGGGATTTAAATTTCCAATGTCATTAGTTTAGTGTCAATTGGACTCTTATAGCTTAAGAAATAGGCTGATGAGTGCACAGAGGTTAGATTGTTAAGATTAGCACTCTAGTTCTTAGTTCAACTCCAATTTAAATTATCCAAACGTATGATTTGGCTCTTAAGGTCTTCATGAAAGTTGTAGAGAATTGTCTTAGCTTTCCTACAAGACCAGAATCACATTAATCAGATATTTGAAACTCAAATTATAACTAGTTTACTGAATGCTACTAAATAGACAAATTAAAGCCAATTCAAGCAATAATTCTTTCAATGATCCAATTAAGCTCAATATCAATAAATGTTACAAAACCAACTTAATTAAGCCTAATTGAACCTTAAAAAACCCAGTGAAAGGATTATAAAATGAATAAAATATCTTGCTATCATTGCGGAAGCTTCAATATTTTGCAATTTCAACAGTTCAGTTGGATGATTGGGAAGGATTGGAAGAAGAGATCCAAAATGTTGCCAAGCTTTGGGGGATTATACAGGATTTATTAAGGCAGCTTGATTCTCACCCAGGATTTCAGTTCAAGAAGGATAGATTATTATACAAGGGTGGGATGATTATCCCTTGAGATTACTCAAAAATTCCTCAATACTTAAGGAATTTCATGACTCGGTGGTTAGAGGACATTCTGGTTTCTTTAGAACTTACAAGAGGATCTCAGCTTTACTCTTTTGGGAAGGAATACAATAAAATATACAAGACTATGTGCAGACTTGTGAATTTTTTCAGAGAAACAAATATCAAACTCTCACCCCTGTTAGTCTGTTACAGCCCTTACCTATCCTTGCACAGGTTTGGTCTGATTTATTAATGGTGGCCTTCCTAAAACTCATGAAGTGGATACCATCTTAGTAGTAGTAGATCATTTAACTAAATTTGCTCATTTTATAACAATTTCTCACCCTTTTCACAGCCAAGGATATAATTATAATTTTTGTTAAAGAAATAGTCAGACTTCATAGGTTTCCCACTTCCATTGTGACTAACAAAGACAACATCTTCCTAAGTTTTTTCTGGACTGAATTATTTAGGCTTGCTGGTACTAAGTTGAAATACAGTTCTTCTTATCATCCTCAATCAGATGGATAAACCGAGGTGGTCAACCACTATTTAGAAACCTAGCTGCAATGTCTTACAGGGACCAAACCTAAGCAGTGGCCTAAATGGCTAGGGTGGGTTGAATATTGGTACAACATTAATTATCATTTGTCTACTAAAATAACACTATTTAAGGCTCTCTATTTAAGGTGGGACAATGTTTCATCCTCAATGGAGGAAGTGGATCAGTTAATGACTGAAAAGAATTAGGTGATAGAAGAATTGTGCAGCAGTTGATCGAGGCACAAAACCGCATGAAGAATCAAGCTGATAAACACCGAAGGGAGGTGGAATACTAGCCCAGAGATATGGTCTATTTAAAAATCCAACCCTACAAACTCAAGTCCTTAGCTAAAAGGATAAATTAGAAGTTGAGCCCCAAATTTTATGGACCCTATGAGATCATAGAGAAAATCAGTCTAGTAGCTTATAATTGCAACTACCTGCAGGCAGTCTTATTCACCCAGTGTTCCATGTTTCATTGCAAGTCAGCCATTACCTTCTTTTTTAGCCGAGGATTGGGAATTGAAGATACAACCAGCTGAAGCTTTGGATTACTGCGTGAATTCTGCAGGGGCAAGGGAAGTTTTGATCAAATGGCAGCACTTTCTTGATTTTGAAAACTCCTAGGAAAACATGTCTGCACTTCAGAACCAATTTCCTGAATTCCACCTTGAGGACAATGTGAGTTCTTTGGGGGGAGTGATGATAGAACCCCAAAGATGACCCAAGTATATGTTAGAAGAAAGTATCGGGCTACAAAGGAATTGGGCTAGAAGGAAGGAGAAGCACCAAGTCTGCTGGGATGGCATTACGTGAGTGGGGAACATGAGGATTAATTACTAATAATTGTGCAACGGTAGGATTAAGTGGGATTTATGATTGAAATAATGGGATTAGACAGCACTAAGTGAGTGGGGAACATGGGAATAATTGCTAGTAATGGTGTTAATTATGTAACAGTAGGATTAATGGTTGTAACAATGGATTAATGGTTGTAGCAGTGGATTAAATAGGATTTATAGCAGGGATTAATTGCATAACAGTAGAGAGGGGGATGCTGCTATAATTGTAGGGAAGGGGAACATGAAAATAGAGGAAAAACTTGGGCCATGCTTTGGGATGGACTGAGCACTCTACATTTGCTCAGAATATCTGTTCTACTATTTTTTTTCTCTGAATTTTCCTATAACTTCTGGGCTGGTATCATTCTGGTATAAACCAGAGTGCCTTAATAAAAATTAGTATTCTTCATTTCCTATCCTAGTTTCATCAGTACCTATCATTTTAATTAAGGTCAAGCCAGATTTGGTAAAGGAGGTGGCAGATCTTCAGGGAACATTTAATAGTGTCAAGTGTGTGGAAAATTGGGGCATCTTGCTTTGTACTGTTTCCACAGATTCAATCAAAATCTTCCTAGTCCATTCAATGGTTCTCAATCTTATTCTATTGCTTCCTCCTCCAATCAAAATGTTCTGGACCGTGATCCGGGATCTCGCTCCATAGGATCAACCCGGCATGCACACTACCGGACTCCTCCTAGCTGGCGTAGAGGAAGACTCTCGACGTGCTCTGGACCACGGATTACGGCCCTCAAGTGGTGTTAGGATACGACATTGTTGATGATAGATTCACGCAGAGGATGAATCCCTAAATATCCGTAACTACCAATCATCAACTTACAATATTATAGGATTTATGGATATCTTTGATGGTTAGATACTTTCCATATCTTAATCCCAGATTTGCAGGGACGTATCCTATAATAATGGAAAGATGATCCCCATCATGACACTAATCCCAAATTACCTACGTTCAGTAAGTATCCTATTAGGATTCTGTATACGCTCCATAAATACAAGGCTAAGTCATCTTAGTAAGGTAACTTTAACCCAATCTCTTAAACCTCCTTCTACACTACCTGACTTGAGCGTTGGAGTCCCTTTGCAGGTACCCACCCCCTGTGCTACACGCTCAGCTGCTGCTCGAAGGAGAAATCACCGTTACGTACCTACCTCAGGTACCCCTCTGAATTTACTTCAGAACATTGGCGCCGACTGTAGGGAACCATAAAATTCTAATCCCACCCAATCATGGTGAATACGAGGCAAAACTCGAGAAGAGACGCTGCACAAACCTCTGTCAACTAGAGACAGGATCCTGATATGCAACATCCACCACCACCACTGCCTCCACTGGTGGCTCAAACCTCCGCTGTGAGAAATCAGGCACCCGGATTAGGAAGCCGATGTGATGGGTACTCCACTTCCTTTTCTGAGGAGTCTCCTAACCCATCACGCAGGATTTCTATCAAGGAAAGACTTGAATTCCCAGCCCAGAGAGGTGACCAGAGCCTTCAAGAGCGTAGGATTCCGGTACACCAACGTTTGGGAATCCCGAATAATGAGTTCGAAGACCGTGCATCCTATTCTGAACGCACACATCAATCTCGGGGTTTCCAACTCCAATTTCAAGATATATTGCAGCAACATATGGACTTGCTCAATGACCAATTCAGGAGGCTGGAAGACATGCAGCGTGCTATGCATGTAAACCAACCGAAGCCGAGCCGTTGTGATAGACAGACCGATGTGGAAAATAACAAAAGGAGGGCCCACGATGATGAGAGAATTCCCAATACTAGGGACAATAACTGGAATCACAGAACTATGGAACAACCTTTCTCCGATCAACTCATGGAGTTCCGGGTTCTGAAAATTTCAAGTTTCCTCCAAACTTGGACATTTACGACGGGACCACGGACCCCTAGGAACACATAAATACCTATGAGCAGTCCCTATGTTTCTATGGCGGATCCATGGAATTGTTGTGTCGAGCCTTCCCTCTCTCCCTCAAAAAAGAGGCCCCCAAGTGGTTTACCAGCCAACCACGGGGGACCATCGTGGATTGGTCGGACCTTAAATAGCGTTTTCTGCTACAATACACCACGAGTAAGGAACAACCTAAATCCATCGAATCTCTGGCTAAGATCTGCCAGGGAAAGGATGAGAGCCTCCAAGACTATGTTAGGCATTTTATGGCTACCTGCATCAATGTAGAAAATTTGGAAGACAGAATAGCCTTGCATTATGCTAGGAGTGGTCTCTGGATAAGCTCCAAATTCTTCAAGTCCCTGGCAAAAAAGAAACCGGTTAATCTGACCGACTTCCAGAAACGATCTGAGAAGTTTGTCTACTTGGAGGAGGCAACAGAAGACCACAGGAGGTGGGAGAAAGGCGAGCCTTCTCACCAAAAGCACAACCAAAATTCCTCAAGGTCACGACCCCCAAAGGGTAGCCCACCACAGAGAAATTATTCTGACTACACTCCTTTGAACACGCCTCTGGAAACAATCTTAAGGGAAGTGATGAACACAGAGTTTCAGAACGTCCGGAGACCGCCCCTATCAATAAACACAAGCAGAAGGATCACTCCAAACATTGCACATGGCATAAGGCCTATGGCCACGATACAGAAGATTACTATCAGTTGCGCGATGCTATTGAATTTTTAATCAAGGCCGGACACCTGCAGCAGTATATCCTTCGTGTACAAAACAACGAAGGGGACAATAGATGCAGAGACAACAGACGTACCCCACGTCGAAGTCTATCCCTTCCGCGCAGAAAAAGGACAAGAAGCCCTAGGAGAAGATCCCAGACTCCGCCTCGCCTAGATAACAGCGATCGACAGGGTCGGGCCAGGAACATTCCCCTCATTGATAACGACGACCACCGCGCCAAGCCCAATAGGACGATCCATACCATTGCCGGTGGCTTTACCGGAGGGGGATATTCTAATGGAGCTCGAAAGAAAGCCCTTAGAATGGCAGTTTTTAGTGTGGTTCACTCATAGTTAAGAACACAAACGAAGAATAGAAAAACGCCTCTCATCACCTTTTCAGACGAAGACTACGACGGCATAATCCCAGACCACGACGATCTACTCGTCATCTCCGGGGTAATTTCCAATGCTGAGGTCCACCGAATTTTCGTCGATCAAGGGAGTTCAGCCAACATTATGTTCCTAGATCTCTATCAGAAGGTGGAGCTCCCGCAATCTGGCTTGACTCACCACGTGGGGAACTGATGGGTTTCACCGGTGAAAAGATCACCTCGGTCAGATATTACGAAACCCACCTGACCCTCGGATCATCTAAACTCTTCAGGACTGTCAAGGTAAAGTTCCTGGTTGTGGACTGCCCCTCGGCTTATAACATTATCCTAGGTCGTCCTTCTCTCAACACCTTTGGAGCAGTGGTATCTACCACCCACCTCATGATGAAGTTCCTCAATAAAAGCAACGATGTCGTCACTGTTAAAGGCGACCAAGTTGCTACCAAAAAATACTATAATGAGAGCTTGAAGATTTGTAAAGTGCCTCGGAGGTCGAGCCCAGTAGTCTCCACCCCGGCTATCGACCAGGTTAACATTCTAATGACCGAGTTGGACGTCAGAGAAGAAATCCGGGGCACTCGACCCCAGCCCAAAGGTGAATTGGAGTCTCTTCAGCTTGGGACCAATCCAGAACAGGTCACCAAGATCGGAGCTCATTTGGGTGAAAAAGAAAAACAACAACTCTCAAAACTCTTGTTGAGGAACAAGGACCTTTTCGCTTGGACTTCCTCCGACATGCCCGGACTCGACCCCAGCTTTATTTTCCACCGATTGTCAATTAAAGAAGGTACCAGGCCGGTCGCACAAAAGAAGAGGAAGGTCGGACCCGAGAGGCAGCAAGTCGTCAAAGACCAAGTTAAAGAGCTACTAAATGGCAACTTCATCAGAGAAATTTCCTATACCACACGGCTTTCCAACCTGGTTCTAGTAAAAAAGTCCAACGAAAAATAGAGGATGTGCGTAGACTATACCGACCTGAATAAAGCCTGTCCCAAGGACCCTTACCCACTCCCCAACGTGGACAAATTAGTGGATGGCTCCTTGGGGTTTAGATGGCTCTCGTTCATGGATACATATTCCGGGTACAACCAGATTCCCATGTACGCTGGGGATGAGGATAAAACCGCTTTCATTACCGACAGAGCGAGCTACTGCTACAAGATCATGTATTTTAGCCTAAAAAATACAGGAGCCACCTACCAGAGGATGATGAACAAGGTTTTTGAAAACTAAGTGGGAAAGATGCTAGAAGTCTATATAGATGACATGATAGTAAAGACCCCACACAACGAATCGCACACGACGGACCTCGAGGAAGTATTTGCACAACTCTGAAAGTACAACATGAGGTTGAACCCGGAGAAGTGCACTTTCGGGGTCTAGGCCAGTAAATTTTTGGGATTCATGTTAACTCATACAGGAATCGAAGCCAATCCGGATAAATGTCAGGCTGTCCTCAACATGAGAAGTCCCCAGAACGTCAAAGAAGTACAACAGCTTACGGGGTGCATAGCAGCCCTCACAAGATTCTTAGTTAAAGCCGCTCACAAGTCCCTCCCCCTGTTCAAATTGCTCAAGAAGGGAAAAAGTTTTGAATGGACCCAAGAGTGAGAGGACGCCTTCACATCATTAAAAAACCTCTTGTCCTCCCCTCCTATCTTGATGAGGCTGGACACCGGGGAGACACTCTACTTGTACCTATCCGTCCACGACGAGGCCGTAAGCTCAGTCTTGATCCGAGAAATCGATGAAGGACAGAAGCCTGTTTACTTCGTAAGCAAGGTCATTCAGGGCCCCGAGCTTCGATACCAAAAGGTTGAGAAAGTTGCCTTTGCGCTCATTATCACCGCAAGAAAACTTCGACAATACTTCCAATACCACCCAGTGGTGATAAGAACAGACCAACCTATTCGACAGGTGCTACACAAACCAGATCTGGATGGGCGAATGATTGCATGGTCGATTGAACTCTCAGAGTTTGGAATCACATACGAACCACGACTTACAATAAAAGCCCAAGCATTGTCAGACTTCCTAGCAGAACTCACAACAGATAACAGCGAGCCTAAGAAAGCCTTTTGGACCATTTTTACCGATGGATCATCGAACCCCAAAGGAAGCGGGGCTGGAGTGATTTTGAAAAATTCGGAGGGTCTGACCTTGGAGCACTCCATAAAGTTTGAATTCCCAACCTCAAACAATCAGGCCGAGTATGAGGCCCGCATCGCCGATTTACTAATGGCAAAGGATATGGAGGCAACGCGGATCACACTTTGCAGTGATTCCTAGCTAGTAACCTCCCAAATCCGAGGTGACTATCAAGCTAAAGAACTCTTCCTGCAGAAATACTTGAACAAGGTCCAGGACCTTCTGAGAGGTTTTGAAGAGGTCAAGATAGAGCACATCCCAAGAGAACAGAACTCCAGAGCAGACCTTCTGTCTAAACTGGCCAGCACGAAGAGCCCTGGTAACAACCGGTCTATAATCCGAGAAACCCTCTCCCAACCCTCCATCACGGATCATAGCATATCCCAAGTGGAGGACCATCGGCTATCTTAGATCACCCCTATACTGGGCTATTTGCAGCATAGAAACTTACCAGCGGACCCGAAAGAAGCTTCCAGATTGGTAAAGACCACGGTTAGATACACCATTTACAACGGCCGCCTATATCGATGTGGTTTCTCCTCCCCTCTTCTAAAGTGCTTAACCCCAAAAGAAGCAGAATACGCCCTAGCTGAAGTTCATGAAGGAAGCTGCGGTCACCATTTAGGAGCCAAAGCCCTAGCCCAAAAAGTATTAAGGGCAGGATTCTATTGGCCGATAATGGAAGCTGACTCTTAAGCACATGTTCAAGTTTGTGACAAGTGTCAGTGCCATGCAGATCACTTTCAAGCCCCTTCTGAAGAGCTATTCACAACGTCGGTCCCTTAGCCCTTTTATAGGTGGGGTATGGATATATTAGGTCCGTTCCCCCAGGCCTCAGGGCAGTTTAAATACTTGGTGGTGGCGGTAGACTATTTTACTAAATGTATCGAGGCCGATCACTATTACCTCGGTGTGAATTCAGAAGTTTACTTGGCGCCATATTATCACCAGGTTCGGCATACCAAAATCTATCATTATAGATAACGGTACCTAGTTCAAAGATAAAACTTTCGAAGAGCTACTAGCCAGGCTAAAAATAAAGCATTACTGCAGCTCCGTCGAGAACCCCAAGACAAATGGACAAGCTGAGGCCGCCAATAGAATCATCGTGCGATGCTTAAAAAGGAGGTTAGATGAAACCAAAGGGAACTGGGTCGAGCAACTCGACTATGTTCTGTGGGCATACCAGACCACCCCCCATTCCACGATGGGAGAGACCCCTTTCAAATTGACCTATAGCTGCGAGGCCATGATCCAGGTGGAGATAGGGGAGCCCAGCTAGCGCTACCAATAGTTCTTATCTGACAGCAACCCTGGTCTAATCAGAGAGGACCTGGACTTGCTCGAAGAAAGAAGAAACGTAGCTCATATACGGGATACCGCCCTCAAGCAGAAGACAGCGGCCAAGTATAACAAGAAAGTGGTCCCAAGGAAATTCCAGCTGGGCGACCTAGTGCTCAGGAGAGCCGACATAGGAGGGAAAAATACCTCCCAAGGGAAACTAGCCCCTAACTGGGAAGGCCCTTACCGTGTCGTCACCAGTACGGGTAGGGGAGTTTACACCCTGGAAACGTTAATACGGAACCCCGGTCAAGAATTATTGGAATGCGGATAAACTAAGAAAATACTATTGCTAAATGCCCGTAGTGGCTTAGCCCTCTAGTGGAATTATCTTTGATCCATTCTTGTTTTGAATAAATATGCTATGTACAGACTCTTGTCCTCCCAATATCATCAATAAAGTAGTTATTCAGGTACCCGGTCCAACGCGCTGCTCTAACTGCTAAAATGTCAAATCGATAAGAGGCAGTACGAATTATATGTACACACTCCTTCTTTATACCTAAGCCAAGAAGGGGGTCCCAAAATCTATATGATTATTAGGGTACCTACCCCGGGCAAGGTCAAATAATGTTGATGCCTTAGGTAAAAGGGTTTTCGCATAAAATACCCTAAGCCAGGGCGTTACTCTTACCTATATCTACAATTCCAAATGCTTCCCATAGCAAGCACTGGAATATGGATTAAGGTTTTACTTTGCTTAAGTCTAAAAGTTCATGACGTTTGATTATTATAAGCGTTAGATTACAGACTAATGCATTATTCCTTCCTAAGTCAAGTGGAATGCCACTCACTCAACGGTATGAGTGAAGGATCCTAGACTATGGTTCTCTACGAAAAACAGTTTTCTAAGTCCATTAGAATGACTATAAAAATGGGCGTTGGACCCAAGTCGGACCATGAAAAACAAGAATGAATGGTTAAACAAAGTAATTAATTATAAAACCCCAATCACGGGGCAATTATCCATACAAGTAATAAAACCCCACGCAGGGGGTAGAAAATAGGAAATAAAAAAAAAGCAACAAGGCTTAAACGTCAGCCTCTTCTCCTTCTGGGATTTGAAAAACCTCCGAGTTGCCACCAGGAGCTTTCGCAGCTAACTCCTCTGTAGCTACAAGTTGGCCGTTATGAAAGATTTTATCCGGGGTAACACCCTCCAAGATAAGGGCGACCCCGGGATTGAAATGCTGGATTTGCGCCACGATATTCTGGAACTGCTCTCCCCCGACCTTTCTAGCTATGTCGTCTAGCTCCTCCACCTCTTTTTCGAGCTCTGTCACCTTGGCCCTCAGTGCGCCGATGCTTCGGTCGGCTTCAAGCTTCTCGGTCTTCCTGGCAGCCTCAGAGTCCGCCAATGCCTTTTCTAGTTCAATGACCCTCTTTTTTAGTTTGACGGCCCTCGCCCTACTATCCTCGTTGGCTTTTAAGGATGCGGTCAACTTCTGGTTGATTTCCTCCTTTTCTTTCTTCAAAGTCTTCAGCTCTTCCGACGCCTACCGATCAACATTCTCGATAGTCTCCTCGATGACACGGATCTCAACTACCGTCCGGAGAGCTTGACTCTAAAGTGCAGCTAAGGTTTGGGCCAGACCTTGCTCGGCAATATGCTGCCTCACCTCGCCACTCAAAAATCGCCCATATATGAAGGGGTAGGGATCAAATTTCCGTATATCTTAGTAATTTTGTGAGTAACGCCCTTTCTTTTTGTTTAGTAAATCCGATGACGCTATAAAATTATTTTGAATATCCCATCAGCGTATTTAATCGCCTTTTGAGTGATTTACTCCGTGTAGGGGAAAATAATAATTTTCGGTAGGAAAAATCTTTCTGTATTTATTTCTCTTGATTGTTAATTATTTTTAACAATGACGGAACGACGGAGATACGTTTTCTAATTTTTGTGATTTTATGTGTGATTTTGAATTTCTTTCTGTTTTGAAGAATGGGCCCAGAGTAACCATACGAAGACCCAAGGTGGGTCAAGAAAGTGAAAAATTTTCTAACTATAGAAAAATTTGTACTGTCGAGCATATCAGACGAGACAGGGGATCTTACTAAACCTGAATCCTAGGGAAATAGTTTTAGAAAATTTGTTTCCTACCTAATAAAGTATTTATTTATCGTAAAGAAGATAAAAATACAAAATATATTCTTTCGTGGGATTTTTAGTAGATAACAATAGAAATTATATTGTTAAGTCAACATTAGTGGTTTAGATATCCACCTTAATTTAATTAATAGTTAAGAAATAAATTTAATAAAGAAGTATAAGATAATCACCATTAATTTAATTAATGGTGTTAGAATAAAATTAAAAGTTGATATCAATCTTAGATTTAATCAACCTTGTAAAATTGATGATATAAGGTGACCATTTACAACCATTAGATTTAGACTAAATCAAAGGTGGGGATTTAGTCTTAAAAAGTGAAGGAGACCATTTTTGACCATTGGATGAAGAATTAATCAAGTTGGAGATTTTGGTCTTAAAAAGTAGCAAAGACTAGGTATGACCATTGGATTAAAAGTAAGAAAAGCAATCTTGACCCTTAATTTTTGGAGATGATACATCTTATGGTTAGAATTTCAAGTAGGAAGATGGAATACGCAGATTTAGTCTTTAAAATAAAATAAAAAAAAAATCTACCTAAAATCCTAACCATTGAATTAATCAATGGCTAGGAATGCTTCACATAATTGCATGAAAAAAGATGACCATATTATTGCATATAGCGAGGGGGACACACTTTTTGGCTTGTTGGGAGACAAAGAAAAAGTTTTGATGACTAATAATAGTTACTTTATGTCATTGTTGCTTTATGTCATTGAAAAAGTCTTGATCAATTATGTACTATCATTGAATTATTTGCACACTTAGAATGCATGGAGGGGAGGCTACGGTGGTGGACATAGAAAAAAAAAAGGTTTGATGTTATATTATTTCTATTATTGATTTCTTTGTTTCTTCAAACACAATAACTCCCTTTATTTATGAATTTAATTAATCTAAGCTAATTAACAAGTTAAGTAAACTAAATTAAATAATCTAATTCTTAATTAAATATCCTAATTTTAATTAGAAATTATAATATATGAAATAATATGTCTAATTAATTAGTTATGTAATTAGAAAATTAGTTAAGATTGATTAGTAATGCTTCAAATAATGCATGAAAAGATGACAAACTTCATGCATGCATGATTAAGAGGGGAAGCGGTTTTGGAAGCAAGGAAGAAGGGGAAACATGTTTAAAACATGTTAAGCTCTTTTAGGCCAAAGAAAAGTTTGAAACTTTAATTGGATGCCTTGACCAATTATTAGTCATTTTTCTAAAACCAAATTATTTCCTTCCTTTCTCTCCATGCAAGGCTACGGTTTCCACTCCAAATGCAGCATCCTTCTTTTATTTTATCACACTTAACTCATTTTCTCTCTTCTCTCTCTTCCAATTTGTCAAGAACACCAAGAACACCAAGAACAACACCATTTTCTTTCCTTCCTTGAACCATTCGGTCACCACCCATGGAACCATTTCTAATCTACCATAATTTTATCTAGCTACATATCTTGAATCCTCTCATCAATCCAAAACACTTTCATGTTGGGGATTTTCTCTAAATCATTCATCTTCATCACTTAACCAAGCCAAGAACACAAAACAACCATTTTCTTCCTTTTCTCTCCATAGATTCGGTCAAGCAGCCCAAAAATACCATCCATCACTTTTAATTTCATCCAACTTGATTTCCTAAACCTAAACACCATTCTAAGAACATCTCTAGTTATGAATTTTTCCAAAATCATTCATCTTGAGCTTCAAATCCAAGCTCCAAGTTTCTATCAAAAATCAAAAATTCAACCTTTGTGCTACAAGAGAAACCATTCGGTCAACCTACCAAAAACCACTCTCCAATATCTTTTAATTTCATCCAACCATAGATCTTGAATCTACATGAGATTCTAAGCAACTTTCATGTTGGAGACTTTCTCTAAATCATCCATCTTCATGGATTTTCTTCAAGGTCAAAGTTCTTGGGTATTTATGGTGAAGTTTACTAATCTTCACATTTCTTTTGATTTTCAAAGTTTTAAACCATGTTTGATCCATGGTTCCTCTTAATCAAGCTTAGTATACTAATTTTTATGTATTTTGTTTTGGATTTGAGAAGCCTTTGGTGTTGAAGGACTTGGAAAAAGAAGCAAAATCAAGAAGCTTTGAGGATCTTCAAGAGGTAAGAGGGGGATCTATCTCATCAACCAAGTATGGTGGTGAAAGATGGTTATATATTTGATGGATGTTGAATCCATGTGAGGATTCATATCCATGGTCTTGTAATTAATTTGTGGTTGTTTATGTTTTTTTTAATTATTTGCCTATGCTTGGTATACTTTGCATGATTTTATGATTTCGATGGTATGCTTATACTATGTATGATTTATTGCTTTTAATTATGGCATGCTTGTGATATATATATGATTATATATATATGTATGTCATGACTTGATGATGGAAAGAAAATCAATTTTTGGTTCCAATGACCAAAGAGATGACTACGGTTTTGGCACCCAAGGTTAGGGTTCCATGTTGAAATTTTTCAAGAATAAGGAAATTAAATTTTGATCCCTAGAACAATGAGAATTTTCGACCAAGCACCTCAAAATAGGTGTTTACAAATTAATATGTTTATGGAAGAATAAAATTGGATTGATTTGAGGAGTATGGAAAATAAATAAATGGTTTGTTTTTCAAGAGAAACAAGAATGGAATTTAATTAAGTTAGAAGAAAAATATTTCATGGTTCCAATGACCATCTATAAAGTTTTGATAATTTAGAAAAAATGTTTTGATGCTATGAAATATAAGAATTTTTCCAATAAGGATTTTTAAAAAGGGAATTAAAGTGTTATCAAGTGAAATTTTCATAAATAAAGGAAAAAGATAGATTGAAGGTGTTTGAACTTCAAATTATTTTAAAGAAATTAATTTTAGAAGTGATTTAGAAATATAAAAGAAAATGTTTGTAACTTAAATTTACTAACGTAGAATTTATTTAGTGAATTTTGGAAAACGTTAGAAAATTTAAAGTTAGAAACAATAATTAAATCAACTAAATGTGATTGTGTAAGACTAGATCAATAAAAAGTGATTTTTGAGAAAAATATATTAAGGAATTTCTATTAATTTATTTTGTGTAACAAGTTTCTAAGTGTTTTACTAAACATGAGTTTTAAATGAAAATAGCAATGTTGATTTTAAGGATTTGCAAAGAAAGTGAAAAAGAATTTGAACAAATGGATTTGGTTTTATAACCGGTGGAAATATAATTGATTTAATACAAGAAGTTTGAAAAGGGAAGAAGTATTTTACTCACTTGAGTAATTAAATTTTGTAAACAAAAATATTTTCAAACTTCAATTTATTTTGAAGAAAGGATTAATTGGAAATGATTTGGAAAAAATGGAGAATATAATGGTATTTTGAAAATTTACTAACGACGTTTTATTTGAACTTATTTTCAAAAGCCCAAGTACGTTAGAAAATATTAAGTTTTGAAATGATGATGAAAAAGAATTTCTTAAGTAAAGAAACGTGGAAAAAGCTTTTCTTGAGTAAGAAAATGTGAAAAATGAAATACAAAGTCATAATATTTTGAGAAAGGATGAAATGGAATTTTTGAAGATTGAGAAATATTTTCGTAATAGAATTATGGTGAAAAATTATTTACGTATCTTAAAAACGTATTGAAAAGGATATTGATTTATTTGAAAGTCCAAATAATATTTAGAACATTGAGAAATATTTTGAACTATCTTGTTGAAAAATCACTAAGTGATTAAATATTTTTACGGACCGATTATAAAAAAAAAAATGGTGGAAAATTGTTATGAGATTTGGAAAGTGTTTTAAATATTTTGAGAATGATAGAAAATGATTTACGTGCTTAAAAGAATGATTTTTTAGTTACGCGATTTTGAAAATGATGAAAAATCATTACGCGATTTGAGAAACGTATATTTTTATGCGATTAAGAAAAATGTTGAAAAATTAGTACGTGATTAAAAGGTGCAACTTGAGAAAAGTTGCGATATTTTGAAAATGTAATAAAAATGTTTTGGAGTTTTAAAAAGCGTAACAAGAGTGTTACGGTGTTGAGAAAATGTAAAGTGTTGTGGAATTGTGAAAACGATGAAACGTTTTGGAAATTGTGAACGAAATAGAAATGTTGCACAATTTTGTGAAAAACACGGCGAAAGTGTTTTATAACTATGAAAACATGATAACATGATTTTGTGTTGAAAAGATATAATTCTTGTTTAATCGATCTCTGTATGGACCACCGTATGAGAGAATGACGTGTTTTGCCTATGATTGGTATTTGGTGCATTTTATATGCATTGGAAAAGATGCTTGTATTTGAAATTGATGCATTATATATGCATTGAAAAGATTTGGCCCGTTGGGTTGGACTTACCGATATAGTCGTGCATTGTATAAATGAAATTGAAAAGATTTACCCGTTGGGGTTGGACTTACCTTGATATATTCGTGCATTGTACAAATGAAAAGATTTGGCTGGTTGGGGTTGGACTTGCACCGATAAATTTGCATTGTATAAAGATAGCTAAAAGCTAGTATGGCCCTTGTGGTTGAAGAGGAATGAGAATTGATAGTGAGATCTATGATGGATCTTGGGGTGCCGAAAGCGGTCGATTAGTGGAGCAAGATAAGTATAGATGGGTGACGGTACAAGCTTGAGATCCGTTGCAACGCATTGACGATATCCGACAAGAACACGATTCTTTTCTACTCTTTGGGAGATTGTCTTGGAATTGTATGAATTGACTTGCAGCATTCTTCTCGAAATTTGGAAAACCTCCATGGAATTGTTTTTGAAAAATTGAGTCTTTATGCACATGCATAATCGAACATTTATATCGTGTGATATATTAATTGAGGAATATTGGTTATGATGATTGTTATGAATACTTGGATGATGATGATGATAATGGTGAGAGCATTGTTCATGATTATTGTTGATGATGATTGAATTGATAAATGATTAGATAATGATAGTTGATTAATCCGATAGCATGAATATGGTATGATCTATCGTATGATATTATTTAGTATGTTATCCTGTCATTGCCATATTGGTATTAGTGTAGGTGATCTCACCTATTTGTTATGTTATTTTGTTGTGTTTGTCTTGTTAAAATCAAATAATAGAAGGATCGAGTTGTCTTAGACATAACGGTTTGATGGATGTGAGATTGGTGATAATAAAAGGAGTGGACATTCGGGACTCGAAGATGTGCACAGTGTTGACAAAGGAACTGATGTCCGATGCATCAAGACCATTGAAAAAGGAATAAGTATGTTAAAGTTCCTCGTTAGTGTTGGCCCCAGTGCTATTAAGTAGGACCCACCATGGGGTTTCAGGCCAAAAAAAAAAAAGTCTATTTAATTTTATATTTATCTTTAAATTGTGAAATTTCAAATTATTAATCTGTCCCACCTTTATTGTATATTAAGCTCTTTAAATATATTGTTTGCAGTATGACCTATAAATTTTAGTAAGTTTATATTTCCGCGAAAAGAAATTTTGAAACCCATATTTTTTTATAACTCAAACTTTGTGCAAACTTATTTTCAGATTATGAGTCGGAAGTCAGAAATGTGATGCCTTAGCTAGGGTGTTACATTAGTTGGTAATTAGAGCTAGGGTGTTACAGGATCAAAGTGCCTCGTGATGATTGGCAAGAAGTTCGCCCTTTCCCTTTCGCCGTCCTCCGATGACCTTCCATCGTGCTTAGAAGGCCCTTCGACAGCCTACCTTTTTCTCCCTTTAAAACTGTGGGTAGGGGATCCCAGCTGATCTTGTTCTTCGGTGACAACACCCTGGTCGGAGGAGGCCGGAACGGTTGCGGAGGAAGAAGCCGTGGTCTTCTTCCCCTTCCTCCGATTCCTTGAAGAATGCAGAGTAACCATGGAAGACCCAGAAGTCATATTGCTAACTGAAAGAAATCAGAAACAAGTACAGTCAGCACATCACGGAACATTGATATATGAAGATAGAGCAAACACCTAGGGATACTACAGGTAAAAACGCCCTAATTCCTACCTAATAAAGCGTAAAGAAGATCATCACCAGGGATACAAAGAACATCTCTAATATTGATGTTCCCATGCTTCTCGGCATATCGGGTTATGAACCTCACAGTACTAAGCTCCTCGGGGTCAAGATCTTCCTCCTCTTTTTCAATCAAGTCAATGGGCACGTCTCAGCACCTCTGCGTCCAGTAAAGAGGAAATTCTGGCTCCCCGTCCGGCTTGAGGAAGAATGATTGACATCCCTCCTTGGCTTTTACCTTGAAGAATGCAATCTTAAACCCTTTGAAGCTTTCTTCGAAAACATCAAAGGACTTACGACCAAGCCGTGACCGGATGACAAGCCAACTTGTTTGCCTTATTCTTGTATAAAAATAAAAAAAGGTATTCACCGAGCACTTAAGGCTCATCAACCGGTAAAACCTCTCAAACGAGATGATGTAGCCCCAACCGTTAGGATGGATCTGCGAAGGGGCCACATGGAGAGTACAGAGGACGGCCATTTGGAAGTCTGAAAACGACATCCTAAGCCCCAACTTTAGGAAAAATGGCTCATACAGGAACATGAAATGTGAACCAGCTTCTCAACAGGAACACACTCTCTCACTCTAGTTTAGGCAGACAACTTCGAATTCGTCGTCTCGAGCTTTGTTCACAGTTAACTCCAAGGCGAATAAGGATTCTCGGAGTACAGCTTCGTTCGAAAACTTGGACTGATGATCTTATACGTTGTCCACCACCCAGGGGCATACCAGCCCAGGACCCTACCGAACTCGAACTAGCTCATCCTCTGCTGGGTCACGGACGTCATGGAGTGGGGGCTGGACCTTAGCCTTTTTCCCTTTGGCCATGAAAATCCTGAGAACATCCAAAGAAGTCGGTAAGCAACTGTCAGAATCAATAGTTTCATAGATTCAGACACAGGAAGAGCGAAGTAATCCAAACCTTCCCTACTGACCTCCTGTCCCACCAGAAGCAAAGCATTCAGGGGAACTCCTCCGCCGCATATGGCGCGACGAAGATGGTGTTTCAGGGAGGCGACAAAATCTACCTAAATTACTAAGCTCTATTTGAAGAAAGGCAAAATCAGAAATGCGAAGCTACCCTACTTTTTAAAAAGTTATTAACATACTGAAAGCGTAAATAACAAGAAGGTTGAAAGAAAGCTACTTACTATGTAAAGGCAGAATACTTGAACAATGGAGAAATTGCGAGTGGCTGGATAGCACCTAAAAGAAGCCAAAGCTCTCGACGCGCGGTGTTTTCAGTGAAGGAGGCCAAAAATGGTAAAGTGAGGAAGACGAACTTTTGACTCTTATTTATAAAGGGTTGAACGGTTAAGGGACATTTCTGTCCTCTCTGACGCAAGTTCAAAAGGTGCTCATCATGGGTCGCGGAGCTCTAGGCACGTCCCTCCGATGAAATCGCAACACGTGGCCCACACAGCTGTAATAGCAGTTGAAAGGACGGTTACGCAATAATTCAAAGCGTCGTACGAATGTCAAATGAGAACCCGGGTTCGTACCACAGATTCCAGCTTTAACTCACTATTAACATCATGGACTACGTCCTAGAGCCGAGGTGCAGTTGTTGTGGCGATTATGCCGGGTTGGTATTGGACCAATCCCGACAATGTATTTATGGGGTTATACTGGGATAAGCGTTGGACTCATCCCGGCGGCGTTACCTCGGTGGAAAAAATATATATAATGAAAGTCGAGAACAAGTGCAAAGAAGGTAAAGCCTATCGAATTATCTTCATTCCATACATCGTCATACATCCAAAAAAGAGGAAAAAGAAAATATTGAGACATGGAATGTATAAAGATATCCCGGAAAAGGGGGCAAACATCTCCGGCTGTCTGAATCATACCCCGTCCACATCTCCAAACCTCGGTCTCTTGAAATAGTGGATTGACTTTGTAGAACATTGGCAAACCGAGATCATAATCCTGGAGAAAATACCAAAGTTCCTTACACTGCTTCTCCGCGATGCAACTAAAGACTGAAATCTTCTTTCGCTTGTTGGAAGGGGTACGACCTCTCTAGCTGAAGAATCCTCCGCCAGCATCAACAATCCCAAGTTACCTCAAGTTACGGAGCAGCCACAGCGGCCTTTCCACCCCGGAACAAAGTGAAGCCACTCCGGAGTAGAAATCCTCCGCTCACTCGTTCTTCTCCCACCTTCTCAACGGATAACGGCATAAGCGGATACTCGCTGCTTCCTTGAAAGCAAGTCAAAGAAAGCAGACTATCCCAGGTTACTCCAAGGGGGTCCATGCTTCCTTTGTCCCGGCATCCTTGCATATCCAACCGTTACTACGAAGAAGACCGGCCAGGTGCTTTCAAATAGCCCGCCAAGAAGATGGAAAGAGGAACGGTGTGCTCCGTCGGGTCCTCATGCAATAGTAGACGAAGGCATTGTCTCATCCTGGCAACACGTTGGATCACATACCGCCGTGTACGCCAGGAGAGAAAGGCTTCCACCTCTCTAAATGCATAGTAACCCAATCTTATGCCAAGAAAGAAAGGCCCCTATCGAAAGGAAAAAACGCTAGGGGAAGATCAAACCTCTTCGAGAACTTTGGAAAAAATAAAAGTATAATCTCTGCAGATGATGAAGCTCTCTTCACAAAATTAGAAAACGAAGAAAGAACTAAACTCATTCCCCTGGGAGAAATCATCTCTGTTCGAGGATGAAAAAGAAGGGAATATAAGCTCACGGAGAAGTATTCTCTACTTATAGCATGCATGAGGGATTCTGATTGGTCCCGTAAAAGGTGACCTGATCCCATGAAGTCAGCCAAAATAAATGCTTCTGATCTCCGGTTGGTCACAAAGATAGGGAGCAGTTAAAAAAATCCGTATGAAACTGACGTTTTCTTTAAAGAATCATTACTTCCCAATAAAGCCCAAGTATCAGTTTCCCAGAGAATCGCAGACTGTTACCACTAGAGATCACGTTTGGGATTTACATTGAATATGTCTCCAGCACTCATACTTGGGGGCAATGATCTTTGCCCATAACTGAATAGGACGAGGACGTCGGCAATAACTCGGGGTCTAACACCTATCCATCGAATTACCATGTTAGCCGTGTGATGGTTAATCTGTTCTACACTTGACTCTGGTCTGTCTCATCCAAGAGCCAAGCTGGGGGCAATTATTCTGGACCGTGATCCGGGATCCCGCTCCATGGGATCAACTCGGCATGCACACTACCGGACTCCTCCTAGCTGGCGTAGAGGAAGACTCTCGACGTGCTCCGGACCACGGATTACGGCCCTCAAGTGGTGTTGGGATACTACATCGTGGATGATAGATTCACGTAGAGGATGAATCCCTAAATATCCATAACTTCCAATCATCAACTTATGATATTATAAGATTTATGGATATCTTTGATGGTTAGATACTTTCCATATCTTAATCCTAGATTTGCAGGGATGTATCCTATAATAATGGAAAGATGATCCCCATCATGACACTAATCCTAAATTACCTGCATTCAGTAAGGATCCTATTAGGATTCTGTATACGCTCTATAAATACAAGGCTAAGTCATCTTAGTAAGGTAACTTTAACCCAATCTCTTAAACCTCCTTGTGCACTGCCTGACTTGAGCGTTGGAGTCCCTTTGCAGGTACCCACCCCCTGTGCTACACGCTCAGCTGCTGCTCGAAGGAGAAATCACCGTTACGTGCCTACCTCAGGTACCCCTCTAAATTCACTTCAGAACATAGAACATACAAGGAATGATACCTACTGGTGCACTTGTTCTTAGGACATTTCCTCTGGATTTTGCCACTGATAATTCATTTCCAATGTCCTCATAGTATCCAGATTTTGGAGCCACTCACCACTTAACTCTAGATCTCACCAAATTCACATAGAAAGCACCTTACACTGAGCAAGATAATATATAGATGGGTGACGGTACAAGCTTGAGTGTAGCTCACATAGGGAATTCATGGTTAATTGTTAGTCATTCTTCTTCACATACTTTTCTTACCTTGTATAATCTCTTGCATGTTCCTCATATAACTAAAAATCTTCTCAGTGTTTCCAATTTTGCAAAAGATAATAATGTGTTCTTTGAATTTCACCTAATGTTTGTCTTATGAAATATCATGATTCCAAGAATATTCTTTTACAAGGGAGACTTGATAAAGGTTTCTATTGTTTTAACTCTCTCCAACTTGGTTATTCTTCAATTTCCCCATCTTATATATCAAATTCCTTTTCTGTTTTGTAACATAGATAGTATTTCTCCTTCATTTCAGCTGTGGCATAATAGACTAGGTCATCCATCTTTCAAAATTGTACAGCATGCTACTATGTAATCTTGTAATATTTCTATAAATCTCAAAAACATTCAGTTTGTTTGTGGCCCTTGCTACATAAGAAAAGCTCATAAGTTGCCCACAGTTTCTAAAACTGTGTATACTTAACCATTGAAGCTCATCTATACTGATATTTGGGGGCCCCACTAATTCCCACCACTTCAGGCCATAGAACCAATATTTATTTGATGCCTTTTCAAATTTCACATGGATTTACCTGCTACATAATAAATTAGAAGCTCTTCCCACCTTTATTAAATTTTAGTCCTTCGTTGAAAATCAATTCAACAGAAAAATAAAATCCATATGGAGTGATGGTGGCAAAGAATTTATAGTTTTTTCTAAACACCTTCAAGCTTGTGGCATAGTGCACATGTTCAACTGTCCCTACACCCGTGAACAAAATGGGGTAGTTAAGAGGAAGCACAGACATGTTACAGAAACAAGTCCTACTCTCCTTGCCACTTCTTCTCTACCACATCAATTTTAGGATGATGCCTTTACCACTACAGTGTATCTTATAAACATACTTCCAACACCAGTTATAAATTATCAATCCCCTATTCAAGTTCTGTTTGACCAGAAACTAGATTACCATCTTCTCAAGGTCTTTGGGTTTGCTTGCTACCCTTGTTTAATGCCCTACAACTAATATAAAATGCAGTATAGGTCTCACCAATGTGTTTTCCAAGGCTACAGTCCCTCTCATAAAGGGTAAAAATGCCTCTCACCAACCGATAAACTTCATATCTCAAGGCATGTTAAGTTTGATGAATCTCTTTTCCCTTTCAAACTAAAACCTCATTTCCCGTTCATTCCTTCTTCCTCTCCTTCCATCCATTCTTCATTCTGTTTACCTCCATCAATTCCACTTATCAACACTAGCAATACGGATAATTCTTTACTTATCTGAATTGATAGCTATTTATCATTTGTTCCAATTGTTACTGATCAAATTAATTGTAATACTATGCCTAGTTTTGTATCTGGTTTTGTTAGTGATTCCTTACAGCAAAAATTGAGTGCACTATGCATGTTCTTGTTATCATGCCAATCCAAAATTCTATCTCAGTTCCTCTTACTGCTTTTGTTCTTGAACCTGTTCACAACATTCATCCAATATAGAGTAGAGCAAAGTCAGGCATTTATAAGCCTATAGAGTTCTACTTGCAATGGCAGAACCACAGTTAGTTAATGAAGCCCTTACTGTCCCAGAATGGGAAAGTGCCATGGAAGCTAAATATCAGGCAGTCTTACACAATAACACTTGGTCTCTAGTTCCATTACCTGTTGACAAAACTGCAGTGGGGAGCAGATGGGTGTTTAGAATTAAGCATAATCATATGGCAATGTATGTACAAAGCCAGATTGGCTGTATAAGGGTACCACCAGGGAGCTAGTTTTGATTTTACTGAGACGTTTAGTCCAGTAGTAAAATCGATGTCAGTTAGTCATCCTCACAATAGCTCTTAACAGGGATTGACTAATTAAGCAAATTGATGTGAACAATGCTTTTATGGATGGAGAATTGTGAGAGGAAGTTTATATACAATAGCCTAAAGGCTTTATCACTGGATCTGGCAACCTAGTTTGCAAACCAAACAAAGGCCATTAAAAAAGGTAGGCTGGGTTTATAATTTATAACCCATTTACAGTAAGTTAAATTAACGTATACCAATTTAGGATATATAGGTTAGGCACGGCAAGAGCAGGTTCACTAGCAATTGAATTTTTTTTATAAAAAAAAAATATAAACCCCTTAGGCATTGCCCTATCACATTATCTTTTAGGCACTCCATACTATTAACATGTATAAAAATATTTTTTAAATATTAATACATTCTTAAATACACCACAACCTTACACATGTTTAATATTAAATGGAATGCTTATAATAAGTATTACTTAACCAAGAATTACACATTGCACCTGTAAAGAAATTCCTACAACTCACTGCCATAGAATTAAGAATTTTGGCAAGGGTGGCCGCATGAACACCGATGTGTAATACAATGTTAAGTGAAACATCCATAAATTTTATGGTCAAATCCATACATCTGACGATAACCCACAAGTTTCATTACAGGGTTAGACTTAGAGCCAATACTTAGTCTTCCAGATCCAACATGCACACTCACTCCTCTATAAACCATGGATCAAAAATGTTAAATAAGCTTATGATCTTAATCTCAGCTAAATCAAGTAGATAGCTGACTGAACAGACCAAAGTGTAGGGTCACGTGGATCCTAAGTCCATCCAAGGCCACTCTGTGGCAAACAAAATTGGCAGACCACCCACATTCTTTAGTCTTTCGGCGGTGCATGTAATAATTGTATAGTGAAGGATGCCAACCCATAAAGCATGGATGCCATGTGCATAGCATGGGTGGCCATGCTGCCAACTCAATTCCAGCAAAGTGTTGTGCCTTATTTTCTCCCTATAAATAGAGAGGTGAAGCAGCAAGCAAACACACATCCTCCTCACAGAGAGAGAGAAAAATAAAGAGAGCCTCTCAAAGAGTTTTCTTTTTAGAAACCCACCTAAAGATGAAGTTTTGTATTCCCATTATTGTTATAGTGGAGATTTAAATAGCTTACGAGTCCCGTGATTTTTTCCTTGCTCACATTGAGAAGGTTTTTCACTCTAAATTTTTTTAGTATTATTACACTTATTTTACTTTTTGCTTAGTGCCTATTTTGAGTTTATAGAGGAGGGAAATGGTGCAGACATTTCCCAACAGTGGTATCAAAACTCGCTTGATTGTTAATCCCATAAAATTCTTTTTTATTACCGAGGATGCTGCTTTGGTAGAGAAATTATCAAGCTGATATTCCACATTAGAAAAGATTTTATTGGGACCACTTGTCAAGACGAAAATTTTATGGGCTAAACCATCACAGAAAGTTATGGGAGCTATTATCTTACTAAGTGTAATTCAAGATGGAGGGTTCTGTCACTCATGATGGAGATATGTTCAAGCTAACTGCTAAAAATTACTCCTATTGGAAGCCAATGATGGAAGATCACTTATATTGCAAGGATTTATATGAGTCAATTACCCAAAAAGATAGACCAGAAGGGAAGATCGACAAAGATTGGGAGCTCATGAATCGGAAGGCAGTAGCTATGATCCGCAAATACATTGATCACAATTTGTTCGAGCATGTATCAACTTATACAAATGCGTATGAGTTGTGGACGAAACTTGAATCCTTGATTCAAAAGAAGACGCCATGGAAACAAAGCCCACATTGTGGGAGTTTGGTAAAGTTGGAGTACATGGACGGTCAAAACATGATCGAACATCTGAACACCTTCAAAGGTATTGTGAATCAATTGACGAAGGCAGAAATGAAGATAAATGATGAGTTACAAATTCTTCTACTCCTCGATGAAGTATGAGAGTTGGGACACTCTAGTTCTTCTCTGCAACTTTGCATCATGCCTTTGACGGAAAGCTTAGCATGGATTCTATTACAGATAGTTTGATGAATGAAGAGTCAAGACGAAGGGAAAGAGGCTTGAACAATCAGTTTGAAGCTAACGTTGTTGAAAATAGAGGAAGGAGTAAGAATCATGAAAAAGGAGGTCACAGAAAATCACAAGGTAGATCCAAATCTCGCACTAGACTAAATTGTTATTATTGCGACAAACCAGGCCATAGAAAGTCTAAGTATAGATTATTGAGGAGAGATTAATAGGCTGGAATAGTCCATCCTGACCAGATAAACCCAAAGAAGAAAAAAGGAAGAAGGAACCACTACTGCAGTGGCCTCGAATGATGAGAACATATTTCTTGTCGGAGAGGAAAATTATCTAAATGTAGCGTCTAATGGCTGCATTTGGATAATTGACTCTGGAGCATCCTTCCATGTAACTCCTCATAAGAATTCTTTTTATCATACCAAAAAGGAGACTTTGGTACGGTGAAGATGGGAAATCATGTCAGAAGCAAGATTGTTGGCATTGGTGAAGTAACTCTAATTACTGAGAATGGAAACAAACTTATACTGAAGGAGGTAAGACATGTTCCAGACATGCGTCTGAACCTTATCTCAGTAGGAAAGTTAGATGAAGTTGGGATGATAAATCAATTTGGTGCTAGTAGATGGAAGCTCAGCATAGGAAGCATGATTGTTGCTCGTGGAAAGAAGGAAGGCTCCTTATACATCATGTAAGGAAAGATATACAAGGGAGAGACCAATGTTGCTCAAGACGTAACCAAAGAATTGTGGCATAGACAACTAGGCCACATAAGCGAGAAATGTTTGGAGGTTCTCGCAAAAGATCATCTTCCAAACATAAAGGGGCAGCCACTTGAATTTGTGAAGACTATGTACTAGCGGTCAAACAACCAATATCTTTCCAAAGATCAGATGATGCAAAAAGAAGAAATCAGATTCTGGATCTTGTTCATTCAGACGTTTACTCAACGTCTGAAAGATCCCTTAGTGGTGCTCAATACTTTGTTACCTTCATTAATGATCACTCTAGGAAGGTGTGGGTGTATCCATTGAAGACGAAAGATCAAGTTCTTCAAGCTTTCAAGGAATTCCATGCTTCTGTAGAACGAGCATCTGGAAGAAAGTAGAAATGTTTGAGAACGGCAGAGAAATAGAGATCCATTTGAAGCATACTGTAAAGCTCATGGGATAAAACATGAGAAGGTACTGCCTAAGACTCCTCAGATGAATAGAGTAGTTGAAAGGATGAACAGAATGATTGCAGAGAAAGTCAAAAGCATGCTTTCTCAAGCAAAACTTCCCAAGTCATTTTAGGGTGAAGTGGTAAGAACTACAATTGATTTGATAAATCTGTCTCCTTCAAGACTTTTACATGGAGAGATACCAGATGAAGTATGGTCTGGAAAGAAAGCCTCCTATAGTCACTTGAGAGTCTTTGGAAGCAGGGCATTTGTCCACATTCCTAAAAATGAAAGAGCAAAGCTTGATGCTAAGACGAAAGAGTGCATATATCTTGGTTCTCCAAGAGATGAACTTGGTTTCAGATTATGGGATCCTGCAAACAAGAAGATTGTTCGAAGTAGAGATATGGTATTCTATAAAGACCAGACGATCCATGACATTCATAAATCTAAGAAGCCAAAGACCATTGTGATACATAATTCAGGGGGAGAGATTCCTCAAAAGAATGATGAACCTGATCAGACAACACAACCCCATCAGATGGAGCAACTTGATCAAACAGAACAACCTGACCAGACAGAACAAAGTCAGATAATGTAGGGAGAACAAATGATGGAGACCAGTCAGACGAAACAAGAACCTCAAGTAAGACGATCAACGAGAATCAGACAACCATCAAGAAGGCATATCTCTGATGAATATGTCAATCTCACTGATGAAGGAGAACCTCAAAGCTTCATGGAAGCCATTGAGACAGACGATAAGGAAAAATGGATGCAAGCCATGGAAGAAGAAATTCAGTCCCTAAAGGAGAATCAGATGTATGATCTTGTGAAATTACTAGAAGAAAGAAGGGCATTGAAAAATAAGTGGGTGTTCAAACTCAAGACCGAAGAGAACAACCCAAACCCCAAGTACAAAGCACGAATTGTTGTGAAGGGATGCCATTAAAAGAAAGGCATAGATTTTGAAGAAATCTTCTCACCAGTGGTGAAGCTGACATCCATTAGAGTGATCCTTGGTCTAGCTGCAAAACTAGACTTGGAGATAGAATAGCTTGATGTTAAAACAACATTCTTACATGGAGAGCTAGAGGAAGAAATTTATATGGAGCAACCAGAAGGTTTCGCAGAATCAGGCAAAGAACACATTGTGTGTCGTTTGAAGAAAAGCCTCTATGGTCTGAAGCAAGCTCTAAGACAATAGTACAAGAAGTTCGATCTCTTCATGGCCTAACATAATTTCAAAAAGATGTCCGCAGACCACTGTGTGTTTGTTAAGAACTATGAGAATGATGAATCCATCATACTTCTGTTGTATGTTGATGATATGCTGATTGTTGGGAAAGATAAGACAAAGATAGCTGCTC
The DNA here is from genome assembly GCA_029884595.1 of Ormosia semicastrata. Classification (NCBI taxonomy): domain Eukaryota; kingdom Viridiplantae; phylum Streptophyta; class Magnoliopsida; order Fabales; family Fabaceae; genus Ormosia; species Ormosia semicastrata. The sequence goes on from JAQQTO010000059.1 coordinate 10,873,064, forward strand.
TCAAGGAGGCATTAAGTAAAACCTTTGCCATGAAAGATCTGGGTGTAGCAAAAAAAATTATTGGAATAAAGATTACCAGAGATCATTCTAGAAGGATGCTATGGATGTCGCAAGAAGACTATATTAAGAAAGTTCTTGAAAGGTTCAACATGCATAATGCTAAACCTGTACATGTCCCATTACCTAGTCATTTCAAACTCAGTAAGACACAATGTCCAAGAAATGAAGAAGAAAAAGAAGAAATGAGCAAGGTGCCCTATTCTTCTGCTGTGGGTAGCCTTATGTACGCAATGGTTCACAAGACTAGACATTACTTATGCAGTAGGAGTTGTAAGTAGATTCCTATTGAATCCAGGAAAGGATCATTGGAATGCTGTGAAATGGATACTAAGGTATTTGAAAGGAACTGCCAAAAGGTGCTTGTGTTTTGGCAATGAAAATCTAATGCTCATTGGGTATGCAGATGCAGATATGGCAGGGGATGTAGATTCAAGAAAGTCTATATCTGGGTATTTAATTACTTTTGCAGGAAAGCTATCTCATGGCAATCACGATTACAAAAGTACATTGCTTTGAGCACCACAGAAGTATAATACATCGCAATCACTGACGATTATAAGGAGGTCCTGTGGATGAAGAAGTTCCTACAAGAGTTAGGCCAGAATCAAGAAAGATATGTTCTCTATTGCGACAGTTAAAGCATAATTCATCTCAGCAAGAACTCAACATTTCATTAAAGATCAAAACACATTGACGTAAGGTATCACTAGATCCGTGATGTGTTAGAAAGTAAATTGCTGCAAGTTGAGAAAATCCACACTAATGACAACGGGACAGATATGATGACAAAAGCTCTACCAAAAGAGAAGTTAGAATTTTGTCAAGAAGCTGCAGACTTAACATCAATCCCGAACTGATTCAAGGATATTTCCTCTTTGGCTGGAGGGGGAGAATTGTAGGGTCACATGGACCCTAAGTCCAGCCAAGGCTACTCTGTGGCAAACAAAATTGGCAGACCACCCACATTCTTTGGTCTTTCGGTGGTGCATGTAATAATTGTACAACGAAGGATGCCAACCCATAAAGCATGGATGCCATGTGCATAGCATGGGTGGCCATGCTACCAACTCAATTCCAACAAAGTGTTGTGCCTCGTTTTCTTCCTATAAATAGAGAGGTGAAGCAGCAAGCAAACACACATCCTCCTCACAGAGAGAGAGAAAAACAGAGAGAGCCTCTCAAAGAGTTTTTTTTAGAAACTCACCTAAAGGTGAAGTTTGTATTCTAATTATTGTTATAGTGAAGATTTAAGTGACTTACGGGTCCTGTGATTTTTTCTTTTCTCACATTGAGAATGTTTTCTAAGTTAAAAATTTCTGGTGTTATTATACTTATTTTATGTTTCGCTTAGTGCCTATTTTGAGTTCATAGAAAAAAGAAATGGTGCAGGCATTTCCCAACACAAAGTGCCACCACCAGTGAGGTGCATCCCGTACCCTTCTCCTGCTGCTTTCGTAGAGTTATCAACTGTTTCCAACATGTACTTCTCACTTGCGAGACGCACAACCAATGGCCTACCACAAGTTAATATTAATTACTTACTAATAATTAATTATAGTTCATTTCAAACAGAGAGAAGATGGGTATGTACCCTGTTCAGATGCTGCTGTCTCTGTTCAAAACCAACCAACAAAGCTATCCATATTGTAATCAATTTCGAACAACCCACCCAACTTAGCTCCCTCTGAGATAGCCACATTGCATGATAGCTTTTTGGGCATATCCCAAGCAGATTTTCAAGATTGTGGGGTTTGAATACTTCCTAAAGTGGAAGCATGATCTGGTTCTTCTTTTACGAGATGAATCATCTTCCTGGTCACATTGACTAAATACATGTTTCAGCTGAGAAGTATAGTATATTTCTATCTTCTGCAGTTGCATAATGCCTTTGACAAAAGAAAAGAGGTTGGAAATATAAATTCTAACTAGGGACAAGTACCAACCAATAATTTAACATGGGGAGCACCAAACCAGAATTTTTTTGAGCTGGAACTATTTCCTCCCCTATATTAGTACCATCTTCTCCTCCAACTGCTATTATATGTTTCAAACTTTCTATTCCTTTCAACTACTAAATTGATATCGTGCTTCCAACAGATATCGCCAAATTCTCCAGCACAATCAACGAAAATTATTAATTACTAGGTTTACGCCGATGTGTTGCATAAGTTAATATAAAAAGATTTGACTACATTAAAATGTAGCGTGCAATTTAGACAAATAAATACCATAAATATATAAAAGAAATTGATCAGATATAATAGATATTGAAATATTAAAATTTTAGACAAATAACATAATTATAATATGAAATAAATATAGATTGCCATTAAAAAAAAAGGCTACTGTATATTTAAATAATAGAAGAGGATTCATGTCACTTAAATAGTATTTCATTTGTCATGATTTTTCTAAAGCATTGATATCATAAAATAGAGTTAATATTCAAAACATTAATAATAGAATAAAATATATTTTAAATCCATTTAATTTTGTTTTTTATTTTTAATTTTTTTACGTGTTGAATATATTTTGTTGTACAGATTTTGAATTCATTTTGTTAATATTCATCCCTTATCATATTTAACACTTATTCACGGGTTGAGTGTAGAGGGATTTAGGGGTTGTGTGCAAGTGAGAATAGTTGTTGGCGTAAATGAGTTACATGACATATTTTTAATAAGGAAAGAATTATCAAATAATTTACATTTTCTTTTCATTAATATTAAGACCACCTTTTATTTTAAGCATCAAATTGCTCACGTAATTTCGGATCGAGGATGATGTGGTTAATAAGTTAAAGTCTTTTTATAAAGTGACAATTCTAAGATTCAAACATATGATATTTCACGTTGAAGTTTGGTGGTGAGATAAATCCTTCTTTAATTGATTTGAAGCATTTGAATTACTTGGACTTGGGCTGCAATTTTATTTTGGAGGTATGCAAATTCCTATATTCCTTTGTTCAATGACCACCTTAACTTACCTTAACCGGAATTTGTTGAGAATATTCTTTATCAGATTCGGAATCTCTCCAATTTGCGGAACATAAAGATGGGTTTAAATTCCAGATTAAAAAAGAAGAAGAAGAAGAAGAAAGTGGGTTCAAATTCACTTGAAAGTAAATTTATTCTATAAGAAGCCTTGCCAACGAGGGATGGTTCGATTAAACTAACTCCATTGTTTCGAATTTAATTATTGTTAGTGATGCCTTAGACTCTTATTGATAGGCATGTGCTATTTATATTTTATAGTGTACTTTACCTGGTTGTGGGGCAGTTTATACACCTTTAAAATTTTTTGTGCACAAGGAAAAAAAAGTATAGGATGTCGTAGTTTCATTACTGTTTTTGCTTGCTTGCCTTTTTTCAACTGCAGTACCGGTTTATTCTATCGGGGTATTGTTGAATGTTTGGGGTAGTATGCAGACCTAGACAAAGTGGAAGGAGTCTTTTCAATATTAAACGAAGAAAAATCTAGTTATTGAAATTAGTAATGACACCTGACAGTGCGTGTATAAAGAAAAGTAAGAGAAAAGAATCTAAATTTAATAGTTTTTTTAATTTTAAAAATAGATGAGAGATCATAAAAATAATAACAATATAATATAATATATATGCTATAATAGACTCATTGCGTAAAAATAGAAAACATGAATATGATGATATTTAACGAGAAAATTTTTAAATTATAAAAGGGTTATCCTATTTTAATGTTATGATATGTCACAAGTTTTAGGGAAGATTTATAGTAACACTTAATGATAATCTATCATTGAACGCTCATCATCAAGAATATAATACATGGCCCCTTTTGTTAATATCCAATTTTATCAGTTGAGTCAATATTGCTCTCGTATAGTCATAAAAAACAACCAAATGGAGAAAGGAAAAAATCATCTCAAAACTAGTCTTTGCATTCCATTATGATGAAGAAAGAAATAGAAAACTAAACAAAAATCCAAATTTGTATCTTAAAATTAAATTAGACTTTGCATCCAATAATTGATATCCATTAATCTTTTTTGTTGTTGCTTGCTTGACATAACTCTCAACATCAGTTTCCACATAATAGACTCAAGACTTTTACAAAGTGGAAGACTTACCTCTCCTCAACTTTATGTTACCAAAAAACTAGACTTTGCATCCCATAATTGATGTCCATATATCATTGTTCAACATCTATGTGTTCCGTTCGGAAGACTAATAACACAAAGGTGTACAGCAGCAGGAGATGTGGATTGTGAGTCTGACAATCACTAAAGATTAGTTTTAACTAAGATTGAGATCGTCTACAGTTTTTAAAAAATTATAAGCAATCTCAACTATGAAAAATGTGACAATGTAATAGTTAAAAAAGGTTGAAAACATAACTCAAAAAATATAAATCGTTAGATTGAGAACTGCAACTCATGCAATTCCTTTGTTAACGGTAGGGAATCCACTTCCGTTTCGACTAACGGTTTATTTTATTTTCACATAACATTATCCTCACATAATTCATATTAACTAACTGTTAAAATTGATTTAACAATTTAATTACTTATAGTTAATTATTAGTACAAGTAATTGATTAACCATTTTATGAAACATTATATATATATATATATATATATATATATATATATATATATATATAATATATATATATTTAACTAATGAATTTAGAAAAAATTAAAAAATAACTATATTTGATTACATTATAACAATTCAAGTAATTTGATTTTATTAAGAAAGAAATATGTTTACTCTTGATGTAAATATTTTTCTCTATTTTCTTTTTCTTTACGTGGTTAAACAAAGGCTAAAAGTTGAAGAGAGCCAGGATATTTAGTGGAAAGGAAATAATAGATAAAAAAAAAAAACTTCACATACCTTACATAGAAATTAACTAACTATTAAAATAATTATTTACAGTTAACTACTTAATAAAAATGAATTTCTTATAAGGTATAAATTCATTAGTTATATATATTATATATATATATATATATATATATCCTTATATATATATATATGGGAGAGGATCCATTTATCCTAATGTAAGTAAAAAGACTTCACTCAATCTCTTACCATTAAATTCATTTTAATCTAATGGTTCTAAATCATTAATTAAATGATGAAAGAGAATAATAAATATTTACATTAAAAAGAGAGAATTAATAAATGTGATTTTAATGAAGAAATAAATTTTAGTTATTACAATTTATTAACTTAAAAAATGATATAATATTGAATATTATTTATAATATTTTTATTTTTATTTATTATAAGTTATTTTTATTTAGTATAAAAAGTTGATAGTTAATTTTTATTAACTTATTTTAAAATATAATAAATTAATACATTATATAAAAACAAAAATATAATAAATAGTTAATTATTTAATATAATTTATAATATTTTGTTTTTATTTAGTTATAAGTTAATAAAGTATAACTAATTTTTAAAATTATATTTTAAAAATTATATTTTAAGAATCTTTGGAGTCATTGTCTTCTCATATTAAGTCAATTTATTAACTTAAAAATGATATAATATTAAATATAATTTATAATATTTTTGTTTTTATATAATGTATTAATTTATTATATTTTAAAATTAGTTAAAAAAATTAACTATCTAATAGGATAGATAATGTACAATTTATAATTATCTGAAGACAATTTATAATTTATAATTTATTATATTAATATGAGAAGGCAATGAATCCAAAGATTCTTAAAATATAATTTTTAAAATATAATTTTAAAAATTAGTTATACTTATTAACTTATAACTAAATAAAAACAAAAATATTATAAATTATATTAAATAATTAACTATTTATTATATTTTTGTTTTTATATAATGTATTAATTTATTATATTTTAAAATAAGTTAATAAAAATTAACTATCAACTTTTTATACTAAATAAAAATAACTTATAATAAATAAAAATAAAAATATTATAAATTATATTCAATATTATATCATTTTTAAGTTAATAAATAGATGTAATAACTAAAATTTATTTCTTCATTAAAATCACATTTATTAATTCTCTCTCATTTTTAATGTAAATATTTATTATTCTCTTTCATCATTTAATTAGATGATTTAGAACCATTAGATTAAAATGAATTTAATGGTAAGAGATTAGGTGTAAATCTTTTTACTTACATTAAGTGTAAATGGATCCCCTCCCATATATATATATATATAGGGAGGGTAGGTGTAAGTTTTTTCTCTTACACTCGTTTTCAAATGTTAATTCTACTTTCATCTAATGGTTGCCTTTAATGAAATAATCTCAACCATTAGATAAAAGTAAAACCAACGGTTGAAAATGAGTGTAGAGAAAAAAGGGTGGTGATCTCTCCATATATATATATATATATATATATATAACTAATGAATTTAAAATAGATTGATAAGAAATTCGTGATTTTTATTAAGTAGTTAACTGTAAATAATTACGTGGTTAAATTATTTTAATAGTTAGTTAATTTCTATGTAAGGTATGTGAAGTTTTTTTTATTATCTATCATTTCCTTTCCACTAAATATCCTGGCTCTCTTCAACTTTTAGCCTTTGTTTAGATGTGGAGAGAAAATAGAAAGAAAGAAAATGAGAGGAAGAAAAAAGAAAATAAAGAGAAAAATATGTTTTCTCTCTTATTGTTTGGATCAAGAGAAAAAGGAGAGAAATAAACATATTTCTTTCTCTTGTTTGGTTTGGAAGAAAAGTCAAAAGAAAGAAAACATACTTACATCAAATTACTTGTATACCCTTGTTATAATGTAATGAAATATAGTTATTTTTTAATATATTATATCTCTAACCCACTTCTTACAAATTAAGTAAAATAAATATTCTACAAAAATATTGAAGATTGTTTATTACCACTCTTATTTATCTATTGCCGTTACTTTTTTTTTTCTCGTTGTTCAGTAGTAGATACTGAGCTGTACCTGGATAGACACATTTTGGTGTTTTCTTCCTTGCGTAACAGCGGATCGAGTAAAAATAGGGGGGAGGGGGGTTGGTGCCTTCAAAGACACTCAAATGCTCAAGTCAGGTCATGCACAATTAAGGTTTATGCTATAAAGCAATAGATACATGTTAGAGGTGATTGAGCCTGGTATTTATAGATGTTGGATAGGGAGATACATTCATTTAATAGTTACAGAGGATCACTATAAGATTGGAATGTTGATACTGCAGTTATGAGCAGTCAAAGACGGTTATGAGCGCTATTATTATGCAAGATCATGATTGACAATTACGGATACTTGTAGGATTTATCCACTACGCAAATCTCATGATAATGTTGCTGCTACCCAATGTCGTGGTCTGATATCTGTTGTGGTGGGATCTCAGTAGTGTACCATGAATTCTCGCTAGAGTGTCAACGACGGACTTTGACTAGATGTGTGCCAGGTTGACCCATAAGACAGGATCCTAGATCATGGTCCAGAATAGTTGCCTCCATCTTGGCGCTTAGATGAGACAGTTAAGTGTCAAGGTATCCAAGTTTAATAGGAGTATACGACATGCAATGGACAAATGGATCTAGGTAAGAGTTAACGTCGGATCTCACAATGTTTCGAGGTCTATGATACATCATAGTATGCCTCTGGGTTTAATGTGTAAAGCTGGGATCCAAGTAGGTTCGCTTTGCTCGCGTCGTCAATTCACCATCCGAGGTATGTCATATGTTACCCCCATATGTAGTTCACGAGGTCTTGGTTGTCTTTTCTTGCAACCTTTATCTTGCAATTTGCAGCAATCTAAGCTTACTTGGGGAACAATCGCTTTAGCTTTGTTGGGAATTTAAAACCATTTTAAAGAGGATAATAGTTTCAAGCTATTTCCCAACTACCCGCTACTTTCATGGCCAATCACAAAGAGGGAGCATTAAAACGCGGCCTCAAATGTGCAGTCAGTTTGCCTTCTTAGGAGCCAATCAAAATACTTTATTCCCCCTATAAATAAGGGATGCTTGCAGTGGGGTTGTCATTTCTGGAGAGCCATGTTTCTTTTTGAAATATTCTTCCTATTCTTTCTAAAATTCTTGAAGGAGTTTTCTTCTTCCCAGTATATTCCTTTGATGGAGGCCTTTCTTACTAGGCGTAATGGTTCTGTGAGGACCAAGTAGCTACCCTACACGGGTTAGTCAACATGCAACTGGGCAGCAGAAGCCTTTCTTTCCAAGTGTACGTAGGAGTGTGTAATCTTTCTGCGCTTGTTGGGAGGATATGTTATTTCTACTATAGTTCTTGTGAGGCATGGAGATGCTCCGCACTCCGTCCTCCTCCTTTCCTGAATGTTCTGGAGGCACTAGCCAAGTGTGTTGGTTTTACTTCTAAGCACAGCTAGATATGAAGGAAGGCGAAACAATATCTTGGAACGACTTGGAGTGAAGCATTCTCCTTATGTTGGTCAACAAGGAAGAGATGAGGACTGGTTTCTGGAAGAACCTTGGAGATGGCCGTGGTCAGTGGTCATTATCATCATCACTGTCTTTGTCTGGCTTCCTTCCTGGTTCTCTCCAGTGAGCATTCTTGACTTAGAGTAGTTGATGTACTCTTTTTTTTATAAATTTGACGATGTATGAAATAAGAATAATAATAAATTTCTTTTTTGAATCTTGTAGCTTTTATTTTCCATTGTCTACTTTTTTCATTGTACTGAGTCCAACGCTAATCATATAAAAATATGCTTAGCCTTGTCATGTTGCCCCCAGCTTGATGCTTGGCTAAAATAGTGAAGTATCAAGGTAAGTCTCAATGCCCCCGGGTGACAGAATATGTGCTTTATATGAAGCTGTAGTCCGTCCTGCCCCCAAAGGGTTAAGAGCTTTAATTTGGAGGTGTTAATGACTAAGTCATTTGACATTCGCTGATGTGCCATGGTCCGGGAAAGGTCCATGCGTTAGGTGACTATAGGTGGACATTCTGGCGTGTAATCAGGGTTTGTAGAAAAAATCTGTGCTCAAACAGCAGGGCTTGCATGACGTTTGGCTTTCTGAGCAACCGTCGTTTTAGCTACTATGACAGTTGTGAAGTCCACGTGGCACACTCTGATAGGATAGACATGGTTAGGGTTTTGCACACCATAATGAGGGGCTTTTGAAATCTGAAATGTTAGGAAAAAATTGTCTCTCAACCATCTTGCCTCTATAAATAGGGGCTAAGGATGCCTCTTTCACACTTTACTATTCCTCTCTAAACTTCGACAACTTGAAGTGATTTCTAGCGACTTTTATCGGCAGAGAAATGTGGTTTCGAGTGTTTGGAAACAGTTCCTCTTCTTTCAGTCATACATTATTCTCCATTTCTTCAAGGTATGTCCCCTTCTACCTTCTATTTTTACTATTTTTGGCATCATACTAAGGCAGAGGGTTCCTATCTTTTATATTGTTAGCAATCTCCCTTCTTTTTGGCCTAAAATGAGTTGGGATACCAGTTATTTTGGGCCTAACTCTATGATGTTGCTCTCTGGAGAACCTTTTCTGTCGCGTCGTGAGTGGCGGAAGCGTTGATAACTGCCGAGACTATCAAATTTAAATCAATTTATAACCAAATTACCAGAACTACTTGCAGTATAAGGTAACACCGGGTCAAGCCCGTAGATCACTCTAATTATGAAATCAGATTAAGAGGTTAATAAACAGGGCAGAAGGGGTTTGCGAGATTAAATAATAGAAACAGAAAGTAATTAAAAGAGGTAAACAAAATTAGAAAAACAACCAATCCAAGGGAATTAACTAATCTTTATTTTAATCCATCCTTGATCACTATTTATCCACTCAATTATCGACCGAATCTTTGGTCTTAGATCACATTAAGATGTCTTAAGATGATCCATGGATCTTCTCCTAGATAAGTATCCAGAATTTAATTAATCAAAGTTAGACAAATTAAGCATCCATTCAAAACCCAAATTAACTTAAAAACTAAGATCCAACCAAGCTAAACATTTCATCGAACAGCTTGGTATGCTATGGATTATGATTAAAAATAGTTGTTAAGTTCCATAAAAAATATAAAAACCTTACAACTAGTTGTAGTTAGTAAGGGTTGATCCATAGAGAACCAATTCAATTGACACTATTAATCGATTCCAAATTTAAACTCTGATGAACAATAAACAATAAAAAGAGGGTTTTGTTTATTAAAACTAAGAACAGAAATTGAATTTAAAACAATAGCAGTAAACATGATTTGATTTACTAATTTAAAGAGATTGGTTAAGAGATGAAATCCACCACTAGATTTATATGATAATGCTAACTTATATATCCTTTATCTCAACATGATCAGTTATGTATTTATGCAATTGTGAGATTAATTCTATATTTTCCTTAGGTTTTGGTTAATTTAGCAACCACGCAAATTAATTTCTAATCAATAGTTAGCTATAAAGCAACCACTCTTATATCTACCTAATGACAGCATTAAGATTTAGAAAATTAATCACACTAAGGTCTAATCACACACCAGGATTGAATTACTTAGATCATATGTTTCACTAGTCCTACCACTGTAACCGTGCATAGCAATCCTAGTTTTACCACTTTCAAAAATAGCAAAGAGTATAAAAACCTTTATACCGAATTAAGAACAAAAACATATGAATAAAAATATAACTGTATTGAAAATAAAGGAATATGAAAGATTCACATAATCAAAACTAGGGTTTCATCTTTCCTTAACCAAATAAGAACTTAGCCACACATGACAAATTCAAAATCAAAAGAAAAACTAAAGAAAGTCATCATCAAGAACACAAGTGCAGAAGAAAAACTGAATATCAAACTGATTTCCAATGATCATGATTGGTTGATCTCCAATAACTCGAACCCGAATCTTCAATCTTTGATCCAACCTTTCCCTCTCAGTTCTTCGGTAGCTTGCAGTCCAGAGATGTCCCTTTTGGAACCCTAAACAACCTTATATAAACCTTTGGAAACCTAATTCTTCATTAAAATACAAAACTGATTTCCTGATTTGCAGACACTGGCCATGTCATATGACACGGCCCACCCCTGTCTGAGTCTGCTAGTTGAAATGCCACACAATTGAAAGTCAGAGAGAAACACGGCTTACCTTGTATCTCAAGACATGGGCCGTGTCTTCAGGTAAATTTAGAACTGATCCCAATTTATGATGCCAGAGAAGGACACGACCCCCTGGGTGTCTGGTGACACGGGCCGTGTCACTTAGTACACTTAGATTTTGATCCTTCTTGAGATACCAGAGAAGGACACGACCCCCTTGGTGTCTGATGACACAGGCCGTGTCACTTAGTTCCTTCATGTTCACTCTGATTCTTCATATATAATCTTCTCTCTTTGCTTCTAAGGGGTGATATTGATCTCCTTAACTCCTTAGCTCTCTCCTCCAGTGAATACAAAGCTTGGTTTGAATCCAATGGACTGAGACACTCAAAGATCTCTAAAAAACACAATGCAATTATGAGTATAAACATACTTAAGCAAAGTTTCACAATAAGATTTCAATTAGGCTTCATATCTAGAAACTCAGCTAAAAGTTAACAATTAAGCATATACGAAGTCCAATTAGATTGAAGACAAGGTATTCAAGATATATAAATAATTGACCGATCATACCTTTAATGCCTTGTTCAGTCTCTGTAATTCAGTTTTCACACATGGTAATTACGCAATTATCATATGACTACCCTAATCAAAAGCAATTCAATCAGAATTAAGCAAAGATGAAGGAGATAAACTTGATTAATAATTGAATGTAAAATAATTAAAATAGAATCTCAAAATTAAGTATCAAGAATGTCAAACCCTTGGATTAATTAAAGGCTCTACCCTCTATGAATGGGAGGGAAGAACTTACAGAAAAAAAATGGAGAAATCTAGAGAGAAAGGAGAGAAAAGAAAGATCTAGATCTAGAGAGAGAATGAAAAGTGTAGAATGAAAAGTTATTTTTCATTCTCTACTGCAAACCACTTTAACTAACCCAACCTTACATGATTAGAAACCTATTAGGTACAAAGATGGGTCTGATAGTAATATATTTTATTCATTTAATAATCCTCTCACTGGGCTTCTTAAGGCTCAATTAGGCTTAATTAAGTTAGTTTTATCATATTTTATGATATTGAGCTTAATTGGATCATTAAAGGAATTATTGCATGAATTGACCTTAATTTGTCTATTTTGTAGCGTTCAGTAAATTGACTATAATCTGAGCTGCAAAAATGTTATTGATGTGATTCTAGTCTTGTAGGAAAGTTAAGACAATTCTCTACAAGTTTCATAAAGACCTCAAGTGGAAAGAGTATGATTGAAGGGATATTAAAAACAAGTATTCAATGCTTAAGAGTGATTTTTAGATTATTTCTTTAACATTTCATAAATGCCCAACAACTTAAATTTATAGCCAAATGCAATTAAGAGCCATTGGGGGTAGTTAGAAACATTAAATGCTCTTAATAGAGCTATTGTGTGTATGTTCTGGTTGCCCAAATAACCAGTTAGGAAATTTGTCCTAATCGGTTAGGAGTCAAGAATTGACTCCAGATTCATTTCCTAATCGATTAGAGGGAGCTCATAATCGGTTAGGAGTCTCAAAATTGACTACAGATTTATCTTCTAACCGATTAGACGGAATGCCTAATCAGTTAGGAGTCTCAACATTTTTCTTCTAACTTTCATAATAACTGATTAGAGGGTATGCCTAATCGGTTAGGAGCTTTTATAAATTGCTTCTTACTTGCCTAGTAACAGATTAGAGGAAGGCCCTAACTGGTTAGGAGCTTTTAAAAAATGACTCTTGCTTGTCCAATAACTGATTAGGGAAAGGACCTAATCGGTTAGGAGCATTAAAGAAAACCTTGACACACTTTTGTTTTGATGGAAAAAACCTGTTATGTGAATAGTAATAACCAGTTATTGGTTTGTCAAGAAAGCAAGATTTCCAAAGGGTTTTTCAATCTTTCTAAAAACCATTTTGCTTAAACTTCAATCTTCATAAATCCTGATTTTGCAAACTAATTTAGGTTGAGTAACAAAACCAATTGATGAGCTTAGTGTGAATCCTTTAAATACCTTTACACAAGATCTAAAACTTATATTCTAGGCTTGAAACTCTTTGGGACTTGTCCTTTGCATTTTCCTTCTTTTCTTTGTTTGTTATCATCAAAACCATTGCTTTAGTCAATGCCAATCACAATTCACCTACTCATTAAACAACTCAATTATCATCTTCCACTCATCCATCTATCATCCACCCACTCATTAAATAACTCCATTGTCATCTTCCACTCAACCACTCATCATCTACCCACTCATTAAACAACTCCATTATCATGTTGTACTTTTTATGCTCTATAAAATGCTGCATTAGCTACTCATTAGAGGCATCTTGGTTTAGAGATCAAGATATTATTTTTGTATTATTTGTTTCTCTTGTTGTAATTTTCTTTTGTTCTAAATAGAAATTATGTTCATCATCTTCTTCTTCGCTCTTTCTTTCTTCTTGTTTATGAGTAACTAATTTCTATTTTGCTTGGGTGAAAGGGTGAAGCTTTTGGTAATGAAATAAGGTTAGATTAATCTCCTTCTTGTGCTTGAATGATATATTATCAAGTGATCATTATGTGTTGTATTTTGTTTCCAAACAATTTAGACACCCTCCTTGTAAAGTGGAGATCTTGATTTGTTGTAGACAAGAGATTGACACAATGAATGCTTGAACTCATTTATAAGTCTTGGTATTAGAAACCCTCCTTGTAAAGTGGAGATCTTGATTCATTGTAGACAAAAGATTGACACAATGGATGCTTGAACCCATTTTACAAGTGTTAGCGTTAGTAATTAAAAGAATCATAAAATAACTACATATATAATCTTAAATGAACTTTGAATATTGTATTTTCTAATTAGAACTTCCATTATGCGTGGATTCTAATTGAGTTATAAAATGAATTAATCTTATCCTTAATTTACTTACCAAGAGTAGATCTCCTAGCTCACGCAAATCCTTTTTAATTGTGAACAAGTTTTCATCACCTTTATTTTTGTGACAAATGTTTTCCTTACCTCAAAGAATTTTCTTCATCAACTCCCTGTGGATCGACCTCAAACTTCTGAGAATTTATTACTTGAGACAACCTGCACTTGGGTTTCCAACAATACAAAATTTGAATCATGATCCATTAGGAATCATTAGGCCTAAGTCCTATGTCAATTAGAGGTTTACAACTCAAGTTATGCCCATTTAAGTGGCATAACTCATCAGCAACTCATTTCTATTTTCCATATCCAATTGTGTGCCCAAAATGATGTAGTTTAGCTTAGGAGTCCTCATAAAAGTTGTAGATTTGGGTCTTAGCTTCCATTTGGGCTTGTTTGACATCCAGAAGACTTCTATAACTCAAGATATAGGCCAATGAGTGCACAGAGGTCAAGCTGTCAGGATCAATATTCTGGCTCTTGCTTCAACTTCAATTTAAATTATCCAAACGTATGATTCAGATCTTGAGGATTTCATGAAACTTATAGGGATTTGTCTTAACTTTCCTATAAAACCAGAATCACACCAATCTAATACTCAAAACTCATATTGTAGCCAAAATACTGAATACTATCAAATAAACAAATTAAGGTCAATTCATGCAATAATTCATTCAATGATCCAATTAGGCTCAATATCATAAAATGTGACAAAATCAATTTAATTAAGCCAAATTGAATCTTAAGACACCTAGTGAGAGTATCATTAAATGAATAAAATATATTATCATTAGGCGCCCACACTGGGTCATGGACCTTTTAGGGCGTAGAGGTCGGTATAGGTATAACTTATTGGGTATGGAGGTCGGTGTCTTCCCTCCCCCTATGTCTGAATCTAGGGTAGATATTCTTGATTCTGATAGCATCTTATCGGCCTCCATGGATGTTTCCATGGATTCAATAGCCAGGAGACAAGTAGCTAGGCCCCAGAGACCGACTGCAAAAAACCCCACGGTAATTATCCATGGAAGGCAGGTGTATCCTTGGGTTGAAGATGGCATTTGGGATAACGAGTCCGATTTCCAGATTAATGATAAATTACAAAACCTTGCGAGCTATTTAGATCTGAAAAAGGGTGGTAGGCAAGACCATGAATACTGGATCTTGGCTCTAGAGCCGGGTGAGAGGGTGTGTTCTGTAACATCCTTAATACCATTACTAATAATGTATCTGGAATTACGCAATAGTAATTAGAATTAAGCATGTCACTTATAATTAGTATATTAAATTTGAAAATAAATATAATAGATATACAAAATATGAGTCTATTGAGGATTACAATAACGTACATATATTATGAAGTATAGTATACAAAGTATATTACAATACACAATAATTACATAATCAGTTTCAGGATACTAAATATACATTACTAATACAAAATGATATTAAAATTTATTCTGCATCTTCTTCTTTTGCTTGCTTGTTATAGAACGCCCCCTGGAAATATTATGGAATACAAACAAAAACGGGTGAGAATTCTAGGAATTCTCAGTAATACTATTAAAAATTTGTGTCATCATAACATTTCTAGCAGCTTCGGGGGAAAATCATTTAAAAATTCATTTTATAAAGTAGAAAGGTGGAAAAAGCCAAATCAAGTATTTTCTCTTCCTGAAACAGAGGTTCAATTTATATCATTTATAAAAATCATTTATACAGTCAAATAATTCATATCATTCATCATACATCATTTCTTATCATTCATATCTCAAGTATCAAATAGTTAGAGAGGGGTGCTCCACCTCGTACTACCCTAATAATAAGGGAATTATCCTTCCTCAGTCTTTCATTCATCATATCTCAATCGTCAATTAGGAAGTGAGGGAGTATCCATCCTCATGCTACCTTAATAATGAGAAAATCATCCTTGCTCAATTAATATATCTCAATTCAAGTAGAGAGAGAATGTCTGTCCTCAACTATTTTGATAGGGAGGGAATCATTCTTCCTCACATTATCAATCATCTAGGGTACAAAAGGAATCATCCTTCCTCATATTACCCTTCATTTAAGATAAGGAGGCAATCATCATTCCTCACACTATTAATCCCGTTTAAGGATAAATGTCCAAAATTCTCATATACAAATCAATTTCAAATTCAAATTCTATGAGCATTGATTAATCAAATACAAGTACAAATCACATTCTAGCTCAATCTTAAAGAATCAAGGGAGCAATGCAATCTCAAAGTTCTTAGCTCAACTTAATTAGTCAAGGAGCAATACCAAGAATTTCATTCATCACAGTTCACGAATTCACAATAAGAGAACAATACCAAACACATCTAATTATTAATTGAACATCAAAATTGAGTATGAACAAACTCACTTTGCTACACGGTCAATTAACTAAGAAATTTCTAAACATTCAATAATTTATCAATCACAAATTAGGGTATGACAATAATTCAAGCACTAAAACCTCAAGCCTTGGGTGCAACATGTAGATCACCATTTCTCCTTAGATTCGGCCTACATGGCCAATACAAGCGCTAAGATTTTTCTATAAATTCTTAGTACCTTAAATTAATCTTTAACAGGCATAATTGATTAAAAACAAGCACAAGTAGTTATAGACAACTCACAACCAAGTCACTCTTTTTATGACCAACTTGAAAATTTCATCAATCAACCATCTTCTCATTAGTCAATTTAATTGACAAAAAAATATAGAAAATCAAAGTGTGAACACTTAGAAGGAACACACGATTCATTTTCATCAACAAACATAGAAAATCAAAGTGTTCACACTTGGTTTACACTTATCCATGGTTTGGCCTTGAATCTTTCAACCAAAAACACAATTAATATCCTAAATTTCCATAGCTTGGCCGTGTCTTACAAATCCACAAAGACCATAAAGTCATTTAAAAAATTCAATAGAAAGAGAAGAACAAAGTCAAGGCAAAGACCCCTACCTCAATTCCTTACTTGTTTCCTCTTTTCCTTTCTTCCTTGTTCCTTGGCTGCACGTAGACCTTTTCTTTACTTCCTCTTTCTTTTCTTTTTCCCTTTTCTCCTTTCCCTTTCATGTTTTCCTTCTTTTCAATTTTGGTTGCTAGAAACCATGGAAAATGGAAGCCAAAATGAGAAAAGATAAGTCAACAAAGTAGATGAAGATGGAAGAAAAGGAGAGAGGCGGTGAAGGCTACTGAAAATCGTGTGAAAGATGTAAAGAAAGAAGAGTCAAAATTTGATAAAGATGGAAGAAAGGTAAGGGGATGGGTGAAGGAAAAAGTAAGGAAAAATTTTCATGCTAAAACTTCTGTATCTCTTAGGAATATTTTAATATTCCAAAATTGAGTTTTCAAGTGTCCACAAGCGTTATAGAAAATTTTAGGACTTAACTTAGTCCTTGTATCCATATTTTCATAACTTTTCATATACTGCTATTTATCAGTTAAGTTTCATTACTCTGTCCTAAGTTAAATTGAACATAGGAATTAAGTAAATATGCTCACTAATACTTATCTTAGTCTGTATTATATACCAAATTATTCTTCATGTTTCACTTGTCATCTCCATATAATTTCATAATTTTCTAAGCTACCTAACTATTCTAACTATTCTTCTTTAGTATCCTTAAAAATATCAAACTATCTCAGTTGATTCTCCAAAATTTACTACAACTCATATCAATTGTTTATAACTAGAAAATAAATTTTTTATATTTATTTTCATCATATTAGCTATTTATGTTGAAACTTTAACTATTCTTCATATTCCGTGTTATAGAATTAGGCTCAAACTAGTCCAGAAGGTAACCCGAATTAAAAAATAACTCATATCGGAGTTACTGAGCTTTTATAACTTTGATTAAGACTATTAGGTTAAGGAGAATGTTACATGTTCAACTCGAACAAGGGGCAAACACTTCATATTTTTATACGAAGACCTCTTCATTCATTTGGGGCTCTGGATCCCTTTCACTAAGTTTCAAATTGCGGTCCTCTGTACTCTCCACATGGCTCTGTCCCAGCTTCATACCAACATTTGAGGAAACATTCTTGCCTTCAAAAGATTTTACCGGGTAGTCAGATTAAGGTAGTCGGAGAAGACATTTTTCAATTTCTTCACATAGTGGTGCCCCCAAGGGGGCAATGCAAAAGAACTGGCTCACACTCAGGTCGAGGCCCGGTTGGAAGGTCTTCGGAGTCTTCCAAGATAACTTCAAGAAATTCAAGACAAAGTTCTTTAAGCTAAAGGCGGCGCCAAGGACCCTTTCATTCTTCTTGGAGGCCGATTGGGACCCAATGTTCGACCTGTACTAGACCACAAAGGCGTGGGACACTCCATTTGAAATGATTAAAAAGGAAAAGCTCGATCTTGATCTAGATGAGACTGAGTGTGTTGATTTCATGAGTACGTGGGCTCAGGAAATTGGCCTCATCTCTTGCAAGGATATCCTGGACGCGGATGATGATGAAACTCTTGAGGCTATTCTAGGTAGAGTGTAGGCCGCAGTCCGTATTTACTTTTTGTATATAGCAATTTCCTTTGAATATTTTTCCTAATGCTTGACTTTTGCTATCCATTTTGTAAAAAGCTTGGCATCCAAAAACTCTCTTACTGCCCTCCGTGCCTTGAAAGCAAGGAATGAGGATGCTGGACTTTCCAACATTCCAGTAGACGTTGCTTTGACCCCTATTGTCTAGGACCCGGTAATCGAGGTGGGTCTGGTCCAACGGGAGGAGTCTCCTGCTTAGCCTTTTCAGAAGTAGAAGAAGAAGGTTGTTGAAGGCAGCAAAGAGAGGATCGAGAGAAGAGGGCCGCCATTGAGGTGGATGACGAGGGTCCGATTACCTTGTTCGGGGGCGACTCGGAGCCTGGGTCGTTCACCGACTAGAAACTATTGGATGACAAAGTTGGGGATCATGTCACCTAGAATAGCCCATCAGAGATCCTATCAATGATCCAAACTTACGGTCTCCACCTTGCTATTAGAGACCATTGTGTTAAGAGGTGTATAGGGAGTATGATAAGCAAATGATGGCGAAGTTGAGGGCGACTTAGGAGGAAGGGACCCAAAAACTTAACCTGGCCCTCAAGGCCTAAAAGGAAGCTGAGAATGCCAAGGAAGATGCTGAAGCAAAGGTCAATGAGCCGAAAGGGAAACTAGTGAACTTAGAGGATGGTTTAATAAAGAGAAGGCTTGCTCCGTGGAGGTTAGGAAGGAAGTCACTGGCCTTCATGCTGAGAATGAAAGCCTCCAAATTGAAAATCAGCACCTTTGTTCCTATGCGGTGCAGCTGCAAGAGGATACTCAGTAGCTGATAATAATCTATACAAAGATCAGTGGGGAGTAATTCCAAAATGCAATCGACCAAGTCCAGCTCTTTAATCCCGGGGTGGTTTTGGCATTGGATTCAGAGAAGGTGATTCAAGATGACCGTCTCGTGCTTCTGGAAGATGCTTAACAAAACTAAGGTGCTGTCGAAGTCCTAGACGCCATTATCTAGGATCCGACCATTGTCGAAAGAAATAATGGAGGATTGTGTGCAGGCCACCAAAATGCTGAGGGCGGTGACGATGAAGCTTAGCTTACTGCCTTTCTTCTCTTACTTTCTTTTACCCTATGCATGGGGCATTTATATTTTGTAAAGACAATTTCCCTGGTTATTAGGCTCTAATTAAACGTTGTTGCTTTACCTTTGTATTTATTTCTTCTTTCCATGATCTGTACTGGGTCCAACGCCCATCATTAATATGCATTTGGTAGCCATTTAGGGACTTAGAACTCCATTCACATAAAACATTGGTCCAGGGTCCAACACCCATATTTTGAGCACTCGGAATTCCTTTAAGGACTTAGGAGAAATAAAGGGTGATCCATAACCAATGTCTTTAGGGTTAACGGTCTAGTTCAAAAAATTGCCTAATAGGAATTTTCAATTTCATGGCCTAATTTAACATAAGACATTCACGGTAGGTACCTAATGGCGAACCACGAATATCGTAATTCGTGATGCTAATTAATTTCGTCACCACAAAATAGTTATGACCAAGTGTTGATGATTTAGGTATGGGACCATAACTCGCGACCAAAACATTGAAATGGGTTTTATAGGTTATTCCTCTTAACCTGAAATCTAAGAGACCTCGGATCCTATAAGGAACGAACTCTAGACATTCTTAAGGCATTTTTTGGCTTGAGGGTCTTTTGAGACTTTAGAGAGCGCAAGTAGATGTATGAAAATAACTTCATTTTATTGATTGAATGAAGGATTGAAGTCCGTACAATGTATTTACTCACCAAAATTGGGATAAATCAAACATAAAAGAAAACTAAGAGACTAGGTCTTAACGACACTTAGCTATAGTATTTTCTCAGTTTGTCCACATTCCAATAGTTTTTAATTGGCTTGCCTATTAATGCCTCTACGGTGTAAACTCCCTTGCCAATGCCGATCATAATGCGATAGGGGCCTTCCCAATTAGGGGCTAACTTTCCTTGGGAGGCATTCCTACCACTGATTTCAGCTCTCCAAAGTACTAGATCACCTTGTTCAATTTTTCTTGGAATAACCTTCAAGTTATATCGAGCTCCTATCTTCTGTTTGATGGTGATGTCACGTATATAAGCGATGCGCTTTCTTTCTTCTAGAAGTTCTAAGTTTTCCCTAATCAATCTGGGGTTATCGTTAGGGGAGAAATGTTGATGATGCTAACTAGGTTACCCTACTCCATCAGGATCATAGTCTCACACCCATAAGTGAGTTTAAAAGGGGTTTAACCTATTGTGGAATGAGGCGTAGCTCGGTAGGCCCATAGGATATGGTCAAGTGGCTCGGCCTAGTTTCCCTTGACTTCATCCAACCTCCTTTTAATTCCTCGAACAATAGCCTAGTTGGCGGCTTTAGCTTGCTTATTTGTCTTGGGATTCATAACAAAACTACAATGATGCTTGATTTTTAGCTCAGCAAGCAGCTCTTTGAAACCCTTTTCTTTGAACTAGGTCCCGCTGTTCATCACAATGGACTCCAGAACCCTAAACCTGGTGATGATGTGACACCAAGTGAATTTTTGGATCCGGGCTGAGGTGATCATGACTAGGGGTTCTGCCTCGATCCATTTGGTAAAAAAATTCACAGCCACCACTAAGTATTTTATTTGTCCAAGTGCTTGAGCGAACAGACCCAGGATGTCCATACCCCATCTATAGAATGGCTAGGGTACAAATGTCGTGGACAATTCTTCAGGTAGAGCTTGATAATGATCTGAGTGTTGCTAGCATTTATCACAAACTCGAATCTGTGCAAGGGAGTCAGCTTCTATTGTTAGCCAATAGTATCCGACCCTGAGTTTTTTCAAAGCTAAGGTTTTGCCCCCTAAGTGGTGTCCACAACTTCTCTCGTGGATCTCAGACAGTACATATTCTGCTTCTTTCGGTGTGAGGTATTTAAGGAGAAGTAAGGAGAACCCACGTCGGTATAACTGCCCATCGTAGATGGTGCACCTGATTATGGTTCTGATTAATTTGGAGGCTTCCTTTGGATCATCAGGCCTGGCTCCAAACTTTAGATACTCCATGATTGGGGTGATCTAAGTACGCTCTTCTCTTTCCACCTAGAAAATGGTTACGTTCATGATAGAAAGTTGAGATAGAGTCTCTTGAACCACAGAGCGATTATTGCCTGGGCACTTAGTGCTGGCCAGTTTGGACAGGAGGTTCGCCCTGGAGTTCTGCTCCCTGAGAATGTGCTCTATCTTAGCAACCTAGAAATGTTTGAGGAGCCCTTGGACTTTGGCTAAGTACTTCTGAAGGAGAGGCTCCTTAGCTTAGTAATTACCTCGAAACTGGGAGGTCACAAGTTGGGAGTTACTACAAAGTGTAATCTTAGCCGTTCCCATGTCCTTGGCTATTACCAGTCCAACAATGCATGCTTCGTACTCCGCCTGGTTGTTGGAGGTGAGAAACTCAAACTTTAGGGAATTCTTAACTATTACCCTTTTAGAATTTTCCAAAATCACCCCGGCACCACTTCCCTTGGGGTTCGAGGAACTGTCAACAACTATGATCCAAGAAATTCCCTCGGGGTCATCAGGTTTCGATGTGAGTTCTGCTAGGAAGTTTGAGAGAGCTTGAGCCTTTATTGCTAGTTGGGGCTCATATACTATCCCAAACTCAGAAAGCTCAAAAGACCAGGCGATTAATCTTCCTGCTAGGTTTGGTTTGTGCAGTACTTGATGGATAGGTTGGTCCATCCTTACCACCATGGGATGACACTGAAAGTATTGCCTGAGTCTTCTAACTATGGTGATAAGTGCGAAGGCAATCTTTTCAATTTTTTGGTAGCAGAGGTTTGGGCCCTGCAACAACTTGCTTATGAAGTAGACTGCCTTTTGCCCTTTTGCCATTTCCCAAATCAATACAAAACTTATGGCCTCTTCGTGTACTGAAAGGTACAAGTATAGTGTCTCATCGGGTCCCGATCTTATCAAAATGGGGGGGAGGACAGAAAATTCTTCAGGGATGTACAGGCATCCTCACACTCCTAACTCCACTCAAAATCTTTTCCCTTTTTGAGTAGTTTGAAGAGGGGATGAGATTTATGAGCAACTTTAGCAAGGAAACGTGTGAGGGTTGCGACCTGTTCTGTCAGTTACTGCACTTCCTTGACACTTTGTGGGCTATGCATGTTGAGTACCACTTGATATTTGTTTGGATTCATCTCAGTCCCACAGTGCGTTAGCATGAAGCCCATGAATTTACCTGCTTGGACCCCGAAGGCACACTTCTCCAGGTTGAGCCTCATTTTATGTTTTCAGAGTTGTGCAAACACTTCTTCGAGGTCTGCAATGTGTGATCCGGACTATGAGATCTTCACTATCATATCATCGATATATACCTTAAGCATTTTCCCTACTTGGTCTTCAAAGACCCTATTCATCATTCTCTAGTAGGTGGCTCTAGCATTTTTCAGACCAAATGATATAACCCTGTAGTAGTTGCTCGCCCTCTCAATGATGAAAACGATGTTGTCCTCATCTCTGGGGTACATTGGGATCTGATTGTACCTGGAGTATGCATCCATGAAAGACAATAAACAAAATTCAGAGGAGCTGTCAACCAGTTTATCTACATTAGGAAGTGGATACGGATCTTTCAGGTAGACCTTGTTTAGATCTGTGTAGTCCATGCACATCCTCCACTTGCCCTTGGACTTCTTCATAAGGACAATGTTTGATAGCCAAGTTATGTAGGTTACTTCCCTGATGAAGTCGGCACTGAGCAACTCCTTAACATATTCTTCAATGACCTGCTGCCTTTTTGAGCTAACTTTTCTCTTCTACTGGGAGACCGCCCTAGCATCTTTCTTTATGGATAGACAATGACATATGAAGATGGAGTCAAGCCTAGGCATGTCAGAGGACGTCCAGGAGAAGAGATCTTTGTTTTTCTCCAAGAGCTCAATCAACTAGCACTTCTCTTCTTCCTCCAAATTTGCTCTAATCTTAGTGACTTGATCTAGATTGACACCAAGTTAGAGGGGCAGTAGTTCTCCCTCTGGCGGGGGCTTAGTACCCCGAATTTTCTCTCGCGCATCCAACTCAGTCATGAGAATGTTAACTTGGTCTAGAACTGGGCTAGATGTGCTAGCTTTTGCTTTCTTGGTTGTCCAACCGATCTTGAGGCTCTCATTGTAGCATTTACATGTTATAACCTGATCCCCCTTGACCGTGATGACCTCATTATTATTGCTGAGGAATTTCATGGCCAATTGGGTAGTAGATACCACAGTGCCAAGGGCATTTAGAATAGGATGACCTAAGATGATGTTATACACTGAGGGGCAGTCCACGACCAGAAACCTAACCTTGACAGTCCTGAATAATTTAGTGTTCCCCCAGGTGAGTCTCAAAATATCCTATCGGAGTGATATTTTCTCTAGTGAACCTGGTAAGCTCACCGTCATAAATGGTTAGCGTCAAGTGTGGATCTTTCAGTTTTCGGTACAGGTCCATAAACATAATATCTGCTGAATTCCCTTGGTCAACGAAGATGCGTCGAACCTCAGCATTGGAAATTATTCTCAAGATAACTAGCGGGTCATCATGATATAGAGTAATTCCTTCGTAGTCCTCATTTGAAAAGATAATGGGGGTGCCTTCCGATCTCCAGCCCCTAACTTGGGTGCAGAGTAGGTGATGCTCAAAACCGCCACCTTGAGCGCTTTCTTCCGGGCACCGTTGGACAACCCACCACCGGTGAACCCATCTGTAATAGTGTTGATGGTTCTGTTGGACTAAGCACGGCGATCATCGTTGTCATTAGATGGAGTGTCCTGGTTTCAATCCTGCTAGTTATCAGTATCATGGCGAGGTGAACTCTAGGATCTTCTCCTTGGACTCTAGGTCTTTCTTCTTTGGCACAGAGATAGGCTTCACTGAGGGTTGCATCTTCTTTCTCTCCATCCCTTACGCTTCCATCATTTTGGACATGGCTGATGTACTAATCTAGTTGTCCTGCCCTAATTAGGGACTCAATAGTATCACGGAGTTAGAAACAATCTTTAGTATCATAGTCATAGCTCTTGTGCCATGAACAATGCTTGTTACGATCTTTCTGAGCTTGTTTCTTCAAAAGAGGTGGCCTCTTGATACCTCAGAATTTAGTTTGTAACACTTCCCTTAAAATTGTTATGCGTGGAGTGTTTAGAGGAGAGTAGCTAGAGTATTTAGCTTGGGGTGGACCGTCTTTAGAGAAGTTCCAAGGCTGTGAGGAGTTCTGATTACCTTTCTGATGAGAAGGCTCACCCTTCTCTAGGGTCTCCTTAGCCTTAGTAACCTCCTCAAGATTTATGTACTTCAAGGACCATTGCCTAAATTCTTCCATATTCGTTAGCTTTTTATTTGCCAAAGATTGGAAAACCGGGAGTTGGTTCGGAGGCCGCTTCTAACATAGTGGAGGGCAATCCTATGATCAAGGTTCTCTATATTGATACAAGCTGAATTGAACATCTTAAGGTACTCGCAAAGGGGCTCGTTGTGTCCTTGGAAAATCTCATAAAGAGATTTAATAGATCTTGGTTGTTCCTTGTTGGTAATGTAGTGGAGCAAGAAACGTTATTTGAGGTCCGGCCAATTAATGCTGGATACTCATGGTAGGGTCACGAACCATCTAAGGGCAGCCTTCTTCAAGGAAAGGGAAAATGTGCGACATAGTAACTGAGAGGATCCCCCATGAAAGCACATAGATTGGACATTGACGTCTATGTGTTCTTGAGGGTCTGTAGTCCCGTTATACAGCTCTAAGTTAATGGGAAACTTAAAGTTTCTTAGAACTCTATACTCCATGAGTTGGGTAGAGAAAGGCTACTCCTAATCGCTGAGGTCCGGGTTGTTATTAACAACATTGGATATTTCAACATCAGAGTATGGCATTCTCCTCCAGCTTATGCCTTGCATCATTAAGGTATGGTCCAGACTAGCCCTCATGCACGGATTTTCTAGATCTTCCAATCTACGACGCTACTCTTCAAGCATTGTCGTTTGTCATTGCACTAAGTCCAGGAGATGATTTCTGGATATATTAGGTTGGATTGTGCCTTCAAGACGAGACACACGATCATCAATTTCTTCATTCTTAGGTCCTAAGCACTGGTGCACTAGGATTCTGGGCCCATGAACGTCAGGATTGACTTCATACACATAGGGACCAAGTCTTTCCCTCACAGAGACCCTGCGCGATGGGTGTGGGCTTTCATCAGAAAGTGAAGTTTCATGCCCATCGCATATAGGTTTAGCATTGGGAGCCTAGTTTCTTATAGTGGAGGTTTCAGCAACTAATAGTGGAAGATGGAGGGGAGGATGGTGCGTCGTTGGCCTTCGGTCTGCAGAGGTTTGTGGAGCTTCTTCTCTCCTTGAGTTCTATCTTGTGTTCACCATGGTTGAGTGGGAATAAGAGTTTATGGGTTCCCACAGATGGCATCAATGATCAGTTGTAGATAGTGAGCTGTACTTGGATAGGCACATTCTGGTGTTTTCCTTATTTCGTAGTAGCGGAGCGAGTTAAAATGGAGGGATTTGGTATCTACAAAGACACTTCTACACTCAAGTCAGGCTGTGCACAATTAGGATTTATGCTACATAGCAATAGATATTAGTTAGAGGTGATTGAGCCTAGTATTTATAGAGGTTGGATAGGGACATATATTCCCTTAATAGTTGCAGAGGATCCCTATAAGATCATAATGTTGATACTGCAGTTATGATCAGTCAAAGGCGGTTATAGGTGCTATTATTATGTAAGATCATGATTGGAAATTACGAATACTCATAGGATTTATCCATTGCACAAATCTCAAGGTAATGTTGCTGCTACCCAATGTCATAGTCCGATATCCGTTGTGACGGGATCTCAACAGTGTACCATGAATTCTCACTAGAGTGTTAATGATGGACTTCAGCTAGATGTGTGCTGAGTTAACCTATGGGATAGGATCCCAGATCATGGTCTAGAACACATATTTTCTTAAAATGGCCTTTTTATTAAATAATGCAGTTAAAGTAGTGATCTATTATCACTCTATTATCATTGTTAAGAATGCACATAATAGTATCTCAAAGTAAAAATTAAAAGCTCTAAAGTGAATTAAATTAGAAAGACTATCATTATAACCACTTCCAGAAAGGTATGCCTTATCAAGTATTACAATTTGACTCTAAAAACACAATGGATCAACCAACCTTCATATGCCATGAAAGTATACCCAAACAGCCCATAGACAATTTTCAAGCAAAAATAAAAGACCAAATTGATATGGACCCATGAACTAATTTAAGCAATGATAATTTATTGATCATAAATTCAAAGCCACGCATCCAAAAGATATAGGTTACCACATTACAAATTTACTTGTACATAGACCTTATGCACCACCTAATTGTCTTTTATAATGATAAGGGTAAATGCACATAGATGACCAGGATGCTCACCCTACAAATAAGCTTCATTTGTTAAAGACCAAAGTGAAAGTATTCACATCATTCCTTATTCTTTGTATAGATCAAACCACAAATATTATTGGTAATGTAACTCATTTATATAGTTGAGTGTAGTCAAGTAACTTAGTTACAATATGACATATTCATGCTATTGCTAACTTCATTAGTTGCACATTATACACCATTAATATACCATATGTTCAAAAGTAGTTTTGTCAAAAAAATAACCATGAACTAGGAGGAAAAGCTTAATTCAATGAACTTGAACAAAAGCAGGCCCTTCTTGTCATAGGCACAACATGTCCCTTGTAGAACAATGACATCTCATTTTTGCCAGTAGCATCTACTACAATCATTGCTTCAAAAACTCTAGATAATACTTCAACTTCTGTGCAAGTACAACACAATAATAGGACATTGTGAAAAGTCATGCACAAATCAGAAACTAAAAAAAGCATAAGCACTAAAATATATATCAACTTCTACAAAAAGCTAAAAATAGTCACCTTTTACTAAGAGTTTTTAATGAGCTTCACAAAATAAAAGATAAAAGTAAACCTCATACCGCTATTATGTCCTAAAGCATTCTATTATTTAATCTTCTTGTGTTAAATTAGAAATTGAAAATATACAAAATGGTAATGACTAAAAAAATTCTGTGAATAACTATACTAGTGAAAGCTATTATGTCTACTCATTAGATATTAGCTTCATTCATCATTAGAAGAAGAAACTCTAATCGCATTTAAGAAGGGACCCCAAAAAGTTCTTATTTCTTCTAATCATTTCCAAATAAAAATCGGTAACACTGCATGCGATATGGATCCATAACACCCAATTCAATCAATAGATGCCATACATCTGATTCACTATAATGGTAAGGCTTGCTTTGTTGTATGATGGTTAACCCTTTTTCAACAATTTGAACCTACCTCTCGACAATTATAACTTACCTTTCAGCCACTGCAACTTGCCTCTCAGCCATTTCATGTAGCCTGCCTAAAAGAATGTTGCCATCCATCATAGCCTCAACTAATGCATTAATTCCCAAGGCAACCTTCTTATGCTAAGCCTCCACTATATCAATCATGTGTGCCTTACGCTTTGTACCCCTTGAGGTTGAAGTCCCGCTTGATTGATTTAATTAACCGTAAGTATGACTAAATGCATCCAAATTGGCAGCTGAGTATGGGGTGTCATTTCCTATATTTACATCTTTGTCAAACATCCCAATAGCTTCAAATGATTCATTTAAGTCAATAGTTTCCCTTTTCCCATTGATTCAACCTCTCTTTTGTAGTTTTGGCCCCTTTATCGATAACTCTATCAGCTCCAAACAACTCCTTTAGTATGTCATAGTGCTTAATTTGCATTATTTTCCATTTTTCTACATATGGTTTATCTTTTAAAAAAATGGCCAGATAAGTAAGTACAATAAACTTGGCCTTTTTCAAACTTAATGATCAAGTATAAAAGGGATGTGTCAATTACCCTGATGAAATCCTCCCAAACTTCTTCCTCAACTTCAAACTTTCTAGCTATAGGATTCCACAAAAATCCACTTATGCTGTTAAATAGATCATATGCCTCAGTAAAATGATCTTTCAAAGTCTTCATTATGTTTTTTTATATGCTGCTTTGTAATGTGTGGACTAATTGTTGACCTTAATTCTTTCACCACATTTGCATATGCATCACTTGTCCATGCACCTTTATGTCTATTTCCTCTAGATGTCTCTCTTATCAATGCATTCAACAATGCAACATCTGTATCATTAGACCATCGCAAATTGTCCTTAGAAGGCTGATTGGTGTCTGCTGTAATTTTCTTCCCTTTTGGCATCTTTCAACCTACCTTAGAAGGCTGATTGGTGTCTGCTATAATTTTCTTCCCTTTTGGCATCTTTTAACCTACATGATACTTAAAACACACACACACACACACATACACACACACACATACACACACACACACACACACACACACATATATGGGAACCATCTTTTCAATTAAAAAGGCATATTTATATTATGTAAAAAAATATTTAATTAACACATAATATTATTCCAACCAAGCATATTATAACATTCACATTACATTCCATAACCTAAATATTTAAGTTAAAGCAATGCATAGCACGATAACATATAAACATAACATCTGACAAATATAATGATGTACATTAGGTATACATTCCAAACACATAGTCACACTAATCTTGGTAAGCATTCCATATTTCAAATGCAATGTTATCCCTTAAAATTTCTCCTTGCTTATAGTCCTCATCATGTTATTGGTGTGATTATGACCTATCTATGTCACATTGTAGCAACTCTCGATCCCACTTCAGTAATTAAGGACTCATCAATATCAATACCCATTAGAAAGTTATGTAATATACAATAAGCGAGGACTATGTTCGTCATGACTTCAAGTGAATTACACGATTTGGTGTCACTAGCTATAATTAGAAATCTTTTCTTTAGAAGTCCAAAACTTCTTTCAATGACATTTCGTAGTGAAGAATGTCGATAATCCTTAGCATTTTGTGGCCCACACATTGAATACTCCTTCAAGTGATAATGGACAGCTCTATATGGTGTAAGCACCCGACGTTTTAGCATAAATCCAGCATCCCCTAGATAAAATTTCCCTACAACAATTATATACACAATATGTCACAACCTATCACATAAGTTGTTACTAAATTAATATTTTATTTATTATAATAAACAAATTAGTTTACCACTGACCTTTAAGAATTTTAAGTGGATCTTCCCTACTTAAAGCATCTTTTAAATTTCTTGAGTCAGATGATGTTCCTTCCCAACCAGTTAACACATATGTGAATTTCATATCAAAATTACAAGTAGCAAAAACATTTTGTGTGGTGTGGTCTTTTCTTCCATGAAATCGAGGGGCTTTTGCCCTTTAAACCTTCACATAAATATGTGTTCCATCTATTGCTCCAATGCAATTCTTTTTTTTTTTATCAATAAATAAAGACATCAGTATTATACTTTCATGATTGACTATATATGTGAAAGTAAGTAGTGGTAACTAAGTTAAAAGAATTGATACCTTAAAATAAGGATAAAATCTACTGTTGCTAAGTATTTGTGAAGTGATATCCCTACCAGAAGGTTGCACAAGAAACTCTTCCTCTAATGAAATGATAGCTCGTAAGACATTGTGAAAGTGATGACTAATTGTCTTCTTCGAGCGATGAAAGAAGAAAGATACAGCTCTGTTTTTGACATTATGGCCTATAATGTGTAAGAATTTAGCAACTTGCTCCTCAACAGTAGAGCATATTGAATCCTTTACTCTACTAGTTGCTCTTAATTTTTGACATAATTGCGTAAATGCTTGAGGGCCCATGTGTATGACATCCTGACATCTTTGTGTTTGTAGTAGTTGTCTTATTAATTAGATATGCCCATGCTCTCTTTCAGGATTCCCATCACTAATTTGACTTAGTCTAAACCTTACCTGAAGTTGCAACAAATATAATGCATGCACAATACAACATAAAAGAACTACAACACTGATATGTTGCCTCTTGTCCAAGTCTTCCCTCACATGACTTAAGATTTGCATTTCAAGAGGCACCCCAAAATTAGTTATTTGTTTTACTTGCAACTCCATTTCATTTATGTCTTCCATTCCATCTTCAAAATTCACTTCTTCAATATTTTCAAAATTCATCTTTCTCTATATATAAACAAAGCATGTTATATATATTGTGATATCAATAAGCTAAAATAACAAATTGATACTCCATACCAATAAATGTAACGTCCCGAATTTAATAACCATAATATAACCAAAGTATATTATAATGATTAAACTCAAGCATGCTACTTACTACAACTATACAATTTTCCAACATAACATATCAACATTATATAGAAGATATGAGCCATGAATGAACAGATATATATATATACACATACACACACACATCACAGCCTCAAAAGGCATACTGTTATACATAACTTCAAACAACTAAGCAAATATAAAACAAATATATGCTCAGCTCAAAACAGCATCTATACTATGCTAAACCTCATACATCTTCTTCTTTCCTTTCAAAGAAATCGTACCTAGATTTACATGGCAATACAATTAGAGTGAGAAAATATATCTCAATAGAAGTATTCCAATACCAGCATATATACATGTATATGTACAAATAGATAATATTTATAATTATTATGTTAACACTTCAATCACAGAAGCAACAACAACATCTCCATCTCAAAGACACGCAATCGCCCATACAATTGCAATGCATGATTAATGTTATGAAAATAACCACCCATGCAATCGTCATGCTATGCCAAGTTATGTCTAGTGTTTATGCCTATGCATTATTCCTAAGTATTGAAATGAATAATGTATGATACCATATCTAGGAACCTACAATTCCATGGTAATGTCATGAACGCATGAAACTTGAACAAAGTAATGGAAGTCACAACCATAACCTTGAACAAGTACTGGAAGTCCATCCAACAACATCATTATCACAGAAAAAATCCATTTCCCCCTAGGTAGTGAAGTCCATCAACTACACAATTATTGATAATAAACAAGGAAATCCATCCTCAAAAACACTATATTAGGAAGGATACAATCCACCTTACCTAATATAGATCATCCACATCATTATCACAGAGGAAATTCATCCTCCCCGAGTAGTGAAATCCATCTACTACACAGTTATCGATAATGAACAAAGAAATCCATCCTCAAAAACTCTATAATAGGAAGGATACAATCCACCATGCCTAAATATAGATCACCCACATATATGGGGCACACCCACATCTACGAGCTCACACATTTCAAAAAGCAATCACCTACATCTACGGGGCTCACACCTTTCAAAAAGGTTACTCATATCTTCATGTATATCATCATTACTAATTAAACACTTATAATTAGTATTACAAATCATTATAATTCAAACCATTCATATCTCTAATTAATACTTCTACAAGAGTCCCATTACTCACTAAGAAGCACAAAAGAAAGTATCACACGAGTGATCCTCTTTAATTTCCCAAAATAAGGGCTCTGTCCTGTTCTGTCTAGCGTTTGGCGCTCAGGCGCTTCCAACCCAGCGCTTAGGCACGCAACAATTGCCTCAAACAAGACCCTCTAGACATTGGGCGCTCAGGCGCTCAACTTCTGTGCACTTAGGCGCGCTAAACGCATAACAAGTTCTTCCTGAGCACTAGGCTCCTAGACGCCCAGCCACTCAGTGCCTAGGCATTCATACATCAAAAACAGTTTCTACAAAATTTTGCAGAAATGATCACTGTTCCATTGGGAACAAATGATCTTACAATCACTCAAAATCACTTCGAAGTGATTTTCTAACCTTCAACAAGGTTCAACTACACATAGTAACCTTTACTCCACTTCAATTTTATTTAATTCAACACATTTGTATCAAAATCTCAAAATTTGACCTAAACCCCCAAAAATAACCTAAAGTGGGAAATAAGGTTCCAAAAGAGGAAAAATTCATCTAAACACATCCACAATTTAGTTTCTAACTCAACCATACTAACCACATCAAGATTCAACTTATAAATTCTCAAATCACCTCTCAAACCATCATTTCCTCTTCATGCTTCTCTTGAACCAAAAGAAAAGAATGAAAACAAGTAAGTAAAACAGATTTCCCCCTACCTCAAAGTCTTGAAGATGAAGATGAAGTCAAGGATAAGCCATAGAAGATCCAAGCTCTCCCTTCCTCTTTCCCTTTCTTCCTCTTTCTCATTCTTCTTTGGTTTCTCTCTTTTCTCTTATATTTCTCTCTTTTCTCTTCTCTTCTCTGCTTCTCAAATATCCCAACTGTGAGATATTTAACAAGGGAAGTTTAATTTGACTTCTCTTGGATAGATACCAAAACCTCGATCTGCTATGAACACCTAGATTTCACAAAATCCAGATTTCTAGCTTCCAACAAGTTTAAAATAAATCCTAAGATTCATTAAAAATCTTATTTCATCATCTCTCTATTTTTCCATATCAGCTGTTAGTTAATCCAATATTAAAACACATACCCTGTATGCTTTAAAATATCAAACTAATTCCGATTATCCTCATATTTTAACTATAGGACAATTCACACATTTGTGACCTAGAAACAAACTTTCTATATTTATTCCTATTAACTGAGCAGTTTAACCCACTTCCAGAGCAAATAACAGCTATATTTTATACATAGTGTTACAGCAATGTGACTAAACATGCTCAAACAGTCACAAAATCACACAGACACGTTAAATAAGTATTAGGCTACTTCTGTAACTATATACAAGCCTAACATATTTTCCAGGGTATTATATTTCTCCCCTCCTTTTTAAGAATTTTATCCCCAAAATTCACTTGCCATCAACACTTAGTCTCTCACAACTAAGGTTTCAAGATCTCCATCAGATATCACGCTTGAAGGATTCCACCTCCCCTAGTGGTATCTAACTCACCATTAATAACTCAAGATAATCCAGTCTTATACGAGTCCCCAGCTCTCAAGCCAAACCTATGCCAGATATTCTTCACCTAAGAAAATCTGTTTTCCACTAAACTCTTGGATTCCTCAATCATAATCCTTGTAAGAGTTATCTATCAACCCTTTATCCAACACATAGGCTCTATTCACACTAGAGGTACCACAATAAATGGTGTAGATGCAAACAAATCCTAAACGAGTTCAGTTATACCAACTGGACCCTCACTAGAAGAACTCCTAGTCTCCTAGTTCGCCTAGGTGAAGTTATAGTTTCCTGTCCACACAGAACATTACATATTGAGTTGCAGTCTCAACATCATATAATTGTGCAACAGTAGCTACCAACATCCAACCTAATGCAAGTTATGCAATCTTTTTCCAACATCTCAAACAAGAGACAAAGAAATGCACAACACACAAAAAAAAAAACTTCTATATGCCTAAGCATAGTTAGTCCATACCCCGGCTCAACAGGATGAACCAGGCTCTGATACCAAAATGTAACGTCCCGAATTTAATAACCATAATATAACCAAATTATATTACAGCGATTAAACTCAAGCATGCTACTTACAACAACTACACAATTTTCCAACATAACATATCAACATTATATAGAAGATATGAGCCACGAACGAACAGATATATAAATACATCACAGCCTCAAAGGATATACTGTTATACATAACTTCAAATAACTAAGCAAATATAAAACAAATATATGCTTAGCTCAAAATAGCATCTATACTATGCTAAACCTCATACATCTTCTTCTTTGCTTTCGAAGAATTCGCACCTGGATTTACATGGTAACATAATCAGGGTGAGAAAATATATATTAATAGAAGTATTCTAATACCAGCATATATACATATATATGTATAAACAGATAATATTTACAATTATCATGTTAACACTTTAATCACAAAAGTAACAACAACATCTCCATCTCAGAGACACGCAATCGCTCATACAATTGCAATACATGATTAATGTTATGAAAGCAATCGTCCATACAATCACCATGCTATGCCAAGTTATGTCTAGTGTTTATGCCTATGCATTATTCCTAAGTATTGAAATGAATAATGTATGATACCATATCCAGGAACCTACAATTCCATGGTAATGTCATGAATGCATGAAAATTGAATAAAGTAATGGAAGTCAGAACCATAACCTTGAACAAGCACTGGAAGTCCATCCAGCAACATCATTATCACAGAGAAAATCTATTTCCCCCTGGGTAGTGAAGTCCATTAACTACACAATTATCGATAATGAACAAGTAAATCCATCCTCAAAAACACTATATTAGGAAGGCTACAATGCAGCTTACCTAATATAAATCATCCACATCATTATCACAGAGGAAATCCATCATCCCCAGGTAGTGAAATTCATTTACTACACAGTTATCGATAATAAAAAGGAAATTCATCCTCAAAAACTCTATAATAGGAAAGACACAATCCACCTTGCCTAAATATAGATCACCCACATCTATGGGGCACACCCACATCTATGGGGCTCTTACTCTTTAAAAATAAACACCTACATCTACGGGGCTCACACATTTCAAAAAGCAATCACCCAAATCTACGGGGCTCTTATTATTTGAAAACAAACACCCACATCTACAGGGCTCACACCTTTCAAAAAGGCTACTCATATCTTCAAGTATATCATCATTACTAATTAAACACTTATAATTAGTATTACAAATCATTATGATTCAAACCATTCACATCTCCAATAAATACTTCTACAAGAGTCCCATTACTCTCTAAGAAGCACAAAAGAAAGTATCACACGAGTGATCTTCTTTAATTTCCCAAAATAAGGGCTCTGTCCTGTTCTGTCTAGCGTTTGGCGCTCAGGCGCTTCCAACCCAGCGCTTAGGCACGCAACAATAGCGCTCAACTTCTGTGCGCTTAGGCGCGCTACATGCATAACAAGTTCTTCCTGGGCACTGGGCGCCTAGACGCCCAGCCACTCAGCGCCTAGGCGCTTATACATCAGAAATAGTTTTTGCAGAATTTTACAGAAATGATCACTGTTCCATTGGGAACAAGTGATCTTACAATCACTCAAAATCACTTCTAAGTGATTTTTTAACCTCCAACAAGGTTCGACTACACATAACAACCTTTACTCTACTTCAATTTTATTTAATTCAACACTTTTGTATCAAAATCTCAAAATTTGACCTAAACCTCCAAAAATAACCTAAAGTGGGAATTAAGATTCCAAAAAATGAAAAATTCATCTAAACACATCCACGATTCAGTTTCTAACTCAACTATACTAATCACATCAAGATTCAACTTATAAATCCTCAAATCACCTCTCAAACCATCATTTCCTCTTCATGCTTCTCTTGAACCAAAAGAAAAGAATGAAAACAAGCAAGTAAAACAGATTTCCCCCTACCTCAAAGTCTTGAAGATGAAGATGAAGTCAATGATAGGCCATGGAAGATCCAAGCTCTCCTTTCCTCTTTCCCTTTCTTCCTTTTTCTCCTTCTTCTTTAGTTTCTCTCTTTTCTCTTCTATTTCTCTCTTTTCTCTTCTCTTCTCTGCTTCTCAAATATCCTAGTCGTGAGAGATTCAACAAGGGAAGTCAAATTTGACTTCTCTTGGATAGATACCAAAATCTCGATTTGCTAATAATACCTAGATTTCACAAAATCCAGATTTCTAGCTTCCAACAAGTTTAAAATAAATCCCGAGATTCATTAAAAATCTTGTTTCACAATTTCTCTATTTTTTATATCAGTTGTTAGTCAAACCGGTATTAAAACACACACCATGTATGTTTAAAAATACCAAACTAACTTCGATTATCCTTAGATTTTAACTGTAGGACAATTTATATATTTATGACCTAGAAACAAACTTTTCATATTTATTCCCATTAACTGAGCATTTTAAGCCACTTTCGGAGTAAATAACAGTTATATTTTACACATAGTGTTACAGTAATGTGACTAAACATACTCAGACAGTCACAAAACCACACAAACACATTAAGTAAGTATTAGGCTACCTCTGTAACCATATACAAACCTAACATGTTTTCCAGGGTGTTACAATAAACAATTGACATTACTATATCACAGTTTATTAAAAGAGTGAAAACAACTAAAGATATGAAAACAAAAGCATTAGGTGGCCACATTACACCAATTGCAATACTGGCATAT
Source organism: Ormosia semicastrata (assembly GCA_029884595.1). NCBI lineage: Eukaryota > Viridiplantae > Streptophyta > Magnoliopsida > Fabales > Fabaceae > Ormosia > Ormosia semicastrata. The sequence goes on from JAQQTO010000059.1 coordinate 10,909,849, forward strand.
TCATAAATACTAGTAGCATATAGATAACTAGTCAATGCAAGAAACAAAAATATCTATTAGCTTATTCTTTTATTACGTTTTTGGTAACTTTGACTGTAGTAGGCAGTTAAAATATATTAGTATTGGACTACAAGAATATCAATTTTTTGAGATCTTTTGCATAGGAAGCCTGTAATTTTTTTTCTCTCTCTCTACAACTCTGTAATTTATAATAATTGTTATCAAAATCTCCAAGTTAATTTTACTGTTCCTTTTCCCTGTCAATATATATATATATTACTTTATTGTGAGCAATAAGCACCAATTATTCTCTTTTTTCTTTTTCCCTTTCTTTCCCTGATTAGTTTAGAAACGTCAAAACTCCTAACTAAGGTGGGTCACCCCCATTTAGATATAAAAGACAAGGTGTAGTAAAAAAAAAAGGGAGAGAGATATGAAAGACATGGGGATTTTAAAAAATAATAATAATAAAAAGACAAGGGGACTATGTTGGCCCCAAAGAATGCTTCTTTATCTCAAATGGAAGCCTCAAAACGCAAAGTTGTACTCGTAAGTTGCTTTGAGCAATTAGTATTGTAGTGGTATTGTGACAATGCCAACACAAGCTCAAGAATTGGGTTTCTGAGCAGAAAAAAACTAGGAGAAAGATGAAACATTTTATTATTTTTTTTAAAAACTAATCTTTGATACATAGAAATTTACAAATGCAGAGACAAATAAAGTAGAAAAGAGATCTCAGATCTTACTTATAGTGGTGTAAACTTAGGTGAAATTAGAAATTATTGGTGTCATAGATGAAAAAGTGAGGTGGCTGTGGGTGTATGTCATCACACCCATAGAAGCTTGTTGACGAGAAATAGAAGGACAAAATTGTCATATTCACCTTTTTATCTCCTACCTTCCCGTTTTCTTCACACTAGAGGTGAGAAAACATTTTTGTGGGTCCCATGGAGTTTTTTTTCTCTCCTCAACCAAACGAGAGAAAAGTACCAAATCTTGTTATTTTCTCTTCTCTCATTTTCTTTTCTCTGATTTTCACCTAACCAAACAAAGCGTTGAAGTGGCAACACAACATTGAATAACAGTGTAACTGAGAGTACATTAACATTAAATTCAATGATGAAATGGTAAACGAATGTATTTTTATTTGTTTGAAAAGTATTTTATATTACTAATTTAAAATACACTAGTACATTAAATTAAATTTTCATTAATATTAAAATTTAATTTAACTTTAATGCATTATCAGTGTAAAAGTCTTTTATAATGTCATCTAATTGTGCATTATCACATCATTAAATATGTTTAACTCTCATAACAACTATCTCAAAAGTCACACATGCAGTAATGTATGATTAGTTGATAGTGAAAAAAACTTTACACTGATAATGTTTCAAAATTAATCTCATTCAAATATCAAATTACATAAAATTATAATTTTGATGGCTTGATTTAAAATATACAAAGTATTAACAACAATGAGTATATATGATTTTTTTAAAAAGAAAAGATTAAGGGAGAGTGGAAGTTGTCCCATTCTACGGTTAGGTTATAAGCCACAAGTTTAATGATGTTTGCAGATGACTTATTAATCAAAAATCATATCAAGAACCGAACCGAAGACCTTTGATTGCTGACGTTCCTCAAAGCCATTTTTCAACTTGTGTATTTATTCTTGCCCTCCATCACTTGTGACTTAGCCTTTGAATTCCACTATGCGAGACAAAATTTGGATGAAGACTGTAAAAGTGAAGATTTGTGGTCCACTGGTAAGATAGACAATATGTATAGGTTTTAGAAAGCTCCCACATTTCTTTGTGAGTCCCTCTCTAATTGTCTTTTTATGTGGAAAAATAATCTTTTACTGTTCAAACTAAAATTCAATCAGCTAGATGGAACTATGTAACAACCTTTTCTAATCACAAGAATGAAAACTTAAGAGTGTGTTTGATATGCAGAACATAATTTTATTAAATTAAAAAGAGAATGAAAGTTAAGTAGATTGGAATGAAATAGTCATAATTTATGTGTTTAGAATATGGTAGTAATGATGACAAGTTACTCAAAGACTATATCTGTCCTAATGTCAATATTTTTGTGCAAAGTTTTAGAATGCCTTTGGATAAATTAAAAAATAATAATTTTAAGATAGTAAAAAATGGTATTTTTTCTCTATATTACTTGTCTGATTTTTTTTAAGAAGCAACTCATCCTAACTTCTCATAAAAGTAGAAAATTTGATTATTTTTACATTCTATTTATTTTAATAATCTTATCCAAATAGTTAAATGTAATTGAGAAGTACCTTGTTTTTATTATTCCCAAAAAGAACATCAATGTCTTAATTTGCATTTGGAAGGTCTTATTTTTCATGGATGCATTACAGATCCACTTCTTTGCAATTCCAACTTCAGACCCTTGATCCTCTTTCCCGGATTAGCTCTACTTTGAGGAGTTTGTAGCTTATGCAATCAATTGGATAACTTGTGGTAAGGTGTCCTGCATGGACTCATCTTTCCATGTCCAAAATGAAGAAAACGTGAAAGAGGGTGGGGGTCCATCTTTACCTGAGGTAGCAATTCAACCACATTGAGCAAAGAAGTTACTAAGCTTTATCCTTGTAATTATGCTAGTATCTTGTACATTATGTATATTTCCTTGCAGTCCGTTTGTTGAGGGAAGTAAATATTGTTTTGATGGGTTGGCGGAAGTAAGTATTACCAACACTTGTACATTGTGTTGATTATTATTTCCTTTTGAGGTGATGAATATTACTCCCTGTAATTAATTGAGGGTTTTTTTTGCAAGGAGTAATTTTCTTCATAGTACAACTATAGTATAGGAGAAATGCTATTTGGGTATCACTAGTATATGACATGCATTATTTGATCATTAAGTGTAACTTACGACGCTCACTATTTTATATTAAGTCAATGGTAAAAAGGTAGGCGAAGGTGTAAGTAATAATGATGAATTATGAAGTTTATGTGACTTGTGTCACCTAGTTCTTTTCCTATTATTGTGCCAAGATAGTATGTGTTGAATGGTTATTTTCCTGTTCTTGATATTGTTTCTATCACATGGGGCTTAGCCTTGGAATTCCTTATGCACATACTAAATCTTCTATGTCCAAGGAGTAAGGATGAAAGACTTTAGAATGCGTCCAAACTTTGTGAGAGGCCACTGGTTTTCTTTTTTCTTTGCTTTTGAAAAAATAATATTTCACCATTAATGTTGTTGGTTGTATGAATTTACATTCGACGTTCAATCAAACTTCGAAGTTAATTATATTAATTATTTCTCATCACGCCTTGAAATTTTGGTATGAGAAATAGTTTGACTAATTGGACAAATATTAATAGTCTTAATGGAAAAATTGCAAATTGATTCATAGTACTTGTCATGAGAAGGAAATTAATTAACTTGATACACTTCAAAGTATAAATTGTACATGTTTATTGACTAAAGATTTTTAGTAAAGATAAATAGGACTTCAAATTCATCTGGAAGTTATATAAAAAATAATCAGAAAGATCATCTCTTAATACATTCTAATCAGGTAAAAAGTAAATAAATCTTTAGTGCTTCTATCCTATAATAATAGGTATTTCTATATATACGCAAGTAAAATACTTTTGTAAAAAAAAAAACATGATCAAGAAAGAAAGTGATAGGAGAGAGAGGGATCTCAAAATTAAACTTTGTATTCGATAATTGATATCTATATATCATTGTTGTTTTTGCTGCCTTGCCTTTAAGGCTTCAAGTTCAACATCAGTGTCTTCTATCATGGAAGACTTACACAAATTGGATGATTTTAGAAAATGTGGCTTGTGAGTATGGAACGGGTTATCAGACTCAAATTTCTTTTTCTTTTTTCCTAATTTTTCTTCTTAGTAAAATATTATTAATTAAGTAAAAAATGATTATCAACTAAGAGAAATATTACGATCAATTAATTGAGCAACAAGGTTTGTTTATGGTATAGGAGCAACAAGATTAAGAACAAAGAATAGAAGATTTAAATATTTAGAAATCTAACATATTCACTGAACCTCAAATTTCTACTAAATATCATGGGTCCTTTCAATTTTAAACGACAGGAAAAGTGTTGTAAATAGAATAATTGTCATATGGCATGGAATAAATGCATAAATATGACTTGTATACTAAATTTGATGTTTTTAATTTAATTTAAAAACATTTGTGTAATGTACGAATATTCACTAATTAAAGTTAAAGCTATACCTTGATTTGTCTTACAATATTTTTTTTACTTTTAATTTAAGCTATATTTTAGGAGTCCATAACAATTGTAGATTAATAAAAAAAAATTTAGTACAAAGATTAATACAAATTTTATGAACACACATTAGAAATATAATTTTTTTTCTCTAAGAATGAATTTTTAGAAACTTGGCATGTAACCAAGTAAACCAGATACACTCTCTATAACAACCTTATCTATTCATTATTATGAAAAGAAGATTTTTAAGTTAATTAGTGAGTTTAAGTTAATAATTCGAAGAACCAAAGAAAAAGACAATCAAAATTAATGAAAATGAAAATAAAAGCTAATATCCACAATACATGCCTATATAAGCACCGAAAAATAGTTTAATTATCTACAGAATCAATAATTCAACTTATTTCTTATGTTATGCCAGCTGCCATCATGGATTGTACCATCTTTACTTTTTTCTTTGTTCACCTTTGCTACCTTACCTTACTAATGTCTCATTTTGGCATTTGCACAGGATCCTCTAAGATTCTCCGCATTCCAAGTGAACGTGAGGCACTTAGGTTCAAGCATTATCTCAATGACTCTTCAAATAGACTCTCATCTTAGAATGCTGCCAATCCCAATTGCTGCGAGTGGGCTGGAGTCATGTGCAGTAATATAACACCCCACATTCTTTAGCTTCACCTCAATGCTTCACCCCCTACTTTCAATAACTATTACTTTGACTATGTCGCATATGAAGCTTATGAGAGATTAACATTTTGGTGGTGAGATAAATCCATCTTTGGTTGATTTGAAGCATTTGAATTACTTAGACTTGAGCGGCAATGATTTTGGAGGTATGCAAATTCCTAGTTTCCTTTGTGCATTCACCACCTTAACTTATCTAAACCTCTTTGATGCCGGATTTTATGGGAAGATTCCTCATCAGATTAGGAATCTCTCTAATTTGCGTTATCTTGACCTGACTAATGCTGCCAATGGAAGAATTCCATATCAAATTGGGAACCTCATGAATTTGCTCTATCTTTGCATTGGAAGTAATGGTGAACTGTCTATTGAAAATCGTCATTGGCTTTCAGGTCTTTCCTCCCTCCAATATCTTGATTTGAGTGATACAGACATATCAAAATCATTTAATTGGCTACAGACTACGCAAACATTTCCTTCTTTGGTGGAGTTACACTTGTCAAGATGTACGCTCCATCATTATAATCAACCATCCATAGTTAACTTTTCATCTCTAGTCATTCTTGATTTTTTTAATATTAATTATCCTCTTGGTATTTCTTATGTCCCAAAGTGGATATTTAGACTAAACAAAACTTGTTTCTATTCAATTAGGTTTTAATAACTTCCAAGGTCCAATTCTAGATGGTATTCAAAACCTTACTCTTCTTGAAAATCTTGATTTGTATTACAATTCATTCTACTAGATTAGTTATATGGTCTTCATCACCTCAGGTTTTTTATCCTGGAAACAATAACTTGCATGAGACTATTTTTTATGTCTTGGGAAATTTGACTTCCCTAATTAGCCTTGATTTGTCATATAATCAACTTGAAGGAATCATTCCAACCTCTTTGGGAGATCTCTGCAACTTAAGGGAGATATTTTTCTCAAATCTCAAATGCAATCAACAGGTTTTTGAAATCTTACAAACTCTCACTCCATGTGTTTTGCATGGACTCAAAACTCTTTATGTTTCCAATTCTTAACTTTTAGGCCGTCTGACAAATCAAATTAGGATATTTAAAAATCTTGTCATACTTAGTTTTTTCAATAATTCAATTCAAGGTGAACTCCCTTGATCATTAGGAAAACTTTTATCACTAAGAGCTCTCTCTTTGTCCCAAAACAAATTCAATGGAAATCTATTTGGAATTCTTAGATCACTCTCTAAACTATCAACCCTTATGATTAGCTATAATCTATTTCAAGGGGTTGTTAAGGAAGCTGACCTCGTCAATTTTATATGTTTACGAAGGCTTTATGAGATGAGGAATGATCTCACTTTGAAAGTGAGTACCAATTAGAATCCTAGTTTTCAAGCTTCTTATTTGTACATGGCCTTATGGCATTTAGGTCCCAACTTTTCATCATGGATTCAATCACAAAAGAAACTTGTTTATTTGGACATGTCTAACACTGGGATTTCGGATTTTATTCCCACTTGATTTTGGGAAACATTTTCTCAAGCATCTTATGTCAACCTCTCTCATAATCATATCCATGGAGAGCTCACAAATATGTTAAAGAATCTGATATCTTTCACATTATTTGATCTGAGCTTAAACCACTTAAGTGGAAAATTACCCTATCTTTCTGTTGATGTGTATTGGTTAGACATTTCAAACAATTCATTCTTTGGATCCATGACTGATTTTCTATGTAAAAAATAATACAGGCCAAAGAACTTAGAATTTATGAATCTTACATCAAATAATTTATTAGGGGAAATACCTGATTATTGGATAATATGGCCACATCGGGTGGATCTGAGGTTATAAAGCAGCTATTTGACAAGAGACTTGACCTTATCCATGGGGTCCTTATCTCAGCTAGAATCTTTGTAGATCCATAACAATGCACTCTTGGGAGAATTCCCTCTCATTTTGAAGAACATTAGCAAGTTGATCTCCTTGGACCTTGGGGAAAATAAACTTTCAAGAATTATTCCAGCTTGGATTGGAGAAAGACTCTTACATTTGAAAATTCTTCTCCTTTGATCAAACAAATTTTTGGGACATATTCCCAATCAAATATGTTCTTTGCGTTTTCTTCAAGTTTTGGACCTTTCACAAAATCGTTTGTCTGGCAATATACCAAATTATTTCAACCACTTGAATTCTATGATGAAAAAGAACAACAATTTGGATTCATTGATCTATTGCAAAGAGAACTATGTAAGCAGTACTTCAAGTGTTTTCCTATGATTGAAAGGAAGAAGTATTGAGTACAATCATCTTCTTGGCATGGTGATATACATTGATCTTTTAAATAATAATTTAACAGGAGAGATACCTAAAGAAATCACAAACATATTGGGATTGCTTTCTTTGAACTTGTCCAATAATAAGTTAACTGGCAAGATTCCTCAAAGTATTAGCAATATGAGATCATTAGAGTGCATTGATTTCTCAAGGAATCGTCTCATTAGTGAAATCCCTCCATCCATATCCAATTTGAACTTTCTCAGCAAACTGGACTTGTCTTATAATCATTTGGAGGGGAAAATCCCAACTGGCACTGAATTGCAAAGCTTTGAAGCATCCAACTTTGTTGGAAACAATCTATGCGTTCCGCCACTACTTGTTAGTTACAATTCATATGAAGAAAATCATAATGCTCATCACACTAACAAAGAGATTGGTTGGCATGGATTGAATTGGCTTTTTGTGAGTATGACATTTGGATTTGTTGTGGGATTTTGGGGAGTGGTTGCTCCCTTGTTCATTTATAGATCATGGAGGTATGCCTATTTTCGTTTTCTTGATAACATGTGGTACAAATTGCAATCTTCTTGGTGATAGTAGATTTGTAGCATAGTATTATTATTGTATGTTATGGGAAATAAAATCATCATGTAACATTGAATTCCTTTTTTTTTTACATAAAAATTGAAGTTCTTGATTCACTCTGTATTAATTGCTGGATTGTTCAATCTTATTCTCCTTTCCTACCTTCATCTTGGTTAAATAGTTTACAAGGCCAACTACCTTACCGGTACACATTGTTTCACTCTTTCAAACTTGATAGTATCACAATAGGCTTAGTGCTTAAATCCCGGATTGGTTAGGTCAACGTGAACATCTCCAACATGTCAATCTTTGTGAGAATTTGTTTTCTGCTCCAATTTTCACAAGATCAGGAAATCTGTCAACCTTGAATGTGTTGGTTGTCAGAACAATTCTCTTAAATAGGGAAGGCTTCAAGATAGTGTTAGGCATCTCTCTAACTTAAAGCCAAGGTTTTGTATGTTTGGAAAAATTCTCTGCCAGGTTTTTCTTTAAAATGAATTTTGTCTAACTTTCAGGCTCAGTAGCCTTCATATGGGATATCTATTCCCACTGGGTTCCTCCTTTTATACTTGAGGAATTTCTTTTGGAATATGTGGGTTCTAGACTTCCTCCATGAAAAACTACAAGAAGTTAAATTCTCCACTATCACTAAATAATAGGCGAGTTATAAAAACTTAAAACACAAATCAACTCACGTACGTACCTTGTGACAATATATAAAATAACTAAGCTAGCTTGTAAGTTCAAGTATTTCTTTATGGAAACGTTTTAAATGCTCCTAAAAAAGTTTGGAGCATGGATACTCCATGCTTCTTTTCCATTGATTTGCTATAATTTTACATCTATGGCTGAGAATTATTACCTGCAACATGTTAAACAAGTTAGTCAAAATTATTAATTTACTGATTTGTCTTTAAAGAATTTTTTTCCTCTTATTTTTCTCTCTCCTTTCTTTCCCCTTCTCCTTCCCCATCTTCGTCTCTGCTTCATTCTCTTATCTTTCTCTTTCCTTTCTTTTTCCTTTTCATTCCCCGTATTCGTCTTCGTCCCTCTAAGTTCGACGAAGGTCTCCGTTGAAATCTTCTTTCCCTAGTGGCAGCCAAGCCCAGCGCTGCCCGTCAAGTTTGCGACATTGCTGATTGAGTACTCGTCGTCAGAATCCTCCTTCCCCGGTAGTGTCCAAGCCCATGCTTTTGAGTTTGAGTCATTATCTACCCCAAGCAACTGCGTATTTTAATATTTTATTTTTTCTTGCTTATTGATAAGCAAAGCAAAACTGAAAAACACCGAAACACAACAAAAAACAAAGTTGAGATAACCCCAATACCTAGATGAACAAAAATCAACTAGATGAAAGCAAAATCAAACTATGTCTAACAAAATCCAAGCTTTATGAACAACATAAAAGGAAAAAACAAAACAAAACAAAATCCAGTGAGCAAACTGCAAACGCACCAAAGAAGATCATATCAAGAACCTTTTGCAATTCTTCTACCTTCAGATTAAATAATCATAATTTTTCTCAAAAAATAAAAAAGTGGTAGAAAACAAAAAATTAATCAAAAGGGTTTGTTCTCTAATAATAATAATAATAATAATAATAATAATTATTATTATTATTATTATTATTATTATTATTTTGTTATCTTTTGTTGTAGTTGCATAAGGTGAAGATGAAAGATATTAGAAGGGTTGAGTTATATGCTAAAGTTGGGGTTATGCCGTTGAAGAAAGAACCATGTATGTGTCCACAACACCCTCACCCTCTTTCCTATCTTTATAATCTCAAAATACCAACATAGCATCGTCATCCCCATCCCAACCCCTCTTGCTTTGCCATCCCATTAGTATTGGAGGAAGATGAAGAAAGGATCGAATAAAAATAATAATAAATTTATGGTCAATTTTATATTTACACAAAACTTTCAACAACAAAAAAATATTGAGTCAAAAGTTTTTACCTACTACAATGGGTAAATTCAATGGAACATCAATGCTCAAAAATATTTTAAGAGTATTGTAAGTGTCTCCTTTCTTTGTTAAGTTAAACCATAGTAAAGAGTTATATTTCCTCTATAACATTTGTGTCATGTGATAAGTATGTGTTATTTCGTTACATTGGATGACAAAAAAAGAAAATTATAGATGATTATATAGTGGATATAATTATAGAAAATGTGAATACCTATCATGCTTGGGCTTATAAAATAAAAATTAAAAAGGTAAAAATTTTATAGAAGGTAAAACAAAAATACAATAAAATCATAAACTAAGAAAAAGTGTAATAATAATAAGGTCCTAAAACCTAATTTTTCAGTTAACGTAATGTCCAAATTAATTTTTTGTAGCTGAATTGCTTGAACCAATTTTTGAGGCTTGATTAGAGGAGAAAATAATTCTTGATCCAAAGCCCAATTACCATCATATACCAAATGCTGGTACACCAAGTCAGTATCAATAGGGCTTCATGGGAATGTTTTCCATTTATCGATTTTTCTCCTTCCTGAGTTTTTTTATAGCCAACTCACATAGCCATACGTCCTTTCACTTTTGATAACAGTTTTGGCATTGTGTACTCCCTGAAAACGTGCGTGAGGGGGAAAATGATGCATTGATAGTGAATCCTTGATATAAGACTAGTTAGTGAGAGAAGGAACGCATGGAGAAAATTCAAAAAGAAAAAAGAAAGAAAAAAAAGAAAAGGAATTAGAAGAATGAGGAAGGGAGAAGCATAAGAGGATTCACCATTTTCTTCACTTAAAAAGAAACACAAAAACACCATATTCTTCAACCTCACATAATTGGAAATCTTTTCCATTCTCACCCAAGGGGCCAACACCCAAACCCCTCCATAACAAACCCATCTTCACCACCCTAATAGTCTAAAACTTACACAGAGTTAGAAGTGCCAATTTGGGTTGGACATGTTGGGTTGACTCATTTGGCTATGGGTTTTAAGTAGGTTGGGTTTATGTTGACAAAAAATGTAGGTTGGGTTTATAATTTATAAGCCATTTACAGCCAGTTAAATTAACGTATATACTAATTTAGAATATGTTGGTTAGGCATAGCAAGAGCAAGTTCACCTGCAATTGAAAATCTTTGTAAAAAAAAAATCCAAGTCCCTTAGGCATTGTCCTATCACATCATTTTTAGTCATTCTATACTATTGACATGTATAAAAATTTCTTTAGATATTAATACATTCTTAACTGCATTACAACCTTACACATGTTTAATATTGAATGGAATGTATATAATAAATAGTAATTAACCAAGAATTACACATCTTAACTGTAAAGAAATTCCTACAACTCATTGCCATAAAGTTAGGAATTCCGACAAGGGTGGCCGCATGAACACCGATGTGTAATACAATGCTAAGTGAAACGTTCATAAATTTTGCAGTCAAATCCATACATTTGACGATAACCCACAAGTTTCATAACAAGGTTAGACTTAGAGCCAATGCTCATTCTTTCAAATCTAACATGCATACTCACTCCTCTATAAACCATGGATAAAAAATGTTAAATAAGCTTATGGTCCTAATCTCATCTAAACCAAGTAGATAGCTGACTGAACAGACTAAAGTGCCAAGTGATTCTAAAGGATCCAAAGGACTGTAAAGCAAATTTAATGACTTCACATGTGCTTAATCACCTTAAAACACACAATTTCTAATGTAGCTCATTGTACTAAAGAAGATTGGTGACATAGTTGAATAGCCACTCTACCTGAAACAAGCAAGAAAGCTAATAAATGGGTTCCAGTTGTTTTGATGACACTGTTAGTATGCAAGAATAGTAGAAGAGACACTTTGTAATTTTTTTAATTTCTTATTAAACAAACTCCAAATACATAAGATATTTATAGAAGTGAAAGAGACTTTACACATTCTATAACTCTCTTTAATTAACAATAGTAAATTTTTCTTTAACTCATGAAATAAAACATCTTATAACTACATAACTCTAATGAAATAATTCTCCCTAATGACATATCATAATTCTTTATTACTCATAGAATAATTCTCATAACTCATAATAGCTACCACATCAAAGGTCACATAACCACCAAAATTCTATTAACTTCAAATTATTATTTTTAATCAACACTCCCCCTTAATTTGAAGTCTTCTTCTTCATTCCAAGTCTTGCTTGTAATTTTTGAAATTCTTCAAACTTGAGAAGCTTAGTAAAAATATCAGTAATTTGATCTTGTGTCTTCACATATTTAGGCTCAATTACCTTATTGTCAACATACTCTCTAATAAAATGGAACCTTGTGTCTATGTGCTTACTTCGATCATGCTACATCAAATTTTTAGCAAGAGATAGTGCAGACTTGTTATCAATTACAAATCTTTGTTACTTCTTCTTGTGGGAAATAAATTTCTTTCAACAACCTTCTAAGCCATATAGCATGACAAGTGTAAGAAGTTGTCACCACATACTCGGGCTCACAAGTTGAAAATGTGACAATGGATTATTTTTTAGAACTCCATGAATAGCATAATCTCCCATAAAGAATACAAAACTAGTAGTACTCTTTCTATCATCAACATCTCCCACAAAATCACTATCACAATATCTCACAAGCTTAAAATTATTAGAAAATGAATAAAATAGCCCAAAATCAATTGTACCTTTTAGGTAACGAAGAATCCTCTGAGCAACTTTCATGTGGGTAGAAGTAGGAGATTCCATGTAGCAACTCACAACTCCAACAGCAAAAAGAATGTCGGGTCTTGTCGAAGTCAAGTATCTCAAGCTTCCCACAAAGCTTTTGAAAATGGTGGGATCTTCTTTCACTCTATTATCAAACTTTGACAATTTAAATCCACAAAAAGTCTTGAGATTGAAGAAGGCATTATATGGGTTGAAACAAGCACCAAGAGCATGGAATAATCGTATCGACAAATATTTTCAAGATAATGGCTTTGTTCGATGTGTTCATAAATATGCTCTTTATGTTAAAGCATATGACAATGGAGATATTTGCTTGTTTGTCTTTATGTTAATGATCTTATTTTCATCGGAACTAATCATGCTTTGTTTGAAGGATTCAAGAAGGCTTTGGCACATGAATTTGAGATGACCAATATTGGGCTCATGTATACTATTTGGGCTTAGAGGTGAAGCAAATGGAGGATGAGATTTTTATTTCTCAATAACTCTATGCAAAGGAGATTTTGAAAAGTTCAACATGTTTGATTGTAACTCTGTGAACACACCCATGTATAGCCATTAAGGAAAGCGGACTTCACATTAAGTTGATAAATCCTCCACTTCATTTGAGCTGCCAAAGCAATGATTAAACGAATTGACTCCATTCGGGCAACGGGTGCAAACACTTCTTCATAGTCAACTCCATGCTTTTGCTTGTAGCCTTTTACAATGAGCCTTGTTTTATATCTCTCTACATCTCCTTTGGCATTCTTCTTTATTTTGAACACCCATTTGACTCCAATTGTATCATGACCCTTGGGAAGAGATGATAACTCCCTGGTGTTATTCTTTTCAATGGCTTCAATTTCCTCTTCCGTGGCTTGTCTCCACTTTTTGTCTTTGACATCAAAGTCTAAAAGTTCTCTGTCAACAAGAAGGCAAAACAAATCAAAAGGCTCAGTTACATCATATAATTCTTCAATATTTCTCATTTTTCTTGGCCTTTCACTAGAACTTTCTTTAGAAGATGAGGATGCTTCATGAATGGGAGGTGGTGGTGGAGTCTCTTCTTAGATAGGCGTCATAGTCTCTTGCTCTTCATCTTCAAAGTATGGAAAGAAATCATAACTTCCTTCTTCTTGTGCTTCCCATCTCCAAGTGGCTTTTTTACCAAACTTCACATCTCAACTTACAACAATCTTGCCATTGCTTGGGTTGTACAACTTGTAGCCTTTGAAATTTGGATTATAGCCAATAAAAATATGTTTTTCACTTCAAAAAATCACAAATGATAGACACTAGGTTTGGTCCCACTCCAAGCTTCTAGTGGTGTTTGATCCTTCACATTCTTTGTTGAAGAGCGGTTGAGCAAATAAACTACACAAGATACAGTTTCGGCCCAAAATTCCTTAAGCATATTTTTGGCTTTCAACATACATCTAGTCATATTAAGAACAGTTATATTTTTTCTCTCCACTACACCATTTTGTTGTGGTGATCTAGGAACCGTTAGAGGGCGACAAATTCCATTTGCAATGTGCAAGTTTGGATCTTCTGCCTGACTTCCCTCAAACTGATTATGCTGCACCAACTGTAGAAGTGCTGGTTTAATTTGAAAATTATTTGCTTGAATAGCATGACGCACAATACTGGTAGAAATATTCTCAGCAGGTGAGGTAGCATAGTTAGCCAATGTACGTCTTCGCTCTGTAGTTACAACAATTTCTACCATCTTTGCTTCTGTTTCTTCGAGCTTCTTCCTTTCTCTAGCTCCTTTCCTGTTTGCTCTAGCTGTTCTCTCTATCTCTGGATCAAAAAGTAATTCTTCTGACTCTAGAGAACCTTACATAAACAAACAAATAAACAAACTAAAGTGAAGTAAGGAAGGAAATTAAAAATAAAAATAAAAATAAAAATAAATGACTAATAAAAATAAACCAAGAAACAAAAATAAAAAGAAACAAATTAAAAAGAAAATTAAATGAAGAAAAATAAAATTAAAAAATTAAAATAAACAATTAAAAAGAAAATTAAATAAAGAAAAAATGCTTAAATTAGTGTCTTTTCAACTACTATTTAATATTAATAACAATAATCCCCAGCAACGGCGCCAAAAACTTGTTGCGGATATTGGCAAGTGCACCAAATTGACAAAAGTAATAAAGAGTGAGTAGAGTATCATCCCACGAGGATTAAGTTATTAATTACTAAATTTGCCAAATCGACACTATTCAAGCTATCGAAAAGAGGGTTGTTGCAAATTCAATTAAAAAGAAATATAAAATCAGCAAACAATAAATTAAAGGGATGAAAAATAATGATGTTAAAGAGTTAGGGTTCAGATTTCACTTGAACTCTTTAGATGCACACTCAAATATTGGTTTAACAATGTTCTATTTCAATGATTTATGGTTAATTCTCAAAATTAATTAATACTCAATTTCTTGGTATATTAATCGTCTTACGCTGATTGGAATTAACTAATCCCTTAGTCTAACCTCAATTAGAAAGGCATTATCAAGAAAGAGGGAATCAAAAGAAAGATCACATAACCCACAACGTCTATTCCTAGCGATTACAGAAATTATGACGTTTACCACAAGTTCTAGGCTCATGCAAATTTTCTCAAATCTTACATAAACCCAAAAATCATTCCCAAATTAATCAAGTTTAGAAATCATTAAGAATAGAGATAAACATGTAAATCATGAAGAAATATAGATTAAACTCATAAAAGAAAGTTACATCATCCAAGAACAAGATTCATCATCCCCCTAACAAAGGGAAATTAGTTATATAGAAAAAGAAGAACACAAAGGGAAGAATATGACAAACTCCATTGTAGAAAGGTGGAAAGATTGAAGAAAATCCCTAATTTTCAAGCCTAATTGCGCCCACACCATATTAGGGTTTGTGTCTCTTGACGGCTGTTGCGTTCTGTCCAAGTGTGTGTTGCATTGGCGTAACTTATGAATTTATAAGAAAATAATGTGGGTTTTCTGCACAGTCAACGCTCAGGCGCTACGTTACCAGCGTCTAGGCGCTGGCTCATTAAAACCGCGGTGTTTTATGTATCGAGCGCCTAGGCGCTAAATGCCCAAAATGCAAAATCAGCTCTCTGTCTTATGCAATCGTCCATTCTTCTTCCATGCATAATTACCTATCAAAAATAAATAAAAACACACAATTAAAACATAATTTAAAATAACTAAAAATAAAATAAAATTAAGAACAAACTCAATCAAAAAGAATAAAAGAGAACGAAAACCCAAGACTTTGAACCGTAAAAATATGAATTTTTGTAGGCTCATCAGGCTTATTTTGCCTTTTTCACAATTTTTATTCTTCGGCTAGTATAGCCCTAAACAAGTCATCAATAATCATGGTGTCTAAATCATTTGAATTCTCAAAAACACAAGTCACATAATCAAACTTTGGAGTCAAAGAGCGAAGGATCTTATCTTTTACACGATTATCTTCAATGTTTTCACCATACCTTTTCATTTGATTAACATTGGCCAACACCTTTGAGCTATAAAAGTTTCGGATTCCATCATGTGCAAAGCTTCAAACTTACGTCGTAAAATTTGAAGTCGCACCTTCTTCACCTTGTCTACACCTTGGAGAGATTTTTGTAAAATTTCCTAAGCTTCTTTTGTGGTGGACACATTACTCGCCTTCTCGAACATCAAATCATCCAAACCTTGATGGATGAGGGACAAGGCTTGTTGGTCCTTTTTCTTTGACTCTGCCAATGCTTCCTTCTCATTTTGAGACAAAGTGGCCTCGTTTTGTGGCTTAGTGTAGCCATTCTCTATAATCTCCCAAGCATCTTGTGATCCAAGCAATGCCTTCATGCGACGAGACCAAGATTCATAGTTATCTTTTGTAAGACGAGGGAATTGAAATGGAACCATTCCATTATTTGTCATCGCTCAGATCTCACTAGTTCTGATACCACTTTGTTAATGTGAAAGAATAATAGAAGAGACACTTTGTAATTTTTTTATTTCTTATTAAACAAACTCCAAATACATAAGATACTTATAGAAGTGAAAGAGACTTTACACATTCTATAACTCTCTCTAATTAACAATAGTAAATTTTCTTTTAACTTATGAAATAAAACATCCTATAACTACATAACTCCAATGAAATAATTCTCTCTAATGATACAACATAATTCTTCATTACTCATAGAATAATTCTCATAACTCACAATAGCTATCACATCAAATTAAGGTCACATAACCACTAAAATTCTATTAACTTCAAAATATTATTTTTAATCAACAGACACGACTTAATCCGCTCTGAACAAGATCAAAGGAACAATCAATGGAGCAAGAACTCCATCACAGCTGAGTAAGCCAAAGCATCACTAGAAACGATTCCAAAACAGCTAGATGCACCAGAATAATGCTCATCACACACCCACTAATGGCATTCCCAATCTTTGTGTTTTCTAACCATCAGCTCCGAGAAAAACATGCAACAACAAGTGCTTGTGGTAACATGACATCAAAGGAATTAAAAAGTACGGATATTTCATAATGTCTGTCGTACCTATGTCACATATGTACCTATATCCGTATCAGATATTCAGATATTTGATAAATGTTAGTTTAATTTTTTAACAAAAGTCGTATTCCCATATCATATTTTGTCGTATCCGATACTTGTACCCGTATTCGTGCATCATAAGAACTAAAAATAAAGGAGAAAGAATGCATGCTAAACTTGCTTTACTATATACCAAAAGCGCCAGAAGCAAACGGAAAGATCCATACATGCCCCAGTGGTCTTTGGCATAAATAAGAGGGAATGTTAATCATGGTTTGAAACAACATCCCATGCATGGTTTGAAAAACTCACCATTACCTTCTATCAATTGGGTTTCAAAGCCACCAAATGAGATGCATCCTTATTTATCTAGTTTACTCCTCGTCATACAACCTTCATCCTAATCTATGTGCATGATATACTGATTACCAGCAGTTCCTCAACTGCAATTCAGAGCCTCTTTCAAAGCTTGAACTCAGCTTTTACTTTAAAGGATCTAAGTGACTTGAACTACTTCTTAGGCATCCAGGCCTATCCAACCAGTAATGGAAGACTACATCTTTCCCAATCTAAATATATTTCAAATCTATTGGTTAAAGGTAAGATAAGCAACGCTAGACCAATGACGACACTAGTGGTTGGAGGATTGAAGCTTTCAGCTTAGGATAATACTGACATCTTAGATTGTCACGACCGGAGATCGCGGCGAAGAATAGTAACTCACTTGATTTTAAAATATGACAATGGAAAAATGGAGTCGCCACCAATTTTATTTGAATTTGGAAAAAATTGGAAAACCTCTCTTTGAAAATGGTCTTTGAAACCAGATTGGATTCGGGAGTCGGTTATGCTTAGGGAAGGTGGAAACTTAATCCCACTTGCACCCTAACACACTGGCCCTAGGACATTACCTTAGGTTAATTGTGCAAATTATTAACAATCCTTGGAAATATTTATTTTACCCCTTTTACAAAACATTGTAACTATTTATAAAAAAAACCACAAAATTATGAAAATTTAATTTTGGCTTGACAGAAATGAAATTCTGCTCCTACGTATCCCCTAGTGCAATGGGAAACTCAAAGTTACGTAGTTCTTTATAAAATAAGTGTGGGTTGATTGATTTTAATTAAGAGAAGAAAAAAAACTTTTATTTGAAAACCAAATTTATTCTTGCACAGGGTTCAAGTTAGCACAAGGCTACTCAATAAACCCTTATGATCCAAACGACATTGAAGATAACATTCGTTATTCAATCAACATCATTGGTCATCGCATTGATTAAATGATTTTTTTTATTTCTTTTTCATTTGCCATTTTTATATTCTTTACCCGTCTCTCTTTTTACCAAAATGCCTCATTATTGCCTTTATGTGAAATGGGCAGCAGCCCACGTAATTCAACCTCAAACCCGACAAGACAATCAACAATGCAATTTAAAGAAATAAAAGTTTGGAGACTTTGGCAACAATAACAGCACACACCAGGGGACGTTTGGGGAGGGATCCGTTTTGAGATTCGACGGTCGGTTGAAGGTCACGATTTCTGAAGTCCGACGGTTGGTGCTGGAGGGATCTGGATCCTGAGGTCCGACAGTCGATGCTGGGGGGGTCTGGATCCTGAGGCTCGACGGTCGGTTTGGGGAGACCTGGATTCTGAGGTCCGACAGTCAGGGGCTGACTTCTGATGTTCGACGGTCGGGAACTGCCTCTGACGGTCGGGAACTGGTTCCTAAGGTCCGACAGTCGGGAGCTGGCCTCTGAGATCCGACAGTCGGGAGCTGGCCTCTGAGGTCCGACGGTCGGTGGAAAGATGGATCTTGTTAGGTTCGACGGTCGGTTCGGAGATGGATCTTGTGGGGTTCGACAGTCGGTGGAAAGATGGATTTGGTTGGGTTTGGAAGGTTGAAGGTCGGTGAGGGGAAGGATCTGGCTTCTGTGAGGTCCGACGGTCGGTGAGGGGAGATCTAGCTGAGGTTCGACGGTCGGTTGGGAAGGTCTAGCTGTGAGATCCGACGGTCGGTGAGGGGATGGTGACTGGTGTTGGTGAAGTTGGTCGGTGAAGATCACGGTGATGTGGTTCGACGGTCGGTGAAGGGATGATGAAGGTTAGTGAAAGATGGTCGGTGAAGGTCACGGTGATGTGGTTCGACGGTCGATTGGGAAGGTCTACTGTGTGATGGTGGTTTTCGGTGGGTGATGGAGCGTTGGAATGGTGAGGACCGGAGAGGAACCCGATGATGAAGTTGGTGGTTAAAAAAAATTTGAAGATAGTGGTGTGAGTTTGTGGGTGGTTATGGAGGATGAATCTAGAATAGAAAAAGTTTATGGGGGTTGTGGTGTAGAGGTTGATGGTAGGTAGCGATGGGTTCTCACGGTTTTGGAGGCTTAGCAGAGGAGCCGGTGATTTCGGTGGGTGAAGTGTTGCTTGGGTTGATGGTGATTCTAGAAGGTAGGGGTTTAGGAGGGCGAAGGGAGATGGAAGATGGTTGTGATGGCAGGGGACGAACTGGATGATGAAGATGGTGGTTAGTGGTGGTAACGAAATGGAGGGATAGTGATGAAGAATGTGGTGACAGTATGCAAGTGATAAGGGGTGGTTCCCGGTTGGAGCTTGGAGGAAGGAGTTGTGTTGAGCTTCTGAGGAGATCCTCTTTCTCCCAAAACCCCTAACTCTCCGGTGGTTTCTTCAAATTCTCATCCTCCTCCAGCCAAATACCCCTTCCTCCTTTTGTATCATTCCCGTATCCAAGTTTTCCCCCTTTTTTTTTCTTTTCTGTCGCCGACATTTTTTTTTTTTTCTCTTTACGTAAACCACTCCCTACATTGAGCCCCCATTGCTTTTCTGCTGCCCCCCTTTTCTTTATTACGTGAGATCCAAAAAAGAAAAAGACGTGTGTGCGAGGGATTGCGTGTGAGGGGAGTGAAAGTGTGTGCAAGAGAGTGAAGCGTGAGTGTGTGCAGTGAGGGAAAAAAGGTGAGTGTGACTATTTTGTTTTGTTTTTTTTTTTATATTTATTATTATTTTTTTACTTTTTACTTTACTTTTCTTTTTTTTTTTTAGCCCGGTCAAAATTGGGTGTTCACAGTTGCCTCTCTTTACTTGTTTCTTATTAGATAAAAAGAGAAACTGTGATTTTTCATTTTATCGTCGTAAGAAACGAGTAAAGACATGAACTCCAATTTTGTCTGACAATGCATAAAAGGATAAATGCAAAACAAAGCAGAAACAACGATAGGAGGTTAAAATACAATGAGCCGATGCGCTCAAAAGAATTACAAGAATTTAAAATGCATGGAATGCATGGAGCCGACGCGCTCAAAAGAATTGACAGAAATTAAAATGCAAGGAGCCGATGCACTCAAAAGAATTTACAGAAAGCATGGAGCCGATGCGCTCAACAGAAAGTAAAATGCATTGAGCCGATGCGCTCAACAGAAAGTAAAATGCATGGAGCTGATGCGCTCAACAGAAAGTAAATGACATGGAGCCGATGCGCTCAACAGAATTTAAAAAGCATGGAGCCGATGCGCTCAACAGAAAGTAAAATGCATGGAGCCGATGCGCTCAACAGAATTTAAAAATGACATGGAGCCGATGCGCTCAACAGAAAGTAAAATGCATGGAGCCGATGCGCTCAACAGAAAGTAAAATGACATGGAGCCGGTGCGCTCAACAAAATTTAAAAAGCATGGAGCTGATGCGCTCAACAGAAAGTAAAATGCATGGAGCCGATGCGCTCAACAGAATTTAAAAATGACATGGAGCCGATGCGCTCAACAAAAAGTAAAATGCATGGAGCCGATGCGCTCAACAGAAAGTAAACTGCATGGAGCCGATGCGCTCAACAGAATTTAAAATGCATTGAGCCGATGCGCTCAACGGAAAGTAAACTGCATGGAGCCGATGCGCTCAACAGAATTTAAAATGCATGGAGCCGATGCGCCCAACAGAATATAAAATGCATGGAGCAGATACGCTCAACAGAATATAAAATGCATGGAGCAGATGCGCTCAAAGAATTGACAGAAATTAACATGCAGGGAGCCGATGCGCTCAACAGAATTTAAAATACATGGAGCCGATGCGCTCAAAGAAATGACAGAAATTAAAATGCAGGGAGCCGATGCGCTCAACCGAATTTAAAATGCATGGTGGGCAACTGAGTCCCGGAATTTAAAAGACAGGCGAGCAACTGTGCTCCCGAAAAACAGATATTAAAAAAAGCAAGGTATCTTGATCCACAAGGATTTTTCTTCTCTTTTTCTCATTTTTCTCATTTTCTTTTCTTTGTTTTTCTCCTTTTTTTTTTTCTTTTCTTTTTTTATTTTATTAAAAGTCCTTTGAACCAATGACGACTTTTGGAAAGCTTTGACTAATCAAAATCCTTGTTCACATGCTTTTCTTCCTTAGACCCTTTAGTTCTTTCCTTCTTCTTCTCCTTTCTTTCTTTCTTTTTTTTTTGTTTTTCGCTCTCAGCTTCTCCTTTTGAGAAATGAGATGAAACATTGCTTGGCTGATTCCTTGAGAGAAAATTTTGCCCCAGTATTTAACATTGTCCCTCATTTAGTTGATTCCCTGCAACTGCTTGACTCAATCCACTGTCTCTGTTGCTACTTCTTTCAACACATCTCTCATTAATCCTTCAAAAATTTTGCCCCAGTATGGCCAACTAAAATACAAATGAGATTGCCCCTGTGTAGCTAATCAAATGCAATTCCAAAATTGCCCCAGTTTGGTGCACCATTCAAGGCATTTCAGACCAACTTTCTCTGAGATTTTGCCCATTTATTTGCCCTAACTTTTGCTTAGACCGACCTTTTGGGCTTTCAGACTACAGGCTTTTTTCCATTTTTTTTTTTGCTCTAACTTTTGCTTAGGCCGCCCTTTCGAGTTTTCAACCTAACGAGCTTTTCCTCTCTCTTTCTCTCTCTTTCTTTTTTCAGGTACCTCCTCTTCCATCAAATGGGATTTCCAAGATTTCTTCAATCTGAATTGTTCATCAGGAGATTATCATTAGATGGTCAAATCATAGTGTTGTACTCATGTTCACCTTACCTGAAGCATTACGTAACAGACACTCATGAATTCAAAAAGTACAACAGAGAAGAAACGAATAACTTTCAGATTGTTCTTGGAAGTTTGATTACAGAAAGAGTATTATTTACAAAGGGTAAAGACACAAGAAGTAGAATAACAAGAAAGCCAAAATGTTTTTTTTTTGTTTTGCCCCAGTTTGGACGTGATTGATCTAGACTCGACAACTGGACATCATGACTATTGTTTTATCAGGTATATACGAAAATCTGCCTTCATGTAGGGTATCAAATGAATTTGGCTCAGAGTATGTCATTTGTGAACAAAAATTGTCCCAGTGTAAGTCACGAAGCTACACCAATGTAGGTCAAATTAAACCGAGAGAAATTTGCCCCAGTCTAGGACTGAATAGGGCAGAAACTCGCCCTAGTGACCCAAAAAATTTGTCCCGATGTAGGTCAAATTGAACTAAGGAGAAACATGCCCCAATATGGGATCAGCTCAGACAGGGTAGCAACTTGCCCAGGTGTAAGTCTCTTTTTTTCTTTTTCTCTTTTTGATTGATTTTTTTTAGAGCAATGAATTAGGTACTTAGATGAGCATAACATTTGTCTCAAAATTAAAGTTAGTGAAAATGACAACAAACCTTCATTGATCAGAATGGACTTTTTGAGGTTTGTAACATGGCCAAAGGTAGGGGTTATGAAAGAAAAGATATAAGGCTCAAACAATTGTTTAAGGGTTTGAATGGGACCAAGGATCCTTGTTCAACGTTAAACTTTGTCCATTGTCTTTGTACTTTCAAGTACACTTTTCTCTTATTGCTCCTCATTTCTTCCCTTTTCTTTTCACTTTTTTTCATTCGCCCTTGTCATGACTTATTTCATGTCATTTTTTTTCTTATCTCTTTTTGGTTTTTTTGTTTTTTTTTCTTTTTTTTTTTTTTCATTATGCTTCAAAATAGCCACTATGACAATCGACCTTTACTTTGTGTCATCCCCTAGTATAGAGGTGATCCTTGTCCAGGGTTTATTGAAGAAAACTTTTAAGCTCAAAAAGGGATGTCGAGAGATAATGAAAAGATGAATTCTTATGAAGGATAGAGAAACATGGCCAATCCTCCTTTCAAATCTTGATTGCTCATTTTCAAAAATTTTAATTCAGAGACGAAAAGGATGATACACACCAAGTGATTATTTCTTTGCTCTATTTTTTTTTACTTATTCTTTTTTTGTTTTTTTTTGTTTTTTTAGGCAAAGGATACTTACACACGTGAACTTTATTGACATCTACCAAAATGAGAATTATCAAGAATTGGAGTCCGATGGGCCCTCAAATACGAGGAAGACACTTTGAAGAAGTGAAAGAGAAGTAAATATCAAGAAAGACACTGAAAATGAAAGGAAACAAGATATTCATGCGAATTTATTACATCAATGCTTCAAGAAAGTTAACATAAGTTCATCATCACTGATTTTTTTTTTTTTTGCAACCACTTCAATCAAATCCTCAGATCTCCCATTGTTCAGAGGTTTTCAGTTGATGGAGGGCGAACAGTGTAGGCAGGGTAAGATGGTGGGTTTCCAATTTTGGCTTTGCATGTAGCTCACTTTTGATTCCTTTCCCTTAGAGGAAAAACTCATTCTTGAAACTACTTTCATCATTGCCAGTTAGCAATTTACCTGCTTTTACCAAAATTTCAATCATCTCCCCAGCAGCTATTAACTCAGCAAAGTCTAGATAAACGGCGCCCGCCATTGCCTCAATATAAGGAGCTCCCAGAGTCTCTAGAAAATATGAGCACATTTCTGTCAACATCAGCGGTGGTTGCACTTGTGTTGCGAGAGCTCTCCATCTCTGGGCATACTACTTGAAGGCTTCCTCATTTTTCTTTTGCATTGAGCCCAATTGTTCCTGGGTAGGAGCTGCATCCAGATTGAACTTGTATTGATCCATGAATAGATCAGCCAATTCCGTCCAGCGAGAAATCTTAAAGTGGTCTAATTGAAGATACCACTCTAAAGCGGGGCCTGTAAGACTCTCGTGGAAAAAGCTAACGAGGAACTTATCATCCCTAGACCACACAGCCATCTTGGTTCCATAACTGATCAAATGAAACCGAGGATTACCACTCCCATCATACTTGGCAAAATGAGGAATCTCAAAGTCTTTAGGGATTACGACCTCCATGGTAGGACACAGTTCTTCTATTCTAAACGATCCATAAGCGTTGGGGCCCTTGATCGCTTTGATTTGCTCTTCCATCCTTTCCTTCCATTCTTCTTTCATCTTATCCTTCTGAATTGCCACATGGCCACTCCTAGCAAGAAATCCCATTGTCACTGGGATGGACATACATGGTTGTTCCCAAGTGAATTCAGCATTACCATGAGCCTCATTTCGAGTATCCTCTGAAGAACGATACCCTTCTCCGATAGGAATTACTAGCGGTGCAGTACTCGAGGTCCTCCTCTCAACAGGAATCTTAGTGGCGATCCCGGAGTTTGTCCTCATGGAAGTGATAGTTGGCAGGCGCGGATGTGCCCCAGTCACTCTTGTGCTTCCGGCCGCCCCAATTAACGTGAGAGTCTCTCTCATGGCCAACAACATTTCTTCCATTCTTCTCATAGACTCTGTTATTTCATCCATCCTCCCTCTAATCTCATCAACTTCCATACTCAAGTTTCTTCCTTCCTCAGGGTTATTAGTAGTCATTCTGGTCCGAGATCTAGGATTGTGAATTTGGGTTTGATTGGTCTCTTCTTTCCTAGGCTGCATAATGGTTCAAACCAATTTGATTTATTAAAACAAAATAACATTTACAAAGAATGAGCTGAAATGCATGAGACGCATGAATGAGCTTTGAAAACATTTTTTTCATTTTTCTTCCTTTTTTTTTAAAAAAAAATGCTATGTCATGAAAATGCAAGATGTTTTTTCTTTTTTTTTTTGAATGCTAGGGATGCTATAAAGATGCAATATTTTTTTTTTTAATGCCAAGGATGCCATGAAAATGCATGAAGATTTTTTTTTTAGAATGCTAAGAATGTTATGAAAATGCAAGCAATGAATAGTCTCTTTTTCTTTTTATGCACGGATGAAGGATATGAGAAACAGATAAATAAAGAAAGAAGAAGTACACTCCCTTTTGTGCCCTAGTCAGGTGGAACCTAAGATTTGACAGTCACTATGTTCAATCGATCAGTGCAAGATTTTTCAGGATGATCAAAACTTCTAAAAGTCATGGTTCCCAAATTGCCCTTATCTCGAAAGACAAGGATCCAATTCATGAATTAATCACAAGTTGGGATAAACCCTCTCAATATGATTCATCCATAATATTAGTAACAATCTGAATGGCGTCTCGACAAATGTCAAGTGAGCATAAAGCCCCTCAATAACAAAAGTCGAGACCCCTCCTACTCGTCGGGTTCGCACAGACTCGGGTATAGAGCCCAAAAAGTGTGTGAGGTAAGTGACGGTGATGTGTGTGAGGGAGCATACAAACCTGTACAAAAATTAAAAAAAAAAAAAAACTACCCCCAACCTCGCAAAACATATATATAATAGCCAGCAAAGACAATCATCTATCCTAAGGTTTCAACAATTATGCATAATTAAGTACAAAATATATACAAGTATATCATGTCAAAACAAACACAGGAATAATGCTATTAGATATTTACATAGAACAAAATAAATAAAATCCATTTACAAACAAAAAGAAAACAAAAACAAGGATAAAAAGGGAAAAATAAATAAATAAAAATTATTAACAATTTGCACAAGTAACAACAACAGGCTTGACTCTCCAAATATCCCTAGTGGAGTCGCCATCTGTCGCGACCGGAGATTGCGGCGAAGAATAGCAACTCACTTGATTTTAAAATATGACAATGGAAAAATGGAGTCGCCACCAATTTTATTTGAATTTAGAAAAAAATTGAAAAACCTCTCTTTGAAAATGGTCTTTGAAACCAGATTGGATTCGGGAGTCGGTTATGTTTAGGGAAGGGTGGAAACTTAATCCCACTGCACCCCTAACACACCCGTCCTAGGACGGTACCTTAGGTTAATTGTGCAAATTATTAACAATCCTTGGAAGTATTTATTTTACCCCTTTTACAAAACATTGTAACTATTTATAAAAAAAACCACAAAATTATGAAAATTTAATTTTGGCTTGACAGAAATGAAATTCTGCTCCTACGTATCCCCTGGTGCAATGGGGAACTCAAAGTTACGTAGTTCTTTATAAAATAAGTGTGGGTTGATTGATTTTAATTACGAGAAGAAAAAAAAACTTTTATTTGAAAACCAAATTTATTCTTGCACAGGGTTCAAGTTAGCACAAGGCTACTCAATAAACCCTTATGATCCAAACGACATTGAAGATAACATTCGTTATTCAATCAACATCATTGGTCATCGCATTGATTAAAAGATTTTTTTTTATTTCCTTTTTCATTTGCCATTTTTATATTCTTTACCCGTCTCTCTTTTTACCAAAATGCATCATTATTGCCTTTATGTGAAATGGGCAGCAGCCCACGTAATTCAACCTCAAACCCAACAAGACAATCAACAATGCAATTTAAAGAAATAAAAGTTTGGAGACTTTGGCAACAATAACAGCACACACCAGGGGACGTTTGGGGAGGGATCCGTTTTGAGATTCGACGGTCGGTTGAAGGTCACGGTTTCTGAAGTCCGACGGTTGGGCTTTGGAGGATCTCGGATCCGAGGTCCGGCAATGGGCCGAAGGGGGGTCTGGATCCTGAGGCTCGACGGTCGGTTTAGGGAGACCTGGATTCTGAGGTCCGACAGTCAAGGGCTGACTTCTGATGTTCGACGGTCGGGAACTGCCTCTGACGGTTGGGAACTAGTTCCTAAGGTCCGACAGTCGGGAGCTGGCCTCTGAGGTCCGACGGGCGGAGCGGCCTCCGAGGTCCGACGGTCGTGGAATGATGGATCTTGTTAGGTTCGACACCACGGCTTCGGAGATGGATCTTGTGGGGTTCGACAGTCGGTGGAAAGATGGATTTGGTTGGGTTTGGAAGGTTGAAGGTCTGTGAGGGGAAGGATCTGGCTTCTGTGAGGTCCGACGGTCGGTGAGGGGAGATCTAGCTGAGGTTCGACGGTCGGTTGGGAAGGTCTAGCTATGAGATCCGACGGTCGATGAGGGATGGTGACTGGTGTTGGTGAAGTTGGTCGGTGAAGATCACGGTGATGTGGTTCGACGGTCGGTGAGGGGATGATGAAGGTTAGTGAAAGATGGTCGGTGAAGGTCACGGTGATGTGGTTCGACGGTCGGTTGGGAAGGTCTAGCTGTGTGATGGTGGTTTTCGGTGGGTGATGGAGTGTTGGAATGGTGAGGGACCTGGAGAGGAACCCGATGATGAAGTTGGTGGTTAAAAAAAATTTGAAGAAAATGGCTGTGAGTTTGTGGGTGGTTATGGAGGATGAATCTGGAATAGAAAAAGTTTATGGGGGGTTGTGGTGTGGAGGTTGATGGTAGGTAGCGATGGGTTCTCACGGTTTTGGAGGCTTAGCAGAGGAGCTGGTGATTTCTGGTGGGTGAAGTGTTGCTTGGGTTGATGGTGATTCTAGAAGGTAGGGGTTTAGGAAGGCGAAGGGAGATGGAAGATGGTTGTGATGGCAGGGGACGAACTGGATGATGAAGATGGTGGTTAGTGGTGGTAACGAAATGGAGGGATAGTGATGAAGATGGTGGTGACGGTATGCAACTGATAAGGGGTGGTTCCCGGTTGGAGCTTGGAGGAAGGAGTTGTGTTGAGCTTCTGAGGAGATCCTCTTTCTCCCAAAACCCCCAGCTCTCTGGTGGTTTCTTCAAATTCTCATCCTCCTCCAGCCAAATACCCCTTCCTCCTTTTGTATCATTCCCGTATCCAAGTTTTCCCCCCCCCCCCCCTTTTTTTTTTTTCTCTTTTCTGCTGACATTTTCTTTTTTTTCTCTTTACGTAAACCACTCCCTGCATTGAGCCCCCCATTCCTTTCTGCTGCCCCCCTTTTCTTTATTACGTGAGATCCAAAAAAGAAAAAGACGTGTGTACAGGGATTGCGTGTGAGGGGAGTGAAAGTGTGTGCAGAGAGTGAAGCGTGAGTGTGTGCAGGTGAGGAAAAAAAGGTGAGTGTGACTATTTTGTTTTGTTTTGTTTTTTGTTTTTTGTTTTTTTACTTTTTACTTTACTTTTCTTTTTTTTTTTTAGCCCGGTCAAAATTAGGTGTTCACATAGATCCCAATCTGTATAGGCCAATTCATGCACTGTCCCAAAGAGTCCCACAAGAAAGCAGTGAAGAGAATATTAAGGTACTTAAGTGGTACACTAGATTACGGATTCATCTTAGCAGATCTCCACATCTTAACATCACAGCATACTGTGATTCAGACTGGGGGCAGATATCAATGACAGAAGGTCTACATCTGGGAGTGTCTGTTCTTGGGAACTAATTTAGTGTCCTGGTGTTCTAAGAAATAGGCTAAAGTTTCAAGATCCAACACTGAGGATGCATACAAGAGCATGGCCTCAGTGGTTGCAGAAGTAATTTGGCTAAAATCACTTCTCACTGAGTTGAAAATTCTAATTACAAAAACACTAGGTGTACTGTGATAATCTCAATGCTTGTATGCTAACAACCAATCCAATCTTGCATTCCAAGACTACATTTCGAGCTTGACTTGTATTTTGTCAAGGAGAAGGAAATTCAACAACATATTCATGTCAAGCACATATCCTCTTATGATCAAGTAGTTGATGTGTTGACCAAAGTTATAGCTAGTGCTCACTTCCCTGAACTGAGAGACAAACTCAAGGTTGAAAACTTTTATCCCTTAAGTTTGAGGGGGAATGTAAAGGGAAGGTCAGTTGATGACAGTTAGGACTCTGCTGATGTGGCATTCTATTAGTGAAGTAGTTATAATTAACTTGGTGATTAGTTACTTAAAGATGTGATTAGTTCAAAGCAGTTATAGTTGTCTAATTGTATAAATACTCATGTAAGCTACAGATCATTCATTCAATACAATTCACAGTCACCTGATCATCATTTTCTCTCTAATCCTCTCTTGTCTTCTCTCTCTTCACCTCTGGTACCTTTACTTCTAACTAATCATGACACCTGTCATAACTACTAGTTTAATAACAACTAACTCCAACTAATTATGAATGATTAGTTAAGCTACTGAGTCAATCCGCCGAGTCACTAAACATGGTAAATGGTGAGAAAAGCTCTTGACCACAGAGTGGAATGCGACGTGATTCCTCAATTAACTCCTATAATTCTCTTTTCTAAATCTTTCTCTTTCAGTTTCTAACTGCAATTGACTCAAACCCTTCGTGAAAACATGCTATGAAAGCAACATATATATAGACCACCTCTGTAAAGGAATAAGATTTCTGCTCTCTTTCATTTTGTGACTCTCAAATTCTCTCATGCTTTATCCTTTTCTTTCGTTTTCTCTCCTAGCTCTGGTTACCTTTAACCTCTATTCCACGCCAGAAAATAGGTCTTTGCTCTTCTTAATGTTACAAAGTTTATCATTCTCTTGAATGGTATATTGATGCAGACATCGGAATGGAGATTAGTTATATTTTGTATTTTTTATTTATCATATGACTTAACATGTTTATAGTGTTATATAACACAGAATGCCTTAGCTTACAAATGCAATATCACTCCATGAATTCACAATTAACTTTGTAAAAAATTGTTAATACAAAATATAAAAAGTCAAACTAAGTCATGAATTATATATATATATATATACACACACACAAATCATATAGTTGTTCTCATTGTTTTGGAGAGAATGGAGAGTGGTAATAGTCATGGTTTGGGGCTTTTACTAAGTTTTATAGTATTCAGTTTGTGGGTTGGAAAGTGAATCATACCATATAATCGTACATAATAATAATAATAATAATAATAATAATAATAATAATAATAACATAAAAGTAGAGTATATGACTTAAAATTCTATCATGTGTCAATCTTAACTATCATTACATGTTTTAAATTTATGTTATGTTAATCTGCCCCTTTAGTTTCTTGCCATGTGTTACACATTTTTAGTATTAATAGTCAAATTGTTTACCTATCAATACAATTGTGTGCCACATTTGCACATCTAATCCCATGTGGAAAAAGATAATCACATTTTGTTATATTACTTATTAAGCCGTAAAATCTAAAAAAAATAAAAATAAAAATTTGTTTCTTTGAACAAAATACGAAAAAGTATGATAAAATTTAGAAAAACTTATTCTTTAAACAAAATAGAAAAGCATGCTGAAATCCAAAATTTTTAATAAAATTGAAGACCATGCTGAAGCCCAAAAATACAAATAAATTTTCTTCTTCATTGTGGTTATTTGATCTTTTTCTAATGGTCCAACATTACAAGCCTTTACGAGCAGCATAACCATACATGTGAGCGATGTAAGAAACTCATGACTTTGTGAGAAAATCAAAGTTATATAAAAATATATATAGAAAGGGGAGTTGAAAAAGAAGAATAAGAATATAAGAAGAATAGCACCTACGAGCAATGGCTATTGAAGTGAACAAGTGGTGACTAGTGGCGACATACCTCTGGTAGCCTTCAGGTTGGGAATGAGAGCAACTGAGAAGTTACAACATTTGTTGAATCGATTTTGGTGCTGTTGTCAAAGACCACAAATTCTTTTCCATTATTTTTTTATGAACAAAAATAGTTCCAAAGATGCCTCACGATGTGCCATCCTCATGTAATCAATTTTATTAAAGTAGCTGAAATCAGAAATATAATTTATGACTAATTCAAAGTATAACAAGAATTTGATAATTAATTTACAATAATGATTAGCAATCTAATTTATGTCTAATTCAAACTATCACAAAAATTTGACAATTAATTTATGACAATAATGATAGTAGTTGAAATTTTTTTATTTCATTCACGTGCCGAAATTTATGCAGCTGATTTTTTTTTAATATAGTTTTATTTCATTCATGTGCTTATCTATTTACATCCATTTAATTTTTGTAGCTGAAATTTCTCAATATAACAATCTTTACAATATATTAAAATAATACTTATTTCAAAACTTTTATGCAGATGTATATTAAAATAATATCATCAAAACTTTTATCACCAATGGTCTATTCCAATTTTTTGAGTTATTCTTGATTTTTGTATTTTTCAAAAGACCTTATTTTATAAAATATTAATATATATTAAATATAAATTTAAATACATAAGTTTATATTAATTAATATAGAAGTTAAATACGACTTTTTACAAATAGGCCTATTTGAGTTGCTAAATATCAGCTATTATTATTATTATTATTATTTAAATTAATTAAGGAAATTCTTTATAAAGGATTCAAATTTTAAATTTGATTAATGAATTTAATCAAGCCATAATTGCCTTTACTAATTTATTTTATCAATTAATGTATATATTATGATATGTGGTATTTTGGTCTTTAAATGATCTTCCTGAATAAGCCATCCTAATCATTCAAATTTCAATTTTACAAGTATAAGATCAGTTGTTCAATTTTAATATTCCTCTTCCATTTTCTCTTATATAATCATTCCTTCTTTCATTTTTGAAATGGCTACCTTCATTTCTTTTTTTTTTTTTTGGTTTTCAAATGGTACGCCTTATTTTTATTTTGAAATGTACGATTCATGCTTTGCAGAATTCATGTCTTAAATGTTCTTGGTGATCATGGCAGACTTGGCAAATTTGTAGATCAATACAATTTTTTATTGCCACTTAATGGTGTAAATTAATAAATAATAACTTTAAATAAAAAATTAATGCGTAACTTAATAATATTCTGTATAATGGTGTAACTTGACATCCATTATTATAGGTTGAAATTAACCTGTAATATTTACTGTAATTGTTCGTGAAATTATTCTTTACTCGAAATTTACATCCTTAATATGTACTATTAATTATTCCTTGCACCTATGAAAGATATTCCTTAATATCTACTACAAATTTCTCGTCCTAAAAATTAATTCCTAATTTAATTATTAACCTTCAATAAACCTGTAATTATTTGACAAATGCTTTACAATGCTATGTGAATTTGGTTTAAATTTTACACGTTTCATGCTCCCAGCACTAACGTCAAAGATATCTATGTTTCACGATTTCTTACTATGATATCTGTGGGATGGGTTGGGACTTTGATAATTTCTCCTGTACTTAGAGTAATTCAGCAAGTCGTATTGATTTAATTAAATTACAACAATTCCTTGATTTTAGTCACTGATGCACGGAGGATTGTTTTTATTCTTGTCATTGCCATGTTTCTCATCAAGGGCATGTTTTTCGTGCATATTTTTGTCCATTCAACCTAATTGCAGCTCACAGTTCGTATGTTGAATAAAACATCATTATGCTTGCCTTTTCTTCCAACCATGAAGGCTAAAAATTGAAGAAAAGAAATTTCTAAGCCATCCAATTCATCCAAAAATAACGAGGAAAGAACAACAATTTCCTAACACTTTCTTATTCCAATATATATATATATATATATATATATATATATATTGCTGTTTTTATCTCTTTAAGGATTACTCTGCAAAATTAATTATAAAAAAATACTTTACATGTCATTATTAATATTCCACATTATTATATTTTATCAGTTCACATAAAAACGGGTTTTGAAAATTTAAAATTGTGCTTGGGTTCCATAGAATTTTTCTATATTTTTATTAAAAATAGGTAGTACGGTTCCTCATTTTAAAGTTTAATAAAAAAAATATAGTGACACGTATTTCAAGCTTGGCATTGAATAGTCTCGTTAATAAAAATCTTGGTATTGAATAGTGAAAAAAATTAGATGAGAGCACTATCAAAATTTAAATATAAAATTTGTTAAAAGTGCTTCACCAAAAAAAAAAAGTTTGAAGTGTGAATTAGTTAATAGATTACCTTACGTGTTGTAATACTAATTTAAGTATAATTTGTCTTCAGCAATTTGCCATTTTATTTGTTTATATAATTCTTATAATAAATATTAATTTGAATTACATAAAAAAATATTAGTTTTGAAAGTTTATTCTTAAATATTATTTAATATTTCATTTTTTTTTTATGAGCTCAACTCCGAGAAACACTAAACAGAAACAGAACGAATAGCACCTAAAAAGATACTGGATGATGTAAACACTATCATAATTCACTGCCTCCAAGTAAGCGTAGGTGGTTTTAATGGTGTGCATGCAAATTTAATTGAAATTAAACTATTTCTCAACTATATTTAAGTTGTCACTACGGTTTTATACTTATTCAATGTAATCACAACTTTATGTACCGAATGTGACATTTGTTTTATATGTTTACATTCTCTCTTTTTTTTCAATAAATATTCAAGATCCTATTTTGATTATCGTGATATTGTATTTTAATTTAAATACCAACTCTAATTGTTATAAGAATGTAGTTGTCTTATAAAATATCAGCAATTAAAATTTGATGTTTTACTATTTTTTAATTATTTTTATGTTTTATATATGTTTATCTAATTTTACAATTTCAATTTGACTTAATAAATTAATTATTGTTTGTATTCAAATTATGGATTTAATTTTGATGCTTTGTTTGTATAATTTTATTTTTACAATATCATTCAATTATATATTGCATTATCATTAAAAAAGTTGACTCCTACAATAAGTACCTCAAAAATCTTATATAATGATGTGATAATGGTTGATTGAGTAATAATGAAATTTACTTTTTTGGTATTATGGTCAAGTGGTACTTGAGTTAGTTTGTGCACACCTCGACTAATTCACCTCACAAATTTAGTTAAAGACATATCTTCTATGTTAAGATTAGAGGATTGACAAAGATATTCTTTACGGTTTGATATCAAGTAATTGACATAACTAGGTATCCAACTTGTGATAGTGTACCTGGTCACAAATCATATGTTCGTTCTGCTCTAAACTAAACCCATGGGATTAACAATATAATTTACTATGACACAACATCAAAATTAAATTTTAAAATTATTTATTAATCATCTTTCAATATAAAATTAATATATTATTTTTAATATTACCTCGTGCATCACATTGGTATATATGCTAGTTAATTTAATCATTATGATATTCAACTTCATAAAAATATATGTCATGATGACATTACATATCAATTGCATGTAAGTTGTTCACTTGTAAACTTATTTAATTAGTATTATAGAATTAGGAGAGGATTTGAGGAATTGTGTGTCACTTTACACACAAATAAATTGATATTTATATATAGAATAGTACATAAATAATACATGAATGAATTAAATAAAAATACTAAGTCCTATAAAGTAATAATTACAATATCTAATAATCATCACTATGAATTAGTTATGATATGAAACATGAGCTTAATTTTAACAAGATCATTCAATATCTAATAATTGTTTGTATAATTATAATAATATTTATATTAATATCCAGTTGTTGAAAAGAAGCAAAGAGATAAGAAGAAAAGTGAAGTTTTAATTGAAAGGAATAAAGTGAGGAAGCTTTTTATGGAAAGAGAGAGAATAAGGAATCCATTGAAAGGGACGATCACTTAATGCACTATTGCAAAGTGAGAAAAAATAAATTAGGGCTAGGTGAAACCTTCTACCCCTTTGAAGCTCGGGCTGAAATACTTTTGCTTTCCTATATGAAAAAAAATATTGTGTAAAACATACTTTGAGTGCTTAGATAATAAATTTCAAAACAAAACAAGATTGATGTAACGTGTATCACAATTTACGAGTGAAAGCGATTCGTTTATTACTATGTTATGAATCTTATTTATTATGTTAAATTATTTTTTTTTCGTTTGTCTTACAAGGTTTTCTCATATTATTTGAGTATGAGAGTAATTCTTGATAAAAGTATTCAGGTTGTCCTTCTTCACAAATGCTTTCCTACATACTCAAATCCTTTACATTGGAGAGACACCTCAACCATTAAGTTCAAACTTATTTACCAGTTAAACTTCAGTTTTACTTCAAATTCAATTTAGTGCACATAGTTTAAAGTCATTTAAAAATTTCTTTATAGTTTTCAAACAATGGAAAGGTTAGGATTTCAAGTGCAAGTTCCAAGTGTATATGTAGGTTACATAGTTTATAAATAGACAAAGCAAGAACTTTATAAGTGGTTAGACCAATAAACCTATTGTCTTATGGTTTTAGATTAAGATATGATATTTGACCCACTATTATTGTTTCTCTTTAAGTCCATTCATTTCATATCTCCCTGATATTTTGGGTTCCCCTCTTTCCAACAATCATTTCATATCTTTTCGATATTTTGTGCTCCCTTCTTTCTAACAAATGGTATCAAAGTTGCTGATTCGGTTTAGGCTAGTATCTTTATTACGGTTGTTGGTATTTTCATGATTTGATACTGTCATTAGAAAAAAGAACCAACTTTAAGTAAGATCGTTGACCTGATACTCAACCCAAAGGATAGTGACCGTTTGTGTGTGGTGTCATTGTGTGTGGACTTGCACTTGATGAGGAGATTGTTGAGAATTTTGTGAGTTCCAAGTGTATACGTGTTTAAAGAAGCCCCATACTTTATAAATGATTGGACCTATAAACTTGTTATCTTAAAGTTTTGAGTTAAGATGTAGTGTTTGACCCATTGTTGTTATTCCTCTTTAAATCCATTCATTTCAGATCTTCCTGATATTTTCGGACTCCCCTCTTTCTAACAGGAAAATGGTTCTTATCAACCAATTTTCCTCCTTATCTAGAATGAAACTAGAGTTGTAGCTTGTGCATTGTACGGAGAAAGGAAAAGAAAAAATTTATAACTTTTGTTAATATTTATATATTTTAGTATGTTATATAACTACTTTGATGAGTATTTTGTGGCATTTTGAAAAATAATTAAACACATAAATTTTTCATTAAAAATGATGTGTAACTTAAAATTGTGAAAGAGAAAGGAAAAAAATTTAAAGAACAAACCTTACATGCTAAATTTAAATCATGTACCACACTTTTATAACTGATTTACCCTAAACAACAATGGTGACAAATAATACTACTTTGAATAAGGCTTCTCTAAATTGAGTTTGCTTATAAAATGAGTAAGTAAGGGTGTATCCAACCTTGAATTATTAGTGACTTAAGATTTCAATACACTTTAAATTAAATCAAGAGTAGATATATCTTTATTTACTCACTTTACACATAAACTCACTTTAGATGAGCTTTTTTACTAATTTTAATATTATTGTTATGTAAAATTTAAATTCTTGGTTGATTTGAAAATTATTTCATTCATTCTTTTTAGATAAGTTTCAAAATTGAAGAATTAGTATTTAATGCACTCATTATATAAATTTAAATAATTTTAAATCATCCTACCTAATCCTCCTAATTACTAAATGAAGAAAATATTAAATGCTTTTTATGTTCCCAAAACATTAGATGTTTTCACTTTTTCATTTAATACTTTCTTTATTTAGTATTAGTATTAAGAGAATTATTAGAAAGAGTTTTAGGAGGATAAAACAAAACTTTATAAAATTTTCTCAATCGCATTTGTGGAGTGTTTTAGATTTACTATTTTACAGTTTAATATTTTAAAACTAGTGAGTGCAGTGCATTGTACGTGTCTTTTAAACTCAGTTAGAATTTCAAAAATATATATTAAAAAGAGAAAATATCTATAGTTGAAAATGAAAATATATATAACTGACTAAATTACACTCCTTTCTCTTGAGATGCTTATATTACACTATCCTCCCCTCTATTTTAAAAAATTATTCTCCCCAACCCTATGAGATAAAAATACACTACACATTAATCTATTTTTATATTTTCCATTAAAAATCATATAGGGTCAAAAACTCGAAGTTACAGCAGCTACCAACCACTAGGGTTGAAAACTCGAAGTCGCAACAACTATCAGTCAGTAGGGTCGAAGTCGCAAGTGTTGGTCGTTGGGTATGACGGCAGCACTGTCTGGGCAGTTTTGTCCGGTTAACATAACAATATTAGAAATATTCCTTAAAAGATTCTTAAATACCTTCTTAATCTTCCCTACCTACCTTTATAGTGTCGTCACATGCCCAACGGCCAACACCCGTGACTTTGACCCTACTGACTGGTGGCTACTGCGACTTCAAATCTTTGACCTTGTAGAAGTTTTAACAGAAAACATAAAAATGAATTAAAGTGTAGAGCATTTTTATCTCTCGGATAGGAGAGGAGTGTAATTTTTCAAAATAAAGGAGACGACAATGTAATTTAAGTATCTCTCAAGAAAAAGAAGTATAATTTACTCTTTATAATTACATTAAAAGAGAATTTAAATTTAAAATTTAAAAAAAAAAGAGAACTTTAGAGTGACACATGTCATTTATTGAAAGAAAGTACAAATAAAAATTAAGTCACTCTTAAGCAATAGTACTCTAATATAATATATTGAGATTGATATCTTTAAAAAATGACTTACAGGTATGAGTTAAAAAAAGTTTTTCATTTCAATTTGTAATTGACTTGTATTTGATTAATCAAGTATCAATTTAATTTAATTAATAATATACTCACAATCAAACTATTAAATATATAAATGGGTTGTGATAAAAAAAAGTGTGGTATAGTTGCAGCTAGGTAAATAAATTATTGGTTAACTAATATTTAATTAATCAAGTATCAATTTAGTTTAACAAATAATTTACTCACATTTAACTACTGCATAAGCAAAAGGGTTGTGGTAGGAATGTATACAATAACAATTAAAATATTTTTTTATTAGATATGGTCAGTTACATGAATCAATTGAGGTCACTGTATTTTGTCAAAAACCAATTCTTTAAAAAGATCATTTAAATTTAAATCTTTGTTAATAGTTTCACTTCTTGGTTTTCCTCTATCTCTAATAATTGAGTTATCTTCCATCTGATCAACTCTTTTAACTGAAGTTTATATTGATCTTCTTTTCATATATTCAAACTATTTTAGGCTCGATTCTATTATATTTTCCTTAATAGGTGTCATTCTAACTTTCTCCTAATACATTTATTTATAATCTTATCTTTTTTTTGTATGACTACTCATCTAATGCAATATTTTCAAATCTATCACACTTATAATCTTGTTGGCATGATATTACCCAATATTTAGTATCATATAACATCGCTGATCTTGTAACTATGCAATAAAATTTACCTTTTCAACTTGAGAAATATCTGTCTATCACAAATAACACCTTATTGTCTCAATCACAAATAACACCTGAATGACCATCAATGTCAATCGACAATCGCCCCTTGTATATATACCAGAGAGGGTCCCTTGGACATAGGAAAATGTAAAAGGTTATTTAGATCCCAGTTCTACACGCAGCATAGTGAATTAGTGATCTCATGCTACATTTTGCATGGGATGTCATTCAGTTGAGTTAGATAGCCATTCGCTGGTCCATCTATTACAAAGTTTTCATATATTTCTTTCATCTCATAGGACATCCCAAATGGCATATTGTTATTGAGGGACGAGACAATCACTTCGGTTCATTTCTCTCAGCGAACTTCGATCATGGGCATAAATTTTCATGTTTAGCTTTTGGTAGCCCCTGCCTCACTAAGAACAACAATTATGCTCAGAAGTAATAGAGAACTGGAGAGTGCCTCTAGAAGCAGTCAAAATGCAGGCATGAAAGTTGAAACAATCAAGGATGCCCTATACAGCGAGTAGAGTAGTACTGCATTTTGTAATTGTAATACACTTTATACAATCGATTAGCCTTTGGATGAAGGACAAATTGTCCTGAGCAAATACCCTTCAAGCAAAAGTTAACTCTTTTAAGTAGTATCTTGAGAAATATTGTATTTTAAAATAAATGATCTCAGCATTTGCATTAAAAAGTGATTAAAAAAAACAAAAAAAAAAAACATAAAAGTACTGGTAGGGTGTTATATGAACGAGACGAGCATAATCAAAGGTCGAACTGAATTCGACCCATAACTAGAACCAAATATCTTACGTGTTATGCTGGCAAATCCCCCAATGGTCGAACTTAAAATTCTCTATTGAATAAAGGATGAAAAGCAGAGGAAAACGGATTTTGGAGAACGAGGATGCTTTTAGACTAAAAGGGATTTGGACTATCTCCTTATCCAAACTTCCAAGTGACGATGTCGCACGAATCCAAATTTGACTGGGATACTTCATAGGCCAACCAAACCAAGGGCGAGAATAGCCAATTAATTGCCATCTAATAATGGAGTTACAGGGATCCTCTCCTGTTGTGGAGAAACAAGACACCGTCCTGTTCAATAAATCTGAGCCATTGATTCTTATTAATTCTTTATCTACGATGCAGAATGAAACATGTCAAAAACTTCCCTTCTTTTTCGTCAAAATCGTTTTTCTTTTTCTGTTTTTGCCTCTATGTTTAACACCACCGTTGAAATAGAAATAGAAATTTGCTTAGTTCTCCAGCCATTGGAAATTTCGAATAGGACATTGTTCAGTTGTTGGTGATTTGACAAAGTGGTAGCAATAGTAGCAGTTAGCA
This sequence comes from Ormosia semicastrata, assembly GCA_029884595.1. Classification (NCBI taxonomy): domain Eukaryota; kingdom Viridiplantae; phylum Streptophyta; class Magnoliopsida; order Fabales; family Fabaceae; genus Ormosia; species Ormosia semicastrata. The sequence continues at coordinate 10,949,455 of JAQQTO010000059.1, forward strand.
CTGCTGTTTGATATTTACCACTCTTCCAGGCCTTCCCAATCTATGTTTGGATGTGATTAGCCACTTCAAATCTTGCATCCTCATTATCACAAGTGGCGGGTGAAGGAGAAAATTGGGAATGGATTCATCAGAAAGAAAATTAGGCCCAAGCAATTAAAGACCCCCTCTGGTTGTTCCTTGGAACATATTCACGTGGCTATCAATAGCAACAGGGGCTTTCATCATATAGTTCTGAAAACAGAAGGCTGAGCCTCAACAGAGGATTTGAATGAGGTGGTGAAGAGTTTTAGAGATGATGGAGATGGTAGTGATGGCGGAGGCGGTGGTGGGCGAGAAGAGAAAGAGATGAAGCATATGAGGTTATAATAGAGTAGACCATGAAGCTTAAGTTGTCGGAGGAGAGGTTGGGATCGCCAGCAGTAAAAGCAAGAGCCAGTGAAGACGATGGCATGATTCATAATGAGGAGTTTCTCACCCTACGTGGGATCAATTAGTGTTATTGTTCGTTGTTAAGCAAATTTCTGTTTCTATTCAGTGCTGGTGTGCCAAACAGAGGCGCAAAAAGGATTTTGACAAGGAAGATGAGTTTTATGACGTGTTTATCTTTGCACAGTAGATGAAGAATGAATAAAAATACTCGTCTCAGATTTCATGAACAGGACAATATCCTGTTTCTCCCCAACAGGAGATTCCGATTCCAAACCAATAACCAGTGACTCACAAGGGAAACGAATGCAATACAGATGCTGAGTTATAAATTACAGATACTATGCAACCCAATACGAGAACTCATCAGAGTAAGAAACAATATCCAAAATATCTCCAATCAACAAGCCCTCAGTACCTGATCCACCAAGATCATGAAGGCTATCAACTAAAACGTGTGTGAGCTTTCCACATATGCTAAATGGGGTTAAATCAAACGAAAATTATAGTTAACTAAGTTTCCTCAGAAATCTGAACACTAGCACAGATTGAGTGATCAATGACCAAAAAACCCACCAGAACTTGGTGTTCTCAAAACCAATGTATGAAATGCACAATTGAAACGTGCCATATATGTCCCAGGCACATTCAACTCAAATAAAAAACTGCCACCGTCTCGGAAACAATGAGGAAACTAAGCCAAACAACAACATCAAATCATAGAAATTAACCTAAGATAGCAAAACAAAAATAAATTCCATTAATAACCACTTTGGCAAGATTAGTAATCTGAAACTCTGTTGCTGAAATTGAAAACAAAAAAAAAAGGTAAAATAAATCTCAGAGGATAACGAGTCCTCTAAAACAGAACCTCAAAATTAACCATAACCATAGTACCAACAAAACGACAACAACCTCAAAACCTCCTACCAGGTCCGCCAAACCCGCCGCGACCAAACCCAAGCTGCTGCTGCACAGGGACAGGGTCGACCTGAACAATGCCAGGGATGTCGCCCATGCCGAGGGCGGCGAGCATGTCGAGGGTCTCCTTGTCGACCTCGATCTGCTCGGTCCTAATGGCGGAAACGTCGGGGACGAAGTCCATGCGGCGCTCCCGCTCTTCCTCCTGCAGCTTCAATGATATCCCCCGCACGGGTCCCTTCTGGATCCTCTTCATCAGGTGGGTCGAGAAACCCGCTATCTTGTTCCGGAGCCTCTTGGAAGGGATGAGAGCCACCTCTTCTAGAACTTTCTTGTTGGTGTGGAAGTCCAGCGTCATTCGAGAGTAGTACCTCTCTATCACTTGACGTGAGGACTTCTTCACCGTCTTTGTGCGAACGCGTCCCATTGTGATGAAATGAGTGAGTTCGTGCGGCGCAAGGAGGAAGATTGAACAATGTCGAGTGGAGGAGAACACTAGAACAGAGAGACTGGAGATGAAGGAGCTAGGGTTTTGTAGAAATTTGAGGAAGGGATTGGGCCTGTTTTATTTGGGCCTGAGCCCACGAATGGGCCATTCTATTTGCTTTTAAGTTTTTGATAGATAAAATGGGCCATTCTATTGTGTCTGTCACGGTGGCGAAGGTGACTGAAGAGGGAGTTACGGTGAAATCAGATGGTTGTGTGGTCGTACCCGCCGACGGCGAGGCAACTGGCGGTAACCGCCGGCGTGTTTGTGACCGGAGCTTCGTTAGTCGGCGTTGGAGCTTATCTGTCGTTTGCTAATATTGCTCCTCAACAGGCTCGCGCGAAAGCTCGCAGTGAAGCAATCAAGAAGCGTCTCAGGAAACTACTCGATGATTGACGCCGGTAATTTCCATTGCTGGAGCCTACTACCTTCTCCGACGTGGTGGCTCTCAATTTCCTTCCTTGGTAATGGAACTTGTTGCAATTTATTGCCATATGGGAATTCGGTGTATACGTGTGATGGAATGATTCATGTTGGGTTCTGTACTTCTGTTTCAGCCTTTCAGGGTAGTGTCTCGTTTTCGATTTGCAAGAATTCTGCTCAATTTGTATTGAAACTTTATTAACATCTAATTTTGAATACGGATCCTTTTATGCCTTTTTTTAGGTTTATGTACAAAGTAGAAATAAGCTTCAATTTGGTGGTTTTTTTTTTTTAAAAACTGTTTTGTTTTTTTGGGTGGGTTACATATTCATAATGGCAAAACACTTATCCAGAGCAGCTTGATTCTATTTGGATCTCAGTAAAACAAACTTCATTCATCCTGAAGTTTTGAGCCTCCTGAGACCAAGCCCTACATCAGCATGAAGACAATCCCTAACCTAATGCAAGAGAATTGTTCCAGTTGAATCAATGAGGTCCTGACAAGCGTTCTAAAGCAGCCCACTCTTTAAGGTCCATTTAAGACATAAATTTCTCTACAGACTGTCAACCGTAACCCTAAGATGCTTTTTTATTAATTTAAGAAGAATGGAAAGAAAGAAAAATAACAATTACCTCATTGTTTCTCCCATTCCCCTCAATAACAAAAGCGATGAGGAGAAGAGGAGGAATGATTCTTCATGATGTTCTGCTCCGTTCCTATGTGTTTTAAAACTCCCAAACAAGAGAAATTATTTCCGTTCCTTCCATTCCCTTTCCGTTCCCCCCATTACCTATCATCCAAACATAGTGTAAAAGAGATTTTCCCATAAATAACAACATTAAGGACGTTAATAAGTATTTTTTCTTGTTTCTAAAAAAACCTAGCACTGACTTAAATGTTGAAATATCTTTGCAAGTACTCAATTCTCTATGTGCAAGACTTCCAAATTCAAATACTACATAGCATGAACTTGTTTCTGACCCAAACGGTACTAGAGCACCAAGACAGAACACAAACCACCAGTAGTTTTTGGTGCTTTTCACAATGGTTTGCATGCAACTATGCAAGTTAATAAAACGTTGCCAGTCATGCGGTCTTACAAGCCTCTGCCATTGGTCTTGGATTCAGGGGCGGAGCTAGAGTGATAAAAAACAAATAGCTTGATTGGGGTGGGGGTGAACATATATATATATATAGAGGATGGATCAGCTTATACCAGTGTAAGTCTTTTTTCTTTTATACTCATTTTTAACCGTTAGTTTCACTTTCATCTAATAGTTGAGATTATTTCATTAAAGGTAACCATTAGATAAAAGTGAAACTAACGGTTAAAAATGAGTGTAAGAGAAAAAAGACTTACACTGGTGTAAGTTAATTCTTCCTTATATATATATATATATATATAAAACATATTGAACTCTTCGGAAAATTTTGGAGGGAGGGGAGGCTAAAGCCTTTCTTGACTTGTATGAGGTGCCACTCGTGCTTGGATTGTTGCACAGTCATGGACTGCATGAAGAGACGAGTCCATTCTTCCTGCATACCAAGACCTTGGACAGAGGCTAGCTTGGTACATATGTCTCTTAAATCTTTGAAGATTTGTGAGGAGGCAATCACGGCCAAGGTACCTCATAAAGGTTCTCACCCTCTCTAGAGCTTGAATCCGCCATATTCTCTCCATAAATTATTTCTAGACAGTAGACATAGCCCTTCTATCTGTCAGGGCTTCATAAGCGGCTTTTGTGGATAAATCTCCATCACTGGAATGGGCCCACAAGATTTTATTCTCGCCAAACAAGATGGAAGGAGGAGATATGTTTGCAATAAGTAAACAAACGCTAGCTGGGCGTGGTGGAATTCATCAAGCAAAATTATTTGAGCTCATACACTGATAGACGTATATAGTATGATGGTAACATTATCTCCCAGTCCACTGGCTAGTGGTAACACAACATTTCTCTAATTTTTAAAGAAGAGAGAGGGAGAGAGGAATCACTTTTGCAGAAAATTAGTAAGTTGGAAATCTTTGTTCCAACCTCTTTGCTTGAATAATTTGTTCACTACGCACTTTATGGGAGAAAAAGTAACCTCTGGATAGAGTAGAGAGAAAAACAAATATTCTTAATCACCTTCAGCATATATTACAGGAGAAAAAACACTCGCCGGATTTAACAGATATTCGGAACTCTGCCAACAACACGATATCTGAGTATGGTCAAATGAAATTTAAGCAGCGAGTGCTGCAACTTCAGCAGCCATGTGCTATGAACAAAATAAAAATTTAAGAGAAAAGCTGCTTTTCATTTTGACCTTCACCTTGCTGGCTTGTGATTCACTGTCCTGAATTTTTACCAGATATCACAACAGCAGGAACTTCCGTGGCAAGCAATGTGTCAAAAGATATTTGCAGTTCTTTCTCACCGTTTGGACTTCCTTACATTCTGACCCTCACCTCTCATTTCCGCTAACCTTGATTTTAGACCATTATTGTGCACTGTAGCAGGTCTCTCCTGGAAGGTATCTGTGAGATCTCGTGATGGCCAAGGCTGGGAAAATTGCCTTGTTGGACTAGCATAAACTCTGGAAGATCCAAGCCTGGAACCAGCCAAGATCTGATCCCTCAGACCTTTCACTGATTTATAGCCTTGCATTTCATTGCCATAACCTTTTCCTTGAGCTTGCTTCTCCAGTTCAGAAAAGTTTTCCCAATCTATTCCATCTCCAGAATTTTGAATCTTCTCAGCATGGATTCCCCTTTCCATTCCATCCGATATACTCCTTTGCAGAGATGTGTTTCTCCTTGAAACTCTACCAGAGGTAGACCTCCTCCCTTTAACTTCTTCCTCAATTGGATACCTTCTGGTATCAAATCTGCTTTCAGTAGGGTGAGTCCACTTATAGCTCCTGTTGTTGTTGTTGTCCATATTTAACTCTATAGAATGCAGATCACTTTCAGCTGAGTCATCTTCACATTCTACTCCATTGTCAACCTCTCCTCCGTCATCTTCTTTATCTTCGTCATGATGAGAAACAAATCGAGTTCTACCCAGATACGCAGCAATTTCTTCATCATTCAAGTGAGTTGAACTGCGTCCTTTTTCTCTAACCTGTCTATTCCCTAGAAAAGCTTCAAGTTGCTTCCTTAGCTTATCAACGGCTGCATTCTTTTCCTCAAGCTGATATTTTGCCTCAGAGAGTTTCATTTGAGCTCTCTCCTCACGTAACATATCACCTAACTGCATCATTTCCTTTTCCTTCTCTATATCTTCATAAATTTTTGTGGACTTGCTCTTTAGTTTCTCAATCTCAGATTTGTCTTCACCAGCATCCCTTGCCAATTCATCACATACTTGTTCAATAATTTCTCTTGCTCTCTTCTCACTCTCATGTTCTTTCACCATCTTAAGAAGGGATGCTTTGGTCTCAGCCAGTTCTCTCCCAAGCCTCTTGTTCAAGCTTTCAAACCGTCTCCTAAGCTTCCTCTCAATGTCAAGTTCTCCTGCAACAGATTCAATAGCAGCCTCAACGATTTCTTGCTCCTTGCTTTTCCATGCAGCCTTTTCTTCAGCAAAACACTTCAACAAATAACTTATCTCATTCTGATCTGAGCGCTCTTCCTGGAGAAGCTGATTGACCTGCAGACGAGCCCTCTCCAGCTCAGTATGTAAAGCTGAGATTAAGGACATACTAGAAGAAGGACGATCTTCATGACCCCACATGCGGTTTATAATTTTAAGTAGCTCTTTGGATGTTATTAAAGCATTACTAACATCCTTCAAATGTGTCTTAACTCCAATCATAGATGGAGCAGGAGTCTGTGCTCGAGATCTGGTTTCAATCTGCAAGAAAATCAAAATGCAAATCACATATTATTCAACATAAATTTTAATCTCTCAAGGGCTAACTCAAATATCTTAAGGCATAATACATGCATCTGTAAGTTAAAAACCAGAGAGACAGATTTCAACACATATAAAAACAACAAAGAACAAATTTAAAACCTCTGTGCAAAGTAACAAAGAACAAAGTATATATATACATTAACTCTATGTCATAACTGTGCACATGTTATAATTAGTTTCAGCATAAATATTGTATTTGCATACCACGAAGCAATTGTATTAACCTTTCAGCAACCACATGGAACTATTAGCAGATGCATTAAATTATACAGTTACTCAATGGGTAAGGGCATACACAAGGGAGCTGTTCACCACTGTCTTACAAGTACTCAGCACTTACAGCATATTAATTGTAAGAAGCTCCTACTTTATCCCAGAAAAAATATAGGGAAAAAAAAAGAAATAATTGAAGTGTCAATATAAGAAAGATTTTGGTTCTTCAATGATATATCATTCGTGGTAATAAGTGTGGAAGTAGATATGAACAATCAAATTAGCAAAATCATCATACTTCCAAATCAGGTAAATAGAAACTTTTGATGCAAAGTATTTTCTTTTGTTTCATCATTGTCTCTTGTAGTGGATGAAAAGTGCTCCAACAAGGACCGAGCATCACAGGCATATGAGATTGCTCTCATTCTTGTAGTTGCGTTGTCTAATAGATTCTGAGCCTATTTTTCCTTCCCCTAATTTAATAACAATGACCTGTGTTTGGTATCCCCTGGTAAATTATTATGTTGTCCACTTCACTTGATTGAAATACAGCTGCATTTGGTATGCAGAAATCTTAACACAAACCATGTAAGATTCATTGATATACCTGTGTAAATGTGTGAAATGCATGTTTACTTTACATGCATATTATAATATTTGAAGATCTGAATGCAAGATGCTAGCCAAGCATCAAATACCTATTTTTTCTTGGGAAATCCTATAACTCCCAAGTAAGATAAGAATCCAAACCACCTGTAATCTAGGCATCAAACAAGGGTATAATATACCCTCCTAGAATAATTTTTAGCTATCACAACTAACGTGGATATAGTGAATTCCAGATTATTTTATACCAATTGCCAAAAATACAACGTTTGCGTATGATGCAATTCCTAGAAAGGGAGCTAGGAAGATAGAAAGAAAAATAAAAGAAACTGCATTAATTCTCCAAAACCACATAAACCTTTGTTCTAGATACCTCCATGAGACTAGCATTGGTAAGAGAATCTAAAGGACCAACATGGTGGTCTGTGAGCCTCAGCCTGTTAGAAATGGATGGAGTTGTTCTATGGCGACAACCTGTTCCAGATCGATCCATTCTCTACAAAATAAAAATAAAAAATCATATCACTTTATAAGAAATACATATGATTAATATCATCATCAACGCTTTATAAGTTCCACAGTCCAAATGGCAAACTCGTAGTGTAAGACAAAATTCCATACTACATGGCATCAGCATTTCACAATGCAACTAATTCATTAGTGCTGAAAATTAGAAATATAATTCAAACCCCAAAAAAAATCAATTTAAAAAAACAAAAGGGACAAAGAAAAAGAAACATAAGAACGGAAATAAAATTTTGTTATTTCAACTTGATATTTGAGTGAAGAAAATCTTATAATTGGTCCCTGAATTTTACTAATCATATTAATCAATCAAAACAAGACTGAAAACAAAGGAAAGTGCACCTCTGAGATAGGACTGTGTGATGGATCGGACAAATGGGGTGGCAACGATCCAGAATGCATGGACCGTGCCAACTTTTCCTTTGCTCTGAGCTCCTTCTTGAACCTTCTATCATCACATTCACGCCTTTCCTTAACGCTTGGCGAAGGGATCTCATTCATCTCCCACAGCGTCGCCGCGAGCTTCCTCGCCGACACCGGAGCTTGTTTGGTTTTGCTACCACCCGTCTGGGACGGTGGGTACTTGGGGGACTCAAAGGCACGCAGCGGTGATCTCGAGCTCATGAGTTTCCACGTGGGCACGGGTGTACTCGATCCACACCTCTTGCCCACCAGAATAGCCCTCTTGAACCTGTAGTTGTTGAGCACAGAGGACGAAGACGATGCCGACGAGGAACACCCTCGTTTTCTGATCTTCCCAGGAATCAAATCCATGCTTCGGTTTTGCCTCAGCATCAGGAAGCCTCAATATTCAGATCCCAAAAAATCTAATGCCAAAATAAAAGAAAAATCACACGTTCTTCTTCAGTCCAATTGCTAAAGAAAAACAACAGAAAAAACAAAAGATGAGGAATTTCATTTACCATGCATCTCTCAATTTCAATTTCTGGCTGGTTTTTTCTTTTGTTCTCTTTATGAATTTTACCACCTCACAGTACTTGAACTTTAGTGCAAGGAACACATCACTCAGTGGCTGAGAGAACTGTTATACCAACGAGCTAGACTTAAAAGAGAGGTTTGATGGGTTTCACGTTTCCACCACCATCACCACCACCTGGAAGTGCTAGATTTGATGAGAAAACTGAGACGCATGACATGAGCGTGTAAAGGAAAAAGTGATAGCAGAAAGAGAAGCAATCCGGCACGACATATCCCACTGCGCGTGAATGCGTGTCCTGTCCGAATTGGTCTGATGAAAATAACATAGGAATCCTATGGCGGTGATTGGTCGAAGATGGGTTTGGTTTTGTGAGTGTTCCGTATACAAGAAAGTGTAATGTAGTTTGGATTAGCGAAAACTGGGTGTCTCCACTCTCCAAGTCCAAGTATTATAGCGACAACTGCTAGCGGTACTAGTATCACGACAAGTTTGACTTTGACAGTTGCAAAGATACCAGGGAATTTACTGTAGTTCATGGGAAGATTAATGTACATTATATTTTTTTCCTTAAAAGAAATATAAAAGAAGAAATAATCAGGAAACAAATGCAGAAAATTTTGGCGTATATCATATTTCCTTATGTGTAGGACTGTAGGTATGACTGGCGGAGGGAATGTATTTCTCAACAATCTAATTATGGTTAACAATCTTGCTAAACGTATGAGGTAATTAACAATTTGGAGAAGAATATCATGTGATTAATTATTGAGAAATGTTAACAGCATATTTATTTGGATTATTATTTTAATATTTATTTTATTATTAGTTTAAAAGTAAATGGTATTAATATTTTTATTTAATAATTTTTTTAAATATATGAAGTAGATTAATAGTCAAATAAATATTAAAAAAATATTTTAAAAAGTGTATTATTAATATAATTTTTAATTATTAGCATAAACAGTGTGAAATTATATCTCGAAGAATATAAATATAATATAGGTTTGACATGACTGACTTTATGTGAGCTGTTTAATTTTTAGGAGAGTGGAAATCAATCATAAAAATAATATTGAAAGAACAAAAGTCCTAAAATCATAAAATAATTAACCTTCAAAAGGTGAATTGGGATAGTAAATGACTTTAATTTCTTGATATGAGAACGTGAATTTAAATTTTAAAAAAATAATTTTTGTGATAAAATTGTATAATTTTTGTACTCTTATAATCTAATATAAATTAATCTCATAAAAAATTATAAAATAATTAGATAATCTATATTATTATTATTATTATTATTATTATTAGTATAAGTAAATTTGTCTTGAGTGAGAAATGATCAATGACACTATTAACTATCAATTTTATAAATATATAATTTTAAAAAAATTTAAAAAAAAGTTATTAGAATATAATTAAGATTGAATTTAAAAAGTATTAGTTAAATTGTAAAATTAAAGGAAAAAGACCAGCAGTAATATCTAACTATGTAATATTTATGGTGGATGTCATTCATGTAACCAAACAAAGTACTTAAGCCTATGAACTTCAATATATAATATGTGTGTCTATCCTTTTTACGTCTAGCATAGTAATCTATCTTCCTACTAAAAAAGTATTACAATATTTATACATGATTTGATAACTTATAATAAAGGGAAATGTTTTATGTGCATCAAAATATGTACATTATATTTATATTATATATTAATATAAAAAATATTAAATTATTTTATATATAATTATAAAATTCTTGTAATATACAAAATAATTTTATAAATGTATTAAATAAAGTTAGATATATTTTGATTTAACGAATAACAAAATTGTATAATAAGTATAAGTCACATACCAGTAAAAAATGTACATAGGTCAATTATTCCTATACACAATGGAGAAGATAGGGTAAAACCACAGCCTATATTAAATTGAATCATACTTGTATAGTATTATGAAAATAATGATAAATAGTATAAGTCATAGAAAAGAAATAGAAAGAATAATTTTTTTTTAACGAGAGAGAATAATATTATTATTGATTAATGCCGAAGGATACAGGGCATCTAAATGAGTATTTATATTCTAAAGGTGAGATATCAAAAACTATATCAAATCCTAATCATATATAAATTTCCTAATAATCAAATCATAGTTAGATACAAATTTCATTATAATCAAATCTCATATAATAATAATTTCTTATAATATTTTTTGGACATCTACTTTCTAATAATATTTTATAACACTCTCCCTTAATGTCTATTAAGGATGTGTCTCATTAAAATTTTACTAGTAAAAAATTAGTGGAAAAAATCCTAATGAACAAAACAAAGTAAATATATTCCGTATGGGAATTGTCTCACTAAAAACCTCAAAAAAAAAGTATAGGACAAAATCTTGGTCAAGGAAAAAATAGTCTAATATTTATCCTCTTCTTGGTTGCATCACTTAAGGTATTTGAATTGATACATTCTCCTCCTCTTCGAAGCATCACATCACTTAAACAAATCTATTTAACAACTTTCAGTTGAGCAATACAAGCAATGTTGTCTTCATATACAATTGTTGCAATTTCTTCCTCATAAGACAATCCACAAGAATTTTTGAAAATCTAAATCGTTGCACGATATTATTGGATAATACTTAGTTAGATAGTTATTTAATCTATTATTAGTAAGTTAGTTACTGAGTCGGTTAATGACAGTTCACGTACAGCTAGCATAGTTAGTTATTTAGTTTATAGCAGTTAGATAGCTTGTGTAACTAGCTTCTGTTTTCCTCTTGTATATAAGCTTATTTCTCAGCATTTGTTCAATGAGAAAATCATTCAACACACATATGCAATCGTTTTATGGTATCAGAGCTCTCATCTAGAGAGCTCTGCTGCGCAAACCCTATAATCCTCTCTTCTTCTTCCTCAAGTTCTTGCAATAGCTGAAATTCTTGATAATGTTGCAATGGTTCAACCAGAACCACCACCTCCACTAGTTGATCCTATTCGTAACCCCTATTATTTGCATCCTGGAGAAAATCCAGGTATGATTCTTGTGTCACCACCTCTTGATGGCACCAATTATAATTCTTGGAGCAAAGCTGCAAGAAGGGCTTTGATATCCAAGAACAAATTCAAGTTCGTGAATGGAGTAATTCCAGTTCCTGATGAAGACGATCCAACATATGAAGCTTGGGAAATGTGCAATACAATGGTGATTTCTTGGATCACAAAATCTCTGTGTCAAGAAATTGCTTAAAGTGTTGTTGAGTTTGAAAATGCTCAAGAAATTTGGGAAGATTTGAAGAATAGATTCTCCAAAGAAGATTATTTTCACACATCAGATTTGATGCAGCTTGTTCATTCGATGAAGCAGGGAGAAAGAACAGTTTCTGGTTATTACACTGATTTCAAGACAATTTGGGATGAGCTTGAGTCAATGAGGCCAATTCCATCTTGCATCTGTGGCACAAAGTGCAATTGTAGTTGTGAATTAATCAAAGGTATCAAGAGACAAAGAGAAATTGAGTATGTGATTTGTTTTTTGAAAGGGCTTAATGATCAATATAAAGAGAAATTGAGTATGTGATTTGTTTTTTGAAAGGGCTTAATGATCAATATGCTGTGATCAAAAGCCAAATACTTGCCATGGATCCATTGTCACCAATGACCAAAGCTTTCTCAATGGTAAAGCAGCAAGAAGGCCAAATAGTTTCAGATTCCAAGGTTCTGTTCAATAGTGCTGAATCAAATCCAAATTGGAGAGGAAAAGGAAGAGGAAATGGAAATGGATATGCTGGAAGAGGAAGAGGAAGAACTAATGGCAGAAGTTCTGGTGGAAATTCCAACAGAGTTTGCACCTTTTGTGGCAAGAATGGCCACACAGTGGATGCTTGTTATTACAAGCATGGTTTTCCACCAAACTACAAGTTCAAGTTCAAGAACATAGCAAATGTGAATAATGTGGCTTCAGATGAACCTAAGACTTCATTGGTTGATCAATTGGAAACTTTTTCTAATGATAATCATAAAGAACCAAGTGTTAGCATTAGTCCAGAACAATATGCTCAGCTTGCAGGCTTATTTCAGAAGGCACCTCAACCTCAACCACACATTATCAATCAAGTAAGCCATGCTAAGATTGGTGAGTCTTCCACTCATCAGTCACAACAGAACTCAGGTAATGCACCATGGATTTTAGATACAGGTGCAACAGATCATGTGACCTTTTCCTTTTCTAATTTTACTTCGTACAAATGCATTAGACCTATCATTGTTAAACTACCAAATGGTGCAAACACTGTTGCACAACATTTAGGAACAATCATTTTTTCTGATGCATTTCATTTACACAATGTTCTGTACATACCAGATTTTAAGCATAACCTCATTTCAATCCATAAACTTACTTCATCTTTATCATGCAACCTGACCTTTGACCAATCTTGTTGTAAAATTCAGGATATGACTACCTCGAAGATGATTGGGCATGCTGAGGTCCAGAACAATTTGTATATTCTTGCTCAACCAAATCAACCTATCAAATTCTCTCCATCCATTACTTCATATGCCTTTACAAATTTTACGCATCCTGTTAATTCTTTTGATCTTTGGCACTTTAGGTTAGGCCATCCTTCACATAATGTCTTACATCATGTATGCAAATATTTTCCTTATGTACAATTTCATTCCAATAAAGTTTGTGATTTCTGTTACTTTGCCAAACAAGTTAAGCTTCCCTTTTCTATTAGCATAACTAAATCAGCAGCAGCTTTTGATCTTATTCACATGGATATATGGGGGCCACTTAGCATTCCATCCATTAATGGCCAAAAATATTTTCTCACAATCGTAGATGACTATACAAGGCATACTTGGATCTACTTCATGAAACTGAAATCCGAAACCAGAAACCTTATCCAAAATTTTGTTGCTTTAGTGTCAACACAGTTCAATAAGAAAATCAAAGTCATTCGAAGTGATAATGGTTCTGAATTTATGCTGACTCAGTTTTATGCTAATAATGGCATTGTCCATCAAACTTCTTGTGTGGAGACTCCACAACAAAACTCTATTGTAGAGAGAAAGCACAGACATCTTCTCAATGTTGCTAGGTCTCTTTTGTTTCAGTCTAATTTGCCAAAATCTTTTTGGAACTATGCCGTAAGTCATGCTGCCTTTCTCATAAACAGACTCCCCACACCTATATTGCAGCACCAGTCACCATTTGAAATGCTCCATCATAAACCTCCCACCTTATTGGATCTAAAAGTTTTTGGCAACTTATGTTTTGCTTCAACTCTCACACAAAGCAGAACCAAATTAGATCCAAGAGCCCAGAAATGTGTTTTTCTTGGTTTCAAACCTGGCACCAAAGGATATATTCTCCTTAATATTGAGATAAGAAAGACTTTCATCTCTAGACATGTCATCTTTTATGAACACATCTTCCCATATTCCAAGCTTCCAACAGAATCACACCAATCTACACCTACTTACACTCCTACTCAAAATACTTTTAATTTTTTAGCCTTTGACACCATCCTTCATGACTCAAATAATCATTTACTGCATGTCATCTCCACCACAGAAAATCCTGATCCAATATATGAAACTCATAGGCCATCAAACATTTCCATTCCTCAACAAACTATCAATCCCCATACTGATATTTCTCAATCTTCTAATCCACCTCTTAGACAGTCAACAAGAACTAGAACTGCACCTTCTTACTTGCAAGAATTTCACTGTAATGTTCTGCAGACTTCCAATGCTCCATCATCCACAGGTATAAAACATCCTCTTTCTTCTGTTATTTCCTATAAATCCCTTTCCCCTTCTCATTTACATTACACATTGTCCATCACAAACAACATAGAACCTAAAACCTACACACAGGCCTCCCAATCTTCTCAATGGATTAAGGCTATGCAGGCTGAGCTACTTGCACTGAACCAAAATAATACTTGGTCTCTCGCTGATTTACTAAAGGGAAAGGTTCCAATTGACTCCAAATGGGTTTACAGGATCAAATATCATTCTGATGGGAGCATAGAGAGATATAAGGCTCGGTTGGTAGCTAAAGGCTACACGCAAACAGAGGGCTTGGACTATCTTGACACATTTGCCCCAGTTGCAAAACTTACTTCTGTTCGGCTCATCTTAGCCTTAGCTGCTTCTCAAAACTGGCTATTACATCAACTTGATGTTAATAATGCCTTCCTTCATGGAGATTTAGATGAAGAGATTTATATGGAAGTGCCTCAAGGAGTCAAATGTGCCAAGCCAAATCAGGTCTGCAGATTACATAAGTCCTTATATGGACTCAAGCAAGCCAGCCGACAGTGGTTTGCCAAACTGTCCAGCTCCCTCCACACACTAGGCTACACTCAGTCGAGTCATGACCATTCCATGTTTTACAAGCATCATGGCCAGCAGTTTACAGTTCTGCTAGCGTATGTAGATGACTTGATTTTAGCTGGCAATAATGTTGCAGAGATCTCATCAGTTAAAGGTTAATTTGGATAGCATGTTTAAAATCAAGGACCTTGGTACACTAAAATACTTTCTTGGCCTAGAGGTTGCTCGCTCCCATCTTGGCATCATTCTTTGCCAAAGAAAGTACACCTTGGATATTCTTTCCGATACTGGTTTCTTGGCTTCTAAGCCAGCTAACACACCAATGGCAATATCAACCAAGCTCTCCAACTCAGCCACTGATATTTATGAACATCCTGCTAAGTACCGAACACTTGTGGGCAGGCTGCTTTATTTGACTAACACTAGACCTGACATAAGTTTTGCTGTCCAATAACTCTCTCAATTCATGTCTTCTCCTACTTCCGCTCATTATAAGGCTGCAACTTATGTTCTACAATACCTACTGGTCAAGGCCTTTTCTATAATGCTTCTTCACCTAAAGGCTTTTAGTGACTCGGATTGGGCCACATGTTCTGATACAAGGCGCTCTGTTACAGGTTATTGTGTCTTTCTTGGTAATTCCCTCATATCATGGAAAACCAAGAAACAAACTACTGTTTCTAGATCCTCTTCGGAAGTTGAGTATCGGGCCCTTGCTGCCACAGCTTGTGAAATCCAGTGGCTCACTTATTTGCTTCAGGAACTTTCCATTCCATTCACTTCTCCGACTTCTCTTTATTGTGATAGTGATTCTACCCGACACATAGCAGCCAATTTCGTGTTCCATGAGCACACAAAGCACATTGATAAAGGTTAATTTGGATAGCATGTTTCAATATCCACTCTCCGGCTTGTGAAAAGTATTGGATAACTTAGTTAGATTATCGATACGAACGCCACTTGGTTCGCTAGAAACTCCAATCCAAGCTCTTCCACTTGCTTCCCATTTCCACCAAAGAACAATCTACTAATATTCTAACTAAGGCATTGAATCCTCAACCATTTCAGCATCTTCTCTACAAGCTGGGCGTGATCAATATCCACTCTCCAGCTTGTGGGGGGTATTGGATAATACTTAGTTAGATAGTTATTTAATCTATTGTTAGTAAGGTGAGTTGGTTAATAAAATACTTACAAAAAAAAAAGTCTTTTAGGCAATAAATAGGTTGCGGCAATCGCTCCCTTTACCGGAAATTAATTATTTACCACTTGTATCTTGGCATCATTCTTAATGCGACAAAAGTTTACCTTTCTAAAAAGTGCCAGTAAAGACTCATTTTATTGCCAGTAAAAAGTATGCCTTTTACCGACCATTTCTTATGGCTACTAAAATTATTTCAAAAATTGCCAACCCTATGTTATGCCTATTCTTTTTTAGTACAAAAATATTATGCCTATTTGCAATTTAAAGTGAGATTTCAACGTCATTAACAAAAAATTTAATGATAATAATATTTATCCCCAAAGAACTTAAATCATAATATACAAATGTTCTTAAATACAACATATTAGAATTCATTCTAAAAAGTAAAATATATTTCATTAAATCGACAATTAAAAAATCCATAACTTTTACAGTGTCAACAACAAAAACATAAAAAAATACTATCTAATAACTAATGTCATTTTGTGTCTAATCACTAGTGTTACCAAATAATCATAGTACAAAATAGTAGGTAGTCCATAAACAAATCTTTAACTCTTCATCATAATGAAATCTTTGACAACATTGGCAATATCTGAGAAAGTACATTCAGTTCCTAGCAGCAACAATATTTTCTAGCTCCCTCACCACATCAATCATTGATGGTCTCTTCTGTGTATTATCATGCCAACAACTAAGGGCCAGAGTTAAGAATCTCTCAACGCAATCCCGACAGGTAGGAATCCATTATGCTGTCTATAATGGAAAATATCATGCCAGATTGATCAGCTATATTCACCTGAAGCAATAAAAATATTGTGTTATGGAAAATACCTACGAGCAATACAAAGTTTCCTTAATTTAGTTACAAGCAAACAACGATACACAAAAAATGGTATAACTTCAAAACTTTGTTTATAAGATTGAAAATAAAAACAAAAAACCTCCAGTATGGAAAATTATTATTTTCTCTTTATCCTTTAACCAGCGCGGCTGTGATTTAGTGACCAAAGATAAGAAGCATGGTACTATAATAAACAAGTACCTCATGAACATTTTTTCCCCATGTGTTATTGGTTTCATGCCTGTCAAAATCTCCAGAAACACAACTCCCAGGCTATAAACATCACTCTTATCTGTTAATTTATGAGTCATGGTTGGTATCTTTATCATCGCCAAGTGTAAAACAATATTATTCTAATAATAATAAAATCAGAGTTAGTCCTTATTATTATAATAATAAAATTTCTATTATTATTCTAATAATAAACACTCACATCTTCTATTGTCCGTATTCTTGTTCTTGTCATTTATTAACTCGTTAGTCCTTTGTCTTTTCTTTCTCCTATGCAATTTCCTTCCATTTTAGTTTCTCTCTTCTTGTTCTTTATTTCTAAACACAATAAAAAATAGTAGCACAAATTATTATAATTTCCACTAAGATGTGAGTGTTTGATCGACAAGACAATCTCTTAGTTTAGAGTGAAAGTGAGATTCTTCAAAACAAATTTATAGAATTTTCAAAGAAATTGACTCCTATAACTATAGATGAAAATTACAATGGTTGTGCACATCAATTATGATAAACTCACGCGAATTATCATATACATCGAGTTTTCAATTTAATAACAACCCATTATACGGACCTTGAATATTTTCCAAAAAGAAATATGACATTTCACAATTTCCTTGTGTTTTGAAATTTTTGTACATTTATTGTCATATAATTATTGAACCTATTAATTTTGCTGATTCTTTTCAATCTCCTACATTTTCCCCCCATAAAACAAGGGCCTCATTCCTTTATGTTCTAGGGTAGTGCTTTCATCAAAATTAAATTCATTCACATGTCATTCTTATGGTTGTGTCTGTTATTTAGCTTGTTGAATGGAATTTTGCCTCTGATTGCTTACCTGTTTGATTGTCTAATATGTTAATGAGAAACAATGTGATCTATTGTCAAATGAGCAGACTCAGCCTACTGTTGCAAATTTATAGGAGGCTACCCAAATAGATAGTGCAGCAAAAAAGAGAACCCATGGTTGCAAATTCAAATTAGATTTTAAGGATGAAAAATGCTTGTTCTGGGTTTTCATTGGTCAAATAAGGTTTGTGCAAACCCAAAATTTGTCCTCGAGTAAAAGTTTCTAGTGAAATAAAAAATATCTGGCCTGATTTATAAAAAATAATAATTAATTAATTAATTAAAATTAAAAATGCTTTTATTAATTATAAAAAATATAAAAATATCTCTTGGGACCCTCAGAGCCCATTATCTATTGTTGGCCCAATTTCACTCAAACACGTACTTTCATCTCACTTACTTTTCCACCTCATTCTCACACTTTGTCTTTTCTCTCCAAAAAGCTACATTGCCTCCAATTCATCTCACTGCAACACGCACCACATTGCTACACAACACTGCACATTGCTTCCCACTGCATACATTGCCACAACAGGAACAATGCTAATTGCTCCCCACACATTCTACACTCTTAAACAGTCATGTACACAACATATATTTGGTATAGTCATTCATTATAATCTATAATCTACAGGATTCTTTGGTTGTGTTACACTTCTTCTGTTGTTCCCTGAAAATAAGGTAGTGTTACCAATAGCCTCGGGTAAAGGTCATTCGCAGCCAAATTTGAATTCAGCAACCAAAATAACATTAGCTAGGCTACAACCACAAGAAAATTATCGCTATAATTTTCGGTGTATCATCACTTATGGGATTCGAAATCGATGAACTATCTTGCCTCATTAATATCCTATGAGGATAGCTAAAAATTAAAAATACACACACCAGCAATTGCACTCACGCACAAACGAAGCAAGTTTCAGTTAACAATAACAGAAAATACCTGTGTCAAAAACACATATATGCAATCTATGACATGATAACTTCAATTAAGAAAACACTGTACCTGACTGTTTTCTTTTTCAAGCTCTTCAATTAAATATACTATAATTTTCGTGTCTTGCCATAGCCTGCACATGACATAACATATGAAAAACTCGAAACACAACCGAAAATTAAAGTTTAAAAAGACAGATATGAAGATGGCAAAGTAAAATCAATCTCGAACAACCATCGAGATTCAAAGCTTTGCTCTTCAATTTGGCAAAGCAAAGCCTCTTCTTCCTCTCCCAACAAAGAACGAAAATGGCATCGGGTGGGGATCAATTATCACGATTGGGAATTGGAGGATCTAGTTTCGATAAAGAATAGTGGTGAGAGGGAGAAAATAAAAAATGATTAGAAAGGATAAATCAAAGTTTCAGAATGGAGAAGAAAAATATTAGGGATAGTTATTTAATCATTTGCTATATTGCTCTCAAAATTAGAATTTTTAGTGGCTATTGTTTAGGAACGCATCAGTTTAAAAAACGTATTACCGACAATTAGTGTATGGTCGCTGAAAAATTGCCGCTAAAGTCCTTTTTTGTTGTAGTGAGTTCACGTACAGCTAGCATAGTTAGTTATTTAGTTTGTAACAGTTAGATAGCTTGTGTAACTAGCTTCTGTTTTCCTCTTGTATATAAGATGATTTCTCAGCATTTGTTCAATGAGAAAATCATTCAACACACATATGCAATCGTTTTAGATATAGATACATCTCCATATGTAAATAAATAGCTTGTTTGAGACCTAGCTTTATGTGGATCCAAAAGTATACTTTATCAGCATAAAAAATTAATTGTGACATAGATTCATATAAAATAACTACATGTCCATTGTTCCTCAGATATATCAAGATGTAATTGAATCCATTACTAGAGAATAAACTTCTCCATCATCAATATCAAGTCATGCTTTATATCTCATGACCTTCTCACATAAGCATCCATTTGTATCCCACATGTTTTGTGTTTTAGGGGTTCAAACTTTAGGTCTATTAAAACTTCTTATGGGATTTGAACTTCATGTTTAGAAACCCCACATTTTGTAAATGAGTTTAACTTTTCCTGATGATGTTCTATTTTTGGCCAATCATTTCAATGTCAACATTCTTTGATGGTTCTAATTTCAAGATCTTTATTCTCACAATATTGCACTCTACATTATATTCAAATATGTGGTTGATAACTATTTCCTTTTGATTTCATCTTATCCCCATAGAGACATAATTTATTGATATCTCATCCATTTTACTATTTTCAAATACTTGAACTTCTTCTGGCATTTGAACTATTTCATAAGTTATGACTACTTCAAGAAACTTGATTAGGTCTCTAACCTCTTCATAAAGAGTATATATCTTTTTTAGGATTATTTCTTAACAATATCATTTGCTCCATTTATTTTTCTAGGGTTTTTATCTTTGGAATCAATTAATCAATCACGTTTCTGAGGTACCTTTTACATATGGAGCATTTACAATTGGTATAGGATTTAATTATCCCTTTTGTAAAAATTTATTTGGCAATTCATTGGTTATCATTTGCAAATGTATTATCACTTTGCCATATTTGAGGATCTAGTTTGTATAATGACAGTGCATTTCATATAATTTCCTTTTCCAACTACTTATTTTCTCCCCCTAATATTGGGAAAACTCATGTCCAACATATAATCCCAACTTTTCTATGGGGGCCCATAATAGTGTGATGTGGTAGAACAAATATGACTATATTGCACATATTCATATATATGAAATACTTGGCTTCAAGACAAAAACCTAATTGTAAAGGGGAAGACTTATGATAATTCGTTGGCATTATACCAACAAATGCTACAACATTTAAAATAGCATGCTCTGTAGTTAAAAGTTTTGTTCTTATAAACTACTTCTCTAGCTACCAATTGGAGGCATATGAGCACAAGGAACATGGTGTTCAATGTTTATACTAATGGCCATACAATAATTATTAAAAACTTGAGAAGTATATTCACTAGTATTATCAAGATAAATTGTCTTAATTATATTATCTAGAAATTGTACTCTTAATTGAATATCTTTTGCAAGTAATCTCACAAATGTCATATTATGAGCGATAATAAGTATACATGTGACCATTTTATAGGTGCATAAGTTAAAACCATAAAGGGCCTATTTCGCAAGATGACATAATTGGTCACAAATATTACATTGAATATGTTTTAGACATCCTAGAGATTCAACTCCATTTTTAACTAGTGATGACCTTATATTTAATATTGAGAACATGTAACACATGAAAACTTCTTTAATTGAAGAATCTTTTGGTTCTTCACTGGATATCCATATGAAATCTCAATAATTCTCATGTCATTTGGACTCATAATGTCCTAACTGATCATGCTTTGGACTAGTAAACTTCAAGTTTACAATTGCATATGCATCAATTGCACTTAAAGTGTAATATAGATTGGAGTAAAATAGTAAGTGATCTTTATAAGACAATTTTTTTTACTTGAAACAATAACAATAGAGGTACTTAATGTTTCCCTCATTTATAATCTCAAAATGATATCTATCCCACCCTACTTCTAGTGGGATACGATCTAGACCCACATCTTTAACTATGCCCACACACAATTGTTAGATATCATTACATTCACTTCCGAGAATGGAACAAAATTAGTTGGACAATATTCATGGATAAATCTACAAGAAGTACATTTTCAATGTCTTTTCATGCCAAAAATGTTGCATGTATTATCTTCAACACTTCTTATGAGATGTATTATTGGAAGAGATGGAATAATCATGGTCACAGTTATTTTTTCAATCTCTGTCATGCCCAAAATTATAATTTATAACATTCATTTCAATGAATGGAATACGACTAGTTAGGTAGGCATCATAATTTTTTTATCAATAAAATTTATTTTTTTTCTTCCATATGAAGGCAAGAAATCAATTCAAAATATTTCTTAAAATCTTTTTCTTGATATTACTATCGCAAGAGCATATGCAAGGCATCAAAAGTAGAGAGTTTTTTTTTCTTAAATATCATTCCTTCGAATTATTCCATAGATAAACAAGATCTTTTTAAATTTCAATCTTAGTCTAGAGATTTAGTTATTCAAGAACTATACCATAATTTTTCATATAAATAATGACCAAAGAAAAATATTAATTTTGTGCAATCCTCTTGGGATGCTTGATTTTAATGGTGCGAATCCTAAAAGTTTAAATAATACTTTTATTTTCCTTGTCCCAAAGATTAAAAAACTGAAGTACACTAAGGATTGTAGACCCATATCTTTGAACAATCTAATTTTCAAGCTGATCATGAAGACGATTGCAAATATGCTGAAATTATTTCTCCTAGACATTGTTGGTGTTTTTCAGGGTGCTTTTGTCTTGGGGAGGCTTATCATTGATAACACATTGATTGCATTCAATGTTTTCCACTACATGAGAAAAAAGAAACATGGAAGAAAAGGATATGCAAGGGTGAAACTAGACATGTCTAAGGTGTATGACAAAATAGAATGGAATTTCCTCATATTATTGTTAGAGAGGATGAGTTTCCCTGCTCATTGGGTGGATTTGATAATGAAATGTATCAGCTTTGTATCCTTCTCAATTTTACTTAATGGGATCTTTTAAGATGCTTTCTCTCCTAGCAGAGGATTAAGAAAATGTGACTTTCTTTCACCTTATCTTTTCATCCTTTGTGCGGAGAGTCTATTGGGTTTGATCCTCAAGGCACAGTAGGAAGGAAACATTCATGGGGTAAAAATTACTAAAAGAGCCCCAGAAGCACCCCACTTATTCTTTACAAATGATAGCATACTCTTTACTAGAGAAACTATGCATAATATTCAATGTATTCAAAAAATTCTCCATGACTACCAAATGGCTTCAAGCCAATGCATTAATCTGACAAATTAGAGCTTTCATTTAGCTGAAATGTGCCACCTACCAGACAAACAAAAATCCAAGAGGGATTATCGATTAAGGCGGTGGAGTGTCATTCACTTACCTTGGCATACCAACTTTTGTTGGTTGTTCCAAGAAACATTTATTTGATTTTGTCTAGGATAGAGTGTGGAAGAAGCTTAAAGAGTGAAAGGAGAATTGCTTATCAAAAGTTAGGAAGGGAGTCCTTAATAAATCAGTGGCCTAAGTGAATCCCACCTATATTATAGGTTGCTTTCTTTTACCAAAATCTTTATACTCCCATATAGAATTGATGATCGATAGATTTTGGTGGGTAGCAAGGAGAGAGAGAGAGAGAGAAAGATTCATTGGGTCAAATGGTCAAAGCTATGTGAACCAAAGGAAGATGGGGGAATGGGATTTAGAAGGTTTTGAAGCTTTTAACATTGCTTTACTAGTAGAACAAGCTTAGCACCTTTAGAAATACCCAGACTCTCTTATGGCAAAAGTGATAGGTGCTATATATTTTCCTAAGACTAATTTTCTCTAAGCAAACCTAGGATATGTGTTCAGTTACACGTGGCATATTTGGAGTGCTGGTTGGGTGATCAAAAGAGGGGGACTTTGGCATATAAGAAATAGAGACATTATGAAAATTTAAGGTGACAATTAGCTTCCCAAACAAAATGGTTTTAAGGTGTGCAGTCCCATCAATATCCTGGATCCTAACACAATGGTTAGTGCCCTCATTGATCCACATACCAAGTATTAGAACACCCCACTGCTGTAAGAAATTTTCTTGCCATTTGAGTTTGAGCAAATCAAAGCTATCCCTCTATCCCAATATAATAGGGAATACTTTATTTGTTGGAGTGGCACTAAGGATGGTGAATTCAAAGTGAAGTCAACATATGACATGATAAAAAATAGCTCAGCTGAAGACACTGGCCCAAGTACCTTTACCAACCCAGTATATATAAACTAGAAAAAATTATGGAAACTTAAGGGGCCTCCAAGGACTCTCAATTTCCTCTAGAGGGCTAGGAAAAATTTGTCAAAGAGAGGTGTATCATGTATTTTTGTCTATTAAAGATGTGTTTCCAATGATGAGTCAATTTCCCATGCTCTCAGAGATTGCAGCTGGGTGCGTTCTCTATGGTTCATATCACCTTTGAATTTTAGAGTGGAAGATGAAGTTCCAAGCTCCTTTGTGGAGTGGTTCAAAATGGTAAGGGACAAGGTAAGAACTGAATCTATGGAGTTTTTGTGTGTGTTGTTTCATAGCATTGAGGTGGATAGGAATAAGGTGTGTTTCGAAAACAAAACCTAAGGCCATGAACACATATGTCAAAAAAGCACAAGGATTTGGTTTGAATACAAATTTGCCCAAGTGCCGCCCATCATAACATGCCAAGCACAGGAACAAGAAATAGAAAAGAGAACGCAGCTGGACGCCACCCCTGTTGGGATAGCAAAAATAAACTTTGATGCATTTGTTTCAAAGATGGCAATGGAAGAGCAAAGGCCATTATTAGAGATGAAAATGGAGAAATCTTGGCAACAGCTAAATGGAGCATCCAACTAGATTTGGACCCATCCTTGGTAAAGGCACTATTAGCCTACCTTAGCCTACAACTGGAAAAGGATCTTTACCTTAGTCATATTCAGCTAGAAGGAGACTATCTCAACGTTATCAAAGCAATATCAGAGAAGACACATTCAACTACATATCTTGGTCTCATCATTGAGAACTGTATCTCACTCTCTTATAGCTTCAATTCTTTATCTACATGTTATGTTAGTAGGAACAACAATAGAATAGCTCATGAACTTGCTAAGATGACCATCTCTAATATGAACTTAGTGTGGATTAAGGATGCCCCCAACAACATCTGTAATTTGGAAATTCTAGACATTTTTTGTCCAAGTTAAATAACATGCTCTTATTCCCAATAAAAAAAGGTTGTTTGATTTTTTCTTTCTTTTGTGCAATCTCAAAAATCAATGAACTACAATACGTAATTTCTTTCAAAATTTATCAAGAGTAATAAATTTAATATAAGAGAAAATATGTTAGTCAATAATATTTGACAATAAAATATACATGGATTGAATACAAAAGATATTTCATAATAAAAGAGTGAAAAGAAGATGTTATTTGTTCTGAAGTAGATTTTGGGGTGTACCTAAGATAACCATGTCATGGTGGTTTACTCCTTACGCAGCAGCAGAGTATGTTGAAACGAGGGGGGTTGATACTTGTAAAGGGACTCCAACGCTCAAGTCAGGCTGTACACAAATAGGGTTTATACAATGAGTAATAAGATATATGAGAAGGTGAATAAGTCTTATATCTATAGAGGTTAGAGAGAAATATTCTCATAATAGTAGTAGGAAGAGATATGTTCCTTATTTAGTTGCAGAGGATCCCTATAAGATCAGAATATAGATACTACAATTATGGGCAGTTAGAGGCAATTATGGGTGCTATTATTCTGCAAGATCATGATTGATAATAACAGATATTCTTAGGATTTATCCATTGCATAGATCTCACAGTAAAGCTATTGCTACCTAATATCGTGGTTCGATATGTATATAGTCGAGATCTCATCTGCATATTATAAATGAACTCCTGTCGAGGGCGTTTACGGCAGACTTCAACGTATTACGTGCCATGTCGACCCATGGGATATGATCCCAGATCATGGTCTAGAGCAGTTGCCCCCAGCTTGGCGCTTAAATAGAACAATTAAGTGTCAAGGTATTAATTTTAATAGAAGCACACGACGCGCAATAGACAAATGGATCCAAGTCAATCAACCTTGGATCTCGCGATGTTTTCCAAAAGGCTGAGGTCCATTTTAATATGCCTCCGAGATTGACATGTAAGGCTGGGATCTGAGGTAGATTGCTCTACTTATGTTGTCATTTTGCCATTCGAGGTATATCATTCGTTGTTCCCATGTGTGGTTCATAGGGTCTTTGTCCTTTCTTGCAACTTTACTCTATAGCTTGTAACAGTTTGAGCTTGCTTGGAAAATTGTTACTTTGACTTTATTGGGAATTAAAGATCCTTTAAAAGATGATAGTAGTTTCATGTTGTTTCCCAACTGCCCGCTACTCCCGTGACCAATCAAAGGGAGGGAGCATTAAAGTGCGGCTTCCAACGTGCAATCAATTTACATTTTCTGGGGCCAATCAAAATGCTTTGTCCCCTTTATAAATAAGGAATGTTTGCATTGAGGCTGACATTTCTTTTGTTATGTGGCTTTGCTTGAGAATGAACTTCTTTCAAAGAGTGATTTATCTCCCTTGTCTTGTATGCATGTGGAGGGTTTTGCCCTCTGTCGAAACCATTTTTCTATTCTTTCCAAAGTCTTTAAAGGTGTTTACTTTTTTTGCAGCTAGTCCCTCCAGTGGAGGCCTTTTTTTCTCGACGTAATGGCTTAGTGAGGACCAAATAACTGCCCTATGTGGGCTAGCTAATATGCATATGGGTGACATAAGCCTTTTTCTCTCGGCGTATATAGGAAAGTGCAACTTTTCTACATGTATCGAGGAGGATTTGCTACTCCTGTGTAGTTCATGAGATGCATGGAGGTGCTTTGTACTCCATCCTCCTCTTTTCCCACTGTTGTGGAGGCGCTTAGTCAGATGTTTTTGCAGTTTCTCTACCTAAGTGCAGTGGGATATGCAGGAGGGCTCCAAGTTTGGAAAAAATCTCATTGAGCAACTTGGGGTGATTGTGAAGCCTACTATAGTTCTGGTGAAACAATCTTTTGATATGGAGCAATCTCCTATTGGTCAGTAAGAAAGAGATGGGTGCTGGATTCTAGAAGACCCTTGGAGGTGGTAGTGGCCATCATCGTCAACGACGTTGGTATGGTGTGGATTGTGATTAAATATAATATCAAAAATAGTTACCAAGTTCCACCAAAAATATAAAAACCTTGCAACTAGTTATAGTAAGCAAGGGTCGATCCACAGAGAACCAATTCAATTGACACTATTAATTCAATTCCTAAATTAAACTCTGATGAACAATAAAACAGTAAAAAGTAAAAAGGGGGTTTTATTGATTAAAACTAAAAAGAGAAATTAAACTTAAATCAAAACAATAAACACAAATTGAATTACCAAGTTAAAGACATTGGTTAAGAAATAGAATCCACTACTAGATTTATATGATTATGCTAACTTCAATACTCTTTATACTAACGTGATCAATTATGTTCTTATATAATTGTGAGATAAATCCCTTGTTTTCCTTAAGTTTCGCTTAATTCAGCAACCGCTCAAATCAAACTCTAACCATTAGTTATTTGTAAAGCAACCACTCTTACACTTACCTAATGATTGCATTAAAAATTAGAAAACTAATCACACTAACACACCGAGATTAAATTACTTAAATCATATGTTTCACTAGTTTTACCACCGCAACCACGCATAGCAATCCTAGTTTTACCACTCTTGAAATTTGGTAAAGAATATAAAAATCTTTATATTGATTTAAGATAAAAAAAACATATGAATAAAAACACAATTGTATTGATATAAAGAAATATGCAAGATTCACATAATCAAAATTAGAGTTTCATCTTCCCTTAACTAATCAAGAAATTTAGTCACACATGGTAAAGTCAAAAACAAAAGAAGAATTAAATAAAGACATTGTTCAGAACAAAAGAAGAAAAGAAAAACTAAAGATCAAACTAATTTCCAAGGCTTGAGAGTGATTGATCTTTGATCGCTCGAATCCGAGTCTCCAATCCTTAATCGAATCCCTCTCTTTCTTGGTCTTTGTGTTTCCCTCAGTTTCCTTGGCGGTTCTCTCTGTCCAGACCTCCTTTAGGGGCTTTAAGCAACCCTATTTATAGGTTTGGATCCCTAATTTAACATTAAAATACGAATTTAAATTTCTGAACCGATGACACGGGCCGTGTCATATGACACGGTCCAACCCGTGTCTGAATCTGGTAACATAATTTTAATTGATTTCAAAGTCAGAGAAGAACACGGCCCAACCCGTGTCATGTGACACGGGCCGTGTTGTCGATCAAGGCTGAAAACTGATTTTCCTTATAAAGTCAGAAACGTACACGGCCTACCCTGTGTCATTTGACACGGGCCGTGTTGGTCCAAAAATTCCAGTCTTCATAGTCAGAGGAGTACACGGCCTACCCCGTATCATTTGACATGGGCCGTGTTGATCGCTTCCTTCAAATGCGACCTTGATTCTTCATAAATGCCCTTCTTCCTTTGCTTCTAAGGGTAAAACTGATCTTTTTAAGTATTCATCTCTCTCCTTAAATGGTCATCAAGCTTAATTTAATGCTAATGAACTCAAACACTCCAAGATCTCCTGAAAAGCATAATTCATTTATAAGTGTTCATAACCACATTTAAGCATAGTTTCACAATAAACATCTGATTAAGCTCTAAATTAGAAATTTAGCTAAATGTCAACAATTGAGCATATATGGAATCCAATTAAATCAATCATAAGACATTTAAGGTATGAAAATAATCGACAGATCAAATACCCCCACGCTTAGCCTTTTGCACTCTTGGGCAAAACATAAGACCAAACCAAGGAATAGGGAAAACAAAACAAATTCAAAACCTAACAATTTAAATAACTCAATTTCCAATGATATTTAAGACAGGCAAAAGTTTATAAGTAAAAAGAGTAAGAAAAGATTCAAGGGATCAAAACATTCAAGAGATAAAAATTCTTCACATTTCCAACCAACATGCAAGGTATCTTCAATCTGAAAAACATGAATTAAGAATGATAGATCCTCACATAATACATTCTCAATCTCTCAAGTGTTTACAAGGTAAGTATTTCACTCAATTCAACCCATAAAAAATGCACTACCATAAGCTTGCTTATCTTCTACTTCTTCACTACTCAAACACATGCACACATAATTCAAGAAGATTTTATTTAAGGTTGTAATAGGGCTAAGGTAAAAGAAAGAAATAATATGGGTATGGTAAGATGTGCACCTAAGAGAATAAAAGAACATTGGGAAGAAACTCAATTGACAAACATGAAATTTTTATTTCCTCAAATCTATATAATGCACATTCTCTTTACATATTCTTTTCCTTTTTCTTTTACAACCTTTCTTGAATTTTTTTTCTTTTTTTTTCTTTGTAATTTTTTTTCTTTTCACCAACAGCTTGCATATTACACATCAACTTGCACAACCCCCACACTTGTCCTATTAAATACTTGCAAACAAAAGAGCTCCTCCAATGAAAATGAACCAATGCTCTCCCATTCCCTATGGTAAGGTAAAATCATGATTTTTCACATAAGGCATATAATGAGATAGAACAAAGAATAGGCAAATAGGCTCAAGGGGTTAATCAAATGGAAATAATGCAAGGTTAGCTATTTGGCCAAAGTAGTTAATCACAAAAGAATGCCTCAATCATGTTCATGTATGCAAGTGAAAATATAGCCTTAAAAAGAATCAAAACAAGTTCTAGAGTGATCAATATGACATGAGTGAAAATCACACAAGAAAAAAGAGAATGACATAAATGCTAAATCCATCCATCAAAAGGCTCAAAATCTCACCAGGTATGCATCTATCAAACTCAATTCATCAATCAAACATCCAAAACCAAGTATACCAAATTCAAGATGAAAGAAAAAATTTATAAATCATAACCTTGAATTTCAATTGCTTCAAACTCATAGACTTCAAAAATCTCAAAACATCATTGGAAATCAAATAAAAACACAATTTTTTTTAAAACTAGAAAAAAGAAATTAAAATAAAAATAGAACTAAAACAAAAAACAAAATGTCAATTCCTCCCCCACACTTAAATTCTACATTGTCCTCAATGTAAACCTCAACAATAAACAATCATTAATAAATCTAGGACAAGTAAGATAGAAGAGAGGGAAGAAACATCCTTATCAACTGAAGTAACAGAGGTAGATAAAAAGATTTCCACCAGGATCCTATTGGCGAAAGCATAATAACCAATTTATGCTTGAAATAACATGATAGCTTCCACCGGGGTCCCATTGGCTGAAGTGTAATGACCAAGTTAAGTTTGAGGCATAAGGGCTTCTACCAGGATCCCATTGGTCTTCCTTATTTTCCTTGGCTTCATCACTGAAAAGTAATATGTGCACTTCATCAACTTCATATGCATTTTTTCTATTGGATCATGGCCCAAAAACAAAATCCACTTTAGCAGTGTCCGTCATTTGGTGCTCTTCTTCCTTCACTGAAAACTCTTCAGTAGCCTACAATTCTATCTCTCCTTGTATCTTAGATCCTGTAAGTGCATCAAAAGCATTGTTGATAGATCCTTCAACAACATTAGCTTCTGCACAAACAGAATCATCAACTTTTAAGAATGCAAAAATTTTAACACAAACAACATATATCATGTCACCATCACAATCAGTACATGAGTTGCAATGAGTATAATTATTGAAACTAATAAAATCAAGAAATTCATCATATAACTCATCATACTGCCTCTCCACTACCTTAGGAAGGGGTTCAAGAATACTTACCTTGAGGGCCTTAGAGTTTCCCCCCTCCTCACTTACCTCTTCAGGCTCTGTTTCTTTCTCTTCAATGGTTTGTGAAGGAGAGGTGGGTTCATCTAACGTCTTTTCACTTCGTAGTGTGATGACACTAGCATCTTCCTTCACATTCTCTTCTGGTTGTGAGGGAAGTCCTTCAGAAATTTAGCTCTGGAACTTGCTGAGATCTGTGGTAAACTGATCCAAAGAGTTTTGCAGATCATTACATATGGCCTTTGTTTCTTGTTGGAACTGTATGTTATAAATGACCATTTGTCTTACTAGCTCCTCCAATGAAGGTTCAGGTTGCCAAGCGGCTTGAGCTTGTTGCTGCACTGGAAGGAAAGATGTTTGCTTTTGCTGAAATTCTGGAAGTTCATAGTCTGGAGGTTGATTCTGAGGCTGCTGTCCATAACTCAAGTTAGGATAACCCCACCACTCTGGATAATATGTATCGGAGTAGGGATTGTAGTTGTCGGAAAGTTCAGAATATCCCCATACTACCTCTACATCCTTATTTGTGTCCACTAGGAAAGTAGGACACAAATCAGTGGGATGTCCAAGTGATAAGCAAATCTCACAAGCAACCATGATCAGTGGACATCAACACCTATAAGACACTTAGAAAGAAAGAATCAGAATTTAAAAATAAAATAAAAACAAAGTAAAAATAGGAAACAAATTAATAACGCAATTGGAAAATTAGTTCCCTAGCAACGGCACCAAAATTTGGTATGGTGTGAATTATGATTAAATATAATATCAAGAATAATTGTCAAGTTCCACCAAAAATATAAAAATCTTGCAACCAGTTGTAGTAAGTAAGGGTCGATCCACAGAGAACTAATTCAATTGACACTATTAATCCAATTCCTAAATTAAACTCTGATGAACAATAAAATAGTAAAAAGTAAAAAGGGAGTTTTGTTGATTAAAACTAAAAAGAGAAATTAAACTTAAACCAAAAAGGTAAACACAAATTGAATTACCAAGTTAAAGACATTGGTTAAGAGATGGAATCCACTACTAGATTTATATGATTATGCTAACTTACATACTCTTTATACCAACGTGATCAATTATATTTTTATGTAATTGTGAGATAAATCCCTTGTTTTTCTTAAGTTTCGCTTAATTCAGCAACCGCTCAAATTAAACCCTAACCATTAGTTATTTGTAAAGTAACCGCTCTTACACCTACCTAATGATTGCATTAAGAATTAGAAAACTAATCACACTAAGATCTAATCACACACCAGGATTAAATTACTTAGATAATATATTGCACTAGTTTTACCACTGCAATCACGTATAGCAATCCTAGTTTTACCACTCTCGAAATTTGGCAAAAAATATAAAAACCTTTATATTGATTTAAGATCAGAAACATATGAATAAAAACATAATTGTATTGATATAAAGAAATATGCAAGATTCACATAATCAAAACTAGAGTTTCATCTTCCCTTAACCAATCAAGAAATTTAGCCACACATGGCAAAGTCAAAAACAAAAAAAGAATTAAAGAAAGACATTGTTTAGAACAAAAGAAGAAAAGAAAAACTAAAGATCAAACTAGTTTTCAAGGCTTAAGAGTGATTGATCTTTAATCACTCGAATCCGAGTCTCCAATCCTCAATCAAATCCCTCTCTTTCTTGGTCTTTGTGTTTCCCTCAGTTTTCTTGACGACTCTCTCTGTCTAGACCTCCTTTAGGGGCTTTAAGCAACCCTATTTATAGGTTTGGATCCCTAATTTAGCATTAAAATACGAATTTAAACTTCTGAGCTGATGACACAGGTCGTGTCATATGACACGGTCCAACCTATGTTTGAATCTGGTAATATAATTTCAACTGATTTCAAAGTCAGAGAAGAACACAGCCTAACCCGTGTCATGTGACACGGGCCGTGTTGTCGATCAAGGCTGAAAACTGATTTTCCTTGTGAAGTCAGAGATGTATACGGCCTACACTGTGTCATTTGACACTGGCCGTGTTGGTCCAAAAATTCCAGTCTTCATAGTCAGAGGAGTACACGGCCTACCCCGTGTCATTTGACACGGGC
This sequence comes from Ormosia semicastrata, assembly GCA_029884595.1. NCBI lineage: Eukaryota > Viridiplantae > Streptophyta > Magnoliopsida > Fabales > Fabaceae > Ormosia > Ormosia semicastrata. The sequence goes on from JAQQTO010000059.1 coordinate 10,981,907, forward strand.
CGTGTTAATCACTTCCTTCAAATGCAACCTTGATTCTTTATAAATACCCTTCTTCCTTTGCTTCTAAGGGTAAAACTAATTTTCTTAAGTATTCATCTCTCTCCTCAAATGGTCATCAAGCTTGGTTTGATGCTAATGGACTTAAACACTCCAAGATCTCCTGAAAAGTATAATTCATTTATGAGTGTCTATAACCACATTTAAGTATAGTTTCACAATAAACATTTTATTAAGCTCTAAATAAGAAACTTAGCTAAATGTCAACAATTAAGCATATATGGAATCCAATTAAATCAATCATAAGGCATTTAAGGTATGGAAATAATCGACAGATCAGACGTCTCATCTGGCTTTCTTCCTGGATCCTACCAGTGGCCATTCTTCACTTTTTTTTTAGTCTTGGAGGAAAATTGTATGTATATCTTTTTGTTAGAGCTAACGATGCATGAAATGTAAATAATAATAAGATTCCTTTTTTCGAATCTTATATATTCTATTTACCATTTTTGTTCCCCATTTTTTCTTTTTCGTCCGAGGTGAGTCCAACGCTCAACCCTTAATGATGTCATGTTGCCCCCAGCTTGGTACTTGGCTTGTACGACGAAGTGGCAAGTTTCTATGCCCCTGGGTGATGGTATCCATGCTTTACTTGAAGTCGTGGTCTGTGTTATCGCATGGGGTTAAGAGTTCTAACATGGAGACATTTGACCAAACCATTTGACCTTCTTTTAAACATCGCGGTCCAAATTGACTCTGCATCACGTCCATGGAAAAAATTAGAGGTTTGTGGAAAAAAATCCAAACTTAACTGTAGAGGTTGCGTGATGCTTAGTTTATTGCGCAACTGATAAGCCTATATTTTATAGCCTTAGACTGGATAAACTGTGGTGATTTACTTATATTTATTAGTGAATTTTAGAAGGATCCTTATCATTATCTTCGTTTTTGCATATTTAGAGATATTTAACACATTTGGAGTGAAAACAAATGAAGATACTACGATTTCAGAGTAAAAGAGGACCATTTTGGCTTAGACAGGGTCTTGTGAGCGATTGAGGTCATGTCTAACTTGCAGAACGCATCTGTGTGACTCGTTTTAAGAAACACGACCGTGTCTCTTGGTCATATGGTCGTGTCTCACTTATGGTGTGAGTTATACAATTCAGGCTCACACGATCGTGTCGAGCTTAGACACGGCCATGTAAGTTCTCCTGTTACTAAAAATAGCAGTTTTTCACCCCAAATATTATAAATAGAAGCAAATCCCAAATCCTAGAGCACACTTTGGCGATGATAGATTTTGAGAGGCAAAGGCTAGGATCTTGAAGACAAGTGCAAGAGCAATTGAAGATCAACTATTGAAGACATCTTCTCCTTCTTCATATTCTCCATCTTCTCTTTTTAATTTCTTTTTCCTATTTTATTGAGATAAAATCATGGTTGTTTCTTTAACTTTTGTTCTTATTTGTGCTACATTAGCCACAAGTGGCTAAATTCCTTTTTCTAGGATTAGGATGCAACTCTCTATTTTTTTATGTTGAATTGTTAATTTGATTCTTTGTTAATGGAAATTAGTGTTCTTGATTCATTCTTGGTATGCTTAATGCTTGTGGTATGTTGCGCGTCATATTTACATGATCTTAGGCTTTAGGTGAAGGATCGAAAGATGAAATCTAATTGCTAGACAATTCAAGAATTAAACTTAAGAATTGAGACCTAGACATAAGCTTAAATCCTTCGAGGAGCAAACAATTGTCATAAAACTTAATGGTTGGAACTTGAATTAATTGCCAAGAGAATGTGATTGATGGAGTTTTAGCACGTTCTAGTGCTAAGAAATTAGGCTTTAAATAATTTAGGATAATTTTCCTTCAAGAACATAATTGACCATTAAAAAAAATAGGATTACAATTTATCATAAGGGGTAGTGTAGTGAATTCCTAGTCCTAGGCCTTTAAATATTGATTGAATCTTGACTTTTCTTGATTTTTTTGTTTACTTTATTGCTTTGATTTCCATTTTGATTTTGATTGAGTTTCATTATTGATTTTAATAGCTTAAATAATCAAAGTCGTTGTAAGAGTTGGTAATCAATCGATCCTCGTGGGAACGATTTTTATTTTACTATTTGTATGATCTGTGCGCTTGTAAAAAAGTCACAACAGCAACCGTCCTTTCAACTGCTTCGACATTTGTGAGGGCTACGCGACACGCTTTAAATGGATAGTCGTGCTTAGTGCTTCATGCGCCATGATGGGTGATTTTTGAAATCTAGAGTGTTAGGACAGAAATGCCCCTTAACTGTCTGACCTCTATAAATAGGGGTTAAAGCTCCTCTTCTTCATTTTTACTATTCCTTTCTAAAATCTGGTGGCCTAAGACGATTTCTAGTGGCTTTTTCAGGTGGAGAAGTGTAGTTCCCAATAATTTTCAATAGTTCCCCTTCTTTCAGTTATCAATTTTCCTTCATTTCTTCAAGATATGTCTCTTTTTCCTCACCTATATTAACTATTTTTAGCATCGCAGAGTGGTTTTGCCCCCTTTGTTTTGGGGTGCATTCCCTTTCTTTTTTAGTAAAACAAGTTGGGATATCATTGTTTTTAGGTCTCTTCAATGGCATCGCTCTGTGGAGCACCTTCTCTGTCGTGTCGTGAGTAGCAGAAATGTCCATCTGAGGCTTGAAGCCTTGGTGGGCTCAGAGGCTGGTATGCGGCCATGAACTTCTGATTCATTCCTCGGTCTGCCCCCTTCCATGTCTGAATCTATAAGTTAATTGATTCTAATAATTACTCACTGACTTTTGTGGGTGTTTTCAGGGATTTAATAGCCAGGAGACGAGCGGCTAGGCCCCAAGTGCCTACTCCAAAAGTCTAGATGTCAGATGCAGACGACCTCGTGGCAATTGTTCGCGGTCTAATAACTCCATAAAATGCAGTTATTTGTGCCCTATATCAGTGCTTTATTGATTGTTCAGTCCTTGTTCTTAGGCATAATTGGGAGATTATAGCCTTATTTTTTATGCAAAAGTTTGTTGTTGTCTTCCTCTTTATTTTGTGAACATATTTCCAATTCTTTTGTTAGAATATGTTGATTTTGCACTTGTGATTAATCGAGTGAACTGTAAATTGTAGGTTAGGCTAAAAAATGGATGAATTGGAGTAGCATGTGGGCCAGCATAGGAAGAGAAGAGCCAAGAGACGTCTCAGCTTCCCACGCCGCGGCGTGGATATGTTCACGCCTCGGCGTGCTGCTCTCAGGCTGCTACGCACTGAGGAGACAGAGGCTATCACGCCGCGGCGTGGAAAATTGCATGCCGCGGCGCGTGGATGTTTGCAGCACCTATAAATATGACGCTTTCAGATTAAAAAGGGAGTTTGGGGGGGTTGTGAAAGAAACGAAGCTAGGGCTCATTTGCTGACAGTTTTGGAGAGCTGTAAAGGGACTAGAAGTGGAAGCCACCCTTCTTGAAGGAGGATCATTCATCTAAGCACCAACATCATAGAGTTTCCCCTCTTCTCTCTTTACTCTCTCTCATTCTAGGGCATGGGCATGGGCATGGAAATGGCTTTGGCATTTTCGTGACCCATGGCTAGCTAAGTTCATTTTAGGGATTCCTTTGGATCTTTCTATGTAAACTTGATGATTTTATAACATTGTGAGTTGTTTATGATAATGTGTTTTGTTCATCCATATTTCTCTTAATGCTCATGAATGTGTGGCCAACATTTATTGTGTTTTGGTTGAATCTATTGAACTAGACATAGGGATTTAGGTTTTAGATCATGAATATGGTTGGTGCATGTTTAATTTCATTTTCGTGGATGAGTGATTTAATTAGCTAATGGGATAGAGATATACCCTTTGGTCATGCATGGCAATTGTTAAGAATCAATCTTAAAGAATGGAATTTGCTTTGGTTTTCATGGACACATAGTGAACTAGGCAAATTACATAAGCTTAATTGACCTAGACATAGGCTTTTAACTAGTGGAGTTTCTTATGCCAACAAATTCATTTATGCATAACACTCACCTTGGTTGCATATTATCAAGTGGAATAGTTAGTGAAAAAGGAGTCCCTATCCTCCAATCCTTGAATCTCAATCTCTCATTAAAGCTTTTTAGTCTTTTAAACAAGTCATACACTCTCTCCAAATTTGTATGTCCTTGAATAGAATTTCTTAAACTAATAGTTAATAGTTAGCTAAGATATTAATCCTAATCCTTGAGGGAACGAACTTAACTCATCATTTTATTACTTGCACGACCCGTACACTTGCGGTACATAAAAAAGGTCAACAAGTTTTTAGCGCCGTTGCCGGGGATTATGGCTAATTTCTACTTTGCTAATATTGACAACAAGTTTGATTAGTTCTAGTTCAAGTTTTTCTTTTATTTCATTTTAAATCAAATTTCATTCTTTGCCTGTTTTAGGTACACTTTGGGAGATACAATGATCACAATGAGGAGCTATCGGATGGGTAATCTTCAATCGAGTATCACACATCCGAGCCAATAATTTTGAAATCAAGGAAGATACAAAACATAGTGAAGACCCAAATGCTCATTTGAATCTTGGAGAGACCTTCCATAATGGTGTTTCGAAGACGCGTTTAAGACTCTTTCCTTTCTCTCTTAGATGATCTTTGCCAAGAGGGTCTATAAGCACTTGGAATGATGTATGTGGCAAGTTTCCGACCAAGAGGGAGATGGTTGATATCACCTCATTTACACAAGGAAGAATCCTTGTATGAAGCCGGGAGAGGTACAAGGATCTTCTCGAGAAGGTTTCCTCATCATGAGATACCACCATGGCACCAAATCTATTCATTTCATAAAGGTTTCTTGCCTCACCACCGTCCAATTGTGGATGCAGCTTAGGTGGTTCCTTGCTTAGTAAATGATGAGGCATACCAATTGTTGGAGGAATCGCCGCCAATAGCTACCAATGGAAGCAAGAAATACCCCAAAAAGGGTGGTGGAGTGCATGATGTAGATCAATTACATCACTTTACTCGCTCGTTGCGATTGCTAACAAGTTCGTTTTGCTCTCAAGATCATGTACAAATGCAACGGATAGATGCCCATCTAATATGGAGATTCAAGATAACCCCTATTCTCAACAAGACAATACCTGGGTGGAGGAATCACCCAAACTTTTCATGGAGAGATAACCAAGGAGCAACCTCTTCATCGCCTAGAAATGAGATACCACAATATCCTCCTAGTCTTCAAGAAAAGTTTCAAATAAACATTCCATTTGCGTAGGCGTTAGAACAAATGCCTAGTTATGTGAAGTTCATAAAGGATATATTGTCAAAAAAGTAATCCAAAAGTGTGACCCAAAAGATTACAAAGCTATTTCCTAAGAAGTGGGGTGAGTTTGAGATAATTGAGTGGCATTGTCGTTGCCAAGAACGGAAGAGCCAATCAAGGATGAAATTAAAAAGAAAGAAGAGAACACTTCTTGCCTTGCTTAATCGCTTTTCCAAGCATAAAACTTGCCAAAAATTGAAAGATCTTCAAAAGTTTCAAATAAACATTCCATTTGCAAGGCGTTAGAACAAAAGTTACGTGAAGTTCATAAAGGATATATTGTCAAAAAGTGAAACTGGGTGAGTTTGAGACAGAGTAGCATTGTCGAGAAAATCTTTGTTTTGCAACAGAAACTTCCGCCAAAATTGAAAGATCCAGGAAGCTTCACAATTCCATGTGCAATTGGAGAAAAATTCTGTGGGCAAGCCTTGTGTGACTTGGGGACAAGTATTAATCTTATGCCCCTATCCATCTTCCAGAAGCTAAGTTTAGGGGAATGTAAGCCTACATCAGTTACCCTCCAACTAGCGGATCACTCCTACTCTTACCCGAAGGGAATTGTTGAAGATGTCTTGCTCAAGGTGGACAAGTTTATATTCCCTGCAGACTTCATAATTCTGGATATGGAGGAAGATAGAAACGTGCCTTTAATCTTTGGTAGGCCATTTCTGGCCACAGGAAGAACACTCATCGACGTCCAAAAAGGTGAATTGACTATGAGAGTTCAGGATCAAAAGGTAACTTTTAATATTTTCAAGACAATTAAATTTTCTCATGATCCTGAAGAGTATTCATATGTAGGCATGCTTGATAATATCATTGTTGATGCGTTTCATGCTAACTTTCCTAATGACCCTCTTGCATTAGCTTTGATTACTTCAACTGACCAGGAAGATGATACTAGGGATGTTGTGCTTGATTTTGTTAAACGATTTGATGCTCTTCCTAAGTATTTCAGGTCATCCAAGTTTGAGCCTTTGGAGTTCCAAGCATCTAAGGAGTTGCCTAAGCCTTCTATTGAGGAACCCCCAAAGCTTGAGTTGAAGCCTTTGCCGAATCACTTGCAATATGCTTACTTGGGAGCAATGTCTACTTTGCCAGTAATTATATCTTCGTCACTCACTGATGAGCAAGAGGATAAACTTCTTCGTGTGCTTCGGAAGTACAAACATGTCATTGGATGGACTATTGCTGATATTCATGGTATTAGCCCCTCCATTTGTATGCACAAGATTCTGTTGGAGGATAATCTGAATGGAGTTGTGGAGCACTAAAGGCGACTGAATCCAATAATGAAGGAAGTGGTGAGGAAAGAGATAATTAAATGGCTTGATGCTGGCATAGTTTATCCTATTTCTGATAACCTGTGGGTTTCTCCAGTCCAATGTGTTCCAAAGAAAGGAGGTATGACGGTGGTTACCAATGAAAATAATGAGCTCATTCCTTCTCGCAAGGTCACTGGATGGAGGATGTGCATGGATTACCGAAAATTGAATAAAGCTACCCAGAAGGATCATTTTCCACTCCCTTTCATTGACCAGATGCTGGATAGATTGGCTGAAAAGACTTATTACTGCTTCCTTGATGGGTACTCTGGATACAACCAAATTGCCATAGCACCTGAAGATCAAGAAAAGACAATATTCACATGTCCCTATGGTACGTTTGCTTTCCGGAGAATGCCATTTGGGTTATGTAATGCACCAGTAACTTTTCAGCATTGCATTATGGCTATATTTACGGATATGATTGAGCATGGCCTGGAAGTCTTTATGGATGATTTTTCAATGTTCGGAGATTCTTACAATAGCTGCCTGCAGATTCTCTCTTCTGTGTTGAAAAGATGTGAAGAGACCAACCTAGTCCTAAACTGGGAGAAATGCCACTTCATGGTTCAAGAAGGCATTGTTCTTGGCCACGAGGTTTCTATCAAGGGGTTGGAGGTAGACAAGGCCAAGATTGAGGTGATTGACAAACTTCCTCCACCAAATGCAGTGAAAGGAATTTGCAGCTTTCTTGGTCATGTCATTTTTTACCGGAGATTCATAAAAGACTTCTCCAAGATTTCTAAGCCTCTTTGCAACTTATTGGAGAAGGACATCTAGTTCAACTTTGATGAATCATGCCTGGGTGCATTTGTGGAGCTAAAAAGGAGACTAGTGTCAGCCCCGGTGATAATCACTCTGGATTGGGAATTGCCTTTTGAATTAATGTGCGATGCCAGTGATTATGCTGTTGGTGCAGTTTTGGGGCAGAGGAAGGATAAGGTGTTTCGCTCCATATACTATGCAAGCAAAACTCTCAATGATGCACAACTAAATTACACACAACAGAAAAGGAACTTCTAGCAGTTGTCTTCGCATTTGATAAGTTCCGGGCATACTTGGTGGGCACTAAGGTGATAGTCTACACGGATCACTCCACAATTAAATATCTGGTGAGTAAAAAGGATGCAAAATCGTGGTTGATTCGTTGGGTCTTATTGTTGCAAGAATTTGATTTAGAGATTCAGGATAAGAAAGGGGAGGAGAATCAAGTTGCAGATCACCTCTCTAGAATAGAAAATAAGGAATATCAAGTTGAACTAATCACAATTAATGAGGCATTCCCCGATGAGCAACTCTTTGCTATGGCAACTTGTCCATACCCATGGTACGCTGACATTGTGAATCATATAGTGGGTGGTGTGTTGCCTCCGGATTTTACCTCTCATCAAAAGAAGAAGTTCTTACACGATGTCAGGCACTATCTCTGGGATGAACCATTCTTGTTTAAACAGTGCCTTGACCACATGTTGAGAAGATGCGTGCCTATGGAGGAAGTTGAACAAATTCTAAACCAATGCCATTCTTCTTCATATGGTGGACACTATAGTGGGGAGAGGACAGCAGCCAAGGTGCTACAATCTGGATTTTATTGGCCATCTCTCTTCAAAGATGCCAAAAAGCAGGAAACATCTTAAGGAGAAATGAGATGCCCCTCAATTGAATTCTTGAGGTTGAAATTTTTGATGTGTGGGGCATCGACTTCATGGGCCCCTTTATCCCCTCCTAGGGGAATCTGTACATTCTTGTGGCAGTAGACTATGTGTCCAAGTGGGTGGAAGCGTGTGCATTTCCTACCAATGACTCTAAGGTAGTGATAAACTTCATGAAGAAACAAGTCTTCACCCGCTTTGGCACTCCTAGGGCCATTATTAGTGACGGAGGGTCCCATTTTTGCAATAAGTACTTTAATGCTCTCTTGGCCAAGTATGGGGTAACTCGTCGGATTGCTACCGCGTACCATCCACAGACGAGTGGGCAAGCAGAGGTGTCCAATCGTGAAGTTAAACGAATACTTGAGAAGACAGTATGTCCATCCCGTAAGGATTGGTCAATGAGACTTGATGATGCACTATGGGCATACAAGACAGCTTATAAAAACCCCATTGGTATGTCTCCATACAAGCTTGTATTTGGGAAGGCTTGCCATCTACCCGTTGAGTTGGAGCATTATGCTTATTGGGCCATAAAGCAGCTAAATTTTGATTTGCAAGCTGCTGGTGAAAAGAGATTACTGCAGCTCAATGAACTTGATAGGTTTAGGCTTCAAGCCTATGAAAATGTAAAACTGTACAAAGCAAAGGTGAAGAGTTAGCATGACAAGAAGATTGTGCATAAGAGATTTGAGCAAGGCCAAAAAGTCCTCCTTTACAATTCCAAGCTCAAACTCTTTCTGGGAAAGCTAAAATCAAGGTGGTCAGGTCCATTTCAAGTGCAAAAGGTGTTTCCTTATGGAGCTGTTGAAGTCGCAAATCTTGAGGGAAAGTCGACCTTTAAAGTCAATGGCCAACGCTTGAAGCCCTACCTAGGAGGAGAAATCGATAGGGAGAAAACCTCCCTCACATTGGCTGCCCCAGAATAGTTGCATAAAAAGTCCTGCCTGGACTATAAAAAAGGGCCCTTACCTTTTTTGAGAGGGAACCACCCCTATTCTTACCTCTTTGATTTTGTGTCCAACACAACTAATGCCTTTAATTTTAAGGTTTCATGCTATTTTGATCTTGCTCTCTGCAGTTGTGCTATTTGGACTAATTTTGCAGGTGGTGGAGACCTCTGGGAAGCAATTACAGTAGAGGAATCAGGTTTGCTACATAATTTGGCAGTCTGGTGTCTCATGCCGTGGTGTGACAAATTGCACGCCGCAATGCAACTGTCTCTAGCTGATTAGTATGGTGAGACCACGAGCAGCGCGCCTCGACGTGGAAAAATTCATGCCTCGGCACGATGAAAAAAATAAGGGTGCGTGGGGCGTGAAATGTGCGTTTCACCGAGGCACCCTTCTTGCACAAAAAGGGGCATAAGCCCTCAGAAGGGTAATTCGAGACAGTCGTCTTGTGCTTCAAAGTCTTGCTCAAGTCGAAATGTCGATGTGGTTCCAGTTGCCACCATCCAGGATCCGGACGCTGGTGAAGGTACAAGAAATGTAGAGTAGGCTCCTTTTGTTTTTGCCCGCTACGTGGGGTATTTTACTTTTGTCAAGACAATTACCCCGGTTGTTAGAGTGTTTTAATTTATTTCCTTTAATTGTATCTTATCCATGGTCCGTATTGGGTCCAATGCCCATTGTGCTTTGTAATCGCTTAAAAGACTTAGGAATTTTATTTAATTGAACTGAAACCTTGGTCCGGGGTCTAATGCCCAAAATATTAAGCATTTAGAATTCCACTTAGGCAAAATTTAAAATCAAGACCTTAGCCTGGGGTCCAACGCCTAAAATGTTTTGGCACTTTAAATTTCACTTGACTTAGGTATTAAGGTGACCCGTAACTAGGATCTTTAATGTTTACGGTTTACAACAAAAAATTGCCTAACACTTAGGAATTTTTGACTTCAGAACCTGTTTAATATAAGACATTTTCGTTGGATACCTGATGGTGGATTATGAATATCCTAACCCGCATTGCCACTTTATTTCATAACTATAAAATGGTCATGATCAAGTGTTGAGGATTGGCTATTGACTCATAACTCACGACCAAAATGCTCATATGGGTTTTGTGGGTTATTCCTATTAACCTAGACTTTATAAGATGCCCCATATCCTATAGGGAATAGGCTTTAGGCCTTCTCAAGGTGTTTTTCGGCTTGTAGGTCTTAAGTTTGTTGAAATTCATATCCCATGAGGGATGGTCTGTGGATAATCTCAAGGCAGAGTCCGACTTAAGGGTCTTTTGAAACTTTAGATAATACAAGATGATATCTGAATAACTCCGTTTTATTGATAAATCTAAGAACAGGAGTCCGTACAAAGTGTATACTCACCAAAACTGGGACAGATCAAGCATGAAGTAAACTAAGATCACGCCTTAAGGGGCACTTAGTTATAGTACTTTCTAAGTTTGTCCGCATTCTAATAGTTCTTGATCAACTTACCTGTTAATGTCTCCAAGGTGTAAGCCCCTTTGTTAGTACTTATCACAATGCGGTAGGAGCCTTCCCAATTAGGGGCTAATTTCCCTTGGGAGACATTTCTACCTCCAATGTTCGCTCTCCGGAGCACCAAGTCTCCTGGCTGAAACTTTCTTGGAACAACCTTCAAGTTATACCTTGTCGTCGTCCTCTACTTGATGGTAGCGTCACATATATAGGCAACACACCTTCTTTCCTTTAGAAAATCCAAGTCTTCCCTGATTATTCCAGGGTTACTATCAGGTGAAAATTATTGGAGATGCTAGCTTGGTTCTCTTATTTCTACTGGGATCATAGCCTCATACCCATAAGTGAGTTTAAAAGGAGTTCCACCTGTTGTAGAGTGGGAGGTCATCTGGTAGGCCCAGAGGACATGGTCTAGCTATTCAGCCCAATTTCTCTTAGCTTCATCTAACCTTCTTTTAATTCCACAGATAATAACCTGGTTGGCTGCTTCGGCTTGTCCATTTGTCATGGGGTTCTCAACAAAACTACAATGGTACTTGATTTTTAGCTCAGTAAGCAGCTCTTCAAAACCATTATCTTTGAACTGAGTTTCGTTATCTGTCACAATGGATTCTAGGATCCCAAACCTGGTGATGATGTGTCACCAAGTGAACTTTTGGATTCTGACAGAAGTGATCGTGACTAAGGATTCTGCCTTGACCTATTTCGTAAAGTAGTCCACTATCACCACCAAGTATTTCAATTGACCGGGTACCTGGGGGAATGGACCCAAGGTATCCATACCCCATTTGTAAGATGGTCAAGGTACTAACATCGTAGATAGTTCTTCTGAGGGGGCTTGATAATGGTTCGAGTGGCGTTGGCATTTATCGCATACCCAGACATGTGTATGAGCGTCTACTTTCATTATTGGCCAATAGTACCCTGCCCTAAGTGCCTTTAAGGCTAGGGTCTTGCCTCCCAAGTGGTGTCCACAGCTCCCCTCGTAAACCTCAGCTAACACATACTCTGTTTCTTTTGGCGTGAGACATTTAAGGAAAGGTGAGAAAAATCCATGCCGGTATAATTGCTCGTCGTAGATGGTGTACTTGACTATTATCTTAATTAATCTGGATGCTTCCTTCTGGTCAGAGGGCCTGACTCCGGACTATAGATACTCCATGATTGGAGTGATCGAAGTACACTAGTCTCCTTCCACCTGAAAAATGGTTGGATCCTTGATGGAGGGTTAAGAGAGGGTCTCTTGGATCATGGAACGATTGTTGCCTGGGCTTTTAGTGCTGACTAGTTTAGACAAGAGGTCTATCCTGAAGTTATGCTTCCTTGGTTTATGCTCTATCTTGGCTTCTTGGAAGCTTTTAAGGAGCTCTTGTACCTTGACTAAATATCTTTGAAGAAGAGGCTCCTTAGCTTGATAATTGCCTTGGATTTAAAAGGTCGCAAGTTGGGAGTCACTGCAAATTGTGATCTTAGTTGCTCTCATATCCTTGGCCATTATCAATCTGACAATACATGTTTCATACTCTGCCTGATTGTTTGAAGTTGGGAACTTGAACTTCAGGGAGTTTTCCACTGTTGCTCACTTAGAATTTTTTAAAATTACCCTGGTACCACTTCCCTTAGGGTTCGAGGATCCATCAACAAATATGGTCCAAGAAATATCTGCAGGGTCATCGGGGTTCGATGTGAGTTCTACCAAGAAGTCAGAGAGTTCCTGAGCCCTTATTACAAGCAGAGGCTCATATGCGATTCTGAACTCAAAAAGCTCAATGGACCAGGTAATCTTTCTCTCTGTTAAGTATGGCTTGTGCAGCACCTAGAGGATAAGTTAGTCCGTTCTCACCACCACAGGATGACATTGAAAGTATTTCCTGAGTCTCCTAGCCATGGTGACAAGTGCAAAGATAACATTTTCATTTTTTTGGTAGCGGAGCTCTGGACCTTGCAAAACTTTACTTACGAAATAGACCGACTTCTATCCTTCCTCCATCTCTCGAATTAGTACTGAGCTTATAGCCTTTTCGTGAACTAAAAGGTATAACTACAGTGTCTCATTGGGTTCTGGTCTTTTAAGTATGGGGGAGAGGATAGAAGATTCTTCAAAGAGGAGAGGGCATCCTCACACTCTTGAGTCCACTCAAAATCCTTCTATTTCTTGAGGAGTTTGAATAAAGGGAGGGATTTGTGATCTGCTTTAGCAAGAAATCATGTGAATACTGTAATCCGGCTAGTTAGTTGATGCATTTCTTTGACATTCTGAGGATTTCGCATGTTGAGCATCACTTGGCATTTATCTAGATTAGCCTTAATTCCACAATGAGTCAGTATGAAGCCCAAGATTTTTTCTGCTTGGACTCTAAAAATATACTTTTCTGGGTTGAGTATCATGTTATGCTTTCGGAATTGTGCAAACACTTCTTCAAGGTCCACCATATGTGATCCTCTTTGTAGGGTCTTTATTATCATATCATCGATGTAAACCTCTAATATCTCCCCCACTTGGTCTTCAAAGACCCTGTTCTTCATTCTCTAGTAGGTGGCTCATGCATTCTTCAAACTGAAAGGCATGACCCTATAGTAGTAGCTCGCCCTATCAATGATGAAGGCGATCTTGTCTTTGTCTTTAGGGTACATTGGGATCTGGTTGTATCCGGAGTATGCATCCATGAATGACAACAATCGGAAGCCTAAGGAGCTATCCACTAGTTTATTTATATTAGGAAGTAGATACAGATCTTTAGGGTAGGCTTTATTTAAGTCTGTGGAATCTATGCACATTCTCCATTTCCTATTTGACTTCTTCACCAAGACCACGTTAGACAACCATGTGGTATATGGTACTTCCCTTATGAAGCTGGCACTGAGCAACTCCTTCACCTGTTCTTTAATAATATGCTGCCTTTCTAAGCCAACTTTTCTTTTCTTCTAGACAATCGGCCTTGCATCCTTCCTGATAGACAGGTGATGACAGATGAAGGTGGGTTCAAGCAAAGGCATGTCAAAGGATGTCCAGGTGAAAAGCTCTTTATTTTTATGCAAAAGCTCAATCAGTTGGCGTCTCTATTCTTCCAAGTTTACTCTAATCTTGGTAACGTGATTTGGCTTGGCACTAAGTTGGACAAGCTGTAACTCGCCCTCTGACTGGGGTCTAGTATCCCGAATTTCTTCTTCAACATCTAGCTTAGTCATAAGGATGTTGATCTGATCTAGGACTGAGCTAGATGTACAAGCTTTTGCTTTCTTGGGAGCCCTGTAAATTTTGAGGTTCTTGTTATACCATTTTTATGCCGTAATTTAGTCGTCTTTTACTGTGACAACCTCGTCATTCTTGTTGGGAAACTTCATGACCAGGTGGGTAGTGGACACGACGACGCCAAGTGCATTTAAGGCAGGGCGACCTAAGATGATATTGTAAGCCCAAGGGCAGTCCACGACTAGAAACCTTACCTTAACTGTCCTGAAGAGTTTAGGGGACCCCAGGATCAAGTGGGTCTCATAATATCCTGCTGGGGTGATCTTCTCACTAGTGAACACTATAAGTTCCCCATCGTAGGGACTTAGCTTTGTACGTGGAAGTTCTAGCTTCTGGTAGAGGTCTATGAACATGATATATACCAAACTCCCTTAGTCCACAAAGATACGTCGGACTTCGACATTGAAAATTATTCCCGAGATAACTAGTGGGTCATTATGATCCGATATAATTTCGCCATAGTCCTTATCTGAAAAAGTGATGGGGGCATATTCCTTTCCCCAGTTTGTGACTTAGACTCAAAGTAGGAGACACTCAACACTGCCATCCTGAAGGCTTTCTTCTGAGCACCATTAGACGAACTACCACCAGCAAATCCACCTGCAATAATGTTAATGGTTCTATTGAGCTGGGCATGGCGGTTGTTGTTATCATCAGATGGAGTGTCCTTGTTCCTGTCCTGCCGGTCATTTGTATCACAACGAGGTGGACTCCAGGATTTTCTCACGGGGCTTCGGGTTCTTCTTCTTTGGCGTGGAGATAGGTTTCGTCAAGGGCTACGTCTCCCTTCTCTCTGCCTTTCGCGGCGTTCATCATCTTGAACTTGGCTGACATATTATTGTAGCCATCCTACCCTAATTAAGAACTCAATTGCATCATATAATTGATAGCAATTCTCAATTTCATAGCCATAACTTTTGTGCCATGTATAGTGTTTGGAGTAATCTTTCTATTTGTTCTTCTTTATAAAGGGTGGCCTCTTGATGTCCTAAAACTCTGTCTGTAACACTTCACTCAAGATTGTCTTGCGTGGGGTGTTCAAAAGAGTGTAAATGGAGTACTTGCCCCGGGGTGGACTATCCTTGGGGTTCCGGGATCGTGAGGAGTTGTGGTTGACTTTCTGGTAAGAGAACTCATCTTTCTCCCATCTCCTCTGGTCCTCAGTTGCCTCCTTAAGGTTTATATATTTTTGGGACCGTTGCCGAAATTCTTGCATATTCTTCGGCTTTTTCTTTGCCAAAGACCCGAAGAACTCAAAACTGGCTCAAAGAACTCTTCTAGCATAATAGAGGGCAATCCTATCATCAAACTTCTCCACATTAGTACACGTCGCGCTGAATGTTTTAAGATACTTGCGAAGGGGTTTGTCACGCCCTTGGCGAATCTTAGATAAAGATTCAATGGACCTAGGTTATTCCTTGCTAGTAGTATATTAAAATAAGAAATGTTGTCTAAGGTCTGACCAGTATGTCATGGATCCTCGTGCCAAGGTAACAAATCATCTGAGGGCTCCCTTCTTTAGGGAAAGGAGGAAGGCACGACATAGTAACTATATGGGTCTCCCATGGAAGCACATAGATTAGACGTAAGCATCTATGTGTTCTTGGGGGTTCGTAGTCCCGTTATAGAGTTCCATATTGGCAGGGAATTTGAAACTTCTTGGGACTCGATACTCTAAGAGTTGAGCAGAGAAGGGTTGTTCTTGAACGTAGGGGTCTGGGTTGTTATTGACAACATTGAACATAATGGTGTCAGCATGTGGTTCCCTCTAGTTATTATCCGTATTCTGCCTTCCGTTCTGATGTTGCGACTTGGGCTGATCTTCATGCACAGCTTGTCCCAGATCCTCCAATATACGGTATTGTTCTTCTAACATCGTCATATGTTGTTGCACCATATCTTGAAATTGGTGTCTGGATATATGGGATCAATTCTTGTGTTCTAGATGAGATACATGATCGTCAGCTTTAATGTTTGTGAGTCCTGGGTGTTGATGCACCGGAATTCTAGATCCATGAACGTCAGAGTTGGCTCCTTGCATGTGGATTCTAAGTCTATCCCTTATAGGAACCTTGCGTGATGGGTGGGGGATCTCGTCAGAAAGCTAGGTTTCATGCCCATCGCATAGTTATTCTGTGTTGGGTGCCTGGTTTGTTGCAGCAAAGGTTGTAGTAACTGGTGGTGGAATAGGGTGGGGAGGATGCTACGTTACTAGTCCTCGCTTTTGGCCTGCAGAGGTTTGCGCTGCGTCGCCTCTCCTCGAGCTCTATCTCTTATTCACCATGGTTGAGTGGGAATAGAAGTTTACGATTTTTCACAGACGGCACCAATGTTCTAAAGTAGATTCATAGGTGTACCTGAGATAGGCACGTCACAGTGGTTTCCTCCTTACGCAACAGTAGCAGCAGAGCGTGTTGAAATGAAAGGGAGTTAGTACCTGTAATGAGACTCTAACGCTCAAGTCAAACTGTGCATAAATAAGGTTTATGCAATGAGTGATAAGATACCTGAGAAGGTCAATAAGTCTAGTATTTATAAAGGTTAGAGAGATACGTTCTCATAATAATAATAAGAAGAAATATGTTTCTTATTTAGTTACAGAGGATTCCTATAAAATCAGAATATAGATACTGCAATTATGAGCAGTTAGAGGCAATTATGAGTGTTATTATTCTGCAAGATCATGATTGACAATAATACATATTCTTAGGATTTATCTATTGAGCAGATCTCGTAGTAAAGTTGTTGTTACTCAATGTTGTGGTCTGATATGCATACAACTGGGATCTCATCCGCATGTTATAAGCGAACTCCTACTAAGGACATCTACGATGGACTCCGGCATACTGCATGTCGAGTCGATCTACAGGATATGATCCCGGATCACGGTCCAAAACAAAAAAAGGTTGCTTGAATTTTTCTTTTTTTTTGTGCAATCTCAAAAATCAATGAACTACGATATGTAATTTTTTTCGAAATTTATCAAGAATAATAAATTTAATATAAGAGAAATTATGTTAATCAAGAATATTTGACAATAAAATATTCATGAATTGAATACAAAAGATAATTTATAATAAAAGAGTGAAAAGAAGATGTTATTGTTTAATAGAACTTTCAAGTTGATCAAGCCATCACTCAAATGGTAGAAACTCGTATTAATAACGTGTTACGAAAATAATAATAAATAACATAAGTGTAAAGAAAATATAAAGAAAATAATATTATTGATCAATATCAAATGCATGTATTACACAAGACACCCAAAACAATATTTATAATTTAAAGGTGAAATATCAAAAAATATATCAAATCCTAACCAAATATAAGGTTTCCTATAGCCAAATCTCAACCAAATATAAATTTCATTATAATCAAATCTTAAAAAATCAAGATGAGATAATAATAATTACTTATAATATCTTTTCGACATCCGATTTCCAGTCATATTTCATAACATATAGAATATTTGATGTGTACTTAGATTAAAATATGGCTCTAGCATACACAATTACACACTGAATCGATCTATTAAACAAATAATTCTAAGATTCAATTAAAAGTAAGGGAAAAAAAACCTTAAAACAATATAAAATTGAGAAAATATTGTTTATTTTCATTTCACATTTAGCGGGTATTTTTAATTTCTATAGGCTTAATATAACTTATCTACCAAGTAAAAATCATTGTAAGATATTCTTAACCCATATAGAAATATATTGAGACTTAAATTCTACCATAATTATACTGAAACTACCTAAAATAACTTTGGATATATCGAATTATTTGAAGGACAATACTCATAAAAGTCAACAACATTAATTAAGGTTGCAATCCAAAATAAATAAATAAAATTAATTAAGTTCTTTGAAATTTCTCAATCATCCAGAGAAGATCTTCTCAATCGCATAAGTAATCTCATTAATTTTGGAAAATTTGTTTTATCTTTACTTTCGGCTTGCTATAAACAAGATCCAAGCTAGAAATTTCATTTTTTCGCAAGAAAATCATGATCATATCCCTATCTTAAAACACCTTGTGCCTGTTGTAACCATGAGTTGCTTCCTCTCTCTCTCTCTCTCTCTCTCTCTCTCTTTTTGGGTAAGAGTAAGACGACCATCAGTTGCTATTTTACTTCACACTAGATTTCATACCCATGGTTTATAATATATGTAATGTCCTAATTTTATAATTTTCATCATTTTAAGTTTATGAATAACAATATTAAATTTATTGACTGTATTTAAATTATTATACAAATCAATAAATAAAGTACTAAAATTTTTTAAACAGTTTTTTATCCTTTTAAACTTGTTTGTTTTTATACCTATACAGGGGTTTACAATATATATAATGTTTAACGTATTAATCATTTAATGTTTATGAATAACAATATTAAACTAACTGTGCTTATTTAAATTATTATACATATCAATAAATATGATACTAAAAATTTACTTTAACACTTTCATTTTTAAAGGTTTTCTGTATATTATAATTTTCTTTTATCATGTTAATTAATATTATCAATATATATTGAAATAATAAAAAATTTAACCCTATAAAAATAAAAAAATAAATTATATTTATCTACTTTCACAAAATAATTGAGTCATAATATGTCATCCAAATTTAATATTAATGTTCAATAAAAAAGTATCAATCCCAATAAAATTAAAAGGATATAGTTTTTTTTTTCACATTTCCTTCCCATTGTTTTATCTTCAACTCTTATTTTTACTACATAAGCTTTTAAACTCTTAAATAAGGAGAATATTAAATTTTTATCATTTTTCTTTCCATTCTCTTGTCACCTTTTTATCAAAATAGACAGTGGTTAGTCATTTAGGAATCTTACACAATTTTTAACTCATAATATGTGCTCCAAATTTGTGTAAATTAACCCAACAAAACTTCTTATAATTTTATACTTGCGTTAAAGGCCGTCACCTTCCCTTCTCATACATATATCTTACCTGCTTATTTCTATATAAGTTTTTAAACTCTTAAATTAGTAGAATATTCATTTTTATTATTTTTCGTTTCATTCTCTCATCACTTCTTATCAAAATAAACATAGTGGTTGTGCATTTTAGGAATCTAACATAATTTTTAAATTTATCACCGATTCATACAAAGATATAATTTAAGAGGTGAGTGATAATTTTTTTTCTTGTTTAATTACATAATATAAACATTCTATTTAAAGATCATCAATAACATTTATTAAATTCATGTATATATCATTTTTCATTTAATTCTCTCATCATCACCTCTTATCAAAATAAACATAGTGATTGCATATTTTAGAGTCCAATCACCAATTCATACAAATATATAATTTAAGAGGTAAGTGATAAAATTATTTTTCTTATTTAATTAAATAATATAAAAATATTATTTAAAGATCATCAATAATATTTATTAAATTCAAGTATATATGCATGTATATATTGATTAATTAAAAAATTATTATATATATATATATATATATATATATATATATTGAATGCTTTTAGACTCTTATTTACTTCTTATTGCACAAATTAAATTTGTTGTACAGTGTGACTACTCTTTTCTCCTGTATGTCACACTCTTAATTTTCTCCTGTTTTTGTCCCCTTGGCATACCATCATATAAACACTTCTACTAACAAAATATGTGTTGAGGTGGTAAGTAATATTTACTCTTTGAGATGATGATGCGAGTTTAAATTTCAAATTAGAGAATCAATTTTTGTGGAGAGACTGTATAATCATAATGCTCTCGTGATCAAATGAATATTAGTTTCATGAATAGTTTAAATGGGTCAAATATGTGAAAATAACTTGTGTCTCAAAAAAAATAATCTATAAACACTTCTCACGTACGCATTTCTTCCTATTTTTTCCCTGGTCAGTACGTATATCTCCACAATGGTGATTTTGTCTGCAGTAATACAACTTGCAGTAACATCATGAAAGGAGCATACATTGAATTTGGACTCAAAGGTTAGCAGCTTTATGACTACTGTGTCTCTGTACTCAATGACTCAATCCATATTCGTACTTCAAATTCAGAAGTTAAAACTGGAGAAATTGAAGGAGAAAAAGGCAGATTTGATTTGAATTTCAAAGCAAATAGCATTTCATAATTCAAATGCTTGTTTTCGTCTATTTTATATTCCTCGGTTCCTCCTCAGACCTCACAAGAGTTCCCACTATTATTGCGATATTGACCTCAAACTCTTTGATAGAACCTCCCTCTTCGAGTAGGGAGAAAGACTTCAAATTCTCTGGGTCAGAAAAACTCTTCAATAGTCATTTACTTTCAACTATACATTATAATACAACTATTCTCCTATTTATATAACTATATAACTAGTAACTAAATAGTAACTAACTAACAAATACAACAATTCGTATCAATACCTCCCCCTTTGAAACAACCTTGTCCTCAAGGTTGATGAAAAACTATAAGTAGTGGTTAACATTAATGTTGCTTCATCTTTGTATCAGTAGGCAAACAATGTCAGCATTCTTCCAATCACATAGGAATGTCACGCATCCAGCTAGCCACTAGCTTGTTAATGGTTTTCCAGTACTTTAAACCAATATTGGCATCATTAATTGAAGAAGTCACATGCAATAAAACTTGAATGCATGACTGGGAAGGCAAAACCGCAGACTTATGACTCATATAAACCACACTTCCAGTCATCACTTTGATTAATAGCAGCATGGAAAGGCCCAATGGGAGCACCCACCCCATGACACAGGCAACAAAATAACTTCCAATCATGGGCCACATCCCACAAGCATAGACCATACTGATCAAAGGATGCATCATAAACCACAATACACGCACCATTGCCATCAGGACACAACCAACAACTATAGATCCATAGTGCAGAGAGCATCAGGTAAGAAGAAATTGTAGACCAATCCAACTCAAATACGGCAGGCCAAAGACTCTTCAGGCTAGACCCAAGCAATAGTGCAGAAGTAAATCCAAGCACTAAGCACTGTGATAACTGCTCAAGCATTTTGCCAAACACCATGTCCACTACCCATGTACTTGTCAACCCCAAAACTTTGAGAATGGGATATATCTTGAAGTTCCCAATTTGGGAAAAGTCAGAATCAAAAGCAAAACCAGTAGCAACAGGGCTGGGCACAAAAGAAGACCCAATATTCTGATTCCCACACTCACAACCCGTCCAAACAGTGAAGCAACCAAAGACAACATATATGACAGCTTTTTTCAAGCATTTCATCAAACATGCACAATTATGGCTTCTTATGGATGCATTTAGAGCAGCAAGCCTTATAGCAATTCCTTTGCTCTTATCAAAATCACCACCGGGATAAAAAACTAAAACATTCTTCTCACCCCTTAGAGGGCTTCTAAGAGGATTGTGACCCTTCTCTATAACCTTTTTCAGCCACACTTCATTGTATACAGATGCAACAACAAAAGTATTGAACATGCACATTCCATCAAGAAGGACAAGGCTACTTTCTGTCAAAATTATCTCTAATAGAAGAAGTTGGTGCTCTTGGTTTCCTCTGCAAATGGCTTCATATATCCATTCAAAAGCAACAGAAGCCCCAACTGAACAACACCTCAGCATGTTGAAGCTGAGATCTTTGTCATCTTCAAGTGTGACATCGCCGTTAAGTTTTGTCAATTCCAATAACTTTGGGGGCGGCTCTGGTGGTGGTCGAGTTGCCTCCAGCGGCTTGAGAAAAAGGAGGTCATCCTTACCCATCGGAAAGAAGAGAGTTCTCAGCTTTTCGTGGTGAAGCGAGACCATCGCGTTCTTGTCATCTCTGGTCTCGTCAACAAGAAGCCGATTTGCACCCCACCCATCATGCCCCATGGCCGTGTCATCTTCCTCTGTCTCTTGCGTTTCTAGCAGAATAATGAGATTTTCATGAGATTTTATCCTTAAACTAATTAATATTAAATAGAGTGACCAACAAGTTTATAAACTATATTCCAAAGATTGAGAAAGTAAATATGAGACTCTAACACTAGTGGTAACATCCCTTTTCACCAAGGAGGTACCGATTTCTTGGATTCGAGACCTTGTTTCTCTGTGTCCTGAGCGCAGGCGACGGGTTGATCGATTTCTTGACCAATAGGACCAAGAATAGGTGCTTCTCGTTCCTGTAGTGACGCCAAATTTGCTCCAAGAACATTGACTAGTGGTTCTAATGATGGAATTTCAAGAACAAGTTGTTCTTGAGACTTTGATATAGTTTCAGCAACAGCCATAACAAACCTGTAGCTGCTCCAAATCTTGGTTGAATATCTTCCAAAAACTTCTCCCAACTATAGCAGCCAGTGTTATTGATTTTCCATTCCAATCACTAATCCAGTGTTATTGATTTTCCATTCCAACGACCAATCATACGCAGGTCCGTAGAGATAGAGTGGCAGAAATATAAAACGCTGCCTTTTTTATTCAAAGTCATAAAGTCATAAACCCCATAGAATTCTCTTACCTTGAGAATCCACTCCTCGACACCTTCATCATCAAAATTAGGAATTCTTAATTTTTCGTAACTTTTCCTTTGTGTTGTTATTTTCATTGCAACCTATCATTCGAGTTAGGAAGAAAATTTTTAAATTTTGTATTCGAATTAGAGAAACTTTTTAATAATCATTTACTTTTAATTATAAATTACAATGCAACTATTCTCTTATTTATATAACTAATAATTAAATGATAACTAATTAACAAATACAATAATTCGTATCACTCTTTGGGACCTACCATAAAAATTAGAACCATACAGAGAAAAAAAAGTTTGTATTTTGGACTATGACATGAGATTATGTCTTGTGGATCAACTTGGCACGCAATACGTTAGAATTCGTCATTTACACTCTCAACAGGAATTCGCTTATGGCATGCATATGAGATCTTGACTATATGTTTATCGGACCACGACATTGGGTAGCAATAGTTTTATTGTGAGATTTGCGCAATGGATAAATCCTAATAATATCTGTTATTGTCAATCATGATCTTGCAGAATAATAATACCAATAATTGCCTCTAACTAGCCATAATTGTAGTATTTATATTTCGATCTTATAGGGATCATCTGCAACTAAATAAGGAACATATTTCTTCCTACAATTATTACGGGAACGTATCTCTTCAACCTCTATAAATACCAGGTTTATTCACATTCTCAGGTAACTTATCACTCATTGCATAAACCTTACTTATGTACAGCCTGACTTGAGCGTTGGAGTCTATTTGCAGGTACCAACGCACCCCATCTTAACATGCTCTACTGCTGCATAAGGAGAAAGCCACCGTGATGTGCCTATATCAGGTATACCTTTGAATTCACTTCAGAATATTGGCGTTGTCTGTGGAAAATCATAAACTTCTATTCCCACTCAATTATGGTGAACAATTCCAGGATATGGTGCAACAACATAGGGTGATGTTAGAAGAACAATACCGTAGATTGGAGGATTTGGAATGGACCGTGCATGATGGTCAACCCAGAATGCAACGACAAAACGGAAGGGGGAATGCAGATAACATCTAGAGGGGACCACATGCTGACGCCAGTATGTCCAATGTTGTTAATAACAACCCAGACCCTGGCGATCAGGAGCAACCCTTCTTCGCCCAACTCTTGGTGTATAGAGTCCCAAGAAATTTCAAATTCCCAGCCAACATGGAGCTCTATAACGGGACTACGAACCACTAAGAACACATAGACGTTTACATTCAATCTATGTGCTTTTATGGGGGATTCTCACTATTGCTATGCCATGTCTTTCTCCTTTCCTTGAAGAAGAGAGCCCTCAGATGGTTCGTTACCTTGCCACGAGGATCTATCACCGACTGGTCGGACCTTAGACAATGTTTCTTGCTCTGGTACACTACTAGCAAGGAACAACCCAAGTCCATTGTGCTAGAAGTGGCCTCCGAGACGGTTTCGAATTCTTTGCCTCTTTGGCAAAGAAAAAGTCAGAGAACATGCAAGAATTTCAACAACAGTCCAGAACACCAACCACAACTCACGATCCCAAAACTCCAAGGATAGTCCACCCTAGGGCAAATACTCCTATTACATTCTTCTGAACACCCCACACAAGACAATCTTGAGGGAAATGTTATAGACAGAGATTCAGGACATCAAGAGGCCTCCCCCTTTGAAGAAACACAAGCAGAAAGATTATTCCAAGCACGGTACATGGCATAAAAGCTATGGTCATGAAACTAAAGATTGCTACCAACTTCGTGATGCCATTAAGTTCTTGATTAGGGCAAGATGACTAGAACAATACATCAACTGTGCTTTAAGTTAATGAACACCAAGGAAAGTGGAGAGATAGGAGACGTAATCCTCAACGAAGCCTGTATCCACGCCAAAGAAGGACCCGAAGTCCTAGGAGAAGATCCTGGAGTCCACCTTGGCATGATACAAACGACCAACAGGACAGGAACATGGACGCTCCATTTGATGATAATGACAACTACCATGCCCAACCCAACAGAACCATCAACACTATTATGGGTGGATTCGCTGGTGGTGGCTCGTCCAATGGTGCTTGGAAGAAAGCCTTCAGGATGGTAATGCTGAGTGTCTCCCACTCTGAGCCTAAATTATGAACTAGAGAATGGAAGACGCCCCCTTTCACCTTTTCAGATGAAGACTACAGTAGAATTATCCTAGATCATGATGACCCACTAGTTATCTCGGGAATAATTTCCAATGCCGAGGTCCGACATATTTTAGTTGACCAAGAGAGTTCGGTAGATATCATGTTTGTGGATCTTTACCAGAAGCTGGAACTCCCATATACGGAGCTAACCCCCTACATTGGGGAGCTTACAGGGTTCATTGGTGAGAATATCGCCCCAGCTAGATACTATGAAACCCACTTAACTCTGGGGCCCCCTAAACTCTTCAAGATCGTCAAGGTCAACTTTTTGGTCGTAGACTGCCCATCGGCTTACAACAACATCTTGGGCTGCCCTGCCTTAAATGCACTTGGCGTCGTGGTATCCACTACCTACCTGGTCATGAAGTTTCCTAGCAAAAATGATGAGGTTATCACAGTAAAAGGCGACTAAATTGCAGCCTGAAAATGTTATAATGAGAGTCTTAGAATTTGCAGGACTCCTAATAAAGCAAAAGCTGACACATCTAGCCCGGTCCTGGATTAGGTCAACATCCTTATGACTGAACTAGATGTTCGAGAAAAAATATGAGGTACCAGACCCTAGCTGGAGGGAGAGCTATAGCCTTTCCAACTTGGTGCCAATTTAGATCAGGTCACCAAAATTGGAGTAAACCTAGAAGAAGAAGAGAGACATCAGTTGATTAAGCTCTTGCATAAAAATAAAGATCTCTTCGCCTGGACATCCTCTAACATGCTTGGGCTTGACCCTGGATTTATCTGTCATCATTTGTCTATCAGGGAGGATGCAAGGTTGATCTCCCAGAAGAAGAAAAAGTTGACCCAAAAATGCAGCAGATTATTGAAGAACAAGTGAAGGAGTTGCTTAGTGCCTGTTTCATCAGGGAACTACCATATACCATATGGCTGTCCAATGTGGTCGTGGTGAATAAGTCAAATGGGAAGTGAAGAATGTGTCTAGATTACACATACTTAAACAAAGCTTGCCCTAAAGATTCGTACCCACTTCCCAATATGGATAAATTGATGGACAGCTCCTCAGGCTTCCGATTGCTGTCATTCATGGATGCATACTCTGGGTATAACCAGATCCCAATGTACCCTGGAGACGAAGACAAGGCCGCCTTCATCACTGATAGGATGAGCTACTGCTATAGGGTCATGCCCTTCAGTTTGAAAAATGCAGGAGTCATCTACTAGAGAATAATGAATAGGGTCTTTGAAGACCAAACGGGGAAGATGCTGGAGGTTTACATCAATGACATGATAGTAAAGACCCCATAAGGAGGATCACATACGGTGAACCTCGAAGAAGTGTTTACACAACTTCGGAAGTATAACATGAAACTTAACCCAGAAAAGTGCACCTTCGGAGTCCAAGCAGGAAAATTCTTGGATTTCATGTTAGCTCACCATGGAATTGAGGCTAATCTAGATAAATGTCAAATAGTGCTCAACATGCAGAGCTCTCAGAATATCAAAAAAGTGTAGCAGCTAACTGGTCAAATTGTGGCCCTCACACAATTCCTCACTAAAGTGGCTCATAAATCCCTCTCTTTAAAGGATTTTGAGTGGACTCTAGAGTATGAGGATGTCTTTTCCTCTTTGAAGAATCTCTCGTCCTCTTGCCCTATATTGATAAGATCGGAACCTAGCGAGACACTATATTTTGTACCTTTTAGTACATGACGAAGCTGTAAGCTTAGTTCTAGTCCGGGAAACGGTGGAGGGACAGAAGTTGGTCTATTTCATAAGTAAAGTACTGCAAGGCCCTGAGATCCGTTACCAGAAAATTGAAAAGGTTTCTTTCGCACTTGTCACCATGGCTAGGAAACTCAGGCAATACTTTCAGTGCCACCTCGTGGTGGTGAGAACGGATAAACCTATCCGCCAGGTGCTGTACGAGCCAAACTTAGCAGGGAGAATGATTATCTGGTCCATTAAACTTTCCGAATTTGGGATTACGTACGAGCCCCGTTTAGCAATAAAGGCTTGGCACTCTCTGATTTCTTGGCCGAAATCACTTTGGATCCCGGCGATCCCAAAGAAATTTCTTGGACCATATTCGTTGATGAATCCTCGAACCCCAAGAGAAGTGGTGTCGGGGTAATTTTGGAAAATTCTGAAGGAGTGACAGTAAAAAACTCCTTGAAGTTCGTGTTCCCAACCTCAAACAATCAGGCAAAGTATGAAGTATATATTACCGGACTAGCAATGGCCAAGGACATGGGAGCAACTAAGATCACACTTTGCAGTGACTTCTAACTTGTGACCTCCCAGATCCGGGGTGATTATCAAACTAAGGAGCCCCTTCTTTAGAGATACTTAGCCAAAGTACAAGAGCTCCTTAAAAGCTTCCAAGATGCCAAGATATATCATATACCCAGGGAGCAGAACTCCAGAGTGGACCTCTTGTTTAAATTGGCTGACACTAAAAGCCCAAGCAACAACCGTTCTGTGATCTAAGAGACCTTCTCTCAACCCTCTATCACGGATACACTACAAAAATTTTATAAATTAGCTACCAAATTTAGCTACAGAATTTTTTGGTAGCTAATTCGTAGCTAATTAATTATGGAGTAGCAATGAAATAAATTTCCCTAACTAAATTTCAAATGAACAAGGGAAAAAAATTTATCAAGCAAATACTTATAAAATAACTACCATTTAGTTAGGGAACTTTAATTTGTAGCTAATCCGTATCTAAATTAGCTATAAAAATATTTCTGTAACTAAATTGTAACTATTCTGTAACTATTTGCTTGATAAATTTTTTTCTCCTTTTAAAACTTAGTTACAGAAATTTTATTCATAACTATTCCGTAACTAATTAGTTACAAATTAGCTAACAAAAATTTCCGTAACTAAATTTCTAATGCAGAATAGAAATTTTTTTACCAAATCACCCCTCTTTAGTATCTCATATAGGGGTGTGCAAAAAATTCAAAAGAACCAAACCAAACTTTAACTGAACCAAACCACTCCATAAATAACCATATTTTTCTGAATCGGTTTTTATAATCCGAACTGTTTTCTTTTTAATATTGGTTTGGTTAATAATTTTCTATCTAGTTCGGTTAAGTGGTTCACCACTAAAAACCAAACCTTTTCTACTCTTTAGAAATTATTCTAAAACCAACCTTCATTCACGTTTCTGAAAATTCTGATATGAGTTTTATGAACCCTAATCCCCAAATCAATAATCCTAACCCCAAATCGAGCACCACGATTCGACGAGGTCGCTACTCACTACGTTGCTCGTTATCTACAACGTCGATCTGCGTAACTATGTAACTACGCTGCATAACTACATTTTCTTCTTTTTGGGTCGATCTGCATCTTAATCTTTCTGCTTCTGCTTCGATCTGCATCTTAATCTTACTGCTTCGATTTGCGTAACTTGCTATTGCTGCTTTGATATGCATATCTTGCTATAGATTTGTTTGTTTTAGATTTGTTTTAGATTATGGTATTTTGGTGATTGTTGGAGTTCTAATTTCTGGGTGAGGTGGTTTGCGAATGAAATCTTGTTTCTGATTTAATGGTGATGAAGGTTGTGTGGTATTTTTTATTTTGTTTGGGATTGTTTACTAATTTTCTCTAGTTTTAAGTGTTTTCTCTGATTTCATTGAGTAATTAGAGCTTCAGTAGTTCAGAGATTAGGACTATTTTGTATAGAGCAATCTAAAAATAAATAAAACGACATCTTATCTTGCATGCTTGATCTAGTTTAAGTGTTACTTTGCATGTTTGATTCTAATAAATGACGTATCTGGTTTCATATGTTGCCATTCAGTGTTTCTTGCTCATCTATCTAACTTTGCCTTCTGCTTGAAATCTCCAGGATCTGGGATTTTCAAAATTTCTGGAAAGTTATGATGTTGGGATTGAACAAACCAAAGATGAAGAAACTGTGAGTAGATTTATGACTTATATCATAAGAATGTGGAGATTTACATGTAGGATTTTTTGGTGAATTCACTAATGTCTTTCATTAGTTCTCTCTACCTTCAATATCTCGTGTTGATTTAATCTTCAGCTTAGATATAATTTTGCCTCTTTTTGTTGCATTATATTATATGATAATTGGTATTCTTTGGAACCTCTATCTTGAATCTCTTTGACATTTGAGTTTTTCTAGAACTTGCATGATTTGTTGCTGATTTTATTTTTATTATTATTATTATTATTATTATTATTATTATTATTATTATTATTATTATTATTATTATTATTATTATTATTATTATTATTTTAACTATGGAGTTGAAATGAAATGATTCAAGAAAGCATGATTATGAAGTTTAGCTGCTTACTTGACGAGACTATGAACATTTTTTTTCTTGGTTTTTGTGTTTTAAGGTAGAGATTGAAGTTTTGCTCTGCTGATACTGGTAACGAATTAATAGATTTTCTTTTTGGTGTTTTCTTTTCTCCAACCTACTATTCAGTGAGTCGCCGCATAATTGTCTGATTGGTTTCTCTAGTTTTCTGTTTTGTTTTTATTCAACGACCAGTATTTTGATTTTTGAGCCTTTTTAAAGGTTAAAAATCTCATATTAAAAATGTTAACAATCTCATATTTTTATTATTACCCAATTTAAAGCAAGCAATCAAATGGGCAGGCTATATATGTGGAAAAGCATTCAGACTACTATAGAGTACACACCTATGGCATGATTGGCAAGACTGCAAATTCAAATTAATATCTCAGACATTATGGAGGTTAGATGATTTGAGATCTTGAAGTTTGAAATGTATTTGGTGAGAAAAAAGACTGTTCTGTAGCAGCATGTACAAGCTAGAGAAGTTAATGATCTTCCTAGCCATCTTCACCAACAACTTTGGGAAAGGAAATGGCTATATTTGCTGTGAGATTAAGCAGAGAAAGGAACGAACTTGTGACCATATTGTTGGGAACGTTGGTTTTGCAGCCTAAGTTGCTGATCAATTTAGTCTCAAAAGAATTTTAGAATCTTAATAATGCTGAGTTTTGAGTTTGACACGATGGATTTATATATTGATGTTTTAGAGCAATGGAATATCCTATTTCAGTGCCTTTGTGGCTTTATCAATTGTATTTGCATGTATACATGGATGGGCAGAGGATGAGCATTTGTGTTTGAATTTTGGTGCAGGTCGGTGAAGACGTTTACTTATGAGTCCTTGAACAATTTTGTGAGGTTAATCAATGGAGTATCAGCTTTGTTGTTGACATTACTACCTGGGAAAGCTACTATACTTGAAGGTATTGAGGGTTGGGAGCTCAGGCTAACTTTTCGTGGACCTCGATTTCCACGTTGGATGGAAAAGTATGTTTTCATTATCATATTGGTAAATGTCTATGTGAAATTTTGTTTAGTGTTCTTTAGTTGATATATAATTTATTTCTATTTGTTATCATGTTTACTTTTTTAAAAAATATTCTTTTTTAAATTTATTTTATACTTGGCATTCTATAACGTTTGGGATGGATGCCTATCGTTAGAAGTTAGAACTTAATAATGTGTCATCTTTAATCTTGTACGCTGTTCTTGACATTGTTTTCCTTGCCTTGTTTTTTTGTTTTCCTTTTTCTAGTGGTGTGTTCTCTTTCAACTAGTTCATTCATGAATTTTCTGTGGATTCTGATAATTCAAGCCTGGAATACTCATCTGGAGACTAAATCTTGAGGCTGTCAACAGCCATATAAT
The DNA here is from genome assembly GCA_029884595.1 of Ormosia semicastrata. NCBI lineage: Eukaryota > Viridiplantae > Streptophyta > Magnoliopsida > Fabales > Fabaceae > Ormosia > Ormosia semicastrata. Next base: position 11,012,247 of record JAQQTO010000059.1, read on the forward strand.
TATTTAAGACTTCTGTTATTTCTATTATTATGTACATATACATTCTTTTAGAATTTTTCACCAATTGTTAGTAAAACTCTTGTTGACTGAACTGCAAGCTTCTAGTTGTTTGTTGACTGAGATTAATTTCAATTCTCAGATCATAGTTGTTTGTTAGTAAACCTCTGCTATTTCTTGGTGTTTTTTGAAACACATCAAGGAAAAAAATTCAATTTTCCCCCTATTTTTTTCGTATACAAGAAGATACATGAATTGATGTAAAATGTGGTCCTTTTACATGTAACAAAATTATTTTTAAACCAGTTTTATGAATTGGTTTAATAGAAAAACCAGTTTTTGAACTAGTTTCATGAAAAACTAGTTCTGAACTGATTTTTGAACTGGTTCAGAAACCCAAACTGGGTAAACTGGTTCAGAACCGGTTTTAAACTGGTTCAGAACCAGTTTAAAACCAGTTCAGAACCGATTCTAAATCTAAATCGTTTCTGAACCGATTTCAAACCCGAACCGATTCTAAACCGATTCTGAACCGGTTCTGAGAACCGATTTTAAACCGGTTCAGAACCAGTTTAAAATCGGTTCAGAACCGATTCTAAATTCAAACCATTTCTGAATTGGTTTTAAACCCGAACCGGTTCTAAACCAGTTCTGAACCGGTTTACCAAACCAAAATCGGTTCGGCCCCATAAAAAACCATTTTGGTTTAAAAACCGAACTGCATTACAGTTCGGTTCGGTTCGGTTCGATTTTTTATGCCGAACCGAACCATGCCCACCCCTAATCAACACGCTCAACTCCCTCCCTCCCACATTCCCAAATCTCAAATTCTCAATATAAATCTTAATCTCAAATCCTTTATCAGCATCTTTCATTCTCTTCTCTGCCTTCACTCCCTCCTCTACAAGCTCATCTCTCATTCTCCTAGATCCACCATCCTCCACCTAAAGACCCACCGCTACCTCCCCAGCCACTAGATTTGCAACACTGCGTCTGCCACCACACAACCACCGTGAGCCACCCAAAGTTCATCTTCGTTGAGCTCAGAGCTCATCTTCGTGTCAATATCATGAGGTATATATGTATATTTCATATTTATGCTTTCTCCGTTTTTGGGTTTCAATTTGTTTTCTACTATGGGTTTTCATATCTTACATTTCGCCTTCCCCCTTTTATGTTTTTCTTGTTTATCCTTATTTTTGCTTGCCGTTGCATGTGTAGAATAGGAAAATGTGCAGCTTTGACATGGTTGTGTAGAATAGGATAATTGTTTTGTACCAGTAAGCCACCTGTAGTTGTTCCCCGTTCAGGTGTGAGCCACCCACAATCTAACCTATCCATGTTTGTTGCACGGTGATGATGTTGATGTTGTGGTGGAATGGAATAGGGAAGGGAATTTGAGGGACACTAGTGTTTTTGGGTTTGGTGGGGAAATGGACAGTGTCACTGTCAATACTGGCTTTGAAGCTAAGAAGGTTTGGTTAAGCTATATCAGATTAGTCATTTGGATTTTGGGAGGAAAGCTCAGCTGATTCATTTGTTTCCATTGGATCCTTGCTTGTACTAGAATGTCTTGAAGCAATCTTCTCCTTTTCTGTTATAGGCTCAAATGTACCACGATAGACACTTTTTTTATCATATTCACTGCCATGCAAGGGATGAAATTGTGATAGAGAAATAGGATCTTCTTCTGAGGAGTAGCTTTTATAAACAGAAAGGCCATATTATTGAGACAAATTTGGATTGCATTGTCTTTTTAAATAACTTGGAGGGGATTTAGTGTAATTTACTATATTTTTTTAATATGTGATGATGTAATTCTTTCAGAATAAAGGGGTGGGCGTGGGGGAAAGGGGGTGGCCTTTGGAGACTTGACTTGACACTATGACGATAATGTTTATAAGGGCCACGCTAACTTAGATGGTTGATTGTGTTACAGTGTTGTTTATATTAATCTTATGCCATTTTCTAAACCAAGCTTTTGTTCTAAAACTAATTAGCAAGGCAGCGGCTGATCCAGTCAAAAGATAATAGGCGTATTGCACCTTTTAAAGTTATTGTTCATGATATTGATTATTGAATGAATTTCTGATTAGTCTGTTGAATATTATTACAATTTGGAAGTTGAGTTATCTTATTAAAATTGTTTTCTAATATGTAGTTTTCATAGTTTTGGAGTGTTGTTTTAGGGTGCGATTGAGAAGTCCACAGTGAAGGAACCACTTGGGTGGAGAACAGAAGTCAAGATTAGGAAGGGTGGCAATGGAAGGAAAGATATAGTACAAAATTTCATTCGACGTTTGATATTGATTCATGCTTTGCTACCCCTCTCCACCCAAGAAAGGAACTCTTTTTTATGTAGTTGAATTAAAAATATGGATATTTGTGTAATATTACTTTCTTTGTTTTTATTTTTTTGCCCCCTTCAAATCTAGTTACTTTTTTTTATTACTGTTATTGTCTCTTCCCCTTTTGGAGAGGTGGGTTACAAATCATATCCATTATGGTTTCTTACATTATTGTGTAATATACTGCATTTATAGTTTCCCAAATGTGTTAGAGACTTAAGAATGAGAAATATTTTTCCAGAAGTTAGGTTTATTTCCTTTTATATTTTCTACAATAATTTTCTCAAGAAGAAAACATGTTTTAGAAGGCATATTCAATCTGTATGAGGCATTGGAATAAATTGCTTATATTTGTTAGCTTTCTATTTTAAGTTCAATCTGACTTCATAGAAAATATTTCACATAAAGCACCTAACTAGAGCATTCCTATCTTATTTATTATGCAACGAGTCAAATTTTGATTTTTAAAAAAGGCTCTTTATATTGAGTCAAACTCCCTTCTGCAGCAGACAGGTTTTAATAGCAGATTGAGATTGCAGGGGGAAAGAAGTGATTTCTTCATAAATGTGTGGAGAAAATAAGAATTGAAATAATATGAATAGAAAAAACAAGGTGTCTAAAACATTGAGTAGATATCTGCCATGATCTAACTTTCATTGAGTTGAGTACTTGAGCTCTGTTGTGGCCTTGTGGGTATGTGGGATCTTGTTTTTATAGCCAACTATTGTAGGTCTTACACTTTGATTACTCTTAAATTTCTTTAATGGTTTTGGAGCAGGCTTATGTGGTTCAATATAGGTAGGACTATACTAATCTTGCACTAGTACTGCCCTTGGCATAGTAGTAAGTTTATATTATGCGATTTTACTTGTGCTGCTTAAAAAAACTAAACCATAGTGAGAAATCCTATGTTTGGATGTAAAGCAGCATCTTTAGAAAGTGTTTCATTTGGTTATATTTTCTCCTTCTATAGTCATCTATCTTCCACTTACCCTTCAAATCTAGTTACTTTTTTTTTCTTTGCTTGACCCTGTTCTATTTCTTTTACCCAAAGTATTTAAAGTTTTCTTGACTAGTGTTTTGACATGGACAATATTTACCGATAATCAAATTTTTAAAGGAAAGCACACACACTTATCCAAACTAGAAATTGATATTAGAATCAAATCAAGTGCAATGAAAAAATGAAATGAACTATATTGTGTTTTTTAGTCTAAAGATCGCCTGCTGCCAATTTACAATCCTAAGGAACTTGCCTTTGTCACCTATATAGTGAAAATGACATACTTCTCTTTTCATATATGATTGTCAATTTGTCATGTTCTTGTCAGGGGTTTTTCTCATTACACTCATAGAGTGCTTATTCTTTGCAAACAGACTTCAGGTGTTGCTAGCTATTTGAAGTTTGTAAGTCGTGAGATGAGCAAAGCTGAAGCCCTTTTGAAGTTTTGTTCTTGTTGTCCATTTATTAGTAAAAAAACATTTAATGTGTAAAAATTATTTAGTTCCTTCTGATGCAAGTTTGTGTGAATGCCAATCTTTAGGTTACACTCTCTCCAATTGATTATGTAGCAGATACTTACCGTGCATTGCTACCTGAGGGCACACCCATGGAATTTCAATGAATACTAGAGCTTAAGGTTTAATTTGTTATTCTTACTATGTCTTTCTATAAAATTCTAGTTGGGTGATTACTGGTTACTACGCTATTTACTTGTTCTAGTCTTTGAGGTGAAGTCTGTAGAAGCTATTATCTTGAGTAAAATGAGATCAAAGTTGAGATAGGTCACTTCTTATTGAATACATAAAATGCATTTTCATAGTTAATTCTAGTTCCAGATGAACAGTCATAAGATAAGTGACGAAGCCACACTAATGTTATTGCAAACTTTAGGAGCATAACAAAAGCTTAAACACTGTGTTATTAGGATTGGGATGAAATGTATTCTGTTTGTAGGGTCTTTAAAAAGCTGATCAACAACAACAATAAACATGGGCCTAGAATTAAGCAAACCCAGATTACATCGACAGTTACAGTTGCTATGCCAGCTGCTCTAACACTCATCTCAATCCCATCAAAGCTTAATTAATATTAAATTTAACCCTTGTGTCCATGTCTTTTTTCCAACTTTTTTCTGACAAAAGGGTGAAGATAGATGCCTAGTATACAAGTTGGGAGGTACAGGAACAACTAGGTTTATCTAGTGAGAGTCTGAAACTATTATTGTCATATTTATCTCCAATTTTAATTCCTTATGTTTAGTAACTACGTGAATAAGTTGACAACACCTTGGGTCCTTAACCATATGGAGTAGGGTTGTGGGCAATAATGGATGTGTTTTTGAGGGCTTTATGACTCAATATGAGTAAATGAGACAGTATTGATAAACACGATTTTTATATATTAGTTAACCTTTATATTTAGTCTCTTAGACTTCATATATATTTAATTGATTGGTTTTGATCACAATTTATAAGTTTGGGCTCAAATTAAGTTTAATTGATTTTTTCAGCATTATTAGCATTTTACATTATTTCTGTATTTCAGTCATATCTTACGTTCTATATATCTAATAAATATGAATTTTACCTTGTAGGAAATCTGAGAGAAAGTTCTACAACTTGATGAAGAGCTCAAGGTCTCAATCAGATGTTTAGTGGATCAAATTGGGCTTGGAAGTCAGAACTCGGGTTCTGTTGCATAACTCGAGTAGTGTGCACTAGTTGGTCCATAACTTGGGCTGTAGATGTGATATGGACCTGAAACTGATGACATTGGAAAGCTTACACACAAAGCTCAAACTCTTCTGAAGATCACAAATTGAAACTACAACGTTTTGATGGTGTTTCACCCTTGTGAAGTCAAATTAAGAGACCAGAGACCTGTTAAGAGTGAATTGGACATAACTCTCACATCTTAAACCTAATTGAAGTGATTTCGGTGACCAATGAAAGCTAAGAGAATGAAAATTAACTTTAACCTAGAGGCAAATTAGTATTCTTAATTTTGAAGTCAGTTATTTTGTTATAAAGAGGGAATCTGAGATAGAGAAAAATCCTAGTTATTTTACTTGATTCTTCTTCTTAGAGCTTTCTCCCTTCTCTTTAGATTTTCATCTTGTTCTCTTCTTTTTCTGAGTCCTTCTCTCCCATTCATGGAGGGGTAGAGCCTTTAATTAATCCATGAGATTGACATTCTTGATGATTAATCTTAAGATTCTGTTTTAATTGTTATACATTTGATTATTAATCAAGTTTCTCTTCTTTTTCTTCTTCTTTTTGTTTGATTATGATTGAATGCTTAATTTGATTGAGACTTATATTTTAATTGCATAATTATCATATGCTAAGAGAGGATTCCAGAAATGAAACAAGGCATCAAAGATGTTTAGTGAATTGTTTAACTTAGTTGGATCTTTATTTTTAAGTTAATTTGAGTTTTGGATAGATGTTTAATTTGTCTAACCTTAATTAATTGAATTTTGGAAGCGTTTCTAGTAGAAGATCCATGAATTATTGAGAGGCGTCTTAATGTGATCTAAGACTAAGGATTTGGTTGATAATTGAATAAATCTTTAATGATCAAGGATAGATTGAGATCAAGATTGGTTAGTTCTATTGGATTGAATATTTCTTAATTTTGTTTTCTCTTCTTTAATTGCTTTATGTTTCTGTTAATTGATCTTACAAACCCCTTCCTCCTTGTTTACTAACCTCTTGATTTGATTTTGTGATCATAATTAGAGTGATCTGTGGGCTCGACCCGGTGTTACCTTATGCTTCAAGTAATTTTGGTAAATTGGTTATAAATTGATTTAAATTTGGTAGCTTTGACAGTTATCAAATTTTTGACGTCGTTGTTGGGGATCATTATGATTTTGTACAATATTATTAAGAGTATATTTGACTCTTAATCCTTCACCAACCTCTTTGTTGCTGTGTTTCTGTTATTTTCAGGAGAAAACAGGTGATTACGGATCACTTTACAAAATTTCATAATGACAAATGTGCCCAAAATGAGTTGAAACTCGGTCAGTTAAAGGAAAACATCCTATTAAACAAGGCTCACAAGTCACTGTGAGGTCACCCCAGGTTTTCCCAATTCGATCATTTAGACTATTTTTTTAATTTTTTTAAGATTTTTTATTGTATTTTTGGGTTTTATTTTTGTGTAGTTTTCATGCTGTGGTGGTCCCATAATTTTTAAAAATCATTTGATAGGTTAATTAGATTTATTTTGGTGCATTTTTAGTATTGTGTAGTGCATTTTGCTTGTTTGGTGTTTTTGTATTTTTTTTTTAGCTGTGAATGATGCATGACTAGGTCTCAAACTAGTTCTTTACTTGATTTTAATCTTGAGATTGATAGGGCCTTGCATACATTGATTAAAGCTAGTAGACTAAGTGAAAAAATTGCATCTGAATTTGATTTTGACATTGAATCTGCAAGTGAACTTGAAAGTTTAAGTAATTTTGCAGCTATAGCTAATAACACTGCTAATAACATGCAAAATAGGACCTTAAAGGAACTAGCTGCACCTGATGTGAACTATCAACCAATGTGCATTCAATATCCTGATTTGGATGCTGATTTTGAACTTAAATATGGTTTAATTCACTTGTTGCCTAAGTTTCATGGCCTTGCAAAAGAGGACCCACACAAGCACTTAAAGGAGTTCCATGTGGTCTGTTCCACTATGAAACCACAAGGAATTACAGAGGAACACATTAAGCTGAGAGCCTTTCCCTTTCCATTAGATGGTGTAGCCAAGGACTGGTTATACTACTTGCAGCCAGTTGCCATAACAAGTTGGAATGATATGAAGAGACTATTTTTAGAGAAAATTTTCCCCTGCCTCAAGAGCTGTTGTAATCAGAAAGGATATATGTGGATCAGACAAATTAGTGGTGAGACCTTGTATAAATACTGGGAGAGATTCAAGAAATTATGCACAAGCTACCCACATCACTAGATTAGTGATCAACTATTGATCCAGTACTTTTATGAAGGCTTGCTGCTAATGGACAGAAGCATGGTGGATACTGCGAGTGGAGGTGCCCTAGTTGATAAAACCCCAGCTGATGGCAGAGACCTGATTACAAACATGGTTGACAACTCACAACAATTTGGTATTAGACTGGTAACTCAAATAAGAGGTGTCAATGAAGTCCAGGTTTCTAATGTTGATCAACAGAGAATGGAGCATAAATCTGATGAGCTGACTTCCTTGGTGAGACAGTTAGCACTGGGACAGCAATTACCTATGCAGAGGCCTGCAAAAAGTGTGACATTTGTTCTTGTCCTTCATATCCCATAGATGCATGCCCTACACTTTAGGATTGTGGTTCTGTTTTTTCATATCAATCTGTTGCTGCAACAGGCGTCTTTCTTAGTAAACGACAATATCAGCAGCAACAGCCTAAATATGATCCATTCTCCAACACATACAACCCTAGTTGGAGAGACCATTCAAATATGAGATATGACAATGTAGCCTCACAACAGCAGCAACCATTGTAGTATAGGCAGCCCTTCCAACAGCCAATGAGACAGCAGCAATTTCAATCTCAAGTTGGACTAAGTGGGCAATTCTAGCAGCCTATGCAATAACGAAGTCCAGTAGCCACGAAACCTGAGGCTTCATTTAAGGATTTGGTGAAGCAGATAGCCACAAATAACATCCAGTTCCAACAGAGGATAGAGGTCACCATACAAAATTTAGAAACTCAAATTGGACAATTAGCCTCTACATTAAGTCAGCTACAAGCCCAAGGTTCTGGACAACTCCCTTCCCAAACAATTCCCAATCCAAAGGGGAATGTGAGTGCCACTATGTTGAGGTCTGGAAAATCTGTAGAAGCATCATCTAAGCCTTAACCAGCCAGCAAGCATTAACTAATAGAAGAAACAATTTTTGAAGAACTAGCTTGAAAATCTAAGGGTCAAAAGAAATCAGTTGTTGTCGATGAGCAGCAGTAGCCCGCAGTGGCTCTTCCCTTTCCACAGAGAGCCATTGAGACTAGAAAGAAACATGAGGCGGAGAAGGACAAAGAGCTCCTTGAGACTTTTAGGAAAGTGGAAGTCAATATTCCATTATTGGAGGCAATTAAGCAAATATCGAAGTATGCCAAGTTCTTGAAGAAACTGTGTACACACAAGAGGTGGCTAAAGGGCAATGAGAGAATCAACATGGGGCAGAATGTTTCAGCCCTCATCCAGCCTATGCCACAGAAGTGCAAGGATCTTGGGACTTTTACAATTCCTTGCATAATAGGAAATCACAAATTTGAGCATGCCATGCTAGACTTATGTACTTCCATTAATGTAATGCCTATGTCTATTTTTAATTCCCTTAAACTTGGTCCTTTGCAGGCTACAAGTGTGGTGATCTAGCTAGCTAACAGGAGTAATGTTTAGCCAGCTAGTTTGGAGGAGGATGTGTTGGTCTAGGTGAACGAGCTGATATTCCCAGCTGACTTCTACATTTTGGAGATGGAGGGAAAGTCATCATCCAGCAAGGCTTCACTTATTCTAGGCAGACCTTTCCTCAAAATTGCACAAACAAAGATTGATGTGCATGCAAGAGTTCTTTCCCTGGAGTTTGGAGATTCCATTGTGAGGTTTAATATTCTTGATGATATGAAACACCCCATGGAAGAACATTTTGTTTTTCATATTGATTTAATTGATTGGTTGATAACTCATATGCTGACTTATGTAAGGAGTTTCCTGAGATTGTTGATTTTGATGACTCTGTATGTGGTGATTTGTGTGCTTGTTGTGATGGTGATAAGTTGTACGCTATGTATTCTAAAATTTCTATATTTTTGGGATATGATCAATCTGTTCCTGTGTTAGCAGATTGTGCAATAGGTGATATATATGTAGAGGTTCAACCAGTAGAAGCAGAATCATTGCAGCCTCCTAGATTACTACCTTCTGTAGTGGAGCCACCAAGCCATTACCCGAACACCTAAAGTATGCATGACATATAAAGAGCAGCTTCCTGTGATCATGGCCAAAAACCTCCTTACTGAATAGAAGGCGAGATTGCTGTAGGTTTTGAGAGAGAATAAGAGGGCCATTAGATGGATACTAGCAAATATTCCTGGCATTAGCCCTTCCACATGCATGCACATAATTTTACTTTAGGATGGTGCTAAACCAGTGAGGCAGCCCTAGAGGAGACTGAATCCTCTGATTTTAGATGTGGTAAAGAAAAAGGTGACCAAGCTACTGCAGGCTGGCATTATTTATCCCATACCTGATAGCACTTGGGTAAGTCTTGTGCAGGTTATCCCCAAGAAATTTGGCGTGACTGTTGTAGCTAATTAGAAGAATAAGCCTATCTCTACCAGAGTGCAAAACAGTTGGCGAGTTTGCATTGACTATAGGAGGCTCAACTAGGTCACTCAGAAAGATCATTACCATTGTCTTTCATTGATCAGATGTTGGAGCGGATAGCTGGAAAATCACATTATTGTTTCTTGGATGGTTATACAAGCTACTTTCAAATCCATATTGCACCTGAGGATCAGGAGAAGACCACACTCACTTGCCCTTTCGACACCTTTGCTTACAGGCAGATGCCTTTCGGGCTCTGCAATGCCCCTGGTACCTTTTAGCGGTGCATAGTAAGTATTTTCTCTAAATTTCTGGAGGAGTGGATAGAGGTGTTTATGGATGATTTCATTGTATATGGTTCTTCTTTTGACTCCTATTTGGATAGCTTATCTAGATTACTGCATCGATGCATTGAGACTAACCTTATTTTGAATTTTGAGAAATGTCATTTCATGGTAGAGCAGGGTATAATTTTAGGTCATGTACTGTCTAGTGAAGGTATTGCTATAGATCCTGCAAAAATAAATGTTATTACATGTTTATCTTACCCCACATGCGTGCGGGAATTTCATTTTTTTCTTGGACATGCAGGTTTCTACAGGCGCTTTATCAGAGATTTCAGTCAGATAATCTTTCCGCTGTCCAATCTTTTGCAAAAAGATATGGAGTTTCTGTTTGACCAAAAATGCAAGAGTACCTTTGATCAATTGAAGCAGGCCTTGACTAGTACCCCCATCATCCAACCACCTGACTGGACACTCCTATTTGAGCTTATGTGTGATGCGTCTAACCATACTATAGGAGCTGACTTGGCACAGAGAGTGGGCAGAGCCTCCCATGTGATCTATTATGCTTCAAGAACTTTGGATGTTGGTTAAGCGAAGTACACAACCACAGAAAAAGAACTTTTAGCTAATATATTTGCATTAGACAAGTTTTGATCTTATTTGCATAGTTCTAAGGTTGTAGTGTTTTTTTATCATGCAGCTCTAAAGTTTCTTTTGAAGAAGTTTGAGGCTAAGCCACAATTGATTAGATGGATGTTGCTACTCCAGGAGTTTGATATTGAGATCCGAGATAAGAGTAGAGCAGAGAACCTAGTGGCTAATCACCTAAGAAGAATTGAGAGAGCCTCAAATCCCCTTCCCATCGATGATTCTTTTTAGGATGAGCAGCTTTTACAACTGCAAGGTAAGACAACCTCTTCTTGGTTTGTAGATATGGTCAATTACTTAGTTGCTGGTGTTTTTCAGCATGTTTTACTAGGACTCAACATGATAAATTGAAAAGTGAGTCTAAATATTATGTGTGGGATGATCCCTACTTGTGGAGGTTTTGTAGTGACCAAGTTATTAGGAGATGTGTACCTGATTATGAGTTCTAATCTGTTCTTAGTTTTTGTCATGCATATGCATGTGCTGGGCATTTTGGACCTCAATGTATAGCTAGGAAAGTCTTAGACTTTGGATTGTATTGACCTACGCTTTTTCATGATGCATATATATTTTGTAAATCTTGTGAACAATACCAGAGAATAAGTAATATTTCTCACAGGAATGAGATACCCCAGCAACCGTTGCTGTTTTGTGAGATTTTCAATGTCTGGGGTATTGATTTTATGGGACCTTTTCTTGTTTCTTTTGGTTTTGTTTGCATATTGTTGGTTGTGGATTATGTATCTAAATTAGTGGTGGCAAAAGTCACTTGGACTGATGATTCCAAAGTTATTGTGGACTTTGTTAGATCATAAATTTTCTGCAGGTTTAGAGTCCCAACGGCCATCATCAGTGATCAGGGTTCACATTTCTACAACCGCAGCATGGAGGCTTTGATGAGAAAATATGGTGTCTTGCAAAGGTTTCCACATCGTACCACTTTCAAACAAATGGCCAAGCCGAAGTCTCAAACAGAGAGATTAAGTAAATCTAGGAGAAAACTATCCAACCTAACAAGAAAGATTGGAGCTTGAGACTTAAGGATACTCTTTGGGCTTACAGGACTGCCTTTAAGACACCCATTGGGATGTCTCCTTACAGGATAGTCTTTGGTAAGGCATGCCACCTTCCGGTGGAGATTGAGCATAAGGCGTATTGGGCAATAAAAATGTACAATCTTGACTTGAACCTAGCCAGATTCCAAAGGAAGCTTCAACTTCAATAACTTGAAGAGCTTCGATTGGAGGCTTACGAGAACTCTCGGATCTACAAGGAAAAGACTAACCTTCTTCATGATAAGATGTTGATGAGGAAGGAGTTCTCAATTGGTCAAAAAGTTATTCTTTATAACTTCTGCCTCAAGCTTATGCCTGAAAAGCTTCGTTCTAGGTGGCTTGGTCCATTTATTGTTACTAAAATATTTCCTTATGGTATTGTGCAGGTTACCACTGAGACCACTAACAAAACTTTCACAGTCAACAGACACCGCATCAAACCATTCTATGAGGGAGCCCAAGCTCAAGAGAGCATAGTGGAAGAGCTCTACTTGTAAATGGCCATATGCAATTAATAAGGATATTTTTTCCCCTCTCTTTTATTTTGCTTGTTTTATATTTGTTGATGTTATTGATGATTTGCCTATGATTTTTGTGATTTACATTTAGGACAATGTAAAATTTAAGTGCGGGGGAGGAATTTACATTCTGTTTTTATTTTTGTTTTTAGTTTTTATTTCTGTTTTTTGTGTTTGATTTCTGTTTCTGTTTTATTGTTACTGTATTCTCCATTCTGTTTTCTATTTTTCTATTTTATTTCAATTCTGTTTTGTTTTGTTTTTAAATTCTGTTTTGATGTTTTTGAAAAAAATAAAAATAAATGCAAAGTGAATGAATTGTCTTTCATCTTGCACTTGACTTGTTTGGTAATGAAAATTGAATTAGTAAATTAAGTTTGATAGACTTATACCTTGTGAGATTTTGAGCCTATTGATGAATGGATTTAACATTTATGTCATTCTCTTCTTTCTTGTGTGATTTTCACTCATGTCATTTGATCACTCTAGAACTTGCTTTGATTCTTTTTTGAGGCTACATTTTCATTTGCATATATAAATATGATTGAGACATTCTTTCTTGAATTAACTACTTTGGCTAAATAGCCAACTTTGCATCATTTCCTTTTAATTAACCCCCTTGAGCCTATTTACCTATCTTTTGTTTTAGCTTATTATATGCCTTATGTGAAAAATCATATTTTTACCTTACCTTAGGGAATAGGAGAGCATTGGTTCATTTTTATTAGAGGAGTTCTTTTGCTTGTGAGCAATTTATAGTACAAGTGTGGGGGTCATGCAATTTGATGGGCAATATGCAAAGTGCTTGGTGGAAGAAAAAGAAAGAAAAAGAGCCAATTAAAAAAAAGAAAAAAAAGAAAAAATAAATGCAAGAAGGTTGTGAAAGAAAAGAAAACAAAAAAAGAGGAAAGAAAAGGAATATGTAAAGAGAATGCGCATTATATAAAATTGGGGGTGTAAAATTTCATGCTTATCATTTGAGTTCCTCCCCAATATTCTTTTGTTCTCTTGTGTATTTAGCTTGTCATATCTATATGGCTTCCTTCCCTTACCTTGACCCAATTACAACCATGAATAAAGTCCTCTTGATTTGTGTGTGCATGTGCTTGAGTAGTGGAGAAGTAAAAAATAAGCAAGTTTATGGTAATGCAATTTTTACGAGTTGAATTGAGTGAAATACCTACCTTTTAAACACTTGAGGGATTGAGAGTGTATCTTGTGAGGATCTATCATTCTTGATTCATGCTTTTCAATTTGAAGCTATCTTACTTATTAGTTTGAGATATGAAGAAATGTTCATGAATGTTTTGATTCCTTGAATCTTTTCTTGCTCCTCTTACTTGTAAACTTTTACATTCTTGAAGGTCATTAGAAAATAAATCTTTTGAGTTTTAGTTTTTGAATTTTTGTTTCTTGTCCCTTAGTTTGAATCTTTAGTTTGTCCGAGACGTGCAAAAGCTAAATGTAAGGGAATTTGATAAACACAATTTTTATACATTAGTTAACCTTTATATTTAGTCTCTTGGACCTCTTATATGCTTAATTGATTAGTTTTGGTCACAATTTATAAGTTTGGGCTCAAATTGAGCTTAATTGATTTTTCTAGCATTATTATCATTTTACACTGTTTCTATATTTCGACCATATCTTGAGTTCTAGATATCTAATAAATATGAATTTTACCTTGTAGGAAATCTGAGAGAAATATCTACAACTTTGATGAAGAGCTCGAAGTCTTAATCGGATGTCTAGTGGACCGAATCAGGCTTGGAATTCAGAACTCCAATTCTATCATATAACTTGAGTAGTGTGCACTAGTTGGCCTATAACTTGGGTTGTAGGTGTGATATAGACCTGAAACTAGTGGCATTGGAAATCTTACACACAAAGCTCAAATCTTATAGGAGCACGAATTGAAACTGCAACGTTTTGATGGTGTTTCACCCTTGTGAAGTTGGATGACAGGATCAGAGACCTGTTAAGAGTGAATTGGGCATAACTCTCTCATCTTTAAACCCAATTGAAGTGATTTCGGTAGCCAAAGAAAGCTAAGAGGCCGAAAATTAAATTTAACCTAAGAGCAAACTAGTATTCTTAATTTTGAAGTTAGTCATTTTGTTATAAAGAGGGGATCCTAGATAGAGAAAAACCCTAGCCGTTTTACTTTATTCTTCTTCCTAGAGTTTTCTCCCTTCTCTTTAGATTTTCATATTGTTCTCTTCTTTTTTTGAGTTCTTTCCTTCCATTCAAGGAGGGGCAGAGCCTTTAATCAATCTATGGGATTGACATTCTTGATGATTAATTTTGAGATTCTATTTTAATTGTTTTACATTTGATTATTAATCAAGTTTCTCTTTTTCTTTTTCTTCTCTTTGTTTGATTATGATTGAATGCTTAATTTAATTAGGAATTTTATATGTTAATTGCGTAATTATCATATGCTAAGAGAGGATTCCAGAGATGAAACAAGGCATCAAAGGTGTTTGATAAATTATTTAGCTTGGTTGGATCTTGGTTTTTAAGTTAATTTGAGTTTTGGATGGATGCTTAATTTGTCTAACCTTAATTAATTGAATTCTGGAAGCGCTTCTAGTAGAAGATCCATGGATCATTGAGAGGCGTCTTGATGTGATCTAAGACTAAGGATTTGGTTGATAGTTGAATGGATCTTAGATTAAAATCAAGATTGGTTAGTTCTCTTGGATTGGTTATTTCTTAATTTTGTTTTCTCTTCTTTAATTGCTTTTTGTTTCTATTAATTGATCTTACAAATCCCTTCCCCCTTGTTTACTAACCTCTTAATTTGATTTCGTGATCATAATTAGAGTGATCTGTGGGCTTGACTCGGTTTATCTTATGCAGTAAGTAATTTTAGTAAACGGGTTATAAATTGATTTAAATTTGGTAGCCTCGGCAGTTATCAAGTACTAGGGCCATAAAGTACTTTAAATTTATTTTTGTATGGCTTGTAAAGTTATATTAATTTTATGGATAAGGTGTGAATTGGGAAAAAAAGAAATAGCTGTTATGCATGTTTTGAAATAGGAGGTATGCATTGAAAGCATTGCTTAAATTTGTCATCATTTTGAGTAATTGAGATTTAAATGTAGCTTTTTGCACCTCTCCACAAAACTGAAGCTCATTTTTTTTCTTGCCTTTTTCATCAGGTTAAAGTTTTTATTACTTATTCATGTGTTTTCTTTCTGTGTGTGTGTGTGTTGAGGAAGCTGATAGTACTTTAAAGTTTCGCTTTATATTAACTATTTATGTTTTGAAATGCTTCAACTATTAAAATATTTCAAGAGTGACCCTTGGATGGAAAGAACTGCACCCTGTAATTCTGTTAGTTTTGATTCTAGTGTTAAAAATCCAAATGCATACTATGTGTATATATAAATACTCTATCCATGCAGAGAAGGTATACATTGGACAAACCTACCTCACACTCAAATAGTAAATCTCACTATCAAATTTCTTGAAATATAAAGTAGTTTAAGTTTGAGAAAACGATAAGTAGTTTTAGATAAACCTATCACCATACTAATATTTGTTTTCTTCTTCTGGGACCAGAATTCTCACATAAAAGCTGCTTACTTTGCATAATTAAATGTAATAAATGCACCTGCCAGTCTTAGAAACCCTTTAGAGGCTCTAGATCTTTAATATTTTTTCTTAAAATTCTGATTTATTATGTTTTAGTCTATAAGCAATAGTAACAACTTAGATATTAGCATTCATGGATGTAGATTTGCTTTATCCTCACAGGTTGCTAGTTCCTCCAACATTGCTTCGACACGGGAAGCTAAAAGGAAAACTATTAACGGAGTCCATCTTAAGGATTGTTGGCTCCCAAGCAGGAAGTGTTGTGCCGCAGGCACCATCACAAGGCAACGCAGTTGGGGAGGATCATGAAGCTGATGATGATGGGGCTAACTTGGACTGATTAGTTATGTTTATTGGTGATGGGATTAACTTGTTTTGAACTATTTGTATTAATTAACTTAGATTAGTTGTGCTTTTTTTGTAGAACATGTTTTGAATTTATTAATACAATTATGATATTTTGTTGTTTTACACAACTTATTTGTTAGATTTTTCTATTTGGATTGAAATATTTATACAGGTATAATTTTAAAATACACTAAATATTATTATAAAATTAATGTGGATTAGCTTCAGAATAGCTAGAAATAGCTATAGAATTGTTATGGATTTTAGCTAGGAAATAACTACGGAATTGCTAATGATTTTAGCTAGGAAATAGCTACGAAATTGCTACGGATTTCAAAACAAACTTGCTACGAATTTGCTGCAAACTTGCTGTGGAACATTTTATAGCTAATTAGTTGCAGAAATGAATGAAATTTTGAACAGAAATTAGTTACGAAATAGCTATGAAAATTTAAAATTTAGCTATGGAAATTTTTAGTAGCTAATTAGCTACCAAAATTTGACTATAAAAAAATTCATAGCTAACTTGTTAGCTACAGATTAGCTACGTATTTTTCGGTAACTAATCGGTAAAATTTTTGTAGTGATATAACCTTTTTTCAGGTGGAAGAGGAAAAGTATACTTGGATCACCCCAATCATAAAGTATCTGCATTTCGGAGCCAGGCCCTCTAATCCGAAGGATGCCTCTAAACTAGTCAAGATCGCGATCAGATACACCATCTACGATGGGCAGTTATATCGAAGAGGGTTTTCCTCACCTCTTCTTAAATACCTCATGCCAACGGAAGTAGAATATGTACTGATTGAGGTTCACGAGGGGAGCTGTGGACATCACTTGGGAGGCAAAGCCTTAGCTTTAAAGGCACTCACTCAGGGAGGGATACTATTGGCCAACAATGGAAGCAAACTTCTATGTGCATGTCCGAGTTTGCGATAAATGCTAATGCCACTTGGACCAATATCAGGCTCCCTCAGAGGAACTATCCACGATGTCGGTATCCTAGCCATTCTACAGATGGGGTATGGATATCTTGGGTGTGTTCCCCCAAGAACTTGGTCAATTGAAATAATTGGTGGTGGTAGTGGATTATTTTAAAAAATGGATCGAGGTAGAACCCTTAGTCACAATCACCTCTACCAGGATTCAAAAGTTCATTTGGCGCCACATCATCACCAGGTTCGGGGTTCCAGAGTCCATTGTGATGGATAATGGAACCCAGTTTAAAAATAAGAGTTTCGAAGAGCTGCTTGCCAAGCTAAAAATCAAGCATCATTGCAGTTCTGTCGAGAACCCTAGGACAAACAGACAAGCCAAAGACGCCAAATGAGTTATTATCCATGGACTAAAAAGAAGGTTGGATGAAGCCAAGGAAAGCTGGGCTGAACAGCTAGACCATGTTCTCTAGGCCTATCGGACTACGCCCCACTCTACAACTAGTGAAACTCCATTTAAACTCACTTATGAGTGTGAGACTATGATCCAGCAATTTTCTCCTGATAGAAAGCCCGGGCTAATCAAGGAAGACTTGGATTTTCTAAAGGGAAGAAGGAGTGTGATGAGTCGTTAATATCTCATATTTTTAGGGTTCAATTCCTTGGTTTTTAATGTTCTTTTATATTTTTTATTGAACTTTGTTTATAAGTTTTGTTATATTTTTATTATTATTTCATTGTGTTTTTATTATGTGTTTTATTTGGTTTTGTTAGGGATTGCACATGGAGAAGACTGGACATTCAAAGAGGCAAGGAAAAGAGGAATTTTTCATTAGCGTTTAGCGCTTGAGCGCTGAGGAGTGGAGCGCTTGAGCGCTCAAAGCGTATGCAGCAACGGTGATTTAGTGACCCAGCGCCTGAGTGCTGGTGAGGAGCGCTTGAGCGCGTAGATCGTAACTCAGTGCGCCTTGACTTAAGTGGCTTAGCGCTTGAGCGTCCATGAGCCAATGTCTAGGTGCTGGTCGCGTAACAGCATACATGATTTTCTTTAAATAGAGAAGTTACGCCATAATGCAACACACTTTGCACATCACATAGAAAATCCCTAATCCTGAGAGAGTAGTTTTACGGCAGCAGACTTTGGAGGACAACTTTGAAGGGAGGATTTGATTTTTGAAGGCTAAAAGATCATAATCTCCATTAAAGGAGTTTTGATTTCTCTTTCCCTTTAGTTTTTCCCTTTCTTTGAGTTTTCTTTCCATGGGTTTGTATTTTGATATAGGTTTGTTTGTATTGAACATGAGTAGCTAAACCCATAACTAGGGCTATCAGGGATCTTGTTTTCCTAATTATTTTAAGGTAATTTATTTTAGAGTTTATCATATTGTTGCATTCTTGTCATAACTTGATCATTTTTGGCATGTGTTAATTCATTGTTTGACCGGTGACCATCCGCATTCAATGAGTGAATCTATATGGTAAGCCTAGGATTAGATTGGTGAACAACCAAACATCAATTTTACCTACCAATGGAATTAATAGGTATGTTAGTTCATCTCTTGAATCGAGGCTTAATACATTCCTAATTAATTAAAGTAAATGACCAAATAGGTGATTTAATTTAGGAATAAAATATTGTTTCATCCGTGACCATTGAGATTCAATAGCAGATAAGAGAATATTGGTAAAAGAATCAACTTACATCATAAATGAAAGATATTTGAATAATTGGATTCAAGTGAACCTTACGCCTTAGTCTCTCTCTCATTGATTATTTATTCTTTATTTGATTGTTCATTGTTTTCCTTAATTTGTTTTCTATTTTTAATTTGAATTTCTCTTCACTTCTGATTGTCTGAATAACAAAGGGTTTTGTGAATCTATCAATTACTATTTATTCCTCGTGGGATCGATAACTGGGACTCAAGTCCTATATTACTTGGCGATAGAGTGCACTTGCTCTTAGTATATTTTACGCATATCGAGTTTTTGGCGCCGTTGCTGGGGAATAAGTTTGGTAATATTAGAAGAGAAAAGCTCTAGTTAATATAAACGCCCTTTTTATTTTATTCTTTATTTTTATTTTTATTTTTAATTCTTATTTTATTTTATTTTGTTTTTGTTTTTAATTAGTTTGTCACTTCATATTTTTTGTTTATGCTTACTCAATCTCAGTTTCTTGATTTGACATTTGATTTAGAAATTGAGAGAACAGTCGCAGGTTAAGGAAGTAATCTTATATTAAAGCTGTGATAGAAGATATAAATAGGATGGAGAGACAACCAGTAGTTGAGGTGAATCGTGAAGAAAGAGCTACCCCAACAGAGCAGACCATGCTTGAGTACTCCATGCCCACTGTTGAAGGGTATGGAGGGAGTATTATAAGACCAGCTATGGCGGCTAACAACTTCGAGATCAAACCAACATTGATCTCCATGATTCAAAATTCTGTTTAGTTTGGTGGATTACCTTCGGATGATCCAAATCAACATTTGGTCAAGTTCTTGTAGTTATTTGATACTATAAAGTATAATGGGGTGACAGATGATGCAATTAGATTGCGACTCTTTTCTTTCTCTCTTAGGAACAGAGTGAGTCAATGGTTAATGTCACTACCAAGGGGTTCCATTACTGCATGGGATCAGTTAACACAACAATTTCTGGCTAAGTATTTTCCTCCTTCTAAATTTGCTAAGTTAAGGAATAACATATCTTCTTTTGTGCAGTTTGACATTGACACTCTTTATGAAGCTTGGGAGTGTTTTCAAGAGTTGTTAAGGAGATGTCCATATCATGGATTTCCAGTATGGCAGTCGGTATAGACTTTTTACAATGGTTTATCACTTGCCAACCATTCACTCATTGATGCTACTGTGAGAGGTACAATTTGGAGGAAAACACCTACTGAGAGCCAAACACTGATTGAAGAAATGATGTTGAGTAGTTTCCAATGGCAAAATGAGCGTTAGGTTCCTAAGAAATAAGCAGGTGTAAATGTTGTTGATTCTTCTACTACTATTCTGAGTTAATTGGAAGCATTGACAAAGAAAGTTAAGACTCTGATGGTAGTGAGCAGTGCAGCCCCACCACTCATATGTGAACCATGTGGAGGACAGGGATATAATAGTTCAAACTATCAAGTTGGTAGTCTTTTTACCCCTGAGCCTGAAGTAACAAATTTTGTTGGTAATTCTAACTGGCAACAATATAATCCATATGCCAATACGTACAATCCCGGTTGGAGGGACCATCCAAATTTCAAATGGAGAAATTAACAAGGTAATCAACAGAGCCAACAGAGAGCGCTACAACCACCTCCAGGTTTCCAAGCACCTGCAGAGAAGCAAAATTTTGAAAATCTTGTGATGAAGTACATGCAGAATTTAGAAGCCAGAATGAAGAACATGGAGACTCAGATCAGTCAGTTGGCCACTTTGACGACAGCAAGGGCACCGGGGACATTGCTTAGAAATACAGAGACTAATCTGAAGGAACAGGTCCATGCAATTACCCTGAGAAGTGGTAAGGAACTTGGGGAGTCCTCCCAAAAGAAGAAAATTCCAGAGTATAGAGATACCTTTGATGAGTCAGCTACTGTGAAAGATAAGAAGGCAAATGAAGTGCCTAGTCCATCAGGAATCCAGATAAAAAAATGATGTTCTTATTAAAGATGTCTCAATTCAAGATGGCAATAAAGAAAGAGAGGTTGAGAAGAAAGAATCAAAGTAGTAGAGAGCGAAGAAGGATCGTGAGCAAAACACAATACATGAACCATCACCATATGCCAAGATCCTATTTCCTCAGAGGCTCAAGAACACTAAGCCAGACAAGGAATTTGCTAAATTCATAGAGATGTTTAAGAAATTACAAATTAACATTCTGTTTGTAGAAGCTATCTCCCAAATGCCAAAATATGCAAAGTTCTTGAAAGAGATACTTTCAAGCAAACATAAGCTTGAGGAATATGAGACAGTCAGACTAAATGATGGGGGTTCTGCCATTCTCTTGAAGAAGCTACCATCGAAATTAAAAGATCCAGGAAGTTTTACTATTCCTTATTCTATTGGTAATTCTTATTTTGAGAAGGTATTATGTGATTTGGGTGCTAGTATTAATTTGATGCTTTTTTCTATTTTTAAGAAATTAAGAATGCAGGAGCCAAAGCCCGCCAATATTTCATTATAGTTGGCTGATAGATCCATCACTTACCATCGCGGTGTGGTGGAGGATGTTTTGGTGAAGGTGGACAAATTTATTTTCCCAGTTAATTTTATGGTGTTGGATATAGATGAGGATGACACTGCTATTCCTCTAATTCTTAGAAGACTATTTTTGGCAACTTCAAGAGCAGTGATTGATGTACCTCGAGGTGAGCTCATTTTGAGAGTGGATAGAGATTCTGTGACCATCAATGTCTTTAGGGAGGCTAAATCTTCCCTAATGCCAAATCTCTATGCCCTATCAATATCGTTCAAGCTAAGAAGCAGGAAGCCTTAACTATCAAAGACCTCCACCATCACGCAATATTGATGTTGACTTTTCAGAAACTCAAGTTGCTGAAACAGATAAAGGTTCTCCTATGATCCATGCTCCTTTACAAATTGGTCCTTCATCTATTGATCGACTGAAACCACCATGGTTTAGTGAGATCTCTTGTGCCAAGGTACTTCCAAAGCAGCCAAGTCCTTATCAAGCTCAAAATACTTTTGGAGGCACCTCTAAGGTCATGGACAAGGGATGAAATCACTGCTTTGAAATGAAGAAGGCGTCCTCCTATTTCTCTTACTTTAAGCCACCTTGATTTATCCAAAAAAAACAACATCAAGCTAATGACGTTAAACAAGTGCTTCACAAGAGGCAACTTGTGTTTCTTCTTTATATAAATTTTTTTCATTGTTTTTGTTATTTTCTTTTAGATGCTACTCATTTGTTTTGAAAAATATTAGGATTTTTCATATTCTGTTGCGACGCTGACTCTTGTGCTTCTTCTTTGCCTGACATTGTACCCATTTTCCTCAGGTTGTGTTGTTCTTTTCTTTACCCATTTATTTCTTTTTCTTCCACATTGAGGACAATGTTTATCTTAAGTGTGTGTGGGGGGGTACTTTTAAATTTTTTGTGAAATTTTTTTTTATGAACACTTGAGTATTATTAGTAATTAAGTAGGAATTGTGTGTTGATTTCTTGATTAATACTTAGCTGATAGAGATATGTTTTAAAGGGGATTCCATTGATCATGAGCTGATAATGTGTGAAGCAATCTTTTTCAATGAAGTAAAGTAAAATTTAGCATCTTAGTTAGAAATTAGCCATGTCTGCTTGCTTTTGTTCTCTTTATCAACATTAGTCAAAAAGTGAGTTTCAAGCTTTAATAATTAGATTTTTCATAAACAAAATCCTATTTTTCTTTTAGAGTGAGTTTTCTCTTGATTGATGTGCGCTAGAACTTGATTTGATATCTTGTTGAAACTTTAATGATTCACATACATATTTGACCTTGATTATGACATTTAGGCTTTATTCTTTCTTGACTTTCGGAGTTGTATTGATAAAATAATCCCTTAGTTTTCTCATTTGAGCTTGATATTGATTTCTTTGAATACCCAATTGAATAATCAGGTTGAATTCTTTGGAGCATTTGATGTGTTGATTGAAAAGTCATTAAAGGTTGTTTTTATCTTCAAGGGTTGAAAAAAAAGGAGAAACAAATAGGTTTGAAAAAAATGAAAAAAAAAAGAAAAAAGATGTAAAAGGAAAAAAAATTAAAAAGTTTGTTAGTGAAGAATAATGAGAATATTAGGTTGAAAGTGAGAATTTGTTCTATTCACCATCTTTTCAGCCTGATTTTGCTTTGCATCGATTTACCCACGAGTATTCTTTACCCTTATTTATCTTTTTTTTTACCCTTTCATTATACCCTTGACTCCGTTTCAACCAAAGGAAGTCCTTTTGATTTTTATGTTGTATGTGAACTTGGAAGTGGAGATGAGATTGATAAGTAAGCCTATAGTATTGCATTTTAAAAGAGAAATTTGAGTGATGTCTTTGTCCTTGATCACTTGAGCGATGGAAAGATGAGTGATCTCAGATGTTTGGCGAAGAGAAAAGTTGCAAGCTAGACTCAAGCCTCTAATTGTTTTAAGTGTTAAATGATCTTACTTGATTAGATTTGATTGCTGAACTTGAATTTTTAAATTGTGGAATTTCCCTAGATTCATATTTTTTGATGTTGAGTTTGATCTTGTTGTTGATTCCTATTCTTTGCTTGAGGACAAGCAAAGCTCAAGTGTGGGGGAGTTGATGAACCATCAATATCTCATATTTTTATGGTTCAATTCCTTAGTTTTTCATGTTCTTTTTATATTTTTTATTGAACTTTGTTTGTAAGTTTTGTTATATTTTTAATATTATTTAATTATATTTTTATTATGTGTTTTATTTGTTTTTGTTAGGGATTACACATGGAGAAGACTGGACATTCAAAGAAGCAAGGAAAAAAAGAAATTTTCATCAGCGTTCAGCACTTAAGCGCTGAGGATTGGAGCGCTTGAGCGCCCAAAGCATATGCAGCAGTGGTGATTCAGTGGCCCAGTGCCTGAGCACTGGTGAGGAGAACTTGAGTGTGTAGAACGTAACACAACACGTCTTGACTTAAGTGGCTCAGTGCTTGAGCGCTCATGAGCCAGCGCCTAGGCGTTAGTCGTGTAACAACATACGTGGTTTTATTTAAATAGAGAAGTTACACCATAATGCAACACACTTTGCAAATCACGTAGAAAATCCCTAATCCTAAAAAAGTAGTTTCGTGGCAGCAGACTTTGGAGGACAACTATGAAGGGAGGATTTGATTCGTGAAGGCTAGAAGATCATAATCTCCATTAAAGGGGTTTTGATTTCTCTTTCCCTCTAGTTTTCCCTTTTCTTTAAGTTTTCTTTCCATGAGTTTGTATTTTGATATGAGTTTATTTGTATTGAACATGAGTAGCAAAACCCATAGCTAAGGCTATGGGGGATCTTGTTTTCCTAATTATTTGGGTTTGATTTCTAATTTGATTAAGGTAATTTCTTTTAGGATTTATCATATTGCTTGCATTTTTGTCATAACTTGATCACTTTTGGCATGTGTTAATTTATTGTTTGATTGGTACTCATCTGCATTCAATGAGTGGATCTACATGGTAAGCCTAGGATTAGATTGGAGAATGACTAAACATCAATTTTTCCTACTAATGGAATTGACAGGTATGTTAGTTTATCTCTTGAATTGAGGCTTAATACATTCCTAATTAATTAAACTACATAACCAAATAGGTGATTTAATTTAAGAATAGAATATTGTTTCATCCATGACAATTGGGATTCAATAGCAGGTAAGAGAATATTGGCAAAAGAATTACATTACATCATAAATGAAAGAAAATCTAAATAATTGGATTTAAGTGAACCTTGCGCCCTAATTTCTCTATCATTGATTATCTATTCTTTGTTTGATTGTTCATTATTTTCCTTAATTTGTTTTCTATTTTTAATTTGAATTTCTCTTCACTTCTAATTGTCTAAATAAAAAAGGATTTTACGAATATAGTAATTACCATTTATTCCTTGTGGGATCGATAACTAGAACTCAAGTCCTATATTAATTGGAGATAGAGTGCACTTGCTCTTAGTGTATTTGATGCGTATCAGTGTGTTGTCCACATACGCGATGCTGCCATCAAGTAGAGAACGAAGGCTTGGTATAACTTGAAGGTTGTTCTAAGGAAGTTCCAGCCTAGAGACTTTGTGCTCCGTAGAGCAGATATCGGAGGTAGGAATGCCTCCTAAGGGAAATTAGCTCCTAATTAGGAAAGCCCCTATTGCATCGTGATCAGCACTAGCAAAAAGGGCTTATACCTTGGAAACATTAACAGGCATGCCGATCAAGAACTATTAGAATGTGGACAAACTTAGAAAGTATTATAGCTAAACGCCCCTTAAGGCCTATTCTTTTAGTTTACTTTGTTTAATATGCCCCAATTTTGGTGATTACATACTCTGTATGGACTTCAGTCTTTCGATCTATCAATAAAATGAAGTTATTCAAATATTGTCTTGCATTATTTAAAGTCTTAAAGGACCCTCAAGCCGAAAAATGCCTTGAGAACGTCCAACGCCTATTCCCAATAGGATCTGACACTTCTTAAAAAGTCCAAGTTAAGAGGAATAATCCACAAAACTCGTGTGGGCATTTTGGTAATGAGTTATGGGTCAATACCCAATCCTCAATACTTGGCCATGGCCATTTTATGGTTGTGAAATAAAGTGGCAATGCAGGTTACAACATCCGTGGTCCACCACTAGGTATCCACTATAGATGCCTTATGTTAAATAGGTTCCGGAGTTGGAAATTCCTAAGCAAGGGCAATTTTCCTCAGTAAATCGTAAACATTAAAGACCCCGGTTACGAATCACTTTAAATTTTTCCTAAGTTAAGTGGAATTCCAAATGGTTAATATTTCGGGCATTGGACCCCGGACCAAGGTTTTAATTCAATTAAATAAATCTCCTAAGTCCTTGAAGCGGTTACCAAATACACCTTTATAATAGGTGTTGGACCCAATACAAACCATGGACAAGAAGCGTAAAAGCAATAAAAGCAAAGGAAATAAATTGAAGCACCTCGATAAATGGGGAAAATGTCTTTACAAATGAAAAGCTGCACACAGGGGTAGAAAACAAGAGAGGTAGGCTAAGCTACGTTTCCCGTGTCCTCACTAACATCCGAATCCTAGATGACGGTGACTGGGGCCTCATCGGCATTTTGGTCGACTTGACCGAGAGTTGGAAGTACAAGACGACTGTATCATATCATTTTCCCGAGGTTCAATGCTAAGGTCACCTCGGGATTGAAAAACTAAACTTGGGCGACTGCATTTTGGAACTGTTCCCTACTAATATTCGTCTAGACCATAATCAACTGTTGAGTATCCTCTTGCAGCCGCGTCACTTCAATTTGGAGGCCTCAGTTCTCAGTACAAAGGTTATTACATTTAGAATGGAGGTCGATGACTTCCCTTTTAACCTCCATTGAACTGGCCTTCTCCTGCTCCGGATTATCCTTCAAGGCCGCCAGTTCCTTCTCCAATTCCTTGACCTTAGCTTCGACATCATTCTTGGCCTTCACAACCTCTTCTTTGGCCTTGAGGGCCTGATTTTTGCCCTCCTCGGCTACCGTCACCTTCTCTGCCATCTGCTGATTATACTCCCCATAGCATTTCTCCAGAAAATAAGCCTCGACAGCAAGGCAAAGGGTGTAAGTTTAAACGTCAACAGGATCTCCATCATGTTATGCTGAGAAACATAGTCCATGATTGTTTTGTCTAGGAGATTGAAGTCGATAAAGTCCCCAGGCTCCAAGTTGTTTCCATACAAACTAATCGGGCCCTAGTCATCTACTTCAACCACTGCCCTCTTCCCTCGATCATCCGCCCTTCCATCCTCAACAACCCTTCTCTTTCAACTCTGGAGTGGTGACGTAGGGGACTCCTCTAGTTGAATCTGCCCCCCTTCGATCACCGGATCCTCAACTGGCAGGGGGGAGGGGCTAGAGCAGCGACCATGGGAGCGTTGGAGGGACCAGCTGCGTTCCTAGCTCTCAGGGCCTCAAAGGTTGTAAGAGTATTTCCAAATGCCATAGTAGCCAAACTTACTGCAAAACACGGCAAGAGTCAGATAATAGGAAAAATGCGTAAAAAATTATCATACACAAAAAACTAAATGCGGACTACGACCTATGCTACCTAGAATGGCCCAGAGAGTTGCATCATCAGGGGCATTGATAATCACATATTTTATACATTAATAAACCCTTATCTTTAGTCATTTACACTCCTTATGTACTTAATTCCTAGAGCTTGGTCATGTTTTATATGTTTGGGCTCAAATTGAGCTCAATTGATAATTCCCAGCATTATTGAGGTTTTACGCTGTTTCTGTATTTTGGCCATATCTTAAGTTCTAGATATCTGATAATTAAGTGTTTTACTTTGTAGGAAAGATGAGAGGAAGCTCTACAACTTTGATGAGAGTTCAAAGTCTCAATTGGATGTCTAGTAGACCTAATTGGGCCTGGAAGTTCAGACTCGGATTTGGGGAGCATATGACATTAAAGTAAGCATATCTTGGTCAATTCAAGTCCAAATCAGATGAAACTTGGGCCACTGCATTCCTACAAGGCCCAGCTATGTTTGGGAAATGCAAGGAGACACTAGGGGCTAATTTAGGGGGCCTGTTTTAGCTATAAAGAAGGGGAATCCGAGATCATGGAGGAGTGGATCTCATTATTACACTTTCACTTTGTCTATTTGGATCTAGATCTAGATCTAGATCTAGCATTCTATTATTCTGACTTCATTCTGCATCTTGCTCTCTAAAATTTCATTTTTCTATTCTTTTCATATTTTTCTGAGTTCTTTCCTTCTCATACAAGGCTAAACATCTTGTAATCAATTCTGGATTCTTGAAGAAATTTGGGTTTGGATTCTTGAGATCTTGTTCTGATTTTATTTTTCTGATTTGTATTTGGATTCTTCTTCTTCTCCTTCTTTTTCTTAATCTTGATCTGATTAGAAAGAATGCCTCAATCATGTTTATGCATGCAAGTGAAAATGTAGTCTCAAAAAGAATCAAAGCAAGTTCTAGAGTGATCAATTAACATGAATAAAAATCACACAAGAAAGAGGAGGATAGTGCAAATGTTAAAATCCACCAATATGCTCAAAATCTCA
Organism: Ormosia semicastrata; assembly: GCA_029884595.1. NCBI lineage: Eukaryota > Viridiplantae > Streptophyta > Magnoliopsida > Fabales > Fabaceae > Ormosia > Ormosia semicastrata. The sequence continues at coordinate 11,040,096 of JAQQTO010000059.1, forward strand.
CAAGGTTTGCATCTATCAAACTCAATCCACCAGTTCAAACCATGAACCTTTTACTTGATCATCACTTTGACACAACTTAAAATCCATTCGAGAACACATTTTTCTTTTAAAGCATTGTTTTTGTTTTTGTTTTTGGTTGATCTGTGTTTGCATTTTTTTTATTTTTTTTAAATTTTAATTTTTTTTACAGTAAACAAACACAGAAAACAAAACCAAAACAGAAACAAAAATAGTAACAGAAAAAATAAACAACAGAATAGAAACATCAAAATAGCAGAAACAACAGAACTAGAAAATTAAATAGCAAAAGCATTAAAATTGAAAACAGAATGCTAAAATTCCTCCCCCACACTTAAATTTTGCATTGCCCTCAATGTAAATATAGGAAAGATGCATAATGCAAATCACCAAAATAGTCATGGCAAATAAAATAAAAGTATGGTGAGAGTCTCCCTTATTTTTCATCCGTGTAAACAGCATTGAGCAAAGCCATCACTTCCACATTTTGCTCTTGATAATCTTCATGAAAATGCTTAAGTTGATGCCCATTGACCTTGAATGTTCGCTTTGTTGTCACATCTTGAGCTCAACTGCACTATAACGAAAAACATTAGTAACAACAAATGGTCCATCCCACCTAGACCTTAATTTTTTGGACATTAACCTAAGACGAGAATTATAAAAGAGAACTTTTTGACTAATTTGAAATTCCTTTCTAGCAATGAGTTATCATGGAAAGCTTTGGTCTTCTCCTTGTAAATCTTGGAGCTCTCATAGGCCTCCAAACGGATCTCCTCCAATTCTTGCAACTGTAGCTTTCTCTCCATGCCCGCTTAGTCTAGGTCCAGGTTACACTTCTTCATTGTCTAAAATGCACAATGCTCAATTTCCACCAGCAAGTGGCATGCTTTGCTAAAAACAATCAGATAAGGAGACATCCCAATTGGAGTCTTATAGGCGGTCCTGTAAGCCCATAGAGCATCATCAAGCCACTTGCTCCAGTCCTTCCTGTTTGGTTGGACTGTCTTCTGAAGTATCTGCTTGATCTCTCTATTGGAGACCTTGGCTTGCCTATTGGTCTGAGGGTGGTAAGGTGTAGAAACCTTGTGCACAACTCTATACTTCTTCAACAAAGCCTCCATGCTCCGATTGTAAAAGTGTGAACCCTGATCACTGATTATGACCCTCGGAATGCCGAACCTGCATAAGATATGAGACCTAACAAAATCCACAGCCATTTGAGAATCATCAGTCTGAGTGGCTTTAACCTCCACCCATTTAGATACATAATCCACAGCAAGCAGAATGTAAACAAAACCAAATGATACAATAAAAGGACCCATAAAATCAATACCCCACACATCAAAAATCTCACAGAACAACAATGGTTGCTAGGGTATCTCATTCCTACGAGAAATATTCCCTACTCTTTGGCACTATTCACAAGACTTACAAAACAAATATGCATCATGGAATAGGGTAGGCCAAAATAAACCAGAGTCCAAAACCTTCCTAGCAGTCCGTTAGGGACCAAAATGACCGCCACATGCAGGTGTATGATAAAACTAAGAATAGAATGAAACTCATGATCAGGTACACATCTCCTAATGACTTGATCATTACAACATCTCCACAAGTAAGGGTCATCCCACACATAATACTTAGACTCACTCTTCAACTTATCAATTTGAGCCCTAGTAAAACATTGAGGGAAAACACCAGTAACTAGGTAATTTACCATATCTGCAAACCAAGGAGAAGTGACCTTACCTTGCAACTGTAAAAGATGCTCATCAGGAAATGAATCATTAATGGGAAGGGGATCTGAGGCTCTCTCAATTCTGCTCAAGTGATCAGCCTCCAAATTTTCTGGTCCACTATTATCTTGAATCTCCACATCAAATTCCTAGAATAGCAGCATCCACCTAATCAATCGTGGTTTAGCTTCAGGCTTCTTTAGAAGAAATTTTAGAGCTCCATGATCAGAAAATACCACAACCTTAGAACCTAGCAAATAAGATCGAAACTTGCCTAATGCAAACGCAATAGCTAAAAGTTCTTTTTCTGTGGTTGTGTAATTTGCTTAAGCAACATCCAAAGTTTGTGAAGCATAGTAGATCATATGAGAAGCCATGCCCACTCTCTGTGCTAAGACAGCTCTCACAGCATAGTTAGAAGCATCACACATTAGCTCAAATGGGAGTGTCCAATCAGGTGGCTAAATAACAAGGGTACTAGTCTAAAGCTCGCTTTAAATGATCAAAGGCCTCCATGCATTTCTGGTCAAACAAGAACTCCACATCTTTTGGCAACAAGTTAGATAGCGGATGGGCTATTTGACTGAAATCTCTGTTAAAACGCTTGTAGAAACCTGTATGTCCAAGAAAAGAACGAACTTTCCGCACGCATGTGGGGTAAGATAAATAAGTAATAACATCTATTTTTGTAGGATCAACAGCAATACCTTCACTAGATATTACATGACCCAAAACTATACTTTGTTCGACTATGAAATGACATTTTTCAAAATTCAGGACAACGTTAGTTTCAATGCATTGATCCAGTACTCTAGATAAACTATCCAAACAAGAATCAAAAGAAGAACCATATACAGTGAAATCATCCATAAACACCTCCATGCACTCCTCTAGAAAGTTGGAGAAAATACTGACCATGCATTGCTGGAAGGTATCAGGGGCGTTGCAGAGGCCGAAAGGCATCCGCCTGTAAGCAAAAGGTACCGAAAGGGCAGGTGAACGTGGTCTTCTCTTGGTCCTCAGGTGTAATGAATATGGAAGTAGCCAATGTATCCATCCAGGAAGTAATAATGGGATTTCCCAGCCAATCGATCCAGCATCTGACCAGTGAAAAGTAAGAGGTAGTGATCTTTTCGAGTGGTCTAGTTGAGCCTCTTGTAATCAATGCAGACTCACCAACTGTTCTGCACTCTGGTAGGGATCAACTCATTACTCTGATTAGCCACAACTGTCACTTCAAATTTATTGGGGACAACCTTCATAAGACTCACCTAAGTGCTATCAGATATGGGGTAAATAATGTCAGCTTGCAATAGCTAAGTCACTTCTTTTTTCACGACATCCAGAATCAAGGGGTTCAGTTGCCTTTGGGGCTGCGTCACTGATTTGGTACCTTCGTCCAATAAAATCCTATGCATGCATGTGGAGGGACTAATACCAAGAATGTCTGCAAGTGTCCATCTGATGGCCAGCTTATGTTGCCTCAAAACCTGCAGCAAATTTTCTTCTTGTTCAGGTTGCAGATTCTTAGCGACAATCACTGGCAACTTCTCACCATCACCCAAATAAGCATATTTTAGGTGGTTTGGTAGAGTCTTCAACTCTAAGGATGGGGGCTGTACAATGGAAGGTGATATTAACCCATCTGCTGTAGCTAAGTCAATAATAGCTTCGTTGCCATCACATCTCAAGACAACACTAATTTCTGAACAGATAGCACATAATTCAAATTCATAACAAGTGCAAGGAATGCAACCAAAATAAACCATATCAGGAAACTCAAATTGTAAGTCTGTATAAGACTCATCAACCAGCATCTCGATGACATCAAGATGGAAAATTGAATGCTCCTCTAGAGGATGTTTCATGGCATCAAATATGTTGAACTGCACAATATCATCACCAAATTCCATGGGAAGAGTTCCTGCATGCACATCTATCTTGGTTTTAGCTGTCTTTAAGAATGGTCTTCCTAGAATTAGTGTTGCTCCACTAGTTGATGACTCATCCTCCATGTCCAGGATGTAGAAATTTGTTGGAAAGATCAACTTATTCACTTGAACTAACACATCTTCAAGTACTCCAGCTGGGTATGCTGTACTCCTATTTGCTAATTGGATTACCACACCAGTTGGCTTCAAAGTCCCAAGTTTTAATGATTTATAAACTGATGTAGGCATGACATTAATGGAAGCACCTAAGTCCAGCATTGCATTCCCAAATGTGGAGTTGCCAATAGTACAAGGGATAATAAAAGTTCCTAGATCTTTACACTTCTGAGGCATCCTGGGCTGAATTAATGCAGAAACATTATTACCTATGTTGACTTTTTCATCACCCTTAAGTTTTCGCTTGTGAGTATACAACTCCTTGAGAAATTTTGCGTACTTTGGAATTTGCTTGATTGCATCTAAGAGGGGGATATTGATTTCCACCTTCTTGAATGTCTCCATGACTTCCCTTTCCATTTCTGCCTGTGCTATCTACTTGACTATGTCACTCTATTTGGGAAAGGTAGTGGAATAGCCAAATCTAGATTCTCTAGACATTTCTTCTGGACTGGGGCATCTAGTTTCTGTGGATTTTGCCGTGTCTGATCAATCTCTGGTTGCTGCAATGGAAGCTCTGGTTGTGGCAAACTAGGACCATCAATTTTTTTACCACTTCTCAAGCTAATGGCACTTACATTGCCTCTTGGATTATTGACTATTTGTGAAGGCAATTGCCTTGATCCTTGGCTTTTCAGCTCACTCACAGTGGTCGCTAGCTACCCAATCTGAGTTTGTAGGTTCTGAATAGAGGCATTGATATTTTGTTGGAACTGAATATTATTTGTGGCTATCTGTTTCATCAAATCTTCCAATGATGGCTCAGCTAGAGTGACTGCTAGACTGGTCAGCATGAGGGGTTGTACAGTTTGTTGCTGCCTGAATGCAAGTGGTTGGTATTTGGTGCATGAACCTGCAACTTGATATCTAAATTGTTGTTGTTGCTGTTGCTGGGGCTGTTGTTGCTGACCAGAATTCCCATATCTCAAGTTAAGATGGTCCCTCCAGCCAGGATTATAAGTATTAGAAAATGGATCATATCTTGGCTATTGGAACTACTGATATTGAGGTCTACTAGGAAAAATACTAACTGCTGCAACTGACTGCTCTGAGAAATTAGAACCACCATCCTGAAGTGTTGGACAAGCATCTGTAGGATGGGATGGACAAGAACAAATCCCACACACCCTTGCAGGCTCTTGTATAGAAACTGGTACATGTTGTCCCACTGCTAATTGCCTCACCAAAGAAGTCAATTCATCAAGTCTATGTTCCATTCTCTGTTGGTCCACATGAAACGATTAAACTTCATTGACTTATCTGGTTGAAGTAAGGACTCATGTGCCAAATTATTGAGCATTGGCTGCCATATTTGCAATCAAATCTTTTGCTGTAGTAGGAGTTTTATCCACCATGGCACCTCCAGATGTGACATCCACCATACTTCTATCCATCAGCAGCAAACCCTCATAGAAATATTGAATCAAGCTGAACCCTGATTTGATGGTGTGGACAACTCGAACACAACTTCTTGAATTTCTCCCAATATTCATGCAAGGTCTCACCAGTCATTTGCCTTATACCACAAATGTCTTTTCTAATGGCAGCTGCTCTGGATGCAGGGAAGAACCTCTCCAAGAATAACTTCTTCATGTCAGCCCAACTCGTGATAGAACCTGGTGAAAGGTAGAACAGCCAATCCTTGGCTACATCAGTAAGAGAGAAAGGGAATGCCCTCAACTTGATATGCTCCTCAGAGGTTCCATGCGGCTTCGTGGTTGAATAGACCACATGAAACTCATTTAAGTGCTTATGAGGATCCTCACCTGCAAGACCATGAAACTTGCACAACAAGTGTATCAATCCAGATTTTAACTCAAAGTCAGCATCAAGATCAGACTGGTAAGTTACATCAGGAGTAGTAAGTTCTTTAAGGGTCCTATTTTGCCTGTTATCAGCCATGATTTCAGAATAACTTAAGATCTCAAGTGCACTCTCAGATTCAATGTCACAACTTAATTTAGAAGCAATTCTTTCACTTAGCCTACGAGTTCTAATCAAACTATGCAATGTTCTATCAATCTCAAGATCAAATTCAAGCAAGATATCAGGATTAGACCTAGTCATGAACCAATCAAAGCTAAATAGGTGTCAGGATGCTAAAAACACAAAATCATACAAATCTACACTACAGAAATGGCTAGAAAAATATAAAAATCATATCAAATGAATTTTAAAAATCATAGGACCACCACAGGATGAAAACTACACTTTTTTATAAAATTATCATGTAGAGAAAATATTTCAAAAATTGAAAAAGTGATCTAAATGATAGAATTTTGAAAAATGGAGCATAGCTAGAGTTGCCTAAAAGGTATTTCTAGCCGAGTGATTTAGATTTTTTTCTATCAACTGACCAAAAATCAGCTCATTCGGAGATACAAAACAATAGTATAAATTATCGTTATATCCCTACTTTTCTCAAAACTTCTATCAGATGATGGAATTTGGCTAAAATCTGAGTGGATGATCCTTAGGAGATCACCTTGCTCAAAATGATGCTTAAACCTTAGGGACCAAGGCTCAGCTCAAAAATTCACTGTCAAATTAATAGTAATTTGTCCCTGCACTCGTAAAAATTAGAAAATGGTGAAAACATGCTAGCAGTATGAAATAGTGTTAGATAGTTAGGAACACATCCAAAATGAGTGAAGGACACTTACAAGGAGATCTTGCAATGTGATTGTCACAACAGGTAGCAAAAGAATGATCAACAGCAGTAATTACCAATGTAACAATAACAACAATGCAATAGAATGCAATTCAGCAATTATGATCAGACAGAACAAAAGTTAATTTTTAGTAAGGGTAAGAACAAGAGTTAGTATGTTCACTTAATATGATTAGATCGCAATCAACAATCCCCGGCAACGGCGCCAAGCATCTAGCACGTCCTTACAAGGAATAAGACCCACTTGCTGAACTCACATAGTAAACAAGTCGATGCACTCAATGTCATTCAGATCAAGGTCAGGCTTCTCCCACTCAATCAACCCAAGGGGAGTACTCCATGCCCTCTAGGTCTAGTATAGGCCAAAAGTCGACTCCCCATCGATGTCCAGAAAGAAAGGATGAGTCTCGGGGGCTGCCACCAACTTGAAGTTCTTTTCCTTAAAGTCCTTGTAACTTTCTTGGAAAATCTAAAAAATCTTCGGACTAGGCCTTGACCGGATCATGAGTCAATTCTTTTGAGTAGGTCCCCCACCTTGAAGACTCCACCGAATGTGGTGGTAGAAGAACACCCACTCCAAGTGTCGCAATCTGACTACTAAATTCTTTTGAAGGCAAGAATATTTGCCCAATTGTTGGGGTGAAGCTGGAATGGAGCCACATTAAGAGTACGGAGGACTGCAAGCTATAAATCGTCAAAAGGGATTCATTGTCCAAGTCAGACGAAGAGATCCTCGTACAGAAACATGTATTGCACACCTACTTCCTGGGATGAGCACACCTTCTCATTCTCTAGGAATAGGATCTCAAGCTCGCGATCTCTCGTACGTTCCTCTATTAGCATCAAGTAGCCCTTGAGTTTTTCAAGCTCTTCCACAGGTTGAAAGATGGACACTTGATCGTAGGAGTCGTCCCCAACCCACGGATACACCTACCCTACACCGCAGATAATCACTGCGGGGTCTTCTGCAGTTGGCATCCGGCACCTGGGGCATAGCCGCTCGTCTCCTAGCCATTAAATCCCTAGAAACACCCGTAGAGGCTGGTAAGCAATTGTCAGAATCAATTAACTTACAGATTCATACACGGAAGGGGGTGGACCGAGGAAGGAATCAAAAGTTCACACCTACTTACTGGCCTCCGCGCCCACTAAGGCTTAAGCCTCAGATGGAGACCTCCGTTGCTCATGGTGCGGTAGAGAAGGTGCTCCACAGAGCAACACCATTGAAAGGACCCAGGAACAATGGTATCCTAACTCTTCTATTGTGATTTGGTGGAATCTACCTCTTTTATCAACTTACTTTGTCTTAACATTTTACATGATGCAATTTTTTAACTAATTAGTTTTGGAGTATACATGTCCTTAGAACACTCTTGGAATAAAAATATATATTTATGCTGCAAAAAGATCCACAGGACATTGCATATGGAATAGGTTTTGTGCATTATATATATATCCAAGTTAAATGCCTTATTGTGGCCTATGTCATTCTTCTACAAAATATTAGAATGTGAATATAAATATTTATTTAATATTAATATATATTGTATAAAAGTTAAAGAACACTCTTCAACTATATAAAATTTAAAACAATTATATTGATTAATCCACACATTGTGTGGGTGTACATCTATCTAGTAATATATAAAAGTTGAAGTGCGAAGTGTGAATCTGATATGATAGCTTATTCCATTTCTACTTTTTAGCCATGTGTTTATTGTAAGACAAATCTCGATTTTAGTTATCACTTTGGAAAGAGAATTTCTCTCTCAAGTACTTAGTGATTTATGAATTAGAAGAATATAAAAAATTTACTTTGAATTTAACAAGAAAATATAATAAAAGTAAATCAATGAAGCAATAATCGAAAAGTAAATAGATACTTGAAATTAAAAGAATGCAAGTAAACTTAGAATTTAATGAATACAATTACTATAAAGAGTAACCAGAGATAGCTATGGAAGAAATGAAAGAATATAAATAAAGTAAGTAAATAAAGCATGTAAAGAACAAATGACTGGCGAAATAATGAACTTAATAAGAAAAGTAATGTAATCGAATAAGAGACCAAGTAGGCAGCAGAACCTAAATAAAGATGAATTCGACTAGAATTTAAATAAAAGTAAATAGAATAAAACAATAAAGGGCAAAGAATTAAATGAACAGAATCGATAAAACTAACAGTTGATATAAAAATAACACTTTTCGATCTAGACAATATTGATGTGTATTCAAAGACTTAGTATGAAAGATATCTAAGTTTTGAAAAATTACACATGCCTTATTCTATTAGAATCAAAATTATTATTATAAAAAATGGTAATTTCGATTGTGTCAAAATTAATCGAAATTTAAGATTCGGGGAGGAGTAACTACACTTGGGATTTTTTAAAGAAAGGAGTGAAGATCTCGACTAGAAGACAATAACTGTTTGAAAATTCAAAGTTTAATTCAAATAAATAGAATTTGAATTTGAAATAGAAGTTAGCAGCAGTTGCAAGTATAGGATCCAGACAAGACAAAGATTCCTGACAGAGATTAGTTAGTTACTTGTAGCACAGAGATTGTTGACAAAGATTAAGCGGTTATTTCACAAGGATTACTGATAATGATTAGGCAATTTCTTTTATTGTAGACACTTGTCAGAATTTCATAAGAGTGAGTAATTACTTAGGATTTCTATAAATAACAAAAGGATGAGAATATTTAGAGGTTGAAAAATCTCTACTTACACACTTGTAAACACGCTCTCCAGTCACTTTGACAATCACGAGTAAAACACAAGTTAGTCAAGTATGTTTTCATCTTGTTCTTTTCCTGTACAATTTACAATTCCAATGCAAATTTAAATCAAAGTACATTTACACTTTCAGTCATTTATTTTCCTGCGAGTTCTTTTCTACTCTTGACCGAGTGATTCTCTCGAGATCATTTGATTTCTTTTAATTGCTTTCCTTTACTTGCTTTCTTTACTTTCCTATCAGTTTACATTTCTATTCATTTTACTTTTCTGCACATTTACTTATCCTATTTTTACATTGCTTTCTTTTAATTACTATCATTTATCATTTTGCAATTTATATTTCTTGTCATGTTTACTTTGTTGTATTTTACTTCCTTATTCTTTACATTTCATGCCATTTGATTATTTTCTTTAAACTATTTTTTTTACTACAATCTTTAACTTTCAAGTAAGTTATTTTTATTACATCTTTTAGCTATTTTCTTTCACTAAGTTTGCTACTGCAATACTGTTATACAACAATTTCGATCTACACATCTTTATGTCCTATTCAAAATTATTCTTGGCATTCTTGATTGAAAATCAACCAGTGAAGTAGTATAGAATTCCTTGAGGAAGAGATCCCTTTCCTTCAAATCGAGATCTGGAATCTAATTTGTCTATTGACAAAAGTTGCACTAAATAAATTAGCATAGCCAATGGGACATAGTTGAAAGACTGGTATTTAGAAGAACCCTTTAGTCGTTTATGCGATTAAGAAGTGAAAAAATTGTGCCAAGAAGGTATGATAATACATCACTCAATGCTCAAACCCGTCAGGCAGGGAATAATAGAGCAAATGGCAATAGAGACACCATAAGGTCTGCAACTTTGTATAAACCTTAGATCCTGTGGTGAGTGAAATCACAGGGATCCCTGTTTCCAATTTGGAAAATAAAAGTCTTGGGATAAATCTGACATCACCCTTATATGGGTTACCTCCTGGTTTCACACCCAAAACATTACACAAAACATAGGCACTGCCCAGGCTACATACACAAGTTCAATACCAAATATTTCACCAAGAAACCAAGTGGTAAGTACCAATGGCCAATGGGCAATGAGAGTGTAATTCGAACTGATAGGCTGAATGTGGGAACACTTGTCTTCCCTAATTTGCCTAAGGATATGTATTTAATTCCTTCTAGGAACATGAATACAACCCTGAATAATATCAGGCAATAAATTGATGAGACTAACCATGAGATGGTCCATATGCTAACTCAGCAAATGACCACTGTCATAACCCCACTCATAAAGTCAACTAATAATGCCTACACAACGTTGGCTAAGCAAATGAGTAGGATTGTTGATGTCTTTGGGAACCCAGACAAGTCTATTGGCAATCAAAGAGGAAATACTCAGCCAATATATCAAGACAATACTTAATTGGTAAACAACCCAAATGTTAATAACCCAATTGAGAGTAATCAGCTAAGAGAAAACCAATCTGGCCAAAATATAGGTCTTCGATAGGTCAATCAAAACCAAAATGCTGATAACCTCCTAGAGAGAATTAGACTAAACAATCTTGGGGGGCATCAAAATATTAACCAAGCAATTGAACAAGTGCTAAATAGGTATGGTTTTAACATAGGCTAAGCAAACCAACCTTACTTCATGTCAACCTTTCCTGAATTTATCTAACAGGCAGAATTGCCTAGAGGATGGAAAGCCCCTAAAATCTTAACCAAATTTACTGGTAAGAGTGGAAAGTCCACAGTTGAACATATTGTTTGATACGCAATCAAAGCAGGGGATATTATAACTAATGAAAACTTGAAAATGAAATATTTCCCCAGTTCTTTAACAAAGAATGCCTTTACTTGGTTTATAACTCTCCTACCAAATTCGATTCACTCTTGGAGCGAACTTGAAAGGAACTTTCATGAACAGTTCTTTAGAGGAAAGACTAAGGTAAGTCTCATGGATTTGTTTAACATTAGAAGAGGTAATGGGGAATCCATTGATGACTAATTAGCAAGATTCAGGAAAATGAAAACTAGGTGTTTTACAATTATTCTAGAATCTATAGTAGTCAAAATAGTTGTTAGTGGTTTAGATTATTCCATTCAACAGAAACTAATAAACCAGTAACTGTTAGATATGTCTCAATTTACTGATAAGATGAGACAAATTGAGCAATTAAAACTCAAAAAAGAGAGAGTCAAGAAACATCTCAGACAAGAGAAAATTGCTTATGTTGAAACACTTGATATGGAAGAAAAGTATTATACGCAATTGAAAGATGATAGAGTGGCCTATGTTGAAATAGATGAGGTTGAAGATAATGAGGAGAAGAAGGTTAATATTGTAGAATTAAAATATAGTCCTCCTTATGTCTGCCTATCTTTAATGCCAAATCGAGCTAAAGATAAAATGAAATCCCCTAATAGGCAATCATATGCTTTTGACATAACTAAGGCAGACTAAATCTTCAATGTGTTATTGAAAGATAAACAAATCAAACTTCCTAATGATCATAAAATCCCTCCAGTGGAAGAAATAAAAAGTCAAAAATGCTGTAAATACCATAATAAATATGGTCATTCGATGAACAATTGTATTCGTTTCAAGGATTTAATCCAAAGAAGCATCGAGGAAGGAAGGTTAAAGTTTGAACAAAGAAGAAAAGAGATGAAGGTTGACGTGGATCCATTCGAAGTCAATTCCAGTTATATTGAGCCCATAAGCTTTGCACCAGTGAACATGGTCTACGTGGTTGAGGAGATTACTCTCGAGGTCAGCGCTGAAATTGACCATGATGCATATGAGGCCACTGAGGAGGACATTTACCCCAAAGATGGGAAAACTTTGGTGGAATTTCTGCTGAGAAAGAAAGAGGGAGAAAGGGAAGTGTCCCTGTGTCCTCAATGCAACGCTGTCTTTGACAGGCTGACTGCTAAATCCTTCCAGGCTTTCAGGAAACATAGGAAAAAATAGAAAGCTCCTATAAGAAACTCTATCGAGATCCACAATTAACCCACTAATCACAATTCTATGGTGATGGATAAGTCTGTTAAGAAGATCATAAAGAGGAAGAAGAGGCTGCCACCAGCCAATGTGGCTCCTAACCAGTGGTTTAGAAATAGCACTCACACTTAGAAAGTTCCTCAAGCTAAGCCAAATTGGCATAGGTTTGAGCTTGAGATGAAGTATCTAGTTGGTGGAAGTGTGAAGCCCAATACTTGGATTCAAAGTGTAGGAGAGGCTTTGACTCAAGGTTTAAGCCTATACATGTCAAAAACCTAGTAGTTAAGATAACAATAGCAATAAGTCATGGTGCAACTGCAGATGCAGTAGAGGCCATATGCACAGGTGGTTAAGGGACCACCAGTAAACACAGTCAGAAAAATAAGACCACTTAGTCCTATGGAAGAGAACATGATCACATATTCCTTCAAATATGGTTTTAAAGATGACTTGGATACCATCTTTGGAGTAAACATGGTATCTTTGCTCCTATATAACTTTTTTTGCTATAGATAATGAAGGCATGGACACTAACGGAGACTTCGAGGACGATTTCGAGGAATCAGGGTGGTACTTAGTCAAAGAAGACACGATCGAAGATAAGGAAAATTCTATAATTTTTGATGTGCCAACTAGGGAGATAAAAAACCACCTCCGGCCTCTCTTCATTAAGGCCGTGGTGAATGGAAAACTAGTGGGAAAGGTACTGGTTGATGGAGGTGCTACCATAAACCTCATGCCTAAAAGCATGCTCAAGAAATTTAGTAAAACAGACTCAGACTTGCTGCCCCACAATATAGTGGTAACAGATTTCAATGGGAAGTCTTCGACTTCTGAGGGTGCAGTAGCTCTCGACATCAAGGTGACTTCAATGACAAGGTCCACTTTATTTATAGTGGTACCTTTGAAAGCTAGCTATAATTTGTTGCTTGGAAGGGAATGGATTCATATAGTAAGTGTTGTACCTTTGATTATCCATCAAAAGATGTTCATGTGGAATCAACCAGGGAGCTGGAGATGGTCGAAGCAGAAAATACCTTGTGTCATGCGCAACAGAATCATATAGGCCTCTAGATCTATGTCCCAGGAGTTAAGCCTTTCTGTATTTGGGACTCAGTAGTCTTTGATAGCAAGGCTATCAAAATGGTGGCCCTCACCTCTACTAGTTTTTCCATGATTCCAAAAGCTGATTCAATTTGGCTTCAAGTCTATAATAGTGATGCTAGGGCCTACAGGCTCCTTGTTAATTCTAAAGGTCGATTAGATTCAGCCTCATCTTGTTATAATTATGACAATTAAGGGTCATTTGGCTTGATTGTCAGCTCCATAGCTAACAAATGCACTACTGAGAGTGTAACTTTGAGTCAATTGACTCGAATCTTAGCCTATATAGCTAAAAAAACTTGGTACTATAGAAGGTGCTAACTTGGACTTATATATGATGACTCTTCCTTGGGGTTCGAACAGACCCCTCTATCTAATGAAATTAAAAAGACAGAGGTACAAGATCCCTTAGAAGAGATCAATCTAGGAAATAATGTAATTAAAAGACCTACTTTTATTAGTAGTTTGTTGAATAAAAACTTTAAATTGAAGTTGATTAAATTGGTCAAAGAATTCAAAGGCTATTTTGCATGGGAATATAAAGAAATTCCTGAATTTAGTCAAGATTTGGTAGAACACAGACTGCCAATTCGAGCAGGTTAAAGACCAGTAAAACAAGCTTCAAGAAGGTTTGCTCCTAAGGTGGTTCTCAAGATCAAGGAAGAAATCGAAAGGTTATTAAAAGCTAAGTTCATTTGAACTGCCAGGTATGTAAAATGGATTTCTAATATTGTTCGTATTATGAAAAAGAATGGTAAGTTAAGAGTATGCATAGATTTTTGAGATTTAAATTCTACTACTCCTAAAGATGAATATCCTATGTCAATTGCTGATATGTTAATTGACTCAGCATTAGGTCATGAAATCCTAAGTTTTATGGTTGATTATTCTGGGTACAACCAAATTTACAATGTAGAAAAAGATGTATCGAAGATTGTTTTTCGATGTCCAGGAGCAAATGACACCTATGAATGGATAGTCATACCATTTGGTTAAAAAAATGCTAGAGCCACATATCAAAGGGCCATGAATACTATCTTTCATGATATTATTGGTATATTCATGGAGGTTTACATTGATGATGTGGTGATTAAATCACAGTCAGAACAGGAACATTTAACAAACTTAAGTTAGTCATTTGAAAGAACGAGAAAGCATTGATTAAAAATGAATCCTATTAAATGTGCTTTTGGTGTTTCTACAAGAAATTTTCTTGGACTCTTGTCCAAAATAAAGGAGTAAAGGTTGATCAAAATAAGGCTAAGGCTATACTTGAAGCATCACCTCCTTCAAATAAGAAGCAACTCCAATCTTAGCTAGGAAATATAAACTTCCTAAGAAGATTCATCTTGAATCTGTCTGGAAAGACCAAAGTCTTCTCCCCACATTTGAAGCTTAAAGCTGAAGAGGAGTTTCGATGGGAGAAAGAACACCAAGAGGCCTTTGACTAAATCAAGCATTGCTTGGCCAATCGTCTAGTAATGATGCCTCCAACACCAGGACATCCATTCAAGCTATACATCTCAACATCAGATGAAACCATTGGGAGTATGCTGACCTAGGAAGATGAAAATGGAATCGAAAGAGTGATTTACTATCTTAAAAGGGTTTTGATAGATGCTGAGACTAGATATAATGCAATACAGAAGCTATGTTTAGCTTTGTATTTGTCCTACACTAAGTTGAAGTATTATATAAAGCCAAATGATGTACTTGTTATTTCAAAGACAGATATAATAAAGTACATGTTATCTAAGACTATCTTACGTGGTAGAGTAGGAAAATGAGCTCTTGCTTTAACTAAGCTTTCTTTTAAACACGTGCCATTAAAGGCAATGAAAGGCCAAGTATTGACAGATTTTTTGACTAACCATTCTTTTGTTGACATCGAAGAAAGTGATATTAACTTCGTGGGATTGAAACCATGGAAGTTATATTTTAATGGATTGAAACACAGTGGAGGTGTTGGTTTAGGGGTTTTAATTATTTCACCTATTGGAATCCCAACTAAGTTTCTTAAAACACGAATGTTTGAATAATGAAGGTAAATATTAAGCTTTGATAGCTGGCTTGCAGACATTAATTTCACTCAAAGCTAAAAATATCAAAGTATTGGGTGATTCCTTGTTAGTCATTAAACAATTGACTCGAGAATATAAATGCATTAACCAAAATTTGTTTAATTATTTTGCTTTTGTAGCAAGATTATTATATGAATTTGATGAGGTTATAATGCAACATATTCCAAGAGAAGAAAATTATAAAGCTAATTAACTTGCTTAAATAACTTCAGGTTATAAGGTTTCGAGCGAGACACTAGTAAAGTTAATCAAAATCATAGAGAAATTATATCCATTTAAGAACTTAGAAATATGTTCAATCGAAAATATGGAGGACTCTGATTGGAGAAAGTCAATTGTTGATTATTTAAAGAACCCAAGTTCATTAGTCGTAAGAAAAATAAAATATAGAGCCCTACACTAAGTTATAATGGGTGATTAATTTTACAAAAATTTAGTAGATGGAAATTTATTGACATGTCTAAGTGAGAAAGAAGCATACACAACCTTAGCAGAAGTACACGAAGGCATTTGTGGTGCTCATCAGGTTAGTGAAAAAATGAAATGAGTTTTCCATAGGTAAAAGGTATATTGGCATACAATGGCTAAGGATTGTAATTCTTATGTTAAGTCTTGTGAAGAAAGTCAAAGACATGGGAACATTCAACATGTTCCTGCTAGTGACTTACATTAGATTATTAAGCCTTGGCCATTTTGAGGATGGGTACTTGATCTGATGGGACAGATTCATCCCCCACTTTCTATAAGGCACAAATATATATTAGTTTCTATTGATTATTTTACAAAATAGGTTGAAGCAATCGCATTGAAAGATGTTACTTAGCAAGATATAATAAATTTTATCGAAGAAAACATTATATACAGGTTTGGTATTCCTCAAACCTTGACAACTGATCAATGGACTATTTTTACTGGTCAATATATAACTGAGTATGTTAAATCGATGAATGTTAAATTAATTACTTCGTCGCCATATTACGCTCAAGCTAATAGGCAAGTTGAGGCAACTAATAAAATCCTAATTGGATTAATAAAAAACCATATTGGTCAAAAGCCAAGAAGTTGGCATGAGACATTAAGGCAAGTTCTGTGGGCTTATCAAAATTCTCCTAAAGAGGCAATTGGTACTACACATTACCATTTGATATATGGTCATGAGGTAGTTTTGTCAATTGAAATTAACCTTCAATCAGTTAAACTATAACGTCAAGATGAAATCCCAACACAAGATTATTGGGATTCGATGTCTGATAAATTAAATCATTTAGATGAAGAAAGGTTAATTGCTTTTGAAAACTTGATTAAAAAAAAAGAAAGAATTACAAAATTCTATGATCTTCAAGTCAAGAAAAAGGAGTTTAAGTTAGGTGATTTAGTATAGAAAGTTATCTTGCCCATGGAAAAGGTCAAAGTTATATAGAAAATGGTCTTCGAATTGGGAATGACCATATTGAATCAAAAAAGTATTTTTTGGAAATGCTTATTCGATTATAAATATAAATTCTAATGAAAGAGTTACTTCGATTAATGGCAAATATTTAAAGCAGTATAGATAAACAATCCATGAAATAACGATTCTATATTAAAGAAAAAAATTTAAGTATTGTTGATAACAGTACAAATTTGTAAAGAAAAAACATTCAAAAAATTAAAAACATTGGAAGTAGGATTACAGAGATCCCCAAGTCTCCGCAGCCCTTTTCTTGGGTTGTGAAGTCACTAACAATAGCTTGAAGTTCTTCCTATTGTCATTTAAGTTCTTTTAATTAGCCTTCAAGCTCAACAATCTTCTCTACATTTTGATCTATATGTTATTGGGCAGTTAAAACAATAGTGGTTAGCTTTGAGCATCGCTTTTTGACCTTGGATACATTGTCCATCAGTTTGGCTCTTTTATCTAAGAGTTATTGATGATCAGCAATGGATCGCTCAAAATCAAGAAGCTTGGTCATCAAGTCTTCTGATAAGCTATTAAGTTCTTGAACAGCTTGCTGGGTATCTAAATCCAGAAGTTGCTTGTTTCGATCAAGCTACTTAAAGAGACTAACCATCTTCTATTTGTTATCTTCAATAGCCATTAGCTAATCTAACCCAAGGTTCAGCAAGGCAGCGAGCTCTTTCAGCAGCTGGGAAAGAGAAACACTTTGGACTTCGACTTCATAATGGCAGTCGAAAGAAGAGACTTTCAAGATAATAAAGTCCTCCCAGAAAGAATGTCTTCGATCTGCTTTAGTGGATAATCTTGATCATCATCTTCATCCATGCTAATGGCATCTACGACATCATCAATATTAACTTCAGCTATTTCAACTGATTGACGAAGTTGAACAAGAATTTTGACTGCAAGTTAGTTAGCTTCAACTGTAGGTTGTGGGTTAGCTTCAAAGGCAGGTGCACTTGGTTCAGGTTGGAGAGAAGTGTTTCCCTATTCTATAAAAAAAATTAGAGGAAGTTGTGAAAATCAAGTTTGAATTCAAACTTGAGAAATATACCAAACCTAAACGAAAAATTTAATAGGAGCATCTTGAGCAACTCTAGTGCTCGCTTCTCGTTCAGTTTAGATTTTAACGTCAAAGAGTCCATCAAAACGAGCACTGAGAGCAGCCAATACTTCAAGTAAAGGTGTTAGCACACCTGGCGAAGGGATTGAATCCCTTGGAGGAGAAAGAGAAGGAGTTGGAGTCTTGGATCTCCTCGAAGTCACAAGGGAAGTCTTTCTTGGAGATTGGTGGGAAGGTTCCTGTTTGAAATTCAAAGATTAATAAAAAGAAAAGGATTTCGAATACCAAAAGTTAAGGAAAAATACCTTACCATACTATGTTCAACCCTTTGACTGGTTGAAGAGGACTTAGCAGCTCTCGAAGAAAGTTGCTCATCAACCTTTTGTTAGGAGGAATCAAAGCTATCAACATTCAAGATTTCTTTTTGTTTAGTAGCAGTATGCTTCACTCGACTAGGCCTCATAGGACTTTCCCCTTATGTCATTTTCCTAAAGATTAAAAGTTAATCAAAGTCAGATATGAAACTAACAGAGATGAGATCGAAGACTAAGTTATCTTTACCTTAGATTTTTGGGTAATGTCTCATTAGGTTTTTCAAAAGTCTCTTTATCAGTTGACTTTGGCTTGGAAGAAGCTAGTTAGTGAACCTGCAAAAATTCATATTTTTACAGTTCAAAATCTTGGGTTTTCATTATCTTTTAATTTTTTTGATTTAGTTTTGTTCTAAATTTTTATTATGTTTTTGTTATTTTAATTGTGTTCTTATTATGTGTTTTTGATAGGTAATTGCACATGGAGAAGATTGGACGAATGAGCAAGCAACAAAAAAGAAGAATTTTCATCCAGCCTCCAGCCCTTAAGCATTGGACCACTGCCACTTGAGCGCGCAACGCATGCTAGAGAATTTCCCTTTAAGTGTCCCAGCGCCTGAGCGCTGGGAAGGCAGTGCTTGAGCACTAGTTGCGTAAACAGTAGCGTGAATTCTTTATAAAAAGAGAAATTTTTTCAAATTGAACACACACTTGGACATAACATTGCAGCCGTCAAGAGGCACAAACCCTAAAGTAGTGTGAGCGCAATTAGGCGTGAAGATTAGGAATTTTCTTCAACCGTTCCACCTTTCTACAATGGAGTTTGTCATAGTCTGCCCTTTGTGTTCTTCTTTTTCCATGTGTAACTAATTTTCCTTTGTTAAGGGGATGATGGATATTGATACTTAGATGATGTAACTTTTTTTATGGGTTTAATTCATGTTTTTATTTCATGATTTACGTGTTTATCTCTATTCTTAATGCTTTTCTAAACCTGATCAATTTAGGAATGATCTTTTGGGTTAATGTATGATTTGAAAAAATTTGCATGAACCTAGAACATGTGATAAACACCATAATTTCTGTAATCGCTAGGAATAGACGTTGTGGGTTGTGTGGTCTTTCTCTTAATTTCCTCGTTCTTGATAATGTCTTTCTATTTGGGGTTAGACTAAGGGATTAATTAATTCTAAATAGTGTAAGATAGGAATTAATTAATTTTGGGAATTGACCATAAATCATTGAAATAGAACATAGTTAAACCAATATTTGAAAATGTATTTAAAGAGTTCAAGTGAAATCTGAACCTTAACGCTTTAATACCATTGTTTTTCACTCCTTTGATTTGTTATTTTGCTTATTTATATTTCTTTTTAATTAAATTTACAATAACTCTTTTTCTTTGTTAGCTTAAATAATGTCACTTTGAGCGAATTTAGTAATTAATAACTTAATTCTCATGGGACGATACTCTTACTCACTTTTTTATCACTTTTGCGATTCGGTGCACTTGTCGATTTCGTAACACTGGTCCAATAGATTTCTTTTTCAAGCTGAAGTAAAGGTGATCTTCCCAAAGGCCTTGGATTTGGTCTTTGTAATTCTCTTGGGCCTCTAGGGTTCATCCTCCCAATCTTCCTCTGCCCCCAAGTCTTCCATTACCCTCGTTCTTTTCAAGGCTGCATAAAGAAAGTAAAAGTGATTAGCAGTCAAATAAAAAATAGACAGGGTAAGAAGGAATTAATGAACTTTACCATGAGGTGGATATTTTCTTACTCAAGTATATCCATAAATTGGATGTCGACAATTATCCAAATAGTAGTTTGCAAAATTCACCTCATGCTTTTTTGATTCCTTGACCACACCCAATGCTCCACTTTTGGGGTTTGGATACTAGTTGGCCATGCCAAAAGAAGCATTAGGAATTTAAGTGGGATTTCATAATCCTTAAACGAAGCAAAAGGATCCGAAATCACAGGACTTATGAATCAAGCATAAGATTTCTGGTAATGTTCTGCTAGCTTTTGCTTTAGGATTTGCTCAGCCTCTTGAACCACGAATCTTAAGTTTCGAGGGTCGTATTTGACTTTAAAGAATTTTTCAAATTTGGAGATTTCTTTTAGATGCGTACCTTTCAACTTCTTCTGAGTGTCTCTAGTCTGCATAGAAGACCTTGAATTAGTCATTCTGAGAAAGCAGTCTTAAATTGAAAGCTTTTGGGAAAAGTAATATTGATCCTACTAATCGTTAAAACTAAGGGTTGTGAAAAAGTAATTTTTGTTGAAGTAATTTATCGATTAAGGTGAATGGATAGAGAAGAAAGAGTACATCACTCACAAATAAACAAGTCAAGATAGAAAGTAATCAAGCAAGTATATAAAATTAAAGTACAAGAAATAAAGGAGTTTGAGTTAAGAAGAGCAAACACATTATTTATCCTAATTCAGCCACCAACTACTTATGGCCTACGTCCAATCCTCAAATAATCACCTGAGATTTTTCACTATTACTTTAAGCTTGAACAGGTGCTTGCTACCTTTACAAATCAGAGCACTCTTCACACCTTCAGATGTCTCACCCTTGTGCTTGAGCCTCAATAATCAGGGAAACCTCACCTTTACAATTTCTTTGAGGGAAACCTCACCTTCTTTACAGTGAATCAAAGTATAGAAGAAAAGAGAAACTCTCACAAAAGTAGATGATACAAATTGAAGTCCTACGAAGCTTTTTAATGATATCTCAAATTTTGGCAAAAACATAGCACAAGAGATTGAAAAGAATGAATCACGAATCAAAGCATAAGAGATTTGTTTCAGGTTATTGGTTCTATATAAAAGTCATGCCAAAACCTTGTATTTATAAAGTTCTAAGAAAAAGAGCCGTTTAGGGTATTAATTTCATATATTAAATGCTCTAAAAAGAGTCATTACAAGTTTCTAGCTTGTGTTTATTCAAGTAACAGTTATGTTATTTGAATAAAACCATTAATAGCATAGGAGCATTTTGATTCTGGAACTTGTTATTCAAATAACCATTTGGTTATTCGAATAAAGCCTTTTAAAACAGATTTTGAAAAACAGTTTTATTCGAATAGCAAGTTTGTTATTCGACTAAACCTTTTAAAATAGAAGGCTCGCAAGCTTGGTTTAAACCTTTATTCAAACAAAACCCTGTGTTTTTTGACTAAAGCTTCATGAAAAGGGAAACTTGACATTCTGA
Source organism: Ormosia semicastrata (assembly GCA_029884595.1). NCBI lineage: Eukaryota > Viridiplantae > Streptophyta > Magnoliopsida > Fabales > Fabaceae > Ormosia > Ormosia semicastrata. Next base: position 11,061,603 of record JAQQTO010000059.1, read on the forward strand.
TTTTGGTTATTCGAATAAAGAACCCTTTATTCAAATAAACCTATTTGAAAAATATTTTAAACAACTTTTAAACCTTGCCAATTATTTCCAAATGTTCCAATAAGCTTTTAAACATCTAAAGGCTATTTCTTAAGATTCCAAAAACTATTTTAAGGCTTTGAAAACATTTGAGCTCTTTCAAAAATATTATAAAACATTTTGAAATATCTAGAAAGATTATCACATAAGGACTCTAAGTCCTAAAGCTATTCTTAAAGGTCTTGGACTTGATCTTGTCATCATCTTTATATTTGTTATCATCAAAACAAATCTTTAATGGCCAATAGCCAATAGCCAATTACATTATTCCCTTTTTGAAGATGGCAAACAACCATTAAGAAAATAGTTAGTTCTATAAATTGGAATTCGCAAGGTTGTTAGAGAGACTTACTCCCCCTCTTTTTTTTAAGAGGTGAATTTTAAAACAGAGACATGCACAACTCCCCCTTACTTTTAGAATCCCATGATCCATCTTACATTAACCTATTTTTTTGCAAAAACATTCTCAAATCATAAGAACTCTAGCTTTTTCTCCCTCTTTTGTCATGATAACAAAGATAGGGCAAGAGAAAGTATAGAGCTAAAATAATATGATATACATTTAAGTGCAATATATGATTTTATTCATGGCAGATCAGAGTAGCAACAAATCCAATTCAGCAATAAAGTCTAATATTATAAATTTGGCAAGGTAAATATTCAACACATCAACCACAAAGGAGTTCAAAAGAACATATATTGATCAGCCAATTACATTGTATAATCATCAAAATAACTAATTCGTGTTTATTTGAATAAGCTGGTTTGTTATTCGAATAAACTCATGGAGAGCATAAAGTCTTAGCTTTCTACTAAGCGTTATTCAAATAAGCATATGGCTTATTCGATTAAAACCAATTAAGAATAGAAAAAGAACGCTTTTGTCAAGCATTATTCAAATAAGACTTTCTCTTATTCGAATAAAAGGCATTCGAGAACAGATTTTAGTGGTAGGAGAAAAGGTTTACTCAAATAAAAAAGTACCAGAACAATAACAGTAAGTTAAAATACACACAGTCCAAAGATCAAACTTGAGATGAGGAATCTTACCCAAAAGATGGAGTACCTACAAAAAAAGATTTTGGGTTAACTTCGACGCTCAAGCCAGTAATGATTCAAAGAGAAAAAAAAATCAATGAAAAAGCAATAGACATGAGCATTCATTTATATGCAAGATTGATCAATTATGCCTAATTCTTTTCTAATGTTGAAGAATGCTTCCTTTGACAAAGGTTTAGTGAATATATCTACAAGTTGTATGGGGTTGTCAACAAATTCAAGCATGCAATCTCCTTTATGAACGTGGTCTCTAATGAAGTGGTGCCTTATTTCTATATGCTTTGTTCTAGAGTGCAAAATGAGATTTTTAAATAAATTGATTGCACTAGTATTATCACACCTTATAGGGATATGATTAAGTTAGAGTCTATAGTTTAGAAGTTGTTACTTCATCTAAAGGATTTATGCATAATAACTTACAGTTGCAACATACTCAGCTTTAGTTGTAGACAATATCACACTATTTTGTTTCTTGATATGCAAAAAAACTAAAAAGCTTCCAAGCAAGTGACATGTCCTACTAGTACTCTTCCTATTCATTTTGCATCCAGTAAAATCAGAATCAGAATAACTAATTAGGCTACATGAGGCACCCTTGGGGTACAATAAACCCATTTGTGAAGTGCCTACTAAGTATTTCATGATTCTTTTTATAACACATATGTGTGATTCTTTAGGATTTCCTTGAAATCTAGCACACATGCACACACTAAACATAATGTCAAGCCTACTAGAAGTAAGATAAAGGAGACAACTAATCATACCTCTATACTTAGTGATTTCTATGGTTTTACCACCTTCATCATTGTCCAAATAGCAGGAAGTGCCCATTAGTGTAGCCACATGCTTGGTATTGTTCATTCCAAACTTTTTGAGCAGTTCTTTGCAATACTTGGCTTGACTTGTGAACATCCCATCTCTAGATTCTTTGATTTGGAGTCCAATGAAGAAGTTGAGCTCACCCATCATAGACATTTCAAACTCACTTTACATGATATTAGCAAACACCTTACAAAAAGACTCATTAGTAGCACCAAATATTATGGTATCAACATATACTTGTACATGGAGTATGCCATGCTTTTTATGCTTGATGAAGAGTGTTGTGTCAACATTTTCTCTAGAAAAACCTTTTTCTAAAAGGAACTTACTCAACCTTTCATACCAAGCTCTAGGAGCTTGTTTTAAGCCATACAAGGCATCTTTCAATTTAAAAATATAGTTGAGCGGTTCATGATTTTTAAAACTAGGAGGTTGTTCCACATACACTTCTTCTTGTATAAAACCATTTAAGAAAGAACTTTTAACATCCATTTGATAAAATTTGAAATCCATGATGCATGTAAATGCAAGTAGCATTCTAATGGCCTCTAATCTAGTTACAGGTGCATAGGTTTCTTCATAATCTATTCCTTCTTCTTGATTATAGCCTTTTGCGAGCAACCTAGCTTTATTTCTTATTATTATGCCAGTTTCAATAAGTTTATTTCTAAAGACCCATCTGGTACTAATTATGCGATGATCATTGGGCCTTGGAACCAATTTCAAAACTTGATTTTTTTTCAAATTGATTTAGTTCCTCTTGCATGACCAAGATCCAATGTTCATCATCAAAGACTTCATTTAGGTCTTTAAGCTTTATTTGTGACACAAAAGTTATATGTTTACATGCATTTCTAATAGAGTTTCTATTTTCTAGTAGTTACCCCTTTTGATATATCACCTATCACATTGTCCAGAGGATGGTATTTTGAAGTCCTCCACTCATTGGGAAGGTCCATGACTTGTGAATCCTCTTGTATTATAGAATCTTCTTAACTATCCTCTTGCTTCTTGATTTCTTTCTCCTTGGTGTCTAAATGTATTCTTGTCAAAATTTCTGCAATATCATTAACAAAATCTTTTCTCAGTCTATTTGGGTTAGTTTCATCAAAAGCAACATGAATGGACTCTTCTATGGCCATAGTTCTTTTGTTGGAAATTCTAAAAGCTTTACTATTATTAGAATAACCAAGAAATATACCTTCATCATACTTAGCATCAAACTTCCCTAAGTTATCCTTTCTATTGTTTAAAACAAAATATTTACATCCAAAGACATGAAAATGTAAAACATTTGGCTTTCTTACTTTGTATAACTTATAGGGTTTTTCTTTAAAATTAGCCTTATTAGGGCCCTATTCATTACATAACAAGTGGTACTTATCGCATCCACCAAAAAGTACTTAGGAATATTAGCCTTATTGAGCATAGTTCTTGCTATTTCTTCTAAAGATTTATTTTTCCTGTCTACAATTCCATTTTGTTGTGGAGTTTTAGGGGCTGAAAAATTATGCTCAATGACATGTTCATCACAAAAGGATTCAAACTCATGGTTTTCAAACTCACTACCATGATCACTTCTTATGAATGCAATACAATTTTTTTTTTTTTTTGGATAACTTTGGCAAGTTTCTTAAAAGCTTGAAAAGAGTTAATTTTGTGAGATAGAAATAATGTCAATGTAAACCTAGAAAAATCATCCACAATAACTAATGCATAGTAATTTTCACCAGAACTCATTATTCTAAAGGGTCTAAAAAGATCCATGTGCAAATGTTGTAAAGGTCTAGAAGTTGAAATAACAATTTTAGCTTTAAAAGAAACATTTACTTATTTTTCCTTTTGATATGCATCACATAATTTGTCTTTTTCAAATGTGAGTTTGGGTAGTCTAGTTACTAGCTCTTTTGAGACCAACTTCTTTAAGTGATCCATGCAAATGTGTGCAATCCTTCTATGCCATAACCATGAATCATCTTCTTTACTTATAAAGCATTTAGCATCATATGAAGATATATCATTAAGGCTAATTTTATATATATATATATATATATATATATATAATTTACTTGTTGACTAACAAATTTAAGTTGTTTATCATCTTTTTCTTCAATTATGCAATAATTAGAATCAAATATAATTCTATTTCCTTTATCACATAATTAACTAATACTAAGAAAATTATGTTTAAGTCCTTCAACAAGTAAGACATTATTAATAGAAGAGAAAATGATTTTATTGACTTTGCCAACTCTAAAGATCTTTCCTTTGTTGTTGTCTCCATAGGTTACATGTCCATGATTCTTAGGGACAAAGAAGGAAAACTTGGAGTCATCTCTGGTTATGTGCTTAGAGCAACCACTATCGATATACCAATTTGAGCTCTTGGCCTTCAAGCACACCTACAACACATATTTAGTTTTTAACTTTTGGTATCTAAATTTTCTTGGGTCCTTGTATGTTAGCTTTGGACATAATGCCCTTAGGGACCCAAACCATTCTACTCCCAACTTTTGTGTTGATGTTTTTCCTCACATTACATGCTGAAGCACTATGCCCTTTCTTCCCACAATGAAAAAATTTAATGAAAGGACTACTTAAAGTACTTGAAGAAACAAAGAAATTTTTGTAAAACTTTTGTTGATTTTTGGGGGTGATACCCTAAACTTGCCTTTTGGAAAACACACCTCTGTTTTCCTAGCAAAATATTCAAATTGTCTCTTCCAAAGGTGAATTTAGAAAGAATATTTTTTAAAATCCTCAATTTCTTTTTCAAAAGCTTTACTTAACGAGCAAGATGAAGATGTTGATGCATTTTCATGTGAAGAGCAAGTTATGCAAGAAGAGTTAGCATCAATTAGTCCTAGTATTTCATTCTCAAATTTGAGTTCCTCTATCTCCTTGTTTAAAATAGTAATTTTATTTTCTAAAGATGAGATTATTTTCTTGGATGCAGAAACTAATTTTGTAAGTCTTAAGGATTTATCATGCAACTCTTCAAAGGCATCTTGTAGTTCACTATAGGAAGGGGAAGAGTCAAGGTTAAAAGAAATTACCTCCATGTCACTTTCTTCTTCTTCTTCTTCTTCTCCTTTAGCCATAAGACATAGATGAGCTTCATCATTATCTGAGCTATCTGTGGAGTCCATGTCATTATCATCCCATGCAATGTAGGCTCTCTTTCCTTTCTTTTCCTTAAAAGGTCTATTTTCGAACTTCTCCCCCTTCTTTTGATAAATGGGACACTCCATCTTCATATGCCATGGTTTCCCACATTCGTAGCAAGTTAGAGTAGATGAGGTTCCTTCCCTTTATGATAGGTCTTCTTTAGAGAGAAATGTGGTCTTTTTTTAGTTCTTTTTTTCTTGAGGAATTTTCTAAACCTTCTTACAAGGAGACTAAGATTCTCCTCATTTAGCTTGAGGTTCTCTATATCATCTCCATCATCTTCATCATCATCATCAATTGTGGAGGAAGTGGCCTTGAGTGTGATTCCTTTCTTCTTTTTTTTTCATGCTCCTTATTTTGATTGAGTATGTTTAGCTCCAACTCATGCTCTTGAAGCTTTCCAAAGAGAGTGGCTAGTGTCATTATTGAAAGGTTTATTGATTCTGCAATAGCTGTCACTTTGGGTTGCCAATTCCTGCGCAGACACCTTAAAACTTTGTTAATAAAGTCTTCATTGAAAAAAGTCTTTTCCGATGAAGCAAGATGATTTATAATATGTGTGAACTTCTTTTGCATTTCTTAAATGTTTTCTCCTTGGTTCATTCTAAGAAATTCATACTTGTGAGTAAGAGTATTTATCCTTCACATTTTCACCTCACTTGTATCATCGTGGGTAACTTGTAAAGTGTCCTATATTTCTTGGGCAGTCTTATAATTTGAAATCTTAAAGAATTCATCATACCCTGAAGCTATGGTAATGATGTTCTTGGCTCTTAAATTATATGGGACATTTTTCTTATCTTCATCGGTCCATTCACCTCTTGGTGTATTGATTCATACACCATTAATAATTTTTGTGGGAACAAATGGGGCATTTTCAACAGCATCCCATACATTTAGATCAATAGTTTCAATAAAAAATTTTATTTGTTTTTTTCCAATAAGTATAGCCATCCCCATTAGAAAAGGGTGGTCTATTTATAGAAGATCCTTCTAATGAAAAATCGGTAGAAGAAGCCATATTTTCTCTTGAAGTTGCTAAGCTCTTTATACAATAGTTTAACTCTGATACCACTTGTTACCAAGTGGCTTCAATACTCAAGAGGAGGTGAATTGAGTTTATAAAATCTTTTTGTAAACTTTTCACAAACACTTGAAAAATAATTTTCGTTAAAGCTATTTATCGATTGAGGTGAATGGATACAGAAAAAAGAGTATTTCACTCATAAATAAACAAGCCAAGATAGAAAGTAATCAAGTAAGTATATAAAATTAAAGTACAATAAATAAAGGAGTTTGAGTGAAGAAGAGCAAACATAGTATTTATATTGGTTTGACCACCAACCACTTGTAGTCTACGTTCAATCTTCAAGTAATTACTTGAGATTTTCCACTATTACTTATCTTGAACAGGTACTTGCTACCTTTACAAATCAGAGCACTCGTCATACCTTTGGATGTCTCACCCATGTGCTTGAGCTTCAACAATCAGGGATATACCTCATCATCAGTGTCTTGGTCACTGGCAACCAGACACAAATTGGAAACATCCTCTTGATCTTCTTCATTTGAAGAGTCATCTAGATCTTCCCAAGTGGCCATCATCCCTTTCTTCTTGGAGAACTTCTTTTAGGACTTCTTTAGCAATGGACACTTTGATCTGATATGTTTAGGTTTCTTACACTCAAAGCAGGTGATTTGTCCTATGTTGAAGCTCCTAAGTTCACCTTTTTAAAATTCTTTCTTGGTTTAGAATCCTCTTTCCTTCCTTTTTTTTTCCTCATATTTTGTGGATCTTTTGAGAGGTGAAGGAAAGTTCATCTTTTTCTGATTCATCATCAGTTTCTGTTCTTAAACTGAGAGGGCTTTGAGAAAGTTAATGAGAGGATTACTTGACTGCTTGATAATCACATATTTTATTCATTAAGAAACCCTTATGTTTAGTTATTTACACTGTCCATATTCTTAATTGATTAAGTTTGGTATGATTTTGTGAGTTTGAGCTCAAATTGGTCCTAATTGAATATTTTCAGCATTATTGAGATTTGACACTGTTTCTGTATTTTGGCCATAACTTGAGTTTCTGATATCTGATAATCATGACTTTTACCTTGTAGGAAAGCTAAGAGGAAGCTCTACAACTTTGATGAAGATCTCGAAGTCCTAAATAGATGTCTAAGGTACCTAAGTTTACATGGAAGTCAGAATACGGGTTCTGTCACTAGAATCCGAACGGTGTGCACTCATAAAATCATATCTCAAGCTATAATAATGGAGATATGCTGAAATTTGGATAGTTGATAGTTACGATCCAAATAAACAACTTTCATGAAGAACACTTTTTGAAAAAATGAAGTCTGATGGGTCAGTTTGAGTTTGCAAGTCGGAACAGAGGTGCTGAAGTTGGGTTTGAGTAACCTGCGGTATTTGGGTCATATCTTGGGCTTAGGAAGCCAAATTGGACGATCCAGATATGCATGTTATAGCCAAGACAAAGATCTACAACTTTTATGAAGAGTACTTTTCATGGATCTGAAGTATAGTTGGTCGTTTTTGGCTTCCAAGTCAGACAAGAAATTTTCGTCCTCAACCACCCACCCACTCATCCACTCAACCAACTCACTCAACCACTCCACTCACCAACCTACTCAACCAACCCACTCAACCACTCCACTCAACCACTTCACTCAACCACCCCACTCATCCACCCACTCCCCTTTGTCATTTTGTTACCCTAGACTTCTATAAAAGGCACTATTGGTTATCATGAATAACAAGTTGTATTCTCCTTCATTTCTCTCATAATTTCTTCTTAGTTTCTCATAGCTTTTGTATATTTTGATGCTCCCCTTCATGGTAATGGAGGGCTAAGCTACTTTCGGTCAATTTAGAACTCTTGAAGAGATTGTGGTTTGGATTCTTGAGACCTTGGTTATGTATTGTATTTGATTTGTAATTGAATTTCTCTTTTTTTTTTTAATTTGATAATCACATATTTTATTCATTAAGAAACTCTTATGTTTAGTCATTTACACTCTTCATATTCTTAATTGATTGAGTTTGGTATGATTTTGTGAGTTTGAGCTCAAATTGGTCCTAATTGAATATTTTCAGCATTATTGAGATTTGACACTGTTTCTGTATTTTGGCCATAACTTGAGTTCCTGATATCTGATAATCATGAATTTTACCTTGTAGGAGAGCTAAGAGGAAGCTCTACAACTTTGATGAAGAGCTCGAAGTCCTAAATAGATGTCTAAGGGACCTAAGTTTACATGGAAGTCAGAATACGGGTTCTGTCACTAGAATCCGAACGGTGTGCACTCATAAAATCATATATCAAGCTGTAATAATGGAGATGGGCTGAAATTTTGATAGTTGATAGTTACGATCCAAATAAACAACTTTCATGAAGAACACTTTTTGAAAAAATGAAGTCTAATGGGTCAGTTTGAGCTTGCAAGTCGGAACAGAGGTGCTGAAGTTGGGTTTGAGCAACCTATGGTATTTGGGTCATATCTTGGGCTTAGGAAGCCAAATTGGACGATCCAGATATGCATGTTATAGCCAAGACAAAGATCTACAACTTTTATGAAGAGTACTTTTCATGGATCTGAAGTATAGTTGGTCGTTTTTGGCTTCCAAGTCAGACAAGAAATTTTCGTCCTCAACCACCCACCCACTCATCCACTCAACCAACCCACTCAACCAACCCACTCAACCACTCCACTCAACCACTTCACTCAACCACCCCACTCATCCACCCACTCCCCTTTGTCATTTTGTTACCCTAGACTTCTATAAAAGGCACCATTGGTTATCATGAATAACAAGTTGTATTCTCCTACATTTCTCTCATAGTTTCATCTTAGTTTCTCATAGCTTTTGTATATTTTGATGCTCCCCTTCATGGTAATGAAGGGCTAAGCTACTTTCGGTCAATTTAGAACTCTTGAAGAGATTGTGGTTTGGATTCTTGAGACCTTGGTTATGTATTGTATTTGATTTGTAATTGAATTTTTCTTTTTTTTAATTTAATAATCACATATTTTATTCATTAAGAAACCCTTATGTTTAGTCATTTACACTCTCTATATTCTTAATTGATTGAGTTTGGTATGATTTTGTGAGTTTAAGCTCAAATTGATCTTAATTGAATATTTTCAGCATTATTGAGATTTGACACTGTTTCTGTATTTTGGCCATAACTAGAGTTCCTGATATCTGATAATCATGAATTTTACCTTGTAAGAAAGCTAAGAGGAAGCTCTACAACTTTGATGAGAGCTCGAAGTCCTAAACAGATGTCTAAGGGACCTAAGTTTACATAGAAGTCAGAATACGGGTTCTGTCACTAGAATCCGAATGGTGTGCACTCATAAAATCATATCTCAAGCTGTAATAATGGAGATGGGCTAAAATTTGGATAATTGATAGTTAAGATCCAAATAAACAACTTTCATGAAGAACACGTTTTGAAAAAATGAAGTCTAATGGGTCAGTTTGAGTTTGCAAGTCGGAACAGAGGTGCTGAAGTTGGGTTTGAGCAACCTGCGGTATTTGGGTCATATCTTATGCTTAGGAAGCCAAATTAGATGATCCAGATATGCATGTTATAACCAAGACAAAGATCTACAACTTTTATGAAGAGTACTTTTCATGGATCTGAAGTATAGTTAGTCGTTTTTGGCTTCCAAGTCAGACAAGAAATTTTCGTCCTCAACCACCCACCCACTCATCCACTCAACCAACCCACTCAACCACTCCACTCAACCACTTCAATCAACCACCCCACTCATCCACCCACTCCCCTTTGTCATTTTGTTACCCTAGACTTCTATAAAAGGTACCATTGGTTATCATGAATAACAAGTTGTATTCTCCTTCATTTCTCTCATAGTTTCTTCTTAGTTTCTCATAGCTTTTGTATATTTTGATGCTCCCCTTCATGGTAATGGAGGGCTAAGCTACTTTCGGTCAATTTAGAACTCTTGAAAAGATTGTGGTTTGGATTCTTGAGACCTTGGTTATGTATTGTATTTGATTTGATTTGTAATTGAATTTCTCTTTTATTTAATTACAAAGAGACCTTGGTTATGTATTGTATTCAATTACAAATCAAATACAATACATAACCAAGGTCTCAAGAATCCAAACCACAATCTCTTCAAGAGTTCTAAATTGACCGAAAGTAGCTTAGCCCTCCATTACCATGAAGGGGAGCATCAAAATATACAAAAGCTATGAGAAACTAAGAAGAAACTATGAGAGAAATGAAGGAGAATACAACTTGTTATTCATGATAACCAATGGTGCCTTTTATAGAAGTCTAGGGTAACAAAATGACAAAGGGGAGTGGGTGGATGAGTGGGGTGGTTGAGTGAAGTGGTTGAGTGGGTTGGTTGAGTGGGTTGGTGAGTGGAGTGGTTGAGTGGGTTGGTTGAGTGGATGAGTGGGTGGGTGGTTGAGGTCAAAAATTTCTTGTCTGACTTGGAAGCCAAAAACGACCAACTATACTTCAGATCCATGAGAAGTACTCTTCATGAAAATTGTAGATCTTTGTCTTGGCTATAACATGCATATCTGGATCGTCTACTTTGGCTTCCTACAGCCCAAGATATGACCCAAATACTGCAGGTTGCTCAAACCCAACTTCAGCACCTCTGTTCCGACTTGCAAGCTCAAACTGACCTATTAGACTCCATTTTTTTCAAAAAGTGTTCTTCATGAAAGTTGTGTATTTGGATCTTAACTATCAACTATCAAAATTTCAGCCCATCTCCATTATTACAGCTTGAGATATGATTTTATGAGTGCACACCGTTTGGATTTTAGTGACAGAACCCGTATTCTGACTTCCATGTAAACTTAGGTCCCTTAGATATCTGTTTAGGACTTCGAGCTCTTCATAAAAGTTGTAGAGCTTCCTCTTAGCGTTCCTACAAGGTAAATTCATGATTATCAGATATCAGAAACTCAAGTTATGGCCAAAATACAGAAACAGTGTCAAATCTCAATAATGCTGAAAATATTCAATTAGGACCAATTTGAGCTCAAACTCACAAAATCATACCAAACTCAATCAATTATGAATATGGAGAGTGTAAATGACTAAACATAAGGGTTTCTTAATGAATAAAATATGTGATTATCACTGCTCTATGAGTGGACTTCAAGGCTATACTCTTTCCCTTTTTAGCCACATCTTCACCCATATCTGCAAGCTCTTGTTCATGAACCTTCAAGGACCCAAGCATTTCATCTAATGTCAAGACAGATAAGTCCTTAGCCTCTTGGATGGCTATGACCTTTGGTCTCTACACTTTAGGCAAGCTTTTCAACAGCTTTCTCATGTGCTCTTGGTTATAGTAAACCTTCCTAAGAGACTTTAGATCATTCACAATTAATATGAACCTTCCAAACATCTCATCGATTGTCTTATGGTCTTTCATTTTGAACATCTCGTATTGATGAATCAATATGCTTGTCTTTCCTTCCGTAACTTGATTTGTTCCCTTGTGAGTTATGATAAGAGTGTCCCATATATTCTTTACTATTTGGCAGCCAATAATTTCGTCGTACTCACTTCTACTTAAGGCACAAGTTAGAAAGAACATGGCCTTTGAGTTGAGAAGGTATCTATTTTTTTCTTCATCTATCTAGTTTTCTCCTACCTTCTCAACTTCTTTCCTATCATCAAATCTGGTCTTTGGTATGTTTGGACCCCTTTCAATGATATTCCAGAGATCTACATGTTGAGATTTTAAAAATAATCTTAGCCTATCCTCCCAATAATAGTAGTCTCTGACATCAAAAGCTGGTGGTCTGTTAGTAGATGAATCTTCTGGTAGATAGGTTCCACCTTCTTGCAAGTGTGTTATACTTCTTTCAGGATCTTTGTCTTCTCATACTGTTAGGTGTGCTTAACCTAGATGTTGAACTCTGATACCAACTAAAGTTAGCAGCAACACAAGAAGGGGAGAGTTGAATTATGTTTCCTTTTTTCCTGAAAAATTAACTTCCTCACAACTTTCTCAAGTTAGTATACTTAGAGGTGAGAAGGTTATAACTCAAGACAAACAGTTAGTGAGAAACTTCATATATAAAACCAACAGACTAAGGTGAGAAGGTTGATAAGCTTTAATGGTTGAGTAAAAACAACCTCCTCACTACTATATGTTCTTTCTCTTAATCAGATTAAGTTTATAGCTTCTCTAAAAGGTATTTGTTTAATTCGAAAACTTGAGATCCAAAAGTTTATACAAATTCAACTTATAAATTTTAGTAAAATTTTGGTTTAGAAATACTCCTTTAAGAACACTTATTGATTTTAATCGTTAAGACCTTTTTACTAGTAAAAGTAAGTTAAGAAATAAAGGAGAGAAAGATCACACCAAAGATTTATACTGGTTCACCCCTAAACCACATGGAGCTACGTCTAGTACTTAGCAAGCCACTATAATTTCCACTAATATGAGTATTATTTAGTCAACTAAGCCTCTCTAGGCTTTCGTACAAATATTCTTTGCTAATAACCTCTTCAAGCTAGCACAAGTATTCTTAACAATGGTCTCTTCAGGCTGAATAAAAAGTATTCTTCAACAGCCTCTTCAGGCCTACAATCACAATTCAAGTGGCTTAGACAACCTTACAAGCTCACTCGTTTCAAATCAGAATCAGAGGTTGAAAGAATTGTTTGTTTAGCCTGCTAAGCACTCAAAATCACTCTAGGAGTGAATACAAACACTTGTACAAATTAGTAGCAACACTTACTATAGATTTTACAAAGATCATACTTAAGTAGGTATGGGTAAGAAGGTTTAGTTCTTATCAGCTTATCAGAAATTTTTCAGCAAAAGCTCTCTCTTTGTTCTTCAAGCTTGATCTCTTTTATAGGCTTCAAAATGTGATTATTGGGCACTACAAACGATTGTTGTACTTGCTAGTTACAGGTGACAGTTATTTTGTCCTTTTCTTGGACACATTAATGTTTTGCTTTAAGGTGATAAAGTTCATCTGAAACCTTCTCAAGGCCTACCTTCTCACTGAGTCTTCTCAGCTTAAAGCTTCTCAAGTACTTTCTCACCAGCTTTCTCACCCAACCTTCTCATACCTGAAAACTTCAACCTTCTCAACTTTATCTTGACCATCTTAGTGATAAATCTTTACACCTTGCTTGATGGCAATTTTGATTTGAACTTCTTCTTATGGAGTAATCATTTGTGGGACTTCTATTTGCTCATTCTTTCAATCTTCTTAGGACCTTCTAATAATGAACTTTATCATATTTTTTAGAAAGCTTCTCAAGTCATAATTTGATCTTCTCAAATCTTTTTAGATGATTAGAAGGCTTCCTTGAACTTTATTTTAGTCCTGAAAAGTTTAATAGTATAGAAAACACTCCACAAAGATAAAGTATAAAAGAATCAAGTTGTGAGAAGATTCAAATCTTATTTTCATCATACTTGTTATTATCAAAAACAAATTATGCAGTATTAAGTACTAAAAGGGTTTTGGAGCTTATAGTTTTCAATGAAACTAACTTTACTACTAAGACAGTAGAAATTTCATATCTTAAGGATGATCTACAGTAGCTAAACATCAATGATAAATCTAAAAGAAAAGAAGGATGAGCAAGACCAAACAAAAGAGAAAGATGAGAAAAGAGATGAGTAGAGTGATCAACCTTATCAAGACCCTTCTCAACACTCTACTCAACTACCCAAGGATTAGAAGCAGCACCCTGCTCATCCAAAAGAGCTTCTGATTTGCAAAATTGATCATTATCTTGTTTTATCCCTCATTTATTGACTTCCATAGAAGCTCAATTAGCAATAGTTACTCAACCTCAATTTAGTCAATTATAAATCATGAAAACTATATAATATAGTGACCACCAAGACAAATAAATAACTTATTACCTTGTCATAAAATTTAATTTTTAATCTTTGACCAGAATATCCTCACAGTCGCTATATATGTAAGCACTATTAATTACAACATTGGACCCTTAAAATATTAAAAATCATGTTTAGCATTTGCAAAATCATCCCTGATAACTTCTTTGGTCTATTTTTTAATTAAAAAGTTAAATATACAAATAAATAATAAAATAATAACCAATATTTTTTTTAAAAAAATACAAAATGGGATTCACAATCCCATCTAGATCTTTTTAGATAAAAATGTTAAAAATAATTTAACTATATATTTTTTAAAACGAAAGGTATTATTATTTTTTAAAATAAAAAATTAAAATATTTTTAAAAAATTTGGAGAATACTCAAATTTCAATGTCTTGATTCACTTTCCTGCTACAATTTTTTTTTATTGGTTTACTAGAACAAATTTTTTTTTCTTTTGCTTTCTTAATGGTTGATTTATTTTTTTCATCTAGACATTCTAAAATCCTTAAATATTTAGATTTGTATTTTTTTTCATTTAGTTCCAAATTTCTAGGTATTTTGGCAAGGTTTGGAGATGGTGAAGGAGAGCTTAGAGAAGGTGGAGAATGGGACACATCTAAGATATTCTAGAGCTTCTTCTTGTCGAAATTACCATCAATAATGTCTCACGTTGTTGGATCAGTTGAGGTGGTGTAGATGATTGCGATAAGTAGGAATGGCAATGGATCGAGTACCCAACTTGATCCACCCAGACTTAATCCAATGGATCTAGTTGATTTGGATATGCAATAAATTTGGATCGAATCAGATTGGATTTAAAAGTCCATTTGATTTTTGGGATACCTAAATTGACTTAGTTGTATTATTTTGTTATTCATTAGTTTGTTCAAAGTTAAGGCTACGCTGTTTGAGATCGTGAGGATGATTGGATGAAGGTAGTGACAGTGATGTGACTGAGAAGGAGGCGATGACGATGTAATTGGGTTAGTAATAGTGGCATGACATGATTGCAGGAATCGAGAGGGACAACAGCATTACCACGTTCGACAACGAGACCAAAGCTTGACTCATTAGCACCGATGGAGAAACTCTTATAGGTGGAGTCATGGAGGTGGAGATCTCATGTGGTTGGCAATGGCGGCTAAGTTGTCATCACAAATCTTATCTATGTAGTCCTGTCCATGAGTAAGAGAACCCAAATCCATCGTCATCAGTGGTGGTCGCCACAATTAAAACTGATTAACTTAGTGAGGATGGCTTCGACCTTAGAAACTCCAGATGTTTTAGTGATTGATTTCACTAAATCAGAAAATTTGATTCAAGACTCCTCATCTTCTGATTTTTATTTTTCTCTCTCTAAAACAGAAAAAATCTCAAACTGTGTTTGATTTTTCATTTTGGCTTAGTGGATTTTGGTATTCTTGTATTAGTTATGGTAGATCTGTTCGTTTTGGAATGGCTATGGTGGATCTGAGTATGAGAAATGGAAATTGCAAAAAAAAAAAAGAAAAAAAAATAAGTCTAAGCTTTCTAAAGGAATTGGGTTGGGTCGAGTTTGACCCAAACCATAACCATTTGGATCGGGTTGGCTTCAGGTCGGGGCACTAAAGATCCAACTTTGTGTTTGGAATGGAGCGGGTCAGATTGAATCTGATCCAAACCCTGTAATTTGAAATCCCGGTTTTTTTTATCAAACTGCCACTATTGGCAAAACTATTTATCGAAATGCCATTTTTTTAAACTATTTATCAAATTACCAATTTTTTAAACTATTTCCAAAATGCCACTCTTTTGAAGCTATATACCAAACTGCCACCCTTTTGTCATACGTGACATTTTTTAATCTTATCTGGCCAGCTAGGATGCGCCAAGTAGGATGGTGCATCCCAGCTGACATGGACAAGGAAAACGCCAACAAGGGTGGCGTAACCAAGCCACCTGCGCCACCCTTGTTGGCGCAACTAAGACACGGCTATGTCAAAAGGCACACGATCATATATTATTCTAGAAATTAGACAGAAGCTTTGTTGTTGCTAGACATAATCATGTTTAACTCCACAATCGCTTACAAGTCCCCGTAAATGCCAAAATGATTATCTTTTGCATGAAAAATGATAGGTCTTTCTAGTTTGTCATTTTTAATTAATAAATGTCATTAAATTTAGAAAAAATGAAGACAATGATAGGGATGTATGTTTAAAATACACATTATGATTGAAGTTTATTTTTCTTTTTGTTGTGTATGTTATTACACATTATGATGTATGTTGTGTATAAAGACATTGTTTGAAACATTTATTTAGTGAGTAGGATCCCAATCATCTCCCTCCCAATTTGCAATCATTCGAATTAGAGTAAAAATTTTGATAGAGTTTCTCCTAAATATTGGAACTCTCCAAAAGCACATGATCCTGTTTAATTCACCAGTTACCAAGATCTTAAAAAAAAAACTAAAACTGAGCGGCAAACATATTTAATCCAATAAGGGTACCAAAATCACAATAATCTATTATTAATAGTATTTTACACAAAATCACTAAATATAACATTATCAAATACACTAATGACATATAATTACATGTCAATGAGATGGGCCTGCATCAGAATATGGTGGTCTATGAGATGGATCGGAAGAATGACCTGGCTGTGATGGGTATGGTGGGTAACCTGGTGGCGGGTAAAGATATGGTGGGTAACCACGCGATGGGTAAGGATACGAGGGGTAACCCGGTGGCGGGTAAGGATACGGTGGGTAAGGGTATGTTGGGTATAGTGGGTGATATGTAGGTGGTAGTTGAGTGGGTGGTATGTAGCAGTGGTAGGAGGCTGAGTCGTGTGCTGGCTGGTAGAGCCGGAATCCTCAGGATGTCAAAGTCATGTCCGTGTGCTCGCTAACCCTGTCCTCCGTCTACGTCGCGTTCCCTATTAACTGGACTCCTCGGGTGGCCCTGAAATGTCATCTGCTGCTGGAGCTGGATGCAGATGTTCCATCGTAATGCAGTCATGTTCCTGAATGAGTGTAGGATCTGTGTAACAGCTTCTCGAGCGGTAGTGTCAGTAGTTGAACTGAATAAATACTCTACAATGTCCACCTATGAAATAGATATAATTTATGTCATTATACTGAATACAACATACATATAGACACTAACAAATTGGTAAAGAACTTACCGCATTCCCAATAGATGCACTAGTGGGATCAATCCAGCGTCTGATAATTGTTTTATACTAACACATGTACTCAGAACGTTAACCGAGGGGCACGAGCAATGGGATTCCCCTAACAAGCTTCTCCCTTCGACTATCCCAGGTGGCTATGCAAACAACATGTGTAGCTAGTCAATCCTCATCATGCCTACCTACCAGTGTAACTGAGTGCAAACTGTCAAGCTGGAATAGTTACCGTGGTATGGGCTGGTCAAGACCAAACTGGCGCATCACGCGGTCTGGCTGGTGCCACTCAACAATATGGAAACATATGAAAGGGACCACTGCCAGTGTTATGTCCCTACCAGCCACACAAAAAGGTGGCAGTGTTGCCACCTTCTCATCTATGTATGGTTACGATATAATCTGTAAAAATGAGATGCACACAACATTAAGACGGCATATACATAAGTAAATAATTCAAACGAATGTAAAATAATACATATCTCATTGGTCTTCAACTGATCGAAGAACTGGCAATAATATGTAAGGACACCAATCACAGTATCACTCAAGACTTTATGCTTGCGCCACCTATTTGGTAAATGAAAGTATTATAAACATAAGTTATAAATATTAACAAAGTATGTCAACAAAGTAATGTAAAAAAATAATATGAAATAGAAACTTACTCCCATCTTAAGGGACGTAATTGACCACGATCAGCACCGTAAAACATATTAAGTTCAATATGGTCAGCTAGTGTAGGGGCAAGCTGGGAGAATCTGTACCATGCCTAATACTGCAATAAGATACAAGCCCCCCCGATCTCGCGTGCGTTGTAGTCCGTAGATTTACAAAGCTCTCTATACAGGTACGACAAGACTGTAGACCTCCAGCTATATGTCCCAGCAACAACAAAGTCTTCCAATAATAGAAGGAACATTAAGTGCACAAACTTACCAGAATGATCGGGGCATAAGAAACCCCCAAGCAACCGAAGTATGTAATGTCGTGCATGCTATTACACATACTCATCATCATCATCCTCAGTGACTGCTGTAACACTCGGCTGCCACAAGTATGTCATGTCAATGCGTGCCCCAGCTATGAGCAAGGGAGTCTCATCAATCCCTAACAACTGAACACACAGACTAAGCCAATTAGTCATATAGGTAAGGCCAGTGACTATAACAACGTCAATAGGAAGACTCAATATTATACTGATATCCTCCAATGTAATGGTGCACTCTCCAGTAGGCATGTGAAATGTGTGCATCTCTGGGCACCATCTCTCAACCAACGCAGAGATCAATGAGTGATCAATGCTGCAATAGCCCATATAGGTAACTCTTAAGAAGCTAGCCTGCTGTAGATACGGAAGAATCGGCACAGAGGGGTCTATATGTTTTATCTTTTGAGCACGTCTAACACGTAGGTGCCGGTCCTCATGTCCCTACCATACATGCTGAGAAACATGGTACTCCTACAACTCCAAAATTGAGCCGTCCTCTGGTCCGGGGTTTACACGGAATGCCATCTGTCAGCTCTATGCCAAACAATAACAACAATTACTGTGACAATATAATTACTATAATAAAATATGATGTGACCATATGATTATTATACTAAAATATAATATGGAAGAAATGAAGTTAAAATTGATAATCAACTAACATATATTAATAGTATTCGAATACAACATAATAGTTAGTGATATAAAATAATACAACTCCAAAATACACATCATTGCTAATAGAAGATTCTGAAAATGAAAATATGTCCTAATTATTACTAGATGACCCCACTCCATCATCTCTCAAGGAACTCGATTCACTGGCATAACATGTGCGAGAATTATGCTCAAGTTGATGGTATCTTGTACACGTCTGTCCTGGCCCTGCTTCGCGCCAATCCATCTCATTCCTGAGTCAGGTTGATTTTGGTCGACCTTTAGATCTAAGCAATGCATGATCTGGCACCAAAGTTATGTCAGGACCTGCAAGCCACCATGGTTCATCCCGAACCGGTTCGAAATCAAACTCATAAGCTCTGTAAATGCTCTGCATCCTGTAAACCATATGCACAAATCTGAATGAGTCAATTGCCACAGAAGCACACGCAGTAATTGCATGAGAGCATGGATAATGCAATGCTTGAAACACCCCACAGTCACACCAACCTTCTTCCAGGTTTAAAGTATATGAAAGTCCACCCTGTTGTGTTACAGGGTTAAATGCCTCTTCAACCATGAACCTTGTGTTCTCTCTATTGTACCGACAAACTTGGTGTGAACTGGTCTTTGCCAGGTTGACTCTCCAGTGCTTCAATAAGTCATCACTCCATTCCTGCCCAAATGTCATCAATTTCGAATTTATCTCGTCTTTTCGGTTGACAAAGTATTCTACTAACTTCGTATATGTCAATTGAACCAATGCAGTTATAGGCAGATTTCTACTACCCTTTAACACTCCGTTGATGCACTCTAACAAATTGGTAGTCATATGACCGAATCTGCGGTCACCATCATATGCCAAACTCCACTTTTCTTTTGGAATTGCATTAATCCAATTTGCTATCTCCGTTGTAACTGTCAATTTCTCTAGCCTAGCATCAAACTTTATTGTGATTGGTTCATATCCTGATACAACAAATGAAATAGGTTGGTATTAGAACCTAACTATTATTATCATGTATTAGATTACAAGTTAAAAATTAGAGTTAAAATTAAGTACCTATGTTAATCAACCATCTCTTCAACTCTTTATTCTGGAATTTGGAGTTAAAATTGGAACCAATGTGCCGTATACAGAAGACATGATATGCATTCGGTGGCTACCATCCAAGATTTTCATTTGCCACTAATTATAAGATGCCTCTATGTTGTTCAGAAATCAAACACAAGCCCTCTTGTTGTGTGACATGTAATCTCAGGTGGATTAAAAACCAACTCCAAGCATCCTTGGTCTCCCCCTCCACAATGGCAAATGCAATTGGCAGAGGTTTTCTATCTCCATCTTGAGTTATTGCAATCAACAACTTATGACGGTGTTTGTCATACAAATGAGTGGCATCAATCTGAACAATGGGCTTACAATATCGGAAGCTAGCAACACATGGTCTAAATATTCAGAATAATCAACGAAAGACTTTTTTCGAAAGATCAAGTTGGTTATTCACAAAACATTCCTCATCTTGCAACTCTACCACTATGCCTTCCATGTCTCTTCTCATGGCTGCTAGCCATCTGGGCAACACCTCGTAAGATTTATCTCAATCCCAAAAAACATTCACAATGGCCAGTTGTTTTGCCTTCCAAGCTTTTCGATATGAAACTTGGTAACCAAATTGGCTTTGAATCCGTTCAACAATTAAGGACACAAGTGCATCGGGTTTTGTTCTAACTAACTCCAAAATGCAAGAGCAAATCATACGAGAGTCCAACTTCCGGTGATCTAATGACATAATTGGGTTTACGCAACTATGAGGTTGATGCGCGATGTCGTGCTCGCCTCAAAATAAACTAGAATTTAAATAGAATATAGCATAGTGCATAACCTAGGTCATCTCCCAAGGATCAATTTGGATTTCTTAAGTATATTAAAAATTATCAAAAGGTAGGGGGTTTTATTCATCAAGTAATAGAATGCAAATTCGATAGTAATTAGGAATAAATTCAAAACTGAAAACACCAATCCAAGGGCTTCAAATCATGTGGCAAAGTAAATTATAATTCAAAGAGAGTAAAATTATTTATGCAATTACCTCTGTTAATTCGAATTCAACTAGATAATCACCTAGAATTTAATCAACTAAAACAGAATCACAATCGTAATTCTTGATTAAGATTGAATTAAACATAATTTCGAATTAACATAGATTATCAATCAATGATCTATTCTCCATTAAATTCAGATTAATCAATCCAAATCTATCTTCAATTTTGAAACATAATCATAAATCAATTAAAGAAGGAGAAGAGGAAAGAACACAATCAGAAATCATAAATAAAACAAAAGAACTCAAAACTCTAACCACAATCATTGAATTCCTTGGATTGATTGGATCTTTAGCCTTCCATGGCCATCACCATTGAATAGATACAGATTAGAGAAAAGAGGAAAACGAAATAGAGAAGACGAAAAGAGAAGAAAAATGGTTTCTTGATTCCTATCGTAAAACTCCAAAATCAGGATTCGTAAAAAGTGTGTTTTTGGTATTCTGCCTAAACCTATTTGTAACTAAAAATTCTTCTGTAATTCCTAATCTACCCCTAGCCCAATCTGTAGCCCTCTGAATAAGCTTTACAGGGACATATAGTTTGCCTTATTTGAGTTTAAATTGAGAGAGTTAAGCCTAAATCCGTGAGGGAAGGTCCAAGCTTTATGACAGCAACAGTGTCCTAACTTCAAGGCTCAATTTCGCCCTGAATTAAACTAAATTAGAAAAATTGTATTAGATGCAAAATTGTGTATCTTCATCTCAGCTTTTAGGGGACACTAAGATCATCCAAATATGACATTTGTAGCCCAAGATATGGTCTGTATAAGACAGAAAGGTCAAAATGAGTTAAATTCTAAAAATTAATAAAGCTTTTACAACTAAGCTCAATGAGGCTCAATCATTTAAAACTCACCCACAAACATAATAATATTGGATACAATTATCATCAATTAGGCTAAATATAAAGTAATAATGAATGCCTCAAAATTGATTGATCAAATTCCCCCACACTTGAACTTTTGCACTCCCGGGAAAAATACAAAAGACCAAAACTAGATAATAAAGAAAAGCAAATGCAAGAATACAAGAAAAGTAAAAACTCATTAACTAAAAACTCTAAAAGACTCAAATTCTAATGACATTCAAGAACGCAAAAGCTTACAAGCAAGAGGAGCAATAGAAGATTCAAGAGAACAAAACATCCATGAATTAAATTTTCTTCACATCTCAAACCAACAAGCAAGGTAGCTTCAACTTGAAAAGCATGAATCAAGAATCAAAGATCCTCACAAGATACACTCTCAATCCCTCAAGTGTTTACAAGATAAGTATTTCACTCAATTCAACTCATGAACGATTGCACTACCATAAGCTTGCTTATCTTCTACTTATCCACTACTCAAAACACATGCACACAAAAATCAAGAGGACTTTGTTCAAGGTTGTAATGGGGCCAAGGTAAGGGAAGGAAACAATATGGATATAGCAAAATAAATACCAAAGAGAATGAAAGAGCATTGTAAAAGAACTCAAATGACAAGTAACAAACATGAAATTTTTATCCCCCAACTCTAAATAATGGACATTCTTCTTTACAAATTTCCTTCTCTTCTTTTCTTTCACAACCTTTCTTGAATTTATTCTTTTTCTTTTCTTCCTCTTTTTTTTTTCTTAATTCTATTTTTTTTTCATTCATTTTTTTTTTAAATTTCACCAAACATCTTGCACATTGCACATCAAAGTACACAACCCCCACACTTGAACATCAAAAGAGCTCCTCCAATGAAAATGAACCAATGCTCTCTTATTCCCTAAGGTAAAGGTAAAAACATGATTTTTCACATAAGGCACAAAATGAGCTAAAACAAAGAATAGGCAAGTAGGCTCAAGGAGGTTAAACAAGGGATAGTGATGCAAGGTTACCTATTTGGCCAGAGTAGTTAATCAAGAAAGAATGCCTCAATCATGTTCATGCATACAAGTGAAAAATGTAGCCTCAAAAAGAATTTAAGCAAGTTCTAGAGTGATCAAATGACATGAGTGAAAATCACACAAGAAAGAAGAGAATGATGCAAATGTTTAATCCACCAATAGGCTCAAAATCTCATAAGGTATGCATCTATCAAACTTGATCCACCAATTCAAACATTCACCACCAAGCAAATTAAATTCAAGAAGAAAGAAAATTTATTCAATCATATTATGAACCTTGAATTCTAATTATCAACTTTATAAACCTCAAAACATCATTGGAAAGCAACTCAAAACACACTTGTGCCCTTTTTTTTTAACAGAAAACAGAATTAAAAGAAGAAAACAAAAACAAAAATAGCAAAATAACACAAAATGCAAAAATAGAAAATAGAAAACAGAACAAAAATAGAAAATGAAAACGAAAATAGAAAATAGAAACAAGCAGAAGAAATAGAAAATGAAAACAGAAAATAAAAACAAGACAAAATAGAAATAGAAAATAAAAATAGAAAATAGAAAATAGAAACAATGCAGAATTGTATGACAAGTAAAAATAGAAAACAAAAAAAAATAGAAACAGAAAACACAAACGAAAACAAAAAAGAACAGAAAATAGTAAAAGCAGAAAAATAGAAAAATAGAAAAATAGAAACAAAAAAAACAAAAACAACAAAATTCCCCCCCCCCCACTTAAATCACACATTGTCCTCAATGGAAACATAAAGCAAAAGCAAAAGACAAGTATACATGTGAAATAAAAGAGCAAAGGAAGAAAACACCCTTATCATGGTGGGAAGATTTGCACTTGGGGAAAGGTGGGCTTTGCTAAGAAGAGTTCCTCTACAGGTGCTGGGCTTACAGGGCTATCAAGGAAGGGCTTAAGACGGTGGCCAATAACCTTAAAACTCTTATTGGTGGCTTCATTCGAAATCTCCACTGCACCATAAAGAAAGATGCTAGTGACAACAAAAGGACCATCCCACCTAGAATGGAGCTTACCAGGCATGAGTTTAAGGCGAGAGTTGAACAAAAGCACCTTTTGGCCAATGGAGAACTCCTTTCTAGAAATCATCTTATCATGGAAATGCTTAGTCTTTTCCTTATAGATCCTTGAATTCTCATAAGCCTCTAAGAGGAGTTCTTCCAGTTGTTGCAATTGAAGCTTCCTCTCTGAACTTGCTTGGTCAAATGCTAAGTTACAACTCTTCACTGCCCAGTATGCACGATGTTCTATTTCCACCGGAAGGTGACATGGTTTACCAAAGACAACCCTGAAAAGAGACATCCCTATAGGTGTCTTGTAGGCGGTACGATGAGCCCAAAGAGCATATTCTAACCGGTGGCTCCAATCTTTCCTATTTGGCTGCACCATCTTCTCCAAAATCTGCTTTATCTCTCAGTTAGAAACCTCAGCCTGCCTGTTAGTTTGGGGATGATATGCTGTAGACACTCTATGCACGACCCCATACTTCCGAAACAAGGCCTCCATAGTCCGGTTACAAAAATGAGTCCCTTGGTCACTAATGATAGCGCGAGGCACTCCAAACCTGCAAAATATGTTAGACTTGACAAAATCCACAACAACTCGAGCATCATTAGTCCTGGTGGCCTTAGCTTCCACCCATTTAGAAACATAATCAACTGCAAGCACAATATAAGAGAAACCAAAAGAAACAGGTAAAGGGCCCATAAAATCGATACCCCAAACATCAAAAACCTCGCAGAACAGAATGGGCTGCTGGGGCATTTCCTATCTGCGAGTGATAGCCACTCCTGCTCTCTGGCACTACTCACAAGTACTGAAAACCTGATAAGCATCTCTGAAAATGGTAGGCCAGTAGAATCCATAATCTAGCACCTTCCTAGCGGTCCACTGTGATCCAAAGTGACCTCCAACTGGAGAAGCATGACAGAAATGAAGAACGGACTGGATCTCATGGTCAGGTATGCATCTGCGAATCACCTGGTCACTACAAAATTTCCACAAATATGGATCATCCCACACATAATATTTAGCATCACTTTTAAGTTTAGCTTTCTGTGATCTAGATGCATGAGGAGGAAAAACAAATGCAACCAAGTAATTAACTAAATCAGCAAACCAAGGAGAAAGTGGGGTATCATGCAGCTGCATGAGCTGCTCATCTGGGAAGTCATCTCTGATAGGAGAAGGGTCAACAACTCCTTCTATCCTGCTCAAATGATCCGCCACCAAATTCTCTGCGCCACTCCTATCTCTAATCTCCAAATCAAACTTCTGGAGAAGTAGCATCCATCTAATCAATCTCGGCTTCGATTCTGCCTTCTTCAACAAGAATTTTAATGCTGCATGATCAGTAAAAATAACCACTTTAGAGCCAAGCAAATATGATCTAAATTTATCAAGTGCAAAAACAATGGCAAGCAACTCTTTCTCAGTGGTAGTATAGTTAGCCTGTGCAGCATCTAAAATTCGAGAAGCATATGAAATGACATGAGATGATCTGCCAACTCTCTATGCAAGGATAGCTCCCAATGCATAGTTAGATGCATCACACATGAGTTCAAAAGGAAGCGTCCACAAAGGTGGCTGAATAATGGGAGTGGTGGTCAAAGCTCCTTTGAGGCAATCAAAAGCCACTCTGCACTTGCCATCAAAATCAAAAACAACATTTTTCTACAACAAGTTGGACAGTGGAAGGGCCTTTTTGCTGAAATCTTGAATGAACCGCCTGTAGAAACCTACATGGCCAAGAAAAGAACGAACCTCTCGCACGCAAGAGGGGTAAGGTAACTAAGAAATAACAGCAATTTTAGTAGGATCTACTTCTATACCCTTCTGAGAGATGATATGGCCTAAGACTATGCCTTGTTCTACCATGAAATAACATTTCTTATAATTAAGAACAAGGTTAGTCTCAATGCACCTTTGCAAAACTCTATCCAAACTGTCCAAACATGCATCAAAGGAAGGACAATAAACAGTAAAATCATCCATAAACACCTCAATGCAATCCTCTAAAAAATCTGTAAAGATACTTACCATGCATCGCTGGAAAGTACCAGGAGAGTTGCATAGGCCGAAAGGCATCCTCCCATAGGCAAAAGTGCTAAAAGGGCAGGTGAAGGTGGTCTTCTCCTAGTCCTCTGGTGCTATATGGATCTGGAAGTACCCCGAAAAGCCATCAAGAAAGCAGTAGAAAGACTTTCCAGCCAAGCGCTCAAGCATCTGATCGATAAAGGGCAAAGGAAAATGATCCTTTCTTGTCGCTTGGTTGAGCCGCCTGTAATCAATACAAACTCTCTAGCTACTCTGCACTCTAGTAGGAATCAGCTCATCACGATCATTCTTCACCACAGTGATTCCTGATTTCTTTGGAACCACTTGAACTGGACTCACCCAAGCACTATCTGAGATAGGATAGATGATGCTGCCTGCGAAGCTTGGTCACCTCTTTCTTTACCACATCCAGGATCAACGGGTTGAGTCGCCTCTGTGGTTGTCTCACTGGTTTAGCACCATCCTCAAGTAGTATTCTGTGCATGCACATGGAAGGACTAATGCCAGGAAGGTCAGCCAAGGTCCAACCTATAGCTTTCTTATGCTTCCTCAATATTTGCAGCAGCCTCTCCTCCTGGTCAGCATGAAGGGCAGTAGAAATAATCACTGGCAGCTTCTTATCCTTTTCTAAGTATGCATACTTAAGGTGCTCTGGGAGTGGCTTAAGCTCTAGTGTAGGTGGTTGCACTACAGATGGAAGGATCCTGGTGGAAGTAACTGTGTTGATAGCCTACAATCCAATGAAATCTGATTCAGAGGTACTCGCTGTAATCAAACTACTACATTCTGACTCCACACAATCTGTATCAAAATCACCATGTAAACAGGATGCAATCTCAGCACAAACACTGCACATTTCTGAAATAGTACAAGTATCACATGTGTAGGTATCAACAAAATCAGAAAAGAATGGAAGATCATCAGTAAAGAGCTCAGAAAAGCCATCATCAACTATATTAGCCAGCAAATCTATATGAAAAACTGAATGTTCTTCCATGGGGTGCTTCATGGCATCCAAGATGTTAAATCGAACCACATTATCTCCAAACTCCATGGAAAGAGTGCCTGCATGGACATCAATTTTGGTTCTGGCAGTTTTGAGGAAAGGTCTACCAAGAATGATGGGAGCTTTGCTGGATTCGGATTCTCCATCCATATCTAGAATGTAGAAGTCTGTAGGAAAAATCAAATCATTTACTCTAACAAGGACATCCTCAATGAGTCCAGCAGGGTATGCATTACTCTTGTTTACCAACTGAATGAAGACTCCTATATTCTGCAAGGGTCCAAGAGCAAGAGAGTTGAACACTGACATAGGCATAACATTAATTGAAGCACCTAAATCCAACATGGCATTTTCGAATTTGCTATTGCCTATAATGCATGGGATAGTAAAAATCCCTCGATCCTTGTATTTCTGGGGCATTGTAGGCTGTATAAGTGCAAACACATTTCTTCCCATGCTGATCTTCTCATTTCCCTTTAGTCTCCTTCTATGAGTACACAAATCCTTAAGAAACTTAGCATATCTTGGAATTTGGTTGATTGCTTCAATGAGAGGAATATGCACCTCAACCTTCCTAAATGTCTCCAAGATCTCCCTATCTGTGTCAGTCTCAAAAGTCTTCTTAAGCTGCACAACTCTCTGAGGGAATGGTAGTGGGATGGACTACTCAGCGGTAACTTCAGGAATAGGGCCAGAATCTATTTTCTTATTTTTGCTGCTACATGGAATTTCTGGTATGGCTTGCTCCTCCTTATCTAAGTCATGTTGTAACCCACAGTTTGGTGCATCAACAGTCTTACCAGATCTTAGAGTGATGGCACTCACATTTCTTGGATTCACCACAGTTTGTGCAGGGAGTTTATCAGAATCTTGTGACTGTAATTGATTCATAGAACTAGCAAGTTGTCCAATCTGATTCTCCAAATTCTGAATGGTAGCTTCTGTCCTCTGCTGGAATTGCAAGTTGTTCACTGCCATCTGTTTCATCAATTCTTCCAAGGTTGGCTCGGATTTAGGAGGGGCATTATTTGGCTGCTGCATATTTTGCCGCTGCATGAAAGGTGGCTGATATGGTCTGCTAGGTCCTGCAGTGGACTGGAAGGGTAGCTGCTGCTGCTGCCTAAATTGAGTAGGGGCAGGTTGTGTAGAGGTATTTCCCTACCTCAGATTTGGATGATTTCTCCAGCCTGAGTTATATCTGTTGGAGGACAAATCGTAGCTCTGTTGTTGCTGCTGCTGAGGCCTATTATTGTAGATGTTTGCTTCATAGGCCTGGGGGGGTACCATCAATATCAACCTCTTACAATGTAGGGCAGGCATCTGTTGGATGATCAGCAGAAATACAGATTCCACACACTCTAGCAGGAGCTACTGTAGCAGGCTTCTGTTGTTGAGTCACAACCAATTGCCTCACCAAGGATGCAAGGTCATCAATTTTGTTTTCCAATTTTCTGTGATCTGCAGCATAAGTTGCCTCAATTTCGTGGACACCTCTACTCAATACCACTGAGTTACTTCTGGTGCCAAACTGTTGGGAATTAGTGGCCATATTCTCAATCAATTCTCTTGCAGCCATAGGGGTCTTGTCTACCAATGCTCCTCCACTAGCAGTATCAATTATGCTCCTATCCATAGATAGCAAACCTTCATAAAAATACTGAATTAGTAACTGGTCACTAATCTGATGGTGAGGACAGCTAGCACGCATCTTCTTGAATCTTTCCTAGTATTCAGACAATGGTTCTCTGTCAAACTGCCTGATGCCACATATCTCTTTTCGGATTGATGCAGCCCTTGATGCAGGAAAGAATTTCTCCAAAAACAGCTTCTTAAGATCATTCCAGCACGTGACAGAACTTGGATGCAAATAGTACAGCCAGTCCTTAGCAGAGTCCTATAATGAGAAAGGGAATGCTCTAAGTTTGATGTGATCTTCTGAGATGCCTTGAGGCTTCATGGTAGAACACACAATGTGGAATTCCTTGAGGTGCTTATGAGGATCTTCTCCTGCATGACCATTGAACTTAGGCAGCAAATGAATTAATCCAGATTTAAGTTCAAATGGAACATCAACATCAGGATACTGAATGCATAAAGACTGATATGTAACATCGGGAGCAGCCAACTCCTTCAAGGTTCTATTATCCATAATCTCAGTATGCTCAGTAGAATCAGAATTGAAAGATGGATTAATGACAAAAAGTGCAGAATCAGAAAATTCAGAAGCAGAAAATTCAGAAGCAGAATCACTAGTATGATAAGTATGTGAAGAATCACTACTTCCTATATACTCAGCAAATGCAGAATCAAATCTATCGAACCTATGCAAGGTATGAAAAGTCTTATCTAGCTCAGGATCAAAATTATGCAAATAACCAGGATTGGACCTAGTCATATAACATGTAAAACTCGAAAACAAAGAAACAAAGACAAAATGGAGTATCAAATGCAAAAAATGCACTAAAATAAATCTAATTGACCTATCAAATGATTTTTAAAAAATATGAGACCACCACACACTAAAAACTACACTAAAATGGAACTAAAAAATGCAATAAAAATATTCAAAAATTGAAAAAGTGGTCTAAACGATGGAATTTAGCTTAAAAATGAGTGACCTTAGTAATAATACTAAGCCTCTCTTAAAATGCCATTTTCCTTCAAGGGAACAAGTCTCAGCTCAATCTAAAATTCAGCCCTTTTTCCAGAAATTATAAAACTGCCCAGAAACCTTACCAAATGATGGAAATTGGCTAAAATCTGAGTACCTGATCTTAAAGATCATTTTGCTCCAAATGATGTTTTACCCTTGGAGACCAAATTTCAGCTCAAACAGAGTTGGCCAGATTGCACTTTGTTCTCCCCTGCTCCAAAAATTAGGAAAAAAGTGCTAGTAGTATATGAAACAGTGGTAAGAAGCTAGTAACATGCCCAAAATGAATGCATAACACTCACAATAAGGTCTTGCAATGTAATTGGCAATAAGATCAACAAAAGGATGGTCAACAGCAGAAAAAGTCAATAAAATAGTAACAATGCAAAAACAGTAACAGAATGGGCAGAATGAGCAGAATCTGTAGCAAAAATAAAAAATAAAAAAAATAAAAATAAAACAGCAAAATGCACTTAAGGAATTCCAGCAAAGTTGATCACGAGTACAGAAAAATTAACAGCAAATAGAAACTTCTAATAAACTTAAGAAATCGAAAATAGATCCCCGGCAACGGCGCCAAATTTTGATGCGCGATGTCGTGCTCGCCTCAAAATAGACTAGGATTTAAATGGAATATAGCATAGTGCATAACCTAGGTCATCTCCCAAGGATCAATTCGGATTTCTCAAGTATATTAAAAATTATCAAAAGGTAGGGGGTTTTATTCATCAAGTAACAGAATGCAAATTCGATAGTAATTAGGAATAAATTCAAAACTGAAAACACCAATCCAAGGGCTTCAAATCAAGTGGCAAAGTAAATCATAGTTCAAAGAGAGTAAAATTATTTATGCAATTACCTCTGTTAATTCGAATTCAACTAGATAATCACCTAGAATTTAATTAACTAAAACAGAATCACAATCGCAATTCTTGATTAAGATTGAATTAAACATAATTTCGAATTAACATAGATTATCAATCGATGATCTATTCTCCATTAAATTCAGATTAATCAATCCAAATCTATCTTCAATTTTGAAACATAATCATAAATCAATTAAAGAAGAAGAAGAGGAAAGAACACAATCAGAAATCATAAATAAAACAAAAGAATTCAAAACTCTAACCACAATCATTGAATTCCTTGGATTGATTGGATCTTTAGCCTTCCATGGCCATCACCATTGAAGAGATACAGATTAGAGAAAATAGGAAAACGAAATAGAGAAGACGAAAAGAGAAGAAAAAGGATTTCTTGATTCCTATCGTAAAACTCCAAAATCAGGATTCGTAAAAAGTGTGTTTTTGGTATTCTGCCTAAACCTATTTGTAACTAAAAATTCTTCTGTAATTCCTAATCTACCCCTAGCCCAATCTGTAGCCCTCTGAATAAGCTTTACAGAGACATATAGTTTGCCTTATTTGAGTTTAAATTGAGAGAGTTAAGCCCAAATCAGTGAGGGAAGGTCCAAGCTTTATGATAGCAACAGCGTCCTAACTTCGAGGCTCAATTTCACCCTGAATCCAGCTAAATGAGAAAAACTGCATCAGACACAAAATTGTGCATCTTCGTCTCATCTTTCAGGGAACACCAAGATCATCCAAATATGACATTTGTAGCCCAAGATATGGCCTATATAAGACAGAAATGTCAAAACGAGTTAAATTCCAAAAATTAATAAAGCTTTTACAACTAAGCTCAATGAGGCCCAATCATTTAAAACTCACCCACAAACATAATAATATTGGATACAATTATCACCAATTAGGCTAAATATAAAGCAATAATGAATGCCTCAAAATTGATTGATCAGAGGTCTATTATATTTTGTAATCTGCCACATATTCGACCTCCTAATTTGTATGGCTCTAACTCTCCAATTACAACCTTTGTCAAAACTAGGGCTCTTAACAGTAAGTCTTCGTGAATCAGAATCTTCAATCTTGTACTCTTGATGCCTATGAATCGAATATTGTTTGAGGGACAACTTCACGGCATCTTTTGATGAAAATTGGAAGCCAACATAGAATTCATCATTGATGCTTTAAGTCCCACGACTTTCTAATTCAGGTAAGTTATCAAGATTACTCAATGCATCCCAGTTGATTTGAGAAAACTGAGGGCATGGTGGCACAAACATAGATTCAAGTCCTCGAGGCATAAACATGGATTGAGGAGTAACATTCAATGGAACTTGTAAATTTTCTTCGGCATCAAAGTTTTCTGCCTCTATATCAATGTTTGAATCATCACCCTCAGCTACCTGTTCTTCATCTTCACTTGTCTCCCATACTGCATCTCTGACAAGTGAGTTATCAGCTTCAACCATTGCACCACCAATAACAATCATATTGCATGGCTCAACTTGATTAGAAGGACCAACTTGAGCTTCGATTTCACCAGGAGCTTCAACATGCTCTTCCTGCCCACTTGTTTCTACCTCAACATACAATTCCATCGAGGCCATGTTTAGAGTTTGACAGAAGGAATCTATCATGTACTTTACATCATCATCATCTTTTTATTGGAAGACCTACCCATCTCCATGGATTGAAGCATTGCGAACACCGATAGATAACCTTTGGCACATGTTGGTTTGCTTGGAGCCTCAACTTTGAATGCATCTTATTTTTCAACCTAGCCAAAGTCATATTGGCTGTGATCACAATAGACTTAGGAGGAGGACCTTGATACATGACACCTTCTTCACCATCATACATTATCCCATTGAAGTAAATGTGCACATTCAGCTGTTTTGTCATGTTAATTCCACTTCTGAACAATAATAATTAAACACATATGTATTCAATATATTAAAAATCAATTACAATATTAATTGGACATATAACAATGAATTTATATTATTTTATGTATAAATAACTCCCTAAACCATGTACTCATTTGAATTAAGCTACATTTACTAATTTAAAATATGTCAAGTACTAAAGAAAAAAAATATATCCTATTCGATTACATACAAAATAATAATTCATACAATTCAAACTATATATCTTACCACTCCATTATTTATTAGACAATGAAAACATTAATGTATAATTAATACAAACATAATATATAATAACATTAATTTATAATTAACACTAAAATAATAAAAAATCAATCAACAAATAATAACTAAAATATTTAAACATTGAAAGAGATACTCACATATAAGGAATACGATCTGAATTTGATTATAGATAGAGATCCAGACACCACTTCTAGTTAGAATTGAGTTCGTTTAGAGAGTTCAGAGCGTTTAGAAAGAAGAAATTTGTAGAGAAATAATGATAATTTACAAAATGGAAGTAAAGTCACGGATTGGGGAGGGGGGAGTGAATATATATACTGGTTGCGCCAACAAGGGTGGCGCAAGTGGCTTAGTTACGCCACCCTTATTGGCATTTTCTTTGTCCATGTCAGCCAGGATGCGCCAAGTAGGATGGCGCATCCACGTAGGTTGCGCCAACCATGTTGGCACAACGTACGTGGATGCGCCATCCTACTTGACGCATCCTAACTGGCCAGATAATTTTAAAAAATATCATGTAAGACAAAAGGGTGGCAATTTGGTATATAGTTTCAAAAGAGTGGCATTTTGGTAAATACTTTAAAAAATGGCATTTCGACAATTAGTTTTGCCAACAATGGCAGTTTGGTAAAAAAGCCTGAAATCCCTAACTGTGAGCCCTCTCCTTCTCAGCCTCTACTTCTTCGTCACAATATTGGAGGAGATGGTGTTGTTGCTGGATGCACCGCACTGCAGTGGGTATGAGGAAGGATGACAGCACAACTCGACAAAGTGATGGCTTGTTTGCCGATGATGATTTTCGTCGCAAAGGTGGGTGGGGAGTCCTTCTTGGTTGGCGGTGTTGATTTGTGGAGATGGGAACATGGGGTGGCTGGTAGCTCATCACCATCAAACTCTTTATTCAACACCAAGAAATAAATACTAACTAAGAAACCACCATGGGCTCCCTGCTACCTAAAACACATATAGCCAGCCATGGATGATTTTATTCATATTGTGTGCTGCATTGCCATAGATTGTCCAAATAACTTGCTACTCTGGCATAAAGCTCTGATGCTCCACTGCCGGTGAATCACAATTATGACATACTTAAATGACAAAATGAAAGTATGATGAGAAAATGGTTGAAAAAAACATTGTGATGAGTACTAATAAGTAAAATCCAAAAACATAAGGTTTAAAATATAAATATTACAATCTTATGAAAAGTTTAAAAAAATAGGGAAACTGATGGCAACATGTTACTACAGATAATTGGGATAGAGAGTCTATGCTCCTATGTTTAATTAGAGAGCATTGTAGATAGCAAAAAATTCTTATATCCTTCTAGAAGAAGAGTTTTTTCTTCTTCCATAAAGATCTGAGTCATTGGTTGAGAAAAAAGGTAAAGAGGAGAGAATGGAAGAGAAAAAAAGAATTAAAGATTATGATAGTTTACAGAGGAAGATATTTCTTCCTGCTGGAGTACCGAAGAAGGACTTGTAGACAGCTCCCTCCTCATTAAAGGCTGAAACTTGGGTGATTTTGCAATGCTTCTTGATATCTTTGGGTGCACCCATGCGCCTTGTATTTTACCTGCTATAAGAAGGAACTTACTTTTTAATAATTTTTTTTATTTCTTTTTTGACCCTAGTCTAGTCATGTGTTGTACGGTATTTAAGATATTTTCATTTCAACCTTCTTCTTCTAATTTAGTTTTCACTTATAAGGTAGGACACAGATTTGGATCTTTTCATGTTATTTTTTTTTCATGTAATTAAGTAGAAGAGAGAGATAGACACAAAAATTATAAAAGAAATTTCATAAACCATGATTGGGTTCTACTAATTAGTATCTTTGTGTTTATCTCTCTTCTCCACTTGACTATATGACAAAAAAATGACAAGAGAGGATCCAAATCCGGTAGGACACCAACCCAACCTAAGTGAAGCTTTTTCTTGTAAACACAACATCTTAAACCCAAGAAGCCACCACACATAACTGTGAAACAACTTCCATTCCTCCATAACACCCAAATAGAAGCTCACAGAATCACCCACACACCTCAAATGGCACCACCATGTAATTCCCTTTGAAACTCGATATTAAGACACTGGCTTTTTGCTTTCACCACATGAAACATGATGCATCCCAGCCACCGGTTGCTACCTTGTCAACCTAGTCCTGACATTGTCTTGCCAATGACCCCAAACCACTTGACCTCACCGTCGTCATCCATTACGCCACCGTTGTGAACCATCAAACTCGTAGATTCACTCCCTTTTTGTTTTCCTTTCTTGCATTTGGATCATTTCTTTTTATTTTTCCTTAGTTCCTTTGTTCTGGACCATGGTCTGGTATCATGTCCTTGGATCAACCCGGCATATACTATGCTAGAGTTCATCACTGATACCCCCAGCAGGGATTCGCTGTTCGCTTATAGCACGAAGACAAGATCCCGACTCTATGCATATCTAACCATGACATAGGGTAGCGGCAGCATCACTGCGAGATCTGAGCAACAGATAAATCTTAAGAATATCTATTATTGTCAATCATGATCTTGCAGAATAAGAGCATCCATAATCGCCTTTCAGTGCCCATGATTGTAGTATTAATATTCTCATATTATAGGGATCCTCTATAGCTACCAAGGGAACGTATCTCTTCCTGCGACTATTACGGGAGTGTATCTCTCTAACTTCTATAAACACCAGGCTTATGCACCTTCTCAGGTAATTAATCACTCTTTGCTTAAACTCTACTTGTGCACAACCTAAATTGAGCGTTGGAGTCCCTTTATAGGTACCAACCCCTTGTTCCAAGAAGCTCCACTATTGTTGCGTAAGGAGGAAACCACTATGATGTGCCTATCTCAAGTACACATCTGAATCCATTTCAGAACATTGGCGCTATCTGTGGGAAACCATAAACTTCTATTCCCACTCAATCATGGTGAACATGAGACAGAACTCGAAGAGAGAAGATGTTGCATAAACCTCTACAGACCAAAGGCGAAGACCAATGGCCCAGCATCCTCCCCACCCTGTTCCACCACAAATTGCTGAAACCTCCGCTGTGAGAAACAAGGCACCCAACGCAGAGCTTCTACACAATGGGCATGAAACCTCACTTTTTGATGAGAGCCCTCACCCATCACGCAGAGTTCCTGTGAGGGATAGACTTGGAATCCGCATGCAAGGAGTCAATTCTGACGTTCGTGGTTCCATAATCCCAATGCACCAATGCCTAAGACCCACAAATGTTGAACCTGATGATCGTGTGTCTCGTCTAAAACACACGAGTCAATCCCATATATCCAGAAACTAATTCCAAGATATGGTGCAACAACATATGGTGATGTTGGAAGAGCAATACCGCAGATTGGAGGACCTGGGACAGATTGTGTGATTCGAGTATCAAGCTCAACCAAATAATAAAATTCTAGTTCTACAATAACTTATAGCCCAAGGCAGTGAACCGAGTCATCTCATGAGGATCAAGATACCAATCAAACTAAATCAAGATCACACAGGGGGGATTGTGCATACAGAATGTAAATGTAAAAATTAAATATAAGAAAAAAAATCAAATTGTAAAGCAACTAATCCAAGAAACCGTCAGAAATCAAGTTGACTTGTCATCGATCACTAAACATGCATCTTAATTGAATTAATTAGTTAATATATGATTGAAAGAAATCTTTGCATCAAACACATATAATTCAACACTAGATAATCACCTAGAATTTAACTAACAAACAATTCATAAATCTACAATCGCTAGAATCATGCAACCTATGTTAGTTTAACAACCAGAATTCAATTAACCCAGATTAACAAATCTGTCAACCTAACCTTCTTCAATTCATGTGACTAAATCACAATTAATTAATCATAATTTAATCACAAATCTTAATTAGGATTAAGGATTCAATAAAATCACATCACATAACAGAAATCTCTAATCATGTAATTTGAAATCCAAATCAAGAGAAAAAGAAGATAATTAATTCAAACCAAAATAAAAATTAGGAACAGAATCTCAAAGCCAAACTAGAATTTCCTCAAGATCCTTGGATTGATCTCAGATAATTAGCTCTCCATGGCTGCCATACACAATTTTCAAAAAGAAAAAAGAAAACTCTAGGTAGAAGAATCAAGTAAAAACGGCTTGGGTTTTTATCTATCTCGGATCCCCTCTTTATAGCAAAATAACTAACTTAAAAATTAAAAATCCTAATTTTTCCCTAGGTTAAAGTTAATTTTTGGCCTCTTAGCTTTCCTTGGCCACTGAAATCACTTGATTTGGGCTTTAGATGAGAAAGTTATGCCTAATTCACTCTTAACAGGTCTCTGATCCTATCAGCTGACTTTATAAGGGTGAAACGCCATCAAAATATTGTAGTTTCAATTCGTGGTCTTCATAAAATTAAAGATATATGTCTTAGATTTTGAGTGCCACCAGTTTCAGATCCATAGCACAAATACACCCTAAGTTATGGGCCAATTAGTGCACATTGCTCGGGTTACATGATAGAACCCAAGTTCTGATTTTGTGACCCAATTTGATTCACTAGATATCTGATTCAGACTTCGAGCTCTTCATCAAAGTTGTAGATCCTTCTCTCAGCTTTCCTACAAGGTAAAATTTATAATTATTAGATATCTAGAACTCAAGATGTGACTGAAATACAAAAATAGTGTAAAATCCTAATAATGCTAGAAAAATCAATTAAGCCCAATTTGAGCCTAAACTTATGAAATGTAGCCAAAACCAATCAATTAAACATATAAAAGGTCCAAGAGAGTAAATATGAGGGTTAACTAATGTACGAAATCGTATTTATCAAATTCCCCCACACTTAGCTTTTGCACGTCCCGGGCAAACGAAAGATTCAAACTAAGGGACAAGAAAAACGAAAACTCAAAAAACAAAACTCAAAGAGATTCACTTTCCAATGATATTCAAGAATGCAAAAGTTTACAAGTAAAGGTAGCAACCAAGAAGTTTACGGAATCAAAACATTCGTAAAGTGATAGTTCTTTACATTTCAAATCCATAAGCAAGGTAATTTCAATAGAAAAGCATAAACCAAGAATGATAGATTCTCACAATATATATTCTCACTCCCTCAAGTGTTTAGTGTTACAAATGTCTTAAAGGTAAGTGTTTCGCTTAACTCAACTTATGAAAATTTATACTACCATAAGCTTGTTTATCTTATTCTTCTCCACTATTCTATACATATGCATATCAAATCAAGAGAGCTTTATTCAAGGTTGTAATTGGGTCAAGGTAAGGAAAGAAAATAATATGGATATGACAAGTTAAATACCTAAGAGAATAAAAGAGCATTGGGTAAGAACTCAAATGACAAACATGAAATTTTACCCCCAATTCCATATAATGTGCATTCTCTTTACATATTTTTTTTAATCTTTTTTCTTTCACAACCTTCTTGCATTTATTATTATTTTTTTTTGCATAACATTTTTTGAATAACAATTTAGTACAATATTTTCACACTCACACACTTAAACTGTGCTTGTCCTCAAGCAAGATCAAGCAACAATAACAATATAAGATTGCCTTACACTTGTTCATGAGCTCATCCAAGGATAAGGATAATGCTCTCCTATTCCCTAAGGTAAAGGGACAACATGGTTTTTCACTAATGGTATGTAATGAGCTAAGAACAACAAAGAATATGAAAATAAGCTCAATGGGGTTAATCAAGGGGAAATATGTAAGGTTAGCTATTTGGCTAAAGTAGCTAATGTAAGAAAATAATGCCTCAATCATATTCATGCATGTATATGAAAATGTAGCCTCAAAAAGAATCAAAACAAGTTTTAGAGAGATCAAAATCCATAAGTGAAAATCACACAAGAAGGAAGAGAATGACACAAGTACTTAATTCATTCATCAATAAGCTTAAATTCTCACAAGGTATAAATCTATCAAACTTAATTTACTAATTCAATTTTCACTACCAAACAAGTCAAGTGCAAGATTAAAGACAATTCATTCACTTATATCAACATCCTATAAGCCTCAATTTGTCTAAATTCACAACTTCCACACATCTCAAGAGCCATAAGAAAGCAATTAAAAACTAAAAACAAGAAGAACACATTTTTTTTCAAAAACATCAAAACAGAATTGAAAAATAGAAAAATAGAAAATAGAATTGACAAAAAAAATAAATAGACAGAAAAATAGAAAACTAAATTAAAAACAAAAAAATTGAAACAAAAAATAAATGAGTAAGGAATGGAAACTCATTCTTTCATATTGGATAAGTAGCATCAAGCAAGGCCACTTCCTCCATGGTATGCTCTTGGAAACTATAATAAAAGTGCTTAAGTCTATGCCTATTAGCCTTGAAGCTCCTCTTTGTAGCCACATCTTAAAACTCAACTACACCATAAGGAAAAATATTAGTAACAACAAAAGTACCTTCCCACCTAGATCTCAATTTTTTGGGCATTAATTTAATACGAGAATTATATAAAAGCACTTTTTGACCAATCTTAAATATTTTTCTCATAATCATTTTATCATGGAAGGCTTTGGTTTTCTTTTTATAAAGTTTAGGGTCTAGGTTCAAGTTGCACCTCTTCACAGCCCAAAATGCGCAATGCGCAATTTCCACCAACAGATGGCATGCCTTTCCAAACACAATCTGATAAAGGGACATCCCAATCGATGTCTTATAGGCAATCCAATAAGCCCATAGAGCATCCTCAATCCTTTTGCTCCAGTCCTTTCTGTTACGTTGGACTGTCTTTTGAAGTATCTGCTTGATCTCTCTATTGGAAACCTCGGCTTGCCTATTAGTCTAGGGGTGGCAAGGTGTAGAAATTTTGTGCATGACTCCATACTTCTTTATTAAAGCCTCCATGCTTCAATTACAGAAATACGAACCCTTATCACTGATAATGGTCCTCAAGACTCCAAACCTGCAAAAAATCTATGATCTAACAAAATCCACAACAACTTTAGAATCATAAGTCTAAATGGCTTTTGCCTCCACCCACTTAGATACATAATCAACAACCAACAAAATATAAACAAAACTAAAAGAAACAGGAAAGAGTCCCATAAAATCAATACCTCATACATCAAAAATCTCATAAAAATAGCAAAGGTTTCTGGGGAATCTCATTCCTGCGAGAAATGTTCCCTGTTGTCTGGCACTATACACAAGACTTATAGAACAAGTATGCATCATGAAATAAGGTAGGCCAATATAAATCAGGGTCCAAGACTTTCCTAGCTATACGCTTAGGTCCAAAATATCCACCATATGCAAATGTATGACAAAAGCTAAGAACAAAATCAAACTCATGATCAGGTATGCATCTCCTAATCACTTGGTCACTACAAAATCTCCACAGATAAGGATCATCCAACACATAATACTTAGACTCACTTAGTAACTTATCAATCTGAGCCCTAGTGAAATATGCAAGCAATGCACTAGCAACCAAGTAATTAACTAAGTCAGCAAACCAAGGAGAGGTAGTTTTACCTTGTCACTGTAAAAGGTACTCATCTAGGAAGGAGTCGTGGATGGCCAGAGGCTTTGAAGCTCTCTCAGTTTTGCTCAAATAATCAGCCACCAAGTTTTCTGCTCCACTTTTATCCCATATTTTATTATCAAACTCCTGGAGCAGCAACATCCACCTAATTAATCATGGTTTCACTTTGGATTTTTTCATAAGAAACTTTAGTGCTACATGATCAGAAAATACAACTACTTTAGAACCAAGCATATATATCTAAATTTGTCTAAAGCAAATACAATGGCTAAGAGTTCTTTTTCTATAATTGTGTAGTTAGCTTGAGTAGCATCCAAAGTTCTGGATGCATAGTAGATCACATGAGGATCCTTCCCTACTCTCTGTGCCAAGATAGCTCCTACTGTATAATTGGAGGCATCACACATAAGCTCAAATGGAACTGTCCAATCATGGGGTTGGATGATAGGAGTGCTAGTCAATGCCTTCTTTAAATGATCAAAAGCTTCCTGGCAATTATGGTCAAAGACGAACTCCACATCCATTTACAGCAAATTAGATAGTGGAAGGGTGATCTTGCTAAAATCCCATATGAAGCACTTGTAAAAACCTGCATGTCGCAAAAAAGAACGTATCTCCCGCACACATGTGGGATAAGATAAAAAGGTAATGACATCTATTTTAGCAGGATC
This sequence comes from Ormosia semicastrata, assembly GCA_029884595.1. Classification (NCBI taxonomy): domain Eukaryota; kingdom Viridiplantae; phylum Streptophyta; class Magnoliopsida; order Fabales; family Fabaceae; genus Ormosia; species Ormosia semicastrata. The sequence continues at coordinate 11,102,410 of JAQQTO010000059.1, forward strand.
TACTTCAATGCCCTTACTGAAGACTACATGACCTAAAACTATACCCTACTCTACCATGAAATAACATTTTTCAAAATTTAAAACAATGTTACTTTCAATGTATCTATGCAGTACCTTAGCCAGTCTATCCAAACAAGAATCTAAAGAAGAGTCATAAACAATAAAATCATCCATGAATACCTCTATACACTCTTCTAAAAAGTTTGAAAATATGCTCACCATACACCGTTGAAAGGTTTTCAAGGACATTGTAGAGCCAATGGCATCCGTCTGTAAGCGAAGGTTCTGAAGGGATAGGTCAATGTGATCTTTTCTTGATCTTCAGGTGCAATGTGGATCTAGAAGTATCTAGTGTAACCATCCAAGATGTAATATTCTGACTTGCCAGCCAACCCCTCCAACATCTAGTCAATGAATGGAAGGGGTAATGATCCTTCCGAGTAGCTTGATTAAGCCTTCTGTAATCAATGCAGACTCTCTAGCTATTCTGTACTTTGGTAGGAATAAGCTCATTTTTCTGATTGGCCACAATAATCACTCCAGATTTCTTAGGGACAACTTTCACCGGGCTCACCCATTAATTGTTAGAGATGGGATGAATAATGCTAACCTGTAATATCTTGGTCACCTCTTTTTTCACTACATCCAAAATTAGAGGATTCAGTCTCCTCTGGGGCTGTCTCATTGGTTTAGCTCCATCCTCAAGTAAAATTATGTGCATGCATGTGGAAAGGCTAACGCTAGAAATATCTGCTAGTGCCCATCTGATAGCCCTCTTATTCTCTCTCAAAACTTATAGCAATCTCGCCTCCTGTTCAGCAGTGAGGTTTCTGGCTATAATCATCGAAAACTACTCATTATCTGCCAAATATGCATATTTCAGGTGCTCGGGTAATGATTTCAGCTCTAACTGTGGTGACCGTGCTATTAAGGGAAGTAATTTAAGGGGCTATAATGATTCTACTTCTGCTATATGAACCTCTGAATATATATCACCTGTTGCACAATCTGCTAACATAGGAACAGACTCATCATACCCCAAAAATACAAAAATTTCAGAACACACAAAACATAACTTATCACCATCACAATAAGCAGACGAATCACCGCACATAGAATCATCAAAATTGGCAATCTCAGGAAACTCTTCACATAAGTCAACATATGAATTATCAACCAAATCATCAATTAAATCAATATGAAAGATAGAATGTTCTTCCATGGGGTGTTTCATAGCATCAAGAATATTAAACCTCACAATAGAATCTTCAAACTCTATGGAAAGAACTCCTGCATGCACATCAATCTTTATTTGTGCTGTTTTAAGGAAAGGTCTCCCTAGAATGAGTGGAGCCTTGCTGGACGGTGACTCCCCCTCCATCACCAGAATATAGAAATCTATAGGAAAAATTAGCTCATTCACCCGACCTAGCACATCCTCCACCAAACTAGTTGGGTAAGCATTACTCCTATTAGCTAGTTGGATCACCACCCTTGTAGCCTGCAAAGGACCAAGTTCAAGGGAATTAAAAATAGACATAGGCATTACATTAATGGAAGCACCTAAGTCTAGCATGGCATGCTCAAATTTGTGATTTCCTATTATACAAGGAATTGTAAAAGTCCTAGGATCCTTGCACTTCTGTGGCATAGGCTGGATGAGGGCTGAAACATTCTACCCCATGTTGATTCTCTCATTGCCCTATAGCCGCCTATTGTGTGTACACAGTTCCTTTAAGAACTTGGCATACTTTTGTATCTGCTTGATCGCTTCCAACAACGGAATATTGACTTCCACTTTCCTAAGAGTCTCAAGGAGCTCTCTATCTTTCTTAGCCTCATGTATCTTTTTGGTCTTAATGGCTCTCTATGGAAAGGGAAGAGCCACTACAAGCTGTTGTTGCTTATTGGCAACAACAAATTTCTTCTTACCCTCATATTTTTGGGTTAGTTCATCAGAAACTGTTTCTTCTGCTGATTGATGCTTGCTGGCTGGTTGAGATTCAGGTGATGCTTCTACAAATTTTTTAGACCTCAGCATAATGGCACTCACATTCTCCTTTGGATTGGGAATTGTTTGGGAAAAGAGTTGTCCAGAACCTTGGGCCTGTAGTTGACTCAATGTAGAGGCCAATTGTCTAATTTGAGTTTCTAAATTTTATATGGTGGCTTCTATCCTCTACTAGAATTGAATGTTATTTGTGGCCATCTACTTCACCAAATCCTCAAATGAAGGCTCAGATTTTGTGGCTGCTGGACTTGGTTGTTGCATAGGCTACTGGAATAACCTACTTGGTCCAGCATAAGTTTGAAATTGTTGTTGTCTCATTGGCTATTAGAAGGGCTGCCTGTATTGCAATGGTTACTGCTGTTGTGAGGCTACATTGCCATATCTCAAATTTGGATAGTCTCTCCAGCTAGGGTTGTATGTGTTGGAGAATGGATTATATTTAGGCTATTGCTAATATTGTGCTTTACCAGGAAAGATACCTGCTACAGCAACAGATTGATCTAGAAAAACAAAACCATCATCCCAAAGTGTAGGGCATGCATCTGTGGGATATGAAGGATAAGAACAAATGCCGCACACTTTTGTAGGCCCCTGCATAGGTAATTGTTGTCCCATTACCAACTGTCACACAAAGGAAGTCAGCTCATCAAGTTTATGCTACATTCTCTGTTGATCAACATTAGAAACCTGGACTTCATTGACTCCTCTAGTTTGAGTTATCAGTTTAGTACCAAACTGTTGGGAATTGACAGCTATGTTTGCAATCAAGTCTCTAGCAGCAACTAGAGTTTTATCAACTAATGCACCTTCACTGCCAATATCAATCATGCTCCTATCTATAGGCAACAAGCCCTCATAAACGTACTAAATTAACAGCTGATCACTGATCTGGTGGTAGGAACAGCTTAAGCACAATTTTTTAAATCTCTCCCAGTATTCATACAAGGTCTCACCACTCATCTGTCTGATCCCACATATATCTTTTCTGATTGCAGTAGCTCTTGAGGCAGGAAAAAAATTCTCCATAAAAAATCTCTTTATGTCATTCCAGCTAGTGATAGCTCTTGGTTGCAAGTAGTATAAATGATAATTGCCGAGGATACCAAATTTAAATCAAATTACAACCCAATTACCAAAACTTCTTGCAGTATAAGGTTACACCGGGTCGAGAGGTTAGTAAAGAGGGGGGAAAGGGTTTACGAAATAAAGCAGCAGAAAGTAATTAAAAGAGGTAAATAAATTAAAAGAGGTAAATAGAATCTGGAGAATAACGAATCCAAGAGAATTAATCAATCTTGATCTTAATCCCTCCTTGATCACTAAAGGTCCATTCAATTATCAATTGAATCCTTGGTCTTAGATCATATCAAGAAGCCTCAAAATGATCCATGGATCTTCTACTAGACACGCATCTAGAATTCAATTAATTAAGGTTAGACAAATTAAGCATCCATCCAAAACCTGAATTTACATAAAAACCAAGATCCAACCAAGCTAAACATTTCATCAAACACCTTCAATGCCTTGTTTAGTCTCTAAAATCCTCTCTTAGGACATGGTAATTACGTAATTATCAAATGCAAATCTCAATCAAATTAAGCACCCAATCAGAATTAGAAAAAGAGAAGAAGGAGAGGAACTAGATTAACAATTGAATGTAAACAATTAAAATAGAATATCAAGATTAAGAATCAAGAATGTTCAATCCCTTGGATTGATTAAAGGCCTTACCCCTCCATGAATAGAAGGGAAGAACTTAGAAAAAGAAGAGAAAATCTAGAGAGAAAGAAGAGAAAATCTAGAGAGAAAAAAGAGAAGAGAGAAAGATCTAGATCTAGAGAGAGAATGAAAAGTGTAGAATAAAAATTGAGTCTTGGACTTCTGCTTCTCACCCCTATAACTACCCCCTAATTTGGCTTCACATGATTAGAAAATATTAGTTAACAAGCCGGATCCATTAGGAATCATTGGGCCTAAGTCCCATATTAATTAGAGGCCTATAACTCAACGACATAGTTTGGCTTATGAGTCTGCATAAAAGTTATTGCTTTGGATCTTAACTTTCATTTGGGCTTAGGTTGACGTCCATTGCATTCATGTAACTTAAGATATGGGCTAATGAGTGCACAGAGGTCAAGCTGTCAAGATCAGAATTCTGGCTTTTGCTTCAACTTCAACTTAAATTATCCAAATGTGTGATTTAGCTCCCGAAATCTTCATGAAAGTTGTAGAGATTTATCTTACCTACAAGACCAGAATCACATCAATCAGATACTTAAAACTTAGATTATAGCCAAAATACTAAACATTGCTCAATAGACAATTAAAGACCAATTCATGCAATAATTCTCACAATGATTCAATTAGGCCCAATATCATAAAATGTGACAAAACTAATTTATTTAAGCCAAATTGAACCTTAAGACACCTAATGAGAGGATCATTAAATGAATAAAATATATTACTATTAATAACCAGTCCTTGGCTACACCATCTACTGAAAAGGGGAAAGCTCTCAGCTTGATGTGTTCCTCTACAATTCCTTGTGGTTTTATGGTAGAACAGACCACATGGAACTCCTTTAAGTGCTTGTGAGGGTCCTCTCCTGCAAGGCCATGAAACTTAGGTAGCAAGTGAATTAAACCATATTTAAGTTCAAAATCAGCATCCAAATCAGGATATTGAATGCACAATGGTTGATAGTTCACATCAGGTGTAACTAGTTCCTCTAAGGTCCTATTTTGCATGTTATCAGCCATATGTGTAGTGTTATCAGGTGTATTGTTATCGGCCATAGATGCAGTGTGATCTATATGCTCACCTTCAGTTTCAAAATCAATGTCAGTCTCAACCTCAGATGTTATGCTTTCACTAATCCTATGAGTCCTATTCAATACATGCAAGGTTCTTTCAATTTCAAGATCAATGTCAAGTATATGACTATCAGAAGGCCTAGTCATGTATCAGATAGCACTATAGGGACTCAAAATCGACTCAAAACACAAAAACACAAAGTAATGACAAAAATCACACAAAAACTCAATAGAAACTATATCTCAAGATTTTTAAAAAATATGGGGACCACCACAGCATGAAAAATACACAAAAATGAAACTAAAAAATGTAATAAAAAATCTTAAAAATTTGAAAAAGTGGTCTAAACGATGTAATTTGGCCAAAATCTGAGTGACCTAATTAGTTGTAACAAGCCTTACCTAAAATGTTATTTTCCTTCAAATGACCAAGTTACAGGTCATTTTGATCACAAAATTATGTACAAAATTCTAGAAATTGACCCGAAATCACCCGTCTTCACATGAAAATCACAAAAACAAAGAAGAAAAGGGATTACGAGGTTAGTTAAAGGCTTGGAATGATTAATTAGAACCTAATGATCCCCGACAATGGTGCCAAATTTGATTCAAGTGTCGAGCTTAACCAAATAATAAAATTCTAGTTCTACCGATAACTTGTAATACAAGGTAGTGAACCGAGTCGTCTCTTAAGGATAAAGATACCAATCAAATCAAATCAAGATCAAACAGGGGGGATTGCGTATGCATAATGTAAATGTAATAATTAAATATAAGAAAGTAAATTAAATTACAAAGCAACCAATCCAAAAAACCGTCAGAAATCTAGTTGGCTTGTCATCAATCACTAAGCATGCATCTTGATTGAATTAATTGGTTAATCTATGATTGACTGAAATCTCTGCATCAAACACATAGAATTCAACACTATCTAATCACCTAGAATTTAACTAACAAACAATTCATAAATTCACAGTCGCTAGAATCATGCAAACTATGTTAGTTTAACAACTAGAATTCAATTAACTCAAATTAACAAATCTGTCAACCTAATTTTCTTCAATTCATATGATTAAATCACAATTAATCAATTATAATTTAATCACAAATCTTAATTAGGATTAAGGATCCAATCAAATCACATCACATAACAGAAATCTCTAATCATGTAATTCGAAATCAAAATCAAGAGAAGAAAAAGATAATTAATTCAAACCAAAATCAAAATTAGGAATAGAATCTCAAAGTCAAACCAGAATTTCCTCAAGATCCTTAGCTTGATCTCAGATAATTATCTCTTCATGGTAGCCACACAATTTGCAAAAAGAAAAGAGAAAAGTATAGGTAGAAGAATCAAGTAAAAACGGCTTGGGTTTTTATCTATCTCAAATCCCTTCTTTATAACAAAATAACTAACTTAAAAATTAAAAATCCTAATTTGTGCCTAGGTTAAAGTTAATTTTCGGCCTCTTAGCTTTCCTTGGCCACCGAAATCACTTGATTTGGGCTTTAGATGAGAGAGTTATGCCCAATTCACTCTTAACACATCTCTGATCCCGTCTGCCAACTTCATAGGGGTGAAATTCCATCAAAACATTGTAGTTTCAATTCATAGTCTTCATAAGAATTGAAGATCTATGTCTTAGATTTTGAATGCCACTAGTTTCAGATCCATATCACACTTACAGCCTAAGTTATGGACCAATTAGTGCATAATGAAAAGGTTATGTGATAGAACCCGAGTTCTGACTTCATGGCCCATTCTGACCCCCTAGACATCTGATTCAGACTTCGAGCTCTTCATCAAAGTTGTATAGATTTCTCTCATATTTCCTAAAAGGTAAAATTCATAATTATTAGATATCTAAAACTCAAGATATAGATGAAATATAGAAACAGTGTAAAATCCTAATAATGCTAGAAAAATCAATTAAGCCCAATTTGAGCCTAAACTTATAAAATGTGCCCAAAACTAATCAATTAAGCATATAAGAGATCCAGGAGAGTAAATATAAGGGTTAACTAATGTATGAAAATCATGTTTATCACTACGCATGAAGGTCAGCCCAGAATGCAATGCCAAAACAGAAGGTGAAACATGAATAACAACCAGAGGGGATTGCATGCTGACCCCCGAATGTCCAATGTTGTTGAAAACAACCTAGACCCTGGCAATTAGGAGCAACCCTTCTCTGCTCAACTCATGGAATACAGAGTTCCAAGAAACTTCAAATTCCCAGTCAATGTAGAGCTCTATGACGAGACTACAGACCCCCAAGAACACACAGATGTTTACATCCAATCTATGTGTTCCATGGCCCACAGTTACTATGTCGTGCCTTTTCCCTTTCCCTGAAGAAGGGAGCCCTTATATGGTTCGCTACTTTGCCACGAAGATCCGTCACAGACTGGCCAGACCTCAGGCATCGTTTCTTACTCCAATACATTACTAGTAAGAAACAACTCAGGTCTATTGAATCTTTATCCAAGATCCGCCAAGGGCACGATGAGCCCCTTCATGAGTACGTTAAAAAGTTCAACATGGCTTGAATCAACATGGAGAACTTTGATGATTAAATTACCCTCCATTACGCCAGAAGTAGCCTCGAGGTCAGTTCTATGTTTTCCATATTTTTGGCAAAGAAAAAACTAGAGACAATGGAAAAATGTTGACAACAATTCCAGAAGTATATAAACCTCGAGGAGGCAACTGAGACCTAGAAGAGTTTTGAGAAAGGTGGGTCCTCTCACCAAAAGGCCGATCATAACTCCTCGTAGTCCCAAAACCCCTCCAAGGATAGTCTACCTCGAGGCAAGTACTCCAATTACACTTCACTGAACACCTCCCACAAAATAATCTTGAGGGACGTGTTACAAACAGAGTTCCAGGACATTAAGAAGTCACCCCCTCTAAAGAAACATAAGCAGAATGATCATTCCAAATACAGTACATGACACAAAAGCTATGGTCAAGAAAAATTACACATCATCTTCATAAATTGGCACTCTCTAGATGTAAGTCCCTCATAAATGTAGCTCGTTGAGCACCAATTTTCATACCCATGGTGAGGACACATACTTAACAACTCCTTAAACCTCTCTCAAGATTGATACAAAGTCTCACTGTCCTTTTATGCAAAGGTGGAGATTTGCCTTTTTAAAGCGTTTGTCTTATTAGGGAAAGTGTTTATTGAAGAAAGCCTGAGTCATCTCATTCCATGACCCAATAGATCGTGATCTCAGCAAGTATAGTCAACTCTTAACTCTATCCTTCAAAGAGAAAGGAAAAAACTTAAGTCTCACAACATCATCAGTTGCATTTTAACTATGAAAAATCGCAACTACTTCCTCAAACTCCCTACTATGCAAATAAGGATTTTCATTTTCTAAGCCATGAAAAGCAGTGAGTAATTGTATCATCCATGTTTTAAAATCCAATCAGGGAGTATTAGCTAGAAACATGATTCATGATGGTGTGGCTATGCGTGTAAAGTGGAGGTAATCCTGAAGGCTCCTAGTGGGTTGATCTTCATGTTCACTAATGTTCTCAGAATTAGAAGTATCAAATAAATAAATAAAAAAATCAAACTCAGACATAGGTCTACAAGAAAATCGACCCAAGGCATCTATATACCTGTTCATACAACGTAGAGAAAAATAATGCAACACAAAAAAAGAATAAAAAACTAAAAAAAATAAAATAAAGATGCAGCAAGATAAAAGAGGGACGAAGTTACCGCCTTTACAAACTACTGAAAAGAAAAATTTGATTAGCAATTCTTCTACTGTCTCCTTGGCAACGACACCAAAATTTGATTACGCCCAAAGAATAACATGGTAATTGTAGCACAGCTTCAAGGTGTCAATTCCACAGAGAGACAAATTAAAAGAATAACTAAAGAAACTAGAGAAAAATATTAAATGATTAAAAGTAAATAAATATTAATTTAAATGCAAAATTAAGTAAAACAAAGCAAATTTAGTTTTTACTAGATGTAAAATGACTAAGGTTCAGAATCCACTAAGATTAATTTTAACATTAATTATGTCAAATTATTATACCAAAATAATTTAACTTATGAATATCTAGCGGCAAGCATGTGCTTGTAGAAAATATATCAATAAAATATTAAAAATAATAATAATATGTATGATAAAATTTTCCTAATTAATAGTAATTATCATACCATCAAATGTATCCCTAATAAGAAACCACAATTAATATCCAACAATTACCATTAACTTTCAAACAACACAAATAAATTACAACGCATAAGAAAAGCATGATTGAAGTCATCTTAAAATTCATTCATATAATCTGATAGGAAAATAGAATTAATAAACATTAAATCTTAAAATTTGATAAAACTAATTCAATATAATAAATGCCAAAATAATCAAAGTTTCATTATTCCCTTAGTACAAAGAATTTAGCAAGACATAATAAAATTAAAATATGACAAAATTATCTTACTGCAATTCTCCATTTGGCAAAAAAAAAAAAAAACTATCTGCATTGCACTGCTGTGCAACCTTTCTTCTTTTTTTTCTCGAGTGACGCATAACACTTTCACGTCTTTTTCTTCTCTTTAGTTGCTATTGTGCACATCCCCCAATCTTCTTTCTATTTCTTTTCTTCACTTTTTTCTATGCACGGTGCACAGTGCAATCCAATTCTCTTTTTCTTCTTCAATTTATATATAATCTCCACCACCTCAGCAATTTACTTGAAGATAGGTTTCTCTCTTTTTCAATCTAATAAGGCCATACTTGTTAAGTATAATTTGGGCTTTCAATTAAATCTTCTTTTGACTTTACCTAGGCTTTCACTTGCTCTTCATAAATTCTGAAATTAAACATAAAAAAATCTATTTAAAAATATTTCAAAGTAAATAGAAACTTAATTTAAAAATACACATTAATTCCAATAATTTCTATTCATATTTTAGCACTTTAGTCCAATAATAAGATATTTAGAGAGCACTTTCATATGCTCATCACACCTCAACTTGCTTATTGCTAGTCCCTAACAATTTTTATGCAAAAGAGATTAAAGATACTAAGAAAATGATAAAATAACCCATCAATTCACATTTTCTAGATTCATATTTCAAAACAATCTTAGGAATTCAATAACTATATCATAAGTAACCCGCCTATAGCATCCCACAGACTCTGTGTGTGTGTGTGTGTGTGTGTGTGTGTGTGTGTGTGTGTGTGTGTGTTTGTTCCAAACTATATTCATCTAACTAGAAGCCCTGACACATGCAACATTAAGAACATCTCAAGTAAAAGGTTCAACTTCATAACTCACGGGTATAAAAGTCTTTTGTGTGAGGATTCTCTCTATGGAGTTAACAATGGGTGTACACAGACTCTTATGAAAAATTAGGCAATTATATTCAAACAACAAGCAAACATTGATCTTATGATAGAAATACTAACAAATGAGACTTTCACCACTCTTTCCAAAAGCTTACTCAAGATCAGAACGGTCAACACAAAAGGTTGTAACATGGCTTGGGTTTGGGGCTATATGAAAAAAAATGAAAAAAGATTCAAAAATACTTCTAAGTACATACAAAGGGAATGTTATTAAATATCTCAGTAGACCACACTTTTCACTTGATGTATTTTGTAACTTTTCAGATCATTGAATAATAATGCTTGTCTTTCTTCTTCCTCTTTTTTTTTTGAACTATTTGATGAATAAACACATGTCACTTTGGTATTCTTGTCATTTCTTCCCAACTTTGACTTCTTCTTTTTTTTTACTAAATTCAAATGAAAGAAAATGTAAATTTCACACTTAGCATTCACTTAGAAGTAAAAAGGGTAGAAAAATTAGTGTATAGGCTATACTCCAATATAGAGAGGCATGGATGATATGGGCATATGAAAACAAAAGACTATATGTGTTTATTGGCTCAAAGTTGGCTACTAGGGGTTTATGATGGAAAGGGTTAGCTTGAAAGACTCAAACGTTAATCCTAAGTTGACCTTCGTCATATCCCAAGTATATCCACCATCTTACCACAAACTATATGATGATGTTCTCAAAAGAAGAGCTCAATTAAACAGATCAATGAATGCTTATCACAATTTACTGCATTTATAAGCTCTTAATCCTCTAAAAAACTTACATGAATACTTAAGCAAAAAGAATTTTCTAGCTACATGTGTCAAACCACCATCTTACCACATGTGTTGACTATAAGTCCATAGTCTTTAACACCTATAGCTCCCTAGTGAGCATCTCAACCTTAGCCTTTAAGTTATCCTCTTCCCTAAGATAGTAGATTCCACCACCATTTGGGTTTCCTGCAAGTCATGACCTATTTGTAGTCTTAGTAGCACTTGGTCCAGTCTAAGTGTGAGCTTTTTCAGCAAGCTCATTAAGATATTCTATGACCTCATTAGGATCTTTCTGTAAGAACTCACTTTTACACATCATCGTCCCTCATAAAAATAGCTCATTAAGCACTAATTCTCATACCCATGGTGAGGACACATACTCAACAACTCCTTAAACTTCTCTCAAGACTAATACAGAATCTCACTATCCTTTTGTGTAAAAGTGGAGATTTGCCTTTTTAAAACGCTGGTCTTATATTGGGGAAAGCGTTTATTGCAGAAGGCCTGAGTCATCTCATTCTATGACCCAATAGATTGTGGACTAAGCGAGTATATCCAACTTTTAACTTTATCCTTTAAAGAGAAAGGAAAGAACTTAAGTATCACAACGTCATCAGTTGCATTTTGACTATGAAAAGTTGACACTACTTCCTCAAACTCCCTAATGTACAAATAGAGATTTTCATTTTCTAAGCCATGAAAAGTAGGGAGCAACTGTATCATCCCTGTTTTAAAATCCAGTCGAGGAGTATTAGATGGAAACATGATGCATGACAGTGTGGTTGTGCGTGTAGGGTGGAGGTAATCCTGAAGGGTCCTAGTGGGTTGATCTCGGTGTTCACTCATTTCCTCATAATTAGAAGTATCAAATAAATGAATAGAAAAATCAGACTATGACTCTGACACAGGTCTACAAGCAAATCGACCCAAGGCGTCTCTATACCTGTTCAAGCAAGGTAGAGAAAAATAATGCAACACAAAAAAAAGAATAAGAAAACTAAAAAATATAAAATAAAATAAAGATGTAGTAAGATAAAATAGGCAACGAAGTTACCACCTTTACAAAGTGGTGAAAATAAAAATTTGATCAGCAATTCTTCTACCATCTCCTCGGCAACGGCGCCAAAATTTGGTTACACCTAAAGAATAATGCGGTAATTGTGTTACCAAGTGGCTTGAGTATTTAAAAACTTTTCGTAAACACTTTTCGCAAACACTTACAAAACAAATTTCGTTGAAGCTATTTCTTAAAAGAAGTGAATAAAAAGAGAAGATAAAAAGCCTTAAGAACAGAAAATAAGCAAATGATAATAATAAATAAATTGCAAGAAAATAAAAGAAATAAAGATGAGGAAAGCAGACAAAGTATTTATCCTGATTCGACCACCAACCACTTGTGGCCTACGTCCAGTCCTCGAAAAACTATCCGAGATTTTTCACTATCAATGCAAGCTTGAACATGTGCTTGTTACTATTACAAACTATAGCACTTTTCACACGCAGGGAAACTTTAACCTTGTGCTAAAGCCTCAACTTTCAGGGATAACTCACCCTTACAAAACCTTTGAGGGATGCATCACTCTCTTTACAATAAATCAGAATATAGAAGAAGAGAAACTCTCAAAAGAGTAAATATCACAACGTGAAGCATTAAGAAGCTCGTTGACGATATCTTAAAATTTTGGCAAAAAAGAGCATAGAAAATAGGTAAAAATATAAAACATATGTTAAAGCAAGCAAAGATTATTTAGATAGTTAGGGGTTGTTTTCAAAGATGACCCAAGGTCACTATTTATAGAGCTCTAAATAAAATAGCTGTTGGGTGCAATTAAATCACGTAATAAATACAAATATGGCTATTTCTTTCTAAAACAAGATCCCGTGTTTATTCGAATAACCATTGTGTTATTCAAATAACACATTTTGAAAAACCACATGAAAACCAATTCTGATATATGTTATTCGAATAGCCTGAGAGTTATTCGAATAACTCTGTTAAAAGGAGTTTTCTGTGAAATAGGTCTATTCGAATAACACATGGGTTATTCGAATAGCTCATTTAGAAAAGACCATTCTGAAAAACCTTTATTTGAATAGCCAAGGGTCTATTTGAATAACTTCTTTTAAAACAGAGGCATGCAGGGGATTTTGAAAGACATTATTTGAATAACTTTAGGGTTTTTCAAATAACTCCTGATAAAAACAGATTCTGATTGACTCGGTTTATTCGAATAAGAGGGCTTTATTCGAATAATCCTATTGAAAAACATTTTTAAACTCTTTTAAAAACTTCCTAGATTGTTTTCCAAAACACCAAACCTTTTAATTGATTTTCAAAAAGCATTTTATCTTTTCTTCCAAAAACAATGATATATCCAAAAGACTTCATACAAAAAGACTCTAAGTCCTAAAGCTATTCTTGAAATCCTTGGACTTGGTCTTCCCATCATCTTCATGTTTATTATCATCAAAAGCCATTCTTCAAAGTCGCATAGTCAATAACATTCTCCCCCTTTTTTTATGATGACAAACTAACACAAATAAAAGAATTAGTGCAGATAAATTGGAATTCACAAAATTATTTTAACAGAACTTACTCCTCCTCTTTTTTGTAAGAGGTGGTCTATATCAGAGATGTGCACAGCTCCCCCTTATTTTTGGAATCCAATTTTCAGTTTTACATTTCTTTTCTCAAATAAACTCAAATTTTTCTCTCCCTTTTGTCATGAGCAAAAAGATAGGGCAAGATAAAGCTGAAACAAGTGATAATTATTCAAGAAAAAGTCATAAATTGATCAAAGTAGTGAACGCAGTAAAGAGATAATTATCTAATTGCAAACATCAATAAAAAAGGAACAAAGCAAATGATAGGCAATGTAATAATTTGTTCCAATTCATGTGTAGCAAAACAAGCAATGCAAGACAAAACAGATTCAGAACAAGTAATGCAATAGGCCAAAAGATAAGCAATCCATCATTTTAAGAAAATTGTCCAATTACAAGATAATTAAGAAAAAATAAGAGGCCAAAACGAGACTAAACAAAGATCCTAAGAACTAAGGATCCTAGAAATATGCATCTAGTGGTAGGCAGGGGAGTCAGGTGCTCTGTCAGTCAGCAAAGCTCAGAGGGCTACTTGTTCACGCTTCACACCTTTTATTCTATCAAACAAAATAGAGAATGTGTTCTCCATATAGGCTTTGTTGTCTAGCAGGGTTGCCATGATTTGCTCATTTGTAATTGGACCAGTAAGAGCAGGAGCAGGAGCAGCAGGAGCAGCGGCAATGTCATTTTGCTCTTCGTCTTCCACTTCATCCGAGTATAGTCAGCCTTCAGCAGACCTGATCATCTTCATTTTGTGCAAAGTGTAGGACCCAAAAACACTATGATGAGTCAACTTGGTGGCCCACTCAGTTTCCATAATCTGAGGATATTTCCCAAGAAGAGTAGTGATGATCAAGCCATAAGGTAAGTCAAACTTCTCCTTGTCCTTTGCCTTCATGATATGCTTCATGATGAAGGTTGTCCAGTTGGCTTAGTGAGCTTTCTTTAGAACCCACAACATGAAGATGTCATCTTCACTTAGGTAGGCATAATTCTTGCCTAGAGGAGCCAGGATATATGCATAAGCATAATGCGAGAGCCTATCTTGGCTCTTTAGCATGCCTAATTTGACAGATCCTCAATAGTTTGAATTTCGTTATACTCTTGAATGAATGGGTTGCCATCTTTTTTAATGTACATGCCTATGAACTGTAGTTCAAACAGCACAACCCAATCTTGAGGGGTGATGACAATGTGTTGATCATAAACATCTGAGAGAAGGTCCTGCCCTTCAATCTTTAAGTTATAGTAAAACATCTTTACCAAATCAAGGTCAAGGTCAGCTTTGTGGAAGCAAAGTCAAAGCACGCCCTGATTGTTCAGCAGGTTAAGGAAGTCAAAGCCTCCTTCTCTCTGGAAGAAGTTCAAATCCAAGTATTTTGGTTGCACAAGATTGCGCTCTCAAAAGTGAGTGATGAAGCGACTCAGTTCCTCTTTGTTGGAGGATAACCTTTACAGGTCTAGAGGATTGTTACAGGGAGTGGTCTTTATACGAGGACATTTTGTTCTGGAAGAAAAGGAAGCTATGGATATGGTGTTTGGTAGAGAAGATGGTGAGTGCAGCGAATGTGGGGTTTTGAAAGAATAGTGGTGGAACGTGGGTGGAGAGAGATAGATAATGGTGGAGGAATAGGGAAATGGTGGTGCAAAATGGTGGAGGTGGGGTAGGAGTGGGTGAAGACACAAGAGATGGAGAGGAGTGATTGGGCAGAGGGGATGCGCAGAAGGAGGATGAAACAGAGGTGGAGAGGAAAGAAGTAAGGAGAGAAGAGTGTTGTGGGCATATATAGGCCCGTGTTTATTTGAATAACATGTGATTTATTCAAATAAATACGTGGTAATCCAATGGTCATGGCTTTTTCTGCCATATGTTATTCGAATGAATAACTGGCCCTATGAACTTGGCTTGTTTGCCAAGGTTTAATCAAATAACCAATTGGTTATTCGAATGGAACCAGAAAATATTGGCCTTCGTTAAAAAAGCATTATTTGAATAAGAAGCCTCTTATTCAAATAAGACAGACGCAAAGAGATAGATTATGCAAATATTGATCTTAGGTTATTCAAAAAAATTAGCTTTTATTCGAATAACATAGACAGTATAAAGTACATGCAGCATACCTATTCGAATAAACTAGGCTTTATTTGAATAAGGTAGAAGCCAAAAGCTGTGAGAAACTGATTTAGATATCAATTTATTTGAATAAAATTTATTTTATTTGAATAGCACAGATATAAAACACGCATACTATAGTTGCTGGATTCAGGTTATTCGAATAAATTGAGTTTTATTCGAATAACACAAATGCACAACACATTTCTTTGAGCAGTTAACTTTGTTTATTCGAATAGCCACAAGGTTATTCGAATAAAACTATCAGAAAAATAATAACAGGCACATACAGGGATACAATTAGAGAGAAGAAAATATACCCAAAGATGAGATACCTGCAAAACAAGTTTTGAGATACCTCCAATGCTCAAGTCAGTAATAATTCAGGAATAATAAACCAATAAACACAAGCATTCATTCATATGTATGATTGATCAATTATGCTTAATTCTCCTCTAATATAAAAGAATGCTTCTTTTGCTAAGGGTTTAGTGAAAATATCTACAAATTATTTATATGTTTCAATAAATTAAAGTATGCAGTCTCCCTTTTGTACATGATCTCTAATAAAGTGATGTTTTATTTCTATGTACTTTGTTCTAGAGTGCAAAATACGATTCTTAGATAGATTTATTGCACTAGTGTTGTCACATCTTATAGGGATGTGATCAAGTTGAAGACTATAGTCTAGAAGTTATTGTTTCATCTAAAGGATTTGAGTACAACAAGTCCCGGATGCTACATATTCAACCTCAGCAGTTGACAATGTCACACTATTTTGCTTCTTGCTATGCCAAGAAACTAAAGAAGTTCCAAGCAAGTGACATGTCTCACTAGTACTTTTCCTATCCATTTTGTATCCCACAAAATCAGAATTGGAATAGCCAATTAGGCTACATGAGGCATCCTTAGGGTACCATAAACCCTTTTTTGAAATGCCTACTAGGTATTTCATGATTCTTTTAACAGCACGTAGGTGTAATTCTTTATGATTAGCTTGATATCTAGCACACATGCATACACTAAACATTATATCTGGCCTACTAGCACTAAGTTGAAAAAAGGATCTAATCATACCTCTATATTTAGCAATTTCTATAGATTTACCTTCTTCGTCTTTGTCCAAATAGCAGGAAGTGCCCATTAGTGTAGCCATATGCTTGGTATTGTCCATTCTGAATTTTTTGACCAATTCCTTGCAGTATTTGGTTTGACTTATGAAAGTCTCTTCTTTTGTTTACTTGATTTGAAGCCCAGGGTAGAAATTTTGTTCTCCCATAATCGACATTTCAAATTCATTCTGCATTGTCTTAGCAAATTCCTTACAAAGGGATTCATTAGTAGCACCAAAAATAATGTCATCCACATAAACTTGTACAAGGAGAATATCATGCTTTTTATTTTTAATAAAAAGGGTTGTATCAACTTTTCCTCTTGATAAATCATTTTCTAAAAGAAACTTACTCAACCTTTCATACCAAGCTCTCGGAGCTTGTTTTAAGTTATACAAGGCATTTTTCAATTTAAAAACATGGTTAGGTAGTTCATAATTTTCAAAACCTAGAGGTTGTTCAACATATACCTCCTCTTGAATAAAATCATTTAAAAAAATACTTTTAACATCCATTTGATATAACTTAAAATCCATGATGCAAGCATATGCTAGTAATATTCTAATAGCTTCTAATCTAGTTACAGGTGCATAAGTTTCTTCATAGTTTATTCCTTCTTCTTGGTTATATCCTTTTGCAACTAACCTAGCTTTATTTCTTGTTATTAAGTCAGTTTCATCAAGTTTGTTCCTAAAGACTCATTTGGTTCCTATAATTGGATAATCATTGGGCCTTGGAACTAATTCTCAAACTTGATTTCTTTCAAATTGGTTCAACTCTTCTTGCATGGCCAAGATCCAATGTTCATCATTAAAGGCTTCATTTATGTTTTTAGCCTCAATTTGGGAAACGAAAGTCATATGGCTACATACATTTGTAAAAGAGTTTCGAGTACTTACACTTTTAGATACATCACCTATTATTTGATCAAGATGATAATATCTTGAAGTCTGTCATTCTTTGGGAAGGTCCATGACTTATGAATCCTCTTGTCTTGGGGTGTCTTCTTGACTTTCCTCTTCTTTGGCTTCTTTTTCCTTGTTGTCCAAATGTGTTTCCGCTAAGATTTCTGCAACATCATTAACAAAGTCCTTTCTCGATCCATTTGGATTAGTTTTGTCAAAAGTAACATGAATAGACTCTTCAATAGTCATAATTTTTTATTATAAATTCTAAAAGCCTTGCTATGATTAGAATAGCCAAGAAAAATACCTTCATCAGACTTAGCATCAAACTTCCCCAGTTATCATTTCCATTATTTAAAACAAAACATTTACATCCAAAAAATAAAAATGTGAAACATTTGACTGCCTTCATTTGTATAACTCATATGGGATTTTCTTTAAAATTGGCCTTATTAGGGCCTTATTCATTACATAACAAGCGGTATTTATGACATCCGCCCAGAAATACTTAAGAAGTGTGGCCTCATTGAGCATAGTTCTTATCATTTTTTCTAAAGATCCATTTTTTCTTTCTACAACTCCATTGTGGAGTTCTAGGGGTAGAAAAATTATGCTCAATGTCATGTTCGTCACAAAAAGTTTCAAAGTCATGATTTTCAAACTCACCACCATGGTCACTTCTTACGGATGTAATAGAAAAACCTTTTTCATTTTGGATAATTTTGGCAAGTTTCTTAAAAGCTAGAAATGCATCATTTTGTTGAGAAAGGAATAAAGTCCATGTGAACCTAGAAAAATCATCCACAATCACTAATGCATAGTAATTCCCACCAAAGCTCATAGTTCTAGATGGTCCAAAAAGATCTCTATGCAAAAGTTATAAAGGTCTAGAAGTTGAAACTATATTTTTTTACTTTAAAAGAAACCTTGTTTTCCCTTTTGACATGTATCCATAATTTATCTTTTGTAAATTTGAACTTAGGTAGTCCAATTACTAGCTCTTTAGAGACTAACTTTTTTAAGTGATCCATGTGAATGTGTGCAATTTTCCTATGCCATAACCATGAATCATCTTCCTTACTTAAAAAGCATTTCGCATCATTTGAAGATATGTCATCTAGGCTAATCATATAAATATTGTTAACTCTATGACTAACAAACTTAACATGCTTATCATTTTTACCTTCAATTATGTAACAATTTAAATCAAATATTACTCTATTTCATTTATCACATAATTGGCTAATACTAAGCAAGTTAAGTTTTAGCCCCTCAACAAGCAATACATTATCAATAGAAAAATCAAGACTTTTACCGACTTTGCCGACTCCAAGAATCTTTCCTTTGTTGTTATCTCCATATGTTACGTGTCCATGAGTCTTAGGAACAAGGAATGAGAATTTGGAGTCGTCTCTGGTCATGTGCTTGGAGCATCCACTACCAAGGTACCAATTTGAGTTTTTGGCCTTCAAGCACACCAATAACACATATTTAAATTTTAACTTTTGATACCCAAATTTTCTTGGGTCTTTGTGTGTTAGTTCTGGGTATTGTACCCTTAGGAACTCAAACCATTTTAGTTTCATTTTTCGTGTTGATATTTTTCCTTGTATTACAAGTTGATGCACTGTGTCCTTTCTTCCCACAATAAAAACATTTAATAAAAGGGCTACTTGAAGTACTTGAATGAACAAATAAATTTTTACAAAATTTTTGTTGATTTTTGGGGTTATAATCTATTCCAGCTTTTTGAAAAATAACTCCTTGTTTTCCTAGCAAAATAATTAAATTATCTCTTCCAAAAGTGAATTTAGAAAGTGTGTTCTTTAAATCTTCAATTTCTTTTTCAAGGACTTGACAAGATAAACAAGATAAAGATGTAGAAACATGTGAGGAACAAGTTATTGAAGCATCAATTAATCATAATATCTCATTTTCAATTTTTAATTCTTTAATTTCTTTATTTAAAATAAGAATTTGATTTTCTAAAAAAAAATATTTTCTTAAATAAAGAGACTAATTTAGTAAGCCTTAGTGATTCATCATGTAATTCTTCAAAAGCATCTTGTAGTTCATCATAAGAAAGGGATAAGTCAATGTTAGAAGTTATCTCAGTGTCGCTTTCTTGTTCTTCTTCTCCTTTGGCCATAAGATATAGATGGGTTTCCTCACTCTTTTAGTTATTAGTTGAGTCCATATCGTTGTCATCCCATGCTATGTAGGCTCTTCTTCCTTTTCTTTCCTTGAAGGGTTTCTTCTCAAATTTCTCCATCTTCTTTTGGTAAATTGGGCACTCCATCTTCATGTGTCCTGGTTTTCCACACTCGTAGCAAGTTGGAGTTGAAGATGTTCCTTCCTCTTTATGATGGGTTTTCTTTGGAGGGAAAGGCGGTCTTCTTTTAATTCCTTTTTTTTGAGAAATTTCCCAAACTTTCTTACCAGAAAGCTAAGATTTTCTTCATTTAGCTCAAGGCTCTTTGTGCCTTCTCCATCTTCATCATCATCATCATCAATTGCTGAGGAGGTGGCTTTGAGTGCTATTCCATTTTTTTTCTTATCATGCTCTTCACTTTGACTTAGCCTGTTTATCTCTAATCCGTGCTCATGAAGTTTCCCAAAAAGGGTAGCTAGGGTCATTGTTGACAAATCTCTTGATTCTGATATAGCTGTTACCTTGGGTTACCAAATCCTGCTCAGACATCTCAAAACTTTGTTAATAAGATCTTCATTAGAAAAACTCTTTCCTAGTGATGCAAGATGATTTACAGTGTGGGTGAACCTCTTTTGTATTTCTTGAATGTTTTCTCCTTGGTTCATTATAAATAATTCACACTCACGAGTTAGAGAATTGATTCTCAACCTCTTTACTTCACTAGTACCCTCATGAGTAACTTATAAAGTATCCCAAATTTCTTTAACAGTTTTACAATTTGAAAATATGAAAAATTCATTATACCCCAAAGCAGTGGTAATGAAGTGTTTGGCTCTTAAATTATGTTGAACTTTTTTCTTATCCTCATCAGACCATTCACTTCTTGGTGTTTCAACCTTTACACCACCGACCTCACGCGTGGGAACAAAAGCATCGTTTTTAACAGCATCCCACACATCAAGATCAATAGCTTCGATAAAAAATTTCATTCTCTTCTTCCAATATGCATAACCATCCCCATTGAAAAAAGGTGGTCGGTTTATAGAAGATCCTTCTGAAAAACCATTTGAAGAAGTCATGTTCTCTTGAAACTACTAAGCTCTTTATACAATAGTCTAGCTCTGATACCACTTGTTACCAAGTGGCTTCTAGTACTCAAGAGGTGGTGAATTGAGTATTTAAACTTTTCGCAAATGCTTATAAAACAAATTTTGTTGAATCTATTTCTTAAAAGAAGTGAATAAAAAGAGAAGATAAAAAGCCTTAAGAACATAAAATAAGTAAATGATAATAATAAATAAATTACAGAAAAATAAAAGAAATAAAGATGAGAAGAGTAGGCACAATATTTATCTTGATTCAACCACCAACTACTTATGACCTACGTCTAGTTCTCGAAAAATTATCCGAGATTTTTCACTATCAATGCAAGCATGAACATGTGCTTGCTACTGTTACAAAGTAGAGCACTTTTCACACCCAGGGAAACTTTACCCTTATGCTAAAGCCTCAACTTTCTGGGATACCTCACCTTTACAAAACCTTTGAGGGATAATTTACCCTCTTTACAATAAATCAAAATATAGAAGAAGAGAAACTCTCAAAAGAGTAAATATCACAACTTGAAGCACTAAGAAGCTTTTTAAGGATATCTCAAAATTTTGACGAAAAAGAGCATAAAAATGCGCAAAAATATAAAACACGTGTTAAAGCAAGCAAAGATTGATTCAAATAGTTGGGGGTTGTTTTCAAAGATGACCCAAGGTCACTATTGATAGAGCTCTAAATAAAATAACCATTGGGTACAATTAAATCACGTAATAAATACAAATATGGCTATTTCTTTCTAAAACATGATCTCGTGTTTATCTGAATAACCATTGTGTTATTCGAATAACACATTTTGAAAAACCACGTGAAAACCAATTCTGATATATGTTATTTGAATAGCATGAGAGTTATTCGAATAATTCTGTTAAAAGAAGTTTTCTGTGAAACAGATCTATTCGAATAACACATGAGTTATTCGAATAGCTCATTTAGAAAAGACCATTTTGAAAAACCTTTATTCAAATAGCCAAGGGTCTATTCGAATAATTTCTTTTAAAACAGAGGTGCGCAGAGGATTTTGAAAGACATTATTCGAATAACTTTAGGATATTTGAATAACTCCTGATAAAAATAGATTCTGATTGACTTGATTTATTCGAATAAGAGGCCTTTATTCAAATAATCCTGTTGAAAAATATTTTTAAACTTTTTTAAAAACTTCCCAGATTGTTTTCTAAAACACCAAACCTTTTAATTAATTTTCAAAAAGCATTTTTATCTTTTCTTTGAAAAATAATGAGATATTCAAAAGACTCCATACAAAAAGACTCTTAAATCCTAAAGCTATTCTTAAAATCCTTGGACTTGGTCTTCCCATCATCTTCATCTTTGTTATCATCAAAAGTCATTCTTCAAAGTCACATAGTCAATCACAAATTATAACACAGCTTTGGGGTGTCGATTTCATAGAGAGAAAAATTAAAAGAATAGCGAATAAAACTAAAGAAAAATATCAAATGATTAAAAGTAAATAAAGATTAATTTAAATAAAAAATTAAGTAATGCAAGACAAATTTGGTTTTTACTAGATGTAAAATGACTAAGGTTTAGAATTCACCAAGATTAATTTTAACATTAATTATATGAAATTATTATACCCAAATAATTTAACTCATGAATATCTAGCGATAAGCATGTGCTCATGGAAAATATATTAATAAAGCATGAAAATTAATAATCACATGTATGATAAATTTTCTTAATTAATAGTAATTGTCAAACCATCAAATATATCCCTAATAAGAAACCATAATTGATATCTAACAATTACCACAAACATTCAGATAACACAAATAAATTACAAAACATGAGAAAGCATGACTGAACTAATCTTAAAATTCATTAATCTGATAGAAAAATAGAATCAATAAACATTAAATCTTAAAATTGAGTAAAAATAATTCAAAATAATAATGTCAAAATAATCAATGTTTCATCACCCTCTTAGTACAGAGGATTTAGCAAGACATAATAAAATTAGAACATGACAAAATTATCTTACTATAATTCTTCATTATGCAAAACAAAAAAAAACCTATCTGCGTTGCACTATCGTGCAACCTTTCTTCTTCTTTTTTCTTGAGTGACGCACTGCACTTTCACGTCCTTTTATTCTCTTTAGTTGCTGTTGTGTACAACCCCCCAATCTTCTTTCTATTTCTTTTCTTCACTTTTTGTTGTGCACAGTGCAGAGTGCAACCCAATTCTCCTTTTCTTCTTTTATTTATATATAATCTCCATTGCCTCAACAATTTACTTGAAGATAGGTTTCTCTCTTTTTTAATCTAATTGGGCCATACTTGTTAAGTATAATTTAGGCTTTCAATTAAATCTTTCTTTGACTTTGACTGGGCTTTCACTTGCTCTTTATAAATTATGAAACTAAACATAAAAAAATTCTATTTAATTCAAAGTAAATAGAAACTTAATTTAAAAATACACATAATTCTAATAATTTTTATTCATATTTTAGTATTTTAGTCCAATAATAGGATATTTAGAGTGTACTTTCATGCACTCATTAGGAGCTTATAAGGTTCACTAGTGAGAAGGTCACCCCAGCAAGATACTTTGAGACCTACTTGACTCTAGGGTCTCCTAAACTTTTCAGGACCATCAAAGTCAGGTTTCTGGTTGTAGACTGCCCTTCAGCTTACAACATCATTTTGGGTTATCCTGCTTTAAATATCCTTGGCGCCGCGGTATCCACTACCCACCTAGTCATGAAGTTTCTTAGCAAGAGTGATGAGGTCATCACAGTAAAAGGCGACCGAATTGCGGCACAAAAATGCTATAATGAGAGCCTCAGAATTTGCATGGTTCCCAAGAAAGCAAAGGCTGACACATCTAGCCCTATCCTGGATGAGGTCAATATCCTTTTGACTAAGCTAGATGTTCGAGAAGAAATCTGAAGTACTAGACCCCAGCCAGAGGGTGAACTCTAACCTATCTAACTTAGTACCAATCTAGACCAAGTTACCAAGATTGGAATGAACCTAAACGAAGAAAAAAGGTGCCAGCTGATTAAGCTTTTACATAAAAACAAAGACCACTTAGCCTGGATGTCCTCAGACATGCCTGGGCTTGACTCCATCTTCATCTGTCACCACCTATCTATCAAGGAGGATGCAAGGTCGATCTCCTAGAAGAAAAGAAAAGTTAGCCCAAAAAGGCAGCAAGTTATCCAAGAACAGGTGAAGGTATTGCTCAATGCTGGCTTCATCAAGGAAGTACCTTATATCACATGGTTATCCAACATGGTCCTAGTAAAGAAGTCAAACAGGAAGTGGAGAATGTGCGTAGACTATATAGACTTAAACAAAGTCTATCCTAAAGATTTGTACCCACTTCCCAATGTGGATAAACTAGTGGACAGCTCCTCAGGTTTTCATTTGTGATCATTCATGGATGCATACTTCGGGTACAGGTAGATTCCAATGTACCTCAGTGATGAAGACAAGACCACTTACATCACTGACAGGGTAAGCTACTACTACAGGGTTATGCCCTTTGGTTTAAAAAATTCAGGAGCCACCTATCAGAGAATGATGAACAGAGTCTTTGAAGACCAAGTAAGGAAGATGTTGGAGGTTTACATTGATGACATGATAGTGAAGACCCTACAAGGCGGATCATATACTGCAGACTTCAAAGAAGTGTTTCACAACTCTAGAAGTATGACATGAGACTTAACCTAGAAAAGCATGCCTTCAGAGTCTAAGTAGGTAAGTTCTTGGGCTTAATGCTGAATCATCGTGGAATTGAGGCTAATCCAGATAAATGTCAAGCGGTGCTCAACATGAAGAGTCCTCAGAATATCAAAGAAGTACAACAGTTGATTGGTCGAATCGCGACCCTCACACGATTCCTTGTTAAAGCCGCTCATAAATCCCTCCCCTTATTCAGACTACTCAAAAAGTGAAAAGATTTTGAGCAGACATAGGAGTGTGAGGATGTTTTTTCCTCTTTAAAGAATCTTTTGTGCTCTCCTCCTATACTGACAAGACCAGAGCCCTGTGAGACACTGTACTTATACCTTTCAATTCACGAAGAATCTATAAGCTCAGTGCTAATTTGGGAAACGATGGAGGGACAGAAGCCGATCTACTTTGTAAGTAAAGGATCACAAGGCCTCGAGCTTCGTTACCAAAAAATTAAAAAAGCTGCCTTCACACTTGTTACCACGGTTAGGAGACTCAGGCAATACTTTTAGTGCCACCCTGTAGTAGTGAGGACATATTAACCTATCGGTTAGGTGCTGTATAAGCTAGACTTAGCAGGGAGAATGATCGCCTGGTCCATCAAGCTTTCTGAGTTTAGGATTGCATACAAGTCCTATTTAGCGATTAAAGCTCGGGCGTTCTTTGATTTCCTAGTAGAACTCATATCGAACCCCAGTAAGCCGAAGGAATTTCGTGGATCATATTCGTTGATGGATCCTCGAACCCCAAGAGAAGTAGTGTTAGAGTAATTTTAGAAAGCTCCAAAGGAGTAACGTTAGAAAACTCCCTGAAGTTTGAGTTCTCTACCTCAAACAATCAAGCAGAGTATGAAGCATACATTGCCAAACTAGCAATGGTCAGGGACATGGAAACAACTACGATCACACTTTGCAGTAACTCCTAACTTGTGACCTCTCAGATTCGGGGTGATTATCAAGCAAAGGAGCCCCTCCTTCAGAGATACTTTACCAAGGTACGAGCTCCTCAAAAGCTTCTAAGATGCCAAGATAGAACATATTCCAAGAGATCTTCGTATAGAAACATGAAGTGTGCGCCCACCTCTTGGCGTGAACACGCCTTCTCATTCTCTTTCGGTGCAAGAATCTCAAATTCATGGTCCCCCAGGCCTTTGTTTCTCAACACCAAGTACTCTTTGAGCTTGTCAAGCTCCCCCTCATCTCGAAACATGGATTCTTTATTCCATACATCATCCCCTACCCAAAAGTATACCGACCTCGTAGGAGCAAGCACTAACAGTCCCTTGATAACCAACCTCCTTTGTGCCACCGCTCTTCTCCTTGCCATAGAACTCCTAGAAACACCCACAGAGGCCGGTAAATATTTTCAAAATTAGTAAAATCAATGAACAGATTCAAACATGGAGAGACGAACTACGGAGGTAGACAGTGGTAGTCCACCTCCACAACCACCCTACCTTACCAAAACTACGGGCTTCGTGCCCACCGAGACTTAAGCCTCAGATGGGCACCTCTGCCACTCACGGCATGGTAGAGAGGATGCCCCACCAAGCGACAACATTGAAGGATCCTAGCAATAGTAGTATCCTAACTCATTTTACCAAGGAGAAGGGAACATACCCCAAAACGAAAAGCAAAATCACCTTTATGATGCTACAAATAGCAAAAGCAGAAGGTAGAAGAAGGCATACATTTGAAAAACTGTGATTGAATGAAAGAAAAAGTTGAAACTTCAGTAAAGCCGCTGGAAACTGCTCTCAACTACCTGAAACTGCACTTCTCCACCAAAAATCACTTAGGTTGCCAGAGTCTGGAAAGGAATAGTAAAAGAGAGGAAGAGGTGCTTTAATCTTATTTACAGAGGCCAGACGGTTAGGGGGCGATTCAGTCCTATCTCCTCGAATTTCAAAAATTGCACATCATGGCATGCAGAACCCTAACCACGTTCGCTCAATTAAAGTGTGCCACGTGGACCCCACACTTGTCACAATAATTGAAGGAACGATTGCGTAGCAAACCAAACGTCATGCAAGGCCAGCAATTGAGTCCAGATTTTTTCAACGGACCACAGATATTTTTTCTGCAGACCCCAGTTACACCCGGAATATCCAATTATGGTCAAATGACGTGGAGTCAATCCGGACTACAACGCTTCCAAGAATGTCATGACTTTGTCGTAAACGTCCCCAAATCAGAACTCTTAACCCCATGGGAAAACATAGACCATGGCTTCAAGTGAAGCACAGAAACCATCACCTGGGGGCATAGAGACTATCTTGCCACTTCGCTATACTAGCCAAGCACCAAGCTGGAGGCAAGATGACAGTACTATTATATGATGAGTGTTGGACTCATCTTGAAGAAAAAAGAAAAAGCAAAGAACAAAAAATAGAAGTCATATGATTCAGAGAAAGAATTTTATTATTCACATTCTATACATTGTCATCTCTAACAAAAAAAGAATGCATTAAAGTTCTTCCAAGACAAAAAAAAAAAAGTCAAGAATGCCTACTGGAAAGAGCCAGGAAGAAAGCTAGGATAGTGTTGACGATGATGGCCACTGGTCACTACCACCTTTAAGGTTCTTTCATAAACTAGCACCTATCTCTTCCCTACTAGCCAACGTGAGAATGCTTCGTATCAACAGATTGTTCCACTTGAACTACAATAGGCTTCACAATCACGCCAAGTTGCTTCAAATCACTTCAAGTTGCTCTAAGAGACTATTCCACCCTTAAAACCCTCTTGCATATCCAACTGCACTTAAGAAGAGAAACTATGGAAGCACTTGGCTAAATGCCTCCACAACAATCAGGAAAGGAGGAGGACGAAGTACGAAGCACCTCCATGCATCTAAGAACTACGCAACAGCAGCGAGTCCCCACAGTACGCGCAGGAAAGTTGCATATTCTCATGTATGTCGGGAGAGAAAGGTTTTTGCTACCCAAATGCATATTGGCTAACCCATGTAGGGTAGCTACTTGGTCCTCACCAAGTCATCACGCCGAGAAAGAAAGGCCTCCACAGAAGGGATTGGCAGTGAAAAAGCAAAAACCTTTAAAGATTTTGGGAAAAATAAGAAGATGGTTTTAGATGGAAGCAAAGCTCTCCACATGCATAAAAGAAATAGGAGAAAAACCACTCCCTAAAAAGGAATCATCCTAAAGCAAAGCCTTAAAACAAAAGGAATGCTAACCTCAACACAAACATTCCCTATTTATAAAAGGAACAAAGCATTCTGATTGGCCCCTGAAAAGGTGAACTGATTGCACGGTGGAAGCTACGTTTTAATGCTCTCTCACTCTGATTGGTCACGAGAGTAGCAGATAGTTAGGAAACAACATGAAACTGCTATCCTCTTTTAAAGGACTTTTAATTCCCAATAAAGTCAAAGTGACAGTTTTTCAAGCAAGCTCATATTGATACGAGCTACAGGGTAAAAGCTACAAGAAAGGACGAAGACCCCGTGAATCATACATGGGGGCAACAAAAGATATACCTCAGATGGCGGAATGACAACGTGATCAATGCGATCCACTTTGGATCCTGACCCTTTGGAAAACATCATGAGATCCGGCGTTGATTGACCTAGATCCCTTTGTTCACTGTGCGTCATGTGCTCCTTTCAAACTTGGTACCTTGACACTCAATTGTCCCTTCTAAGCACCAAGTTGGGGGCAACTGTTCTGGACCATGGTCCGGGATCATGTCCTTGGATCGACACAGCACACAGTATGTCAGAGTCCGTCGTTGATGCCCCCAGTAAGGATTCGCTTATGGCACGAAGATGAGATCCTGACTCTATGCATATCGGACCACGACATAGGGTAGCGACAGCATCACCGCGAGATCTACGGAACAGATAAATCTTAAGAATATCTGTTATTGTCAATCATGATCTTGCTGAATAATAGCACTCATAATCGCCTTTGACTGTCTATGATTGATATATCAATATTCCGATATTATAAGGATCTTCTACAACTAACAAGGGAATATATCTCTTCCTGCGACTATTATAGGAGTATATCTCTCCAACCTCTATAAATATCAGGTTTATTCACCTTCTCAAGTAATTGATCACTCTCTGCATAAAAATTATATTTGTGCACAGTCTGACTTAAGTGTTGGAATCCCTTTACAGGTACTAACCACTCATGTTCCAACAAGCTCTGTTGCTACTGTGCAATGAAGAAATTATTGTGACGTACCTACTTCAGGTACACCTCTAAATCTATAATCCTCCAATATAAATAAAAAATAAAAAATTTCATTCATACCCCCAACTAAATCTCCTGGCCCAATGTGTTATATTGTCATTGTCATATAGTCAAATAAAAAAATTAATTGATCTATTTTAAAAAAATTAATTAATCTGTTAAAAAAAACAAATTAATTGAGGTAATGTCAATATTCAAAGCCTTACCAACCGTATCATTTTTTTTTAAAGCCCTACCAACCGGATTAAATGGCATCGAATAAATTTGAAAAATTAAACTTTCGATGAAATAAAGTGATTTGACTGCATCTTTGGCAAAGAATGTAGTAGATGGAATAAAATTATTGTTACAACTAAAATGTCTTAATTTTGATGTTCAAACAAGCACATAATTGTTGTTTTTTCTTTTGTAATATTGACGGTTGAAACCTTATTTAGATGGAAATTAGACTGGGAATGGGCTTGGACTCTAGAAAATTGGACTACATTTTTGGATCAGGTTTAAAACACACTCTAAGTTATAACAACTTGACTCGAAGTTACATAATATTTTAAAACTTATAATTTTACGATTAGTAATGAACAATAAAATTTATTAACTTAAATTAATATATTTTATATAATATAATAATATATTTATTTTATATTTATTTTAAAATATATATTATAAAACATCCATTAATTTTAGTGTTCTACTTCTAAAGTATTACGATTTATCTATGCATAATATCTAGATTTTTACAAATTGTCTAAATATTAGACTAACTTAGTTCGACTCCTTCATTAGTTGGGCCATGACTAATCTTGGCAATTCTACCTCATTGATAGGTACCCAACTTGTCTCACCCTACACAAGGAGAATTTAAAACCTTCGCTACTGTGGGGTGGGGTGAGGCGAGTGTGGGTTTAAAGAGAGTTTGCCTCGCCCCACCTCACACCTCTCACTTAAATAAACATTTTACTTAACTTAATTATTAATAAAGATAATTATATTAACTTATTTTTACTAGTTTAAAATTTATATTCAACATATTTATTTTAGTTAATATGAGATTATGCATTAATTTTAATAATGTGATTAGCTATTGTATAAATATAAATTTAATTTAAAATTAATAAGCGTGAGGTGGGGCGAGGAAGGAGGGGTACTAGTTTTAAATTTTTTTTTTGCAAATAGGTATGGGTTTTAATCCTTTTAATTCTTAATTTTTTAATCCCTAAGTGTGTGAGGGTGGGGTCTATTAGAGCAAAAACCCACCCATTCATTGCTAAACATAGTTATGCTTATGCTGGGTTTGGGTCCAAAAAATTAATTCGATCAAAATATCATGTTCGAACTTGGTTAAACCCAATCTAACCTAACCATGAAGTATTTCTTTGTTATCAACGAGAGGAACTTTAATAATTTTGAATTTTTCTTGAATTGTTTTTAAATGTAAGAAATTTGAGTAAATAAAAAATCATTGGAACAATGAAAAACATTCAATACAGTAAAATTCGCATTTCTTGCTTATATAAAAACAATTTCTTTTGAAATCTAATAAATTTGAAAATCAATATTAGCTAAGATTTAATTAAGTAAAAATAAAAAATAAAAAAATTATCGATAGAGAATAAAATCTAATCAATAGATGAGATTAAAAAATAAATTCATTTAAATTTTATTATGCTTAAATATGTTATTTAATATTTTATTTTGGTTTTATTATGTTTTATTCTATTTTTTAATTTAACGCTGGCGTAGAATGAGGTTGGCGGGTTTTAAGCTTGTTAAGATAAGATAGATTCTAGGAGTGGGTAATGTTATTTGTCCTTTAAATTGTCTATCTATATTATTTATTAACCAATTATGATTTTAGTCTCTTATTTTATAAAATTATAATTAATTAATGAAGAATGTTAATAAAAAATTTAAAGTGTCAATAACCTCATCCTTTATTAATAGGGTTTTTTTTTTTTAGCAAAACGTGCCGATTTTCATTTCTGATGGATATAACATGTAACTAATCATTTTTGTACCTTACCTGTTAAACAGGTTATTGGTAATGTTTAATAGCCATTGATCTAGATGTCATACTTTTCAATGGCTACAATACAAGGTGTATCCAACTCATAAGGTGAATGTAAGAGTCGCTCCTAAACCTTAGTCATAATTTGGCAAAACTTGTTATTTCTAGTAACTAGTAACGAGATTTTTTTTTCCTTTTTTGGTACATAACAAGGATATTCAAATCATAAGGGGTAAATTTGAGAACTTCCCTAAATTCAAAAAACTTAATTTCCTTAAATGATTAATCTAATATAAAGGAAACTTCGAAATAATCAAATGAATAACAAGAAAACTTGGAAATAATTGTTAGAAATTTTTTTATGATTTTGGACTTTAATTGATTTGTCTGTTTGTCAAAAACTGGTTAAATGATAATCTAATGTTTCTTAGAATCCATTTATATTGTGATCAATGGATTTATTGGAAATCACATGTTAGACATTGAGTTCAAATAGTATGTGTACTTGAAAAGGTATAAGGCTCAGTTGCTTAATTCCATGATGGGTGGAACAAGACAACTCTTCAACGAAAGGACAAGTCTTCTCTCTACTCCCTCTATATATATGTATGCATGTGTGTGTGTCTTTTAAAAACAAAGAGATTATCTTTCACTCATAAACTACTATTGCCTCATCCAAAAGAGAGAGGAGAAAGAGAGGAAGATCTTAATTCCTATAATCTACAAAGTGTGTAGTTGGTCCTTTCTTGATCGTAAACTTAAGAAGAACACGATGTCTACAGGAGGTACGCAGTTGATGATTAATATGTGTCGCGACCGTGATCGCAGCGAAAAATAGCAACTCATAGGATCTTGAAATATGAAAATGGAGTCGCCACCAATTTTATTTAAATTAGAAAAAAATAGAAAATCTTTCTTTGAAAATGGTCTTTGGAACCAGATTGGATTCGAGAGTCGGTTATGGATAGGGAAGGACGGAAACTTAATCCTACAGCACCCCTAACACACCCGTTCTAAAACGGTACCTTAAGTTAATTGTGCAAATTCTTAACAATCCTTGGAAATATTTATTTTACTCCCTTTGAAAACATAGTAACTATTTATAAAAAGGAAACCACAAAATTATGAAAATTTAATTTTGGCTTGACAGAAATGAAATTCTGCTCCTACGTATCCTCGGGTGCAATGAGGAGCTCAAAGTCACGTAGTTCTCTATAAAATAAGTTTGGGTTGATTGTTTTTAATTAAAAAAAAAGGATTTTTGGAAAAGGATTTTGTTTGAAAACAAATTCATTATTGCACAAGGTTCAAGTTAGCACAAGGCTGCTCAATAAACCCTTATGATCTAAACGACATTGAAGATAACATCCGTTATTCAATCAACATCATTGGTCATCGCATTGATTAAAAGATTTTTATTTTTATTTTTATTTTAAAGCATGCACAAGGACAAACAAGTAACCACATAAACAACACATTGTTGTACTATGAGCTAAGTAAATAATAATAAAAAATATTAAATATAAACATCACAAACCAAACAAATCTAAACAAATTTTATTTTATTTTCAGATTTTTCTCCATGTTTTATTTTTATTTTATTTTTTTTCATTAATCGGAAAGCACAAAATAAAACATACCATTAAATAAAGTAAACATCAAACAAGAATTAATCCTAAATGAAAAATAATTAAACTCAAAATACATTTTTGGTCTTTTTCTTTTCCTTTTTTACATCTTTTTTTTTTATTTTTTGGTATTTTTTTATTATTTATTATCTAATCCTATATATTTTATCCCTATATTTTTCCAATTTATTTTTCACTAAGGCTCTAAACTATTAAGCAAGCTAACCTTAACCCCAAAAAAAAAGACAAGAAACTTAGCCTACTAATTAGACACACCTCCTGTGCCAACCTTTTTGTTTTATGTTTTAGTTTTCATTTTTTTGGTTTTTATGGGTTCTTTACGTTTCTAACAGCCCAAAGTTTTTTTTTTAAACAACCTAATAGTAAATAAAAGAGAAAGAAATTAAAAGAAATACAAGAAATACAAAACAAAAAAAAAAGGTGTGAGGGAAAACATAGCAAAGAGACTTTTAGTCTCTGTAAAAGATACAACAAAAGTCTTTAGCCTCTGTCAGAGGGAAAACAAAACTGAGGAGATGGGGGTTGAGGCTCACGGTGGTTAGCGTCTGGTGGCCGAACGGTGGATCTGGGCTCGTGGGAGGCGCGGCGTGTTGCGGGTTGCCGGTGACGGACTGGAAGGTGACGGATCTGACGGCTCGCGGGCGTTTCCTGCGGCGCTAGCTCAGTCGAGGATGGGAACAACTCATGGTGGTACGACGACGCGACGCGGATCTGGCTGCTCGCAACTCGGTTCGTGAACGGCCACTCAGTCATGACCGTCTGGTTCGGGAGAGCACGGTCGCACAACAGCGATGGTGGCTTGGGTGGTCGCGGGTCCGGTTGGACGGCGGGCTTCTGTTGCGAGGCGCGGTCGGAGTTGCGGTGGAGGTGAAAGGATGGAGCTTATTTGGTTGCTTGGTTGATGATGGGTGGCAACTTGTGGCTGTTGGGAGTTTGGGTGGAGGTTGGTTCATGGTTGGAGAGAATGGTGAGGTTGGAGAGGATGGTGAGGTTGAGTGGGTGGAAGATGGTGGTCACGGTGGAGAATGGGTGGAGGTTGGTGAGGATGAGTGGAGGTACTGGGTAATTTTTTTTATTTTGAGCTGAAGATGGTTCTCTGCCTTTTTGGTTGCCCCCCCCGGGGTCTTGTGTATGTATCCTCCCTGTAAAATATCAACCCCCCTTTCAAATTGCTGAACTCCCCCTCTATATTCGTTTGGGCAGCACGAGATTGTGCCATCACTGTCTGCTCCTTTTTTGGCTTTAAAACTTGCTTCCTTTATTTTCTCTTTTCCTGCCCTTATCCCAATTTGTATATCTGTGGTTCAACGCTGCAAGAGTTGCATCAGAGGCAGCAGCTGCAAGAGCTGCATCAGAGGCAGCAGCTCTTTCCCTGTTTGATGTTTCATTTTTCAAACTTTCTAATTCACATTTTTTTTTCTTTTTTTGCAAATGATAAAAAAAAAGCATGCTTTTGGCCTTACATCTGCATATTGCTAATCTAACTTTCCTCTCTTTATTTTCATTAGAAATTTGAAATAAATGGGCTAAGGTTGATGGATCTGTATACTTCTCTATTGGATTGGGCTTGATTTTGGTCACAAATTAGGAAAATGGGCCAAACATTTATTGGTGTAATTTTTTTTTATTTTGTTTTGTATTTTTTATTTTTTTTTTTTTTTATTATATTTTTGTATTATTATTATTTTTTGTGTCCGATCAAAATTAAGTGTTCACAATTGCCCCTCTTTACTTGTTTCTTACTAGATAAAAGGAATAACAAAAGTTTTTTTTCATTTTATCATTGTAAGAGACGAGTAAAGACATGAACTCGAATTTTGTCCGACAATGCATAAGATGCAAAACAAATGCGAGAACAAAAATGCGAAGAGTTGAAGCGCTCAAAAGGAATGATGAGAATATGACATCAATTAGAATGCACGGAATGCATGGAGCCGATACGCTCAGAATTGGCAGAAATTAAAATGCATGGAGCCGATGCGCTCAACAGAAATGACAAAAATTAGAATGCAATGAATGCATGGAGCCGATGCGCTCAAAAGAAATTAAAATGGATGGAGCCGATACGCTCAAAGAAATTAAAATGCATGGAGCCGATGCGTTCAAAAGAATTAACAGAAATTAAAATGCATGGAGCCGATGCGCTTAACAGAAATCAAAATGCATGGAGCCGATGCGCTCAAAAGAATTGACAGAAATTAAAATGCATGGAGCCGATGTGCTCAAAGAAATTAAAATGCATGGAGCCGATGCACTCAACAGAAATTAAAATGCATAGAGCCGATGCACTCAAAGAAATTAAAAAGGTAATAGGCAACTGAGTCCCGAAATTTAAAAGATAGGCAGACTACTGTGCTCCCAAAAAACAGAAATTAAAAAAAAGTAATAGGCATCTTGATCCAAAAAGGTCTTTCTTTTTTTTCTTTTTTTTTCTTTTCTTCTTTTTTTTTGTTCTTTTCTTTCCTTTTATTTTATTAAAAGTCCTTTGAACCAACGACGACTTTTGGAAAACTTTAACCAATCAAAACCCTTATTCACATGCTTTTGCTCGTTGGACCTGATAACCTTGATCTTTCCTCTCCCTCTTCTTCTTCTTTCTCCTTTTTTTATATTTTTCTTGAGTCCCCTTTTCTCCTTGGCAGCGAAATCGAATATTGCATTGCAATCTGTACTTTGAGCTATTAAGATCTTTTAATCCAAATCAATCATTGAAGGATTGTTGTAGAATTGTCAAATCAAATGGTTAACCATAAATTTGTTCTATTTGAGACATAACTTAATGAGTAAGCATGCATTCATGAATGGATAGAAATTCGTTGAATGAACAAACTTCTTTTTATCGCTTTGGTGATATGATCGTACATGAACTTTTAACAAGATACA
Organism: Ormosia semicastrata; assembly: GCA_029884595.1. Classification (NCBI taxonomy): domain Eukaryota; kingdom Viridiplantae; phylum Streptophyta; class Magnoliopsida; order Fabales; family Fabaceae; genus Ormosia; species Ormosia semicastrata. The sequence continues at coordinate 11,137,825 of JAQQTO010000059.1, forward strand.
TACTTGAATGATGAAATCCTAGAAACTAAAGGAAATTGCAAAGGATAAGAAAAATTTGCCCTAGTGTTGGTTCCTTATTCCTTATTCAATTAATTTCCTGCAACGGCTTGGTAATTCAATCACTGTCTGTGTTGCTACTTCCTTCAACACGTATTCTCCTTCAAACCTCCAGAGAATTTGCTCCAGTATGACCAATCGAAAGCAACCAAAATTTGTCTCAGTGTAGTCAATCAAACGCAAATCAAAATTGCCCCAGTTTGGTGAACCTTTTAAGTTTCAAGCCAACTTTCTTTGAGATTTTACCTATTTATTTACCCTAACTTTTGCTTAGACCGCCCTTTCGGGTTTTCAGCCTAACGGGTCTTTTTCCATTTTTCTTCTTTTTTTTTTTTCAATTTTTGATTGCTCTAAGTTTTGCCTAGGTCGCCCTTTCAAATTTTTTCTTTTTAGGCATAAAATCTCTTGACAACGTCAGTGTTTATGGGCCTTGGTAATTCTTCTCCATCCATATTCTGTAAAATTAATGCTCCTCCTGAAAATGCCTGCTTGACTATGTATGGGCCCTCATAACTCGGAGCCCATTTTCCTCTGACATCCTCTTGATTAAGGAGAATTTTCTTCAAAACTAAATCTCCTGAACAGAACTCTCTAAGACGAACTTTCTTGTTAAAGGCTCTGGCCATTCTGCTTTGGTACAACTGTCCGTGACAAATAGCTGTCAATCTTTTCTCTTCTATCATATTCAGTTGCTCATATCGAGTCTTTACCCATTCAGATTCTTCCAAATATGTTTTCATTAAAACTCTTAGAGAAGGAATCTCAATTTTTATAGGAGATACAGCCTCCATCCCATACACCAAAGAGAAAGGTGTTGCCCCAGTGCTTGATCATATATTGGTACGATACGCGTGCAAAACATAAGGTAATATTTCATGCTAGTCTTTGTAATTCACTACCATCTTAGCAATAATTTTCTTGACATTCTTATTAGCTGCCTCAACTGCACCATTCATCTGAATCCTGTAAGGAGTTGAATTATGATGCCTGATTCTGAAATTTTCATAAAACTTCTGAATCTCAACACCATTGAGGTTGGTAGCATTATTTATGATTATCTTTTCTGGAATTCTATATCTGCAAACAATATCCCTTTTGAGGAATCTCAAAAACATTTTTTGCGTGATATTGGCATACGAGGAAGCTTCTACCCACTTGGTGAAATAGTCAATTGCCACCAAAATGAAGCGATGACCATTGGAAGCTTTAGGGTTAATAGGTCCAATGACATTTATTCCCCACATTGAGAAAGGCCATGGAGATACCAAATTATGCAAGGGAAATGGAGGTGCATTTATTCGATCTGCATATATCTGGCATTTCTGCCACTTTCATACATATTCTATGCAGTCCGTTTCCATGGTAGACCAATAATAGCCACTCCTTAGAATTTTTCGTGCCATCATATGACCATTAGCATGAGTTCCACAAATTCCTTCATGGACTTCAGACATGATTATGCGAGCTTCACGAGCATCCACACATCTAAGCAAAGCGCCATCATGACTTCTCTTGTACAAAACCTCTCCATTCAAGAAAAATGCATTGCCAACCGACGGATAGTCTTCTTGATCACCTCATTTGCCCCAGTTGGGTATTCTCTATGTTGAATATACTGCTTGATATCATGATACCAAGGTTTACCATCTGACTCGTCTTCCACATTAGCACAATACGCAGGCTCACTGTGCAACTCTACTTGGATAGGTTGAACATTATTGTGAATATCCAACTTGGTCATTATAGCCAAAGTGGCTAAGGCATCTACAAATTGACTCTTGTCTCGAGTCAAATGGGAGAAGGTCACCTCCTCAAACTTCTCAACCAGCTGGGTCAAATACTTTTGATAAGGCACTAACTTCGGGTCTTTGGTTTGCCATTCACCATTCACTTGATAAATGATAAGTGCTAAATCTCCAAATACCTTTAGCTATTTGATCCCCAAGTCAATTGCAACTTGTAAACCATTAGCACAAGCCTCATATTCTGCAACATTATTGGTGTATTCAAAATCGAGCTTGATGGCGACTGGATATTGCTTTCCAATTGGTGAAATTACCACGGCTCCTATGGCACTACCATGCATGTTGACTGCTCCATCAAAATACATATTCCAAATGGGCTCATCCTCACCTTCTTCTTCTCCTTCTACTGTCAATATTTCTCCATCAAGGAACTCGGATGTTACTAGTTGTCCACCCTCAAGAGGGTTTTCAGCTAAATGATCAGCAATTGCACTTCCTTTAACGGATTTCTGAGTTATGTACTTGATGTCGAATTTTGATAGTATCACCTGTCATTTTGAAACCCTTAATGAAACATGAGGGCTTTCAAATATATACTTCAGGGGGTCCATTCGGGAGATCAATCAAGTGGTGTAATACAGCATGTATTGCCTTAACCGTTTTGAGGTCCATACTAGAGCACAACAAGTCTTTTCAATAGCCATGTAACAGGCTTCACAGTCATTGAACTTCTTACTCAGATAATAAGTTGCCTGCTCCCTTTTCTTTGATTCATCATGCTGCCCCAACATTGTTCCCATTGAGGTTGGAAGTACGGTTAAGTACAATATTAGAGGCCGACCAAGTTTAGGTGGTACCAAAATAGGAGGATTCACTAGATAAACCTTTATCTTGTCAAAAGCTCCTTGACATTCCTCATCCCATTTTCCTGCCTGGTGTTTCTTCAGCAGCTTGAATATAGGTTCACAAGTGCTGGTCAAGTTGGCAATGAATCTGGCAATGTAGTTAAGTCTCCCGAGGAAACTTCTCACTTCACGCTCTGTCTTAGGAGCAGGCATCTCCTATATTGCTTTCACTTTATCCGGATCTACCTTTATTCCTTCTCTACTAACAATGAATCCGAGTTGCTTTCCAGTGGATGCTCCAAAAACACATTTAGCGGGGTTCAACCTCAGCTTGTATTTTCTGAGTCTTTCAAACAGCTTACGCAAAACTGCCACATGACTTTCTCCTTCTCTAGACTTAGCAATTATATCATCCACATACACCTCAATCTCCTTGTGTATCATGTCATGGAACAATGCAACCATAGCGCGTTGGTAAGTAGCCCCAGCATTCTTTAATCCAAACGGCATCACTGTGTAGCAAAATGTCCCCCAAGGAGTGATGAAAGTGGTTTTTTCTTTGTCATTGACATCCATGGGGATTTGATTGTACCCTGAGTATCCGTCCATGAATGAAAACCTGTGATTCTTAGCAGTGTTATCAACCAAAACATCAATATGAGGGAGTGGGAAATTATCCTTCGGACTGGCCTTATTTAGATCCCAGTAGTCCACACACATTCGGACTTTTCCATCCTTCTTAGGCACCGGCACAATATTGGCTACCCATTCTGGGTGTCTTGACACTTCTACAAATCCTGCTTCTAGCTGCTTAGTCACCTCTTCCTTAATCTTCAGGGACATATCAGGATGCATCCACCTTAACTTCTACTTCTTTGCCTCAACATCTGGATGTAGTGGAATTTTATGAGATGCTATCTCTGGATCTAATCTAGGTATATCCCGATAAGACCAAGCAAAGACATCCATATACTCTTTGAAGAGTGCGATCATTTCTTCACATTTGGGATTTTTCACCATTTTCAACTCCTTTTTTTCTTCCTCTGTCCCCATGTTAATCACCTCTGCTTCTTCGCCATTCAAGTCAAATCCCTTCTCTGAATACTCAAGTAATTTTTCAAAATTTTCAATAACTTCTCCTTTTTCATCAGATCCAGGGTCTTCTTCCTCAAACATCGCATGGGAATCAATTGATGAGTTTTCAAGGTCCCTTTCGTGAGGCGAACTTTCTACGAGATTCAGATCCCTGGAAAGTAATTTGTGTGGAGTTGGAAAAGCAAAATAGAGTAGGAATGATAAAGGAAGAACAAAATATTATACAAAAATGAAAACTGATAAATGCAAATGGACAAGCAAAAGTGTAAAGAGGAGAAATGTGGAATAATCATGCAAATTCATTAAGTTAATGTCTCAAATAGCACAAACATAAGCTCCAAACACAGCCAATCTTAAATATCAGCTTAGTATAGTATGACCAGATAATTACTTGGAAATAATCACATCAATCATTGGTTCGGACTGCCAGTTTTTCAATGGCTCCTCATCAGCAGAGGGACGGATTGCCTTGCTCTCTTATGGGCCTTCTTCATGCAACGCATTAGTAGTGGGATGGCATTGGGAGCGAATGACTTCTCCAGGCATGATTACCTCGGCTGGTGCTGGGAATGTTTCCCTCAGGTGGGGAATATGCTTCATCTGGCCCTTGTCATTTTTCTTTCTGAGATTCATGCTCCTTATTCTTTCTTCCAGGGATGCTTCATATCCTAACCCAAATTTGTCCCACTTTTTCTAGAAGGACACTGGCGACCAAGTACCTTGCAATTGTGAGCCCAAGCCTTTTCCTTCTTCGTATCCACTACTTGCCATAATTCGGGCCACCACCTGATCCACACTTTGCGTCGAAGATTCATCCTTACCAACTCCAATCTCAACTATTTCAAAACTATGCCACAAATTCTCTTCATCTTTCTCTGCACTCTCCACATAAGGCACTGAAACTGGTTTTGACAACATAATCTCTTCCTCTCCATATATAGTAATGACTGACCCATTTTCAATGTATTTAACACTCTGATGCAGGGTAGAGGGAACAGCACCAGCAGCATGGATCCATGGTCTCCCCAAGAGCATTGTGTAACCAGGCTCAATATTCATAACTTAGAACAACACTTGAAAGTTACTTGGACCAATCTCCAGCGATAACACCATCTCTCCCAAGATGCCTCTCCTATTTCCATCAAAGGCCCGTACCACCATTTCTCGGGGTGATAATTCATCCTTACTTATTAATAAGGAGGTCAGAGTCGACATAGTTAGGATGTTCAGTGGAGACCCCCCGTCTATCAAAACCTTTGTAACTATATACCCTTTGCATTTGAGGGTTATATGCAAAGCCCATGGATTTCTCTCAAACTGAGAAATGATCTCTTCCTCAGTAAAAGTGATCATGTTAACACGTTTCACCGGGTCCACCATATTGACGACACTTTCGGGGCTAACATCAGGCTTAACATAGGCTTCATTCAGGATTCTCAGTAATGCCTTCCGGTGTATCTCAAATGTCAAGACGAGTGACAAAAGAGATATTTGGGCCGGAGTCTTCTTCAACTGTTCTACCACATCATATTCGCTCTGCTTCATTATCTTCAAGAACTCTTCTTCCTCTTCCTTCCTCTTTTTCTCTTCTTTTGACGTTTCTTCTCTACTTACTTCTTTGACAATTTTTCCCTTTTCTATTTCTCCTGGGCTATAGCATCGCCCACTCCTTGTAATTCCTCCTACCCCGACTATGTTAGTCACTGGCTCTTCCTCCTGATGTACCTCTGCAACTCGGGTATTCGAAGTCCCTTCCCCGACTCCCTTTATCTTTACCCTTGTTTCATAGCTCCAGGGCACTGCGCGGGTGTCATTACAAGCAAATGGTGTTGGCTTCTTGACTGTCAATACTACTTTCCCTGGCACCGAAGCTTGGTTGAGAGGTGGCACCTTAAGTACAAATCGTTCAATCACATTGACCTCTTCAAAGGAAGTTACCCCTGGTCTTACTTGTATTACTCCCAATGTGAGCAATCTCTGGACTCGAACCTTAAAGTCCTAACAGTTCTCAATATCGTCTCATATTTCCCCACAATGGTAAACCCACCTGGACTCTTCATCATGCCTTTCCTCTTCTTTCACCGATGAAGCTGGTGCAGTGATAACATAACCTGCTATCTTCAGTCCCTCAAATATTCGAATCATCGGCGTGTGCAGGCTCATGACTTCTTTTATTGGAGGTCCTTCCATCTCCAAGGCATTCGCCTCATTCCTTCCACCATGATTAGGGATTAGGTTGTTGACGATACTGGGTCCAGCCTCTTCTTGAATGTCAAGCTTCCCATAAGCAATAAGCTTCCTTACTGTAGTCTTGAAAGCCTCACAATCTTCAATTGAATGTCCTATGATATCCATGTGGTATTTGCAAGTCAAATTCGGGTTATACCACGCTGGGAACGGTGGTTCTAAGGGACGTACAGGATTTCCTGAAATGAGGTGAGTATCGAATAGCCTTTGGAATAGGTCCGCATTTGAAATGGATAGTCTTGGGAACGGGGGTAGGTTTTGGGGACGAAAGCGACCTTGATTCTGGAGGTTTGGCCGAGGTTGTGGGTGATTTGGGTAGGTTTGTGGAGGTGCAGGTGGGTATCGGGTATAGATTGGGTGAGTTGGTATATATGGTTGTGGTATGGGAACATTATTGATTTAGAATTATGGAGTTGGGGTAATGTTTGTGGTTGGCATAACTTGGTGGGACGGGTAATAAGGAAGTGTAGGTGTTTGGTATGGAAGGTGAGGGTTAAGGTTATATAGTAGTTGGCGGTTTGAGTTTTGTGGGGAATATCGAGGTCTGAAGGTCTGCTGGCGTTGGACATAATTCACCTCGGGTTCCTTTTTTTTGGGCTGGAATCCCTTCTTAAAGGCAGTATTCTCTGTATTGCTCACCGGCAACTTCCCAGTTTTGGCCAAAATCTCTATCCTTTCTCCCACCATTATCAAGTCCGCAAAATCCTTATAGGCTACCCCGACCTTTGCCCCAATAAAAGGATTTCCCAAGGTTCCCAAGAAATATGAACACATCTCGGACAATGTCAATGGGGGATGAACTTGGGCTGCCAAGGCTCTCCACCTCTGTGCATATTGTCTGAAAGGTTTATCATTTCCTTTCTGCATCGAGCTCAATTGTTCCCGAGTCGGAGTTGCGTCCAGATTGAATTTGTATTGGTCCATGAATAGATCAGCCAATTCCGTCCAACGAGAAATCTTAGAGTGGTTTAATTGAAGATACCACTCTAAAGTAGGACCTGTAAAATTCTCGTGGAAAAAGCTAATGAGGAACTTATCATCCCTGGACCAAACAGCCATCTTGGTTCCATAACTGATCAAATGAAACCAAGGGTTGCCACTTCCATCGTACTTGGCAAAATCAGGAATCTTGAAGTCTTTAGGGATTACGACATCTGTGGTAGGACACAGTTCTTCTATTCTCAGAGGTCCATAAGCACTGGGGCCCTTGATTGCCTTGATCTGTTCCTCCATTTTCTCCGTCCACTCTTCCTTCATCTTGTCCTTCTTGGTCATGACATGGTTATTCCCAGAGTGAGGTATTGTTGCTTGCCCTGTAATGGACACATGAGGTTGTTCCCAGGTAGGGCCAGCATAACTAGGAACTTCATTATGAGCACCTTCCAAAGTGCGATACCCCTCCCCAATAGGCATGACAATCGATGTCGTTTGAGGTGGTTGTTCATGGATCCCCACAGTGATGCCTGAGGTTATAATCAGGAATGTCGGGGCAGTTATTGATGGCACATTTACATATGTTTCAACCCCATTTGTACATCTATTTCCGCTGATTAAGTAAAGAGACTCTCTCACATCTTGCAGTATTGCTTCCAACCTTACTTAGGCCTCTGACATCTCATTTATCCTCCCTGTCATTTCATCGACTTCTCTGCTCAAGTTTCTCCCTGCCTCAGGATTATTAGCAGTCATTCTGGTCCGAGATCTGGTATTGTGAACTCGGGTTTAATTGGTATCTTCTTTCCTAGGCTGCGCAATTATTCCTGAATCAAATTGATTTATTAAAACAAAACAACATTAAACAAAGAAAAAGGAAAGAAAAAGTTAGCGCTATTGTGAGGATGCTTGGTGATTGTGGAAAGATTTGCACAGACATTCAATAGCAATGCAGGATCCCAAATTCTGCACTTCGGGTTCATCATCCCTTAGGCAAGAATATGGTTGACAGCGATCCCAAGGGAGTATTCTCCCCTCAATGGGTGCTATTTTCTTGGATATTCACAGGCAATGCAGACATTCTTTCACTGAATATTAGGCTTTCTATACTTTCACTAAAGGACGAAATGTCTCAGGTCGAAAGCACGATTGATAACCTATTCATGAGGGCATTCACCCCTCACTGAATAATGTCCAGGTGATAAATAGTAAAATCAATGTTTGAAACAAGACACTGCAATCGGTCATCCATATTCATTTCAAATTTTAATCAGTACAAGGTCTCAGACTCCTCAAAAGGTAACATAAACAACACTACATTAACAACTTCATTTGCTTTTTTCTAAAACCCTTAGCAAGACCTCGATAATACTTCATAAAATCAGCGATCTTTGATGGTAGTCGTTGCTAAGGATTCATGTGAACTTGAATGTCTGCTTCTTCGAAATGAGTAATCAGTTGTGCGGTATGATATTGTAAGCTATCAGACATGTCTTCAAATTTCTTCTTCCATTCTTCTTTTTCAGCCCTTTGATCTTGTGCTACTGATTGCCACACTTCTGCCCATTCTTCTTTTTGCCTCACTAGTCTTTGGGCTTCGAGTCTCCACTGCTCATGGTCTTGCCCCAACTCTTGAATCTTCAGCTTCAAATGCTCATTCTTTCGGTTCGCTTCCATGAGTGCATCGTGATATTTGGTAGCTAATGCTCGTCCTTGGTCAGAGTGGTACTTTGCTTCAGTCAGAGCTTCTTGTAAGGCTTGCATTCTACGATCTTGTACCCTAGCATTCGCCTCCAACTTTCCTTTCTCTTGCAAAACCAACGCCATTGTCTCTTCCTGAGCGCTTATCTTTGCTCGTAATTCATGAACTTCTGTTGTGGTCTTTTCAAATTCTATCTCATTTCCTTTCCTTGCTTTTTTTACTCAGCTTAGGGTCTCAATAATATCTGCACACACATATTTTAAATATTCAACTTTATCAGCTAGCTTCTGGCATCGACTCTGGTGGATGACTACTTTTAACTCAGCGGCTTCCTTTCCTTGTTCCAAAACTTTCATTTGTGCTTTCAGTCTTTCCATCTCGGTGGCCATTTGAGGTATGATTTGAGGATGACCTTTATCATCTGAGACTGTCTGAGGGATACTATTCTATACCCTTCTTACTTCTCTCCATTGCAAGTATTCAGGGGTACAAACCACCACATGTTTCCCTAATTCTTTTGTTCCTGCTATATGAATATTCTTCTAAGCATCTCTAATCTCTTTTTCTCGCTTAGTAGTGCTTCCATCTTGCTGGTATAAGAAGCTGAACCCTCCAAGTTACTTTTGGTTGGGCACATATTGAGTCCATCGAAGTTATCTAAGCACGAGGATTGGTGCGTATGATACACCACCTCTAGGGCTCATCAAAGGAACATTAGGAAAGTCATTACAGCTGAAAACTATCTCTTCTCCATGATGCCACGAGCATACCCATTTGAATGAATCTGATCCCATATTCATGAACTCATTTTTCCATTCATGAGCTTTTTGTTGTTTCACTGGTATGCGACCAAAATTCCTCAACAGGTCAGGTAAAAGGCCCAGGTGATTGTGCACATCCATGTGTGTCATGATCCAAACATACAACATGTGTGTACAGCATCGAATCATCCCTCCCCCTTTTTTGTGGCAAATGTCCATGGTTAAGAAAGTATCGGCGAGAATAGCAGGAATTGGATTTGCCTTATGATTCTCAAACTTGAAAAAAGCATCCATCGCTGCTTGGTCTACTACATCTGAGGTAAATGGGAATAATACTAACCCGAAAATGGTTAGCGCCATGGTTTTGTTAAAGAGATCCCACTTTCCTTGTTGTGCTAGAAACTCAAGATGTGCTTCTAGGTAACTCTTCTTTAAGCCTTGTGTTCCTCCTCTTTTTTCCATACATAACTGATTTGCTTGAACCCCTATCAGATTTGCTATCTTCTTTTCTGACACATAATGCCCTCCATAAAGATAAACATTCGGGTGCTTGCTCATTGGGAGTCTCAACATGATAGCGTACTCTTCAATGGTTGGTGCAATATCTAGGTCAGGCAACTCAAAACATTTCAGAGAATGGTTCCAAAATTGAGCTAGGCCACTCAAGACAGGCTCTTCAACTGTGATACGCAATAAATCTAGGATCTGCCCATAACTACTCGAGAACTCTGATCGAGCTTTAGGAATCATCTGTTGAGTAATGTCCTTCACACGCCTCAAATCACTGCCATTAACTGTAATCTTCATATTCCTCTTGAGGTCAACTACATTGCTTGTGTTTTGCCCATGACATATTTCTTCCATTCTTTGCTATTGATGAGTACCAATCTTTCCACTTTACCAAGCAAACTCACCCTACAAAATTAAAAAAGAGTATAAGCATGCCAGAAAAAGAATGGTGCATCCTAAGGGTACCTCTTATCGAGGTAACTCTAGAGAATGTATCCTAACAGCCTACATGGAGAAACCCTTATAGGGTTGTAAACCCAAAGGATGATGCATGATATGCAAATACATGTTTTTTTTCTCTAAAAAGGTTATGACAATGCGAGATGAGGTATCCCTTTTTTTTTAATGCAGTAAATGACATGAGAATGCAAGATTTTTTTTTTTTTATGATTTTGATTTTTTTTTTTTTGGAAAAAGAAGAAGAAAATGCAAGAATGAAACGCATAAAGAAGAGATAGATAAAGAAGTACGCCCCCTTTTGTGTCCTAGTTAGGTGGAACTTAAAGGTTGGATTTCCTTAAGGTCACGACTCTAATTTTGGCAGCCATTATGCTCGATCTATCAGTGCAAGATTTTCAGGACAGATCTAAACTTCTAAAAGTCATGGTCCTCAGATTGCCCTTATCTATAAAGACAAGGTCCCAATTCATGAATTAATTACAAGTAGGGATAAACCCTCTTAATATGACTAGTTCATGATATTAGTAACAATCTGAGTGGTGTCTCAACAAATGTCAAGTGAGCATAAAGCCCCTCAATAACAAAAGTCGAGACCCCTCCTATTCCTCGGTTTCGCACAGACTCGGGTATAGAGCCCAAAAAGTGTGTGAGGTAAGTAATAGTGATGTGTGTGAAGGAGCATACAAACCTATACAAAAATTTAAAAAGATAAAACTACCCCTAACCTGCAAAAAAATATATATACAACAATCAGCCAGCAATCATCTATCCTAAGGTTTCAACAATTATGCACAATATATTTACAGGTAACAATATATATAAGATAATGCCATCAGATATTTACACAAAAAAAATTAAATAAATAAATAAAATCTATTTACAAACAAAAGGAAAACAAAAACAAGGATCAAAAGGGGTAAAATAAATAAATTTCAGATATTAACAATTTGTACAACTAACAACAACAGGCTTGACTCTCTAAGTGTCCCAAGTGGAGTTGCCATTTGTCGCGACCGTGATCGCGGCGAAAAATAGCAACTTATAGGATCTTGAAATATGAAAATGGAGTCGCCACCAATTTTATTTAAATTAGGAAAAATTGAAAAATCTTTCTTTGAAAATGGTCTTTGGAACCATATTGGATTCGGGAGTAGGTTATGGATAGGGAAGGACGGAAACTTAATCCCACAGCACCCCTAACACACCCGTTCTAAAACGGTACCTTAAGTTAATTGTGCAAATTCTTAACAATCCTTAGAAATATTTATTTTACCCCTTTTGAAAACATTGTAACTATTTATAAAAAGGAAACCACAAAATTATGAAAATTTAATTTTGGCTTGACAGAAATAAAATTCAGCTCCTACGTATCCTAGGGTGTAATGAGGAATTCAAAGTCACGTAGTTCTCTATAAAATAAGTTTGGGTTGATTGTTTTTAATTAAAAAAAAGGATTTTTGGAAATGATTTTGTTTGAAAACAAATTCATTATTGCACAAGGTTCAAGTTAGCACAATGCTACTCAATAAACCCTTATGATCCAAACGACATTGAAGATAACATCTGTTATTCAATCAACATCATTGGTCATTGCATTGATTAAAAGATTTTTATTTTTATTTTTATTTTAAAGCATGTACAAGGACAAACAAGTAACCACATAAACAACACATTGTCGTACTATGAGCTAAGTAAATAATAATAAAAAAGATTAAATATAAACATCACAAACCAAACAAATCTAAACAAATTTTATTTTATTTTCAAATTTTTCTCCATGTTTTATTTTTATTTTATTTTTTTTTCATTAATCACAAAGCACAAAATAAAACATACCATTAAATAAAGTAAACATCAAACAAGAATTAATCCTAAATGACAAACAATTAAACTCAAAATACATTTTTGGTCTTTTTCTTTTCCTTTTTTACATCTTTTTTTTTTTGGTATTTTTTTATTATTTATTATCTAATCCTATATATTTTATCCCTATATTTTCCAAATTTATTTTTCACTAAGGCTCTAAAGAATTAAGCAAGCTAACCTTAACCCCAAAAAAAGACAAGAAACTTAGCCCACTAATTAGACACACCTCCTGTGCCAACCTTTTTGTTTTATGTTTTAGTTTTCATTTTTTTGGTTTTTATGGGCTCTTTAAGTTTCTAACAGCCCAAAGTTTTTTTTTTAAAACAACCTAATAGTAAAAAAAAGAGAAAGAAATTAAAAGAAACACAAGAAATACAAAACAAAAAAAAAAGTGTGAGGGAAAACGTAGCAGAGAGACTTTTAGTCTCTGTAAAAGATACAACAAAAGTCTTTAGCCTCTGTCAGAGGGAAAACAAAACCGAGGAGATGGGGGTTGAGGCTCACGGTTGTTAGCGTCTGGTGGCCGAATGGCGGATTTGGGCTCGTGGGAGGCGCGACGTGTTGCGGGTCACCGGTGACGAACTGGAAGGTGACGGATCTGACGGCTCGCAGGCGTTTCCTGCGGCGCTGGCTCGGTCGAGGATGGGAACAACTCACGGTGGTGCGACGACGCGACGTGGATCTGGCTGCTCACAACTTGGTTCATGAACGGCTACTCAGTCACGGCCGTCTGGTTCTGGAGAGCACGGTCCCGCAATGGCGACGGTGGCTTGGGTGGTCGCGGGTCCGGTTGGACGGCGGGCTTCTGTTGCGAGGCACGGTCGGAGTTGCGGTGGAGGTGAAAGGATGGAGCTTATTTGGTTGCTTGGTTGATGATGGGTGGCAGCTTGTGGCTGTTGGGAGTTTGGGTGGAGGTTGGTTCACGGTTGGAGAGAAAGGTGAGGTTGGAGAGGATGGTGAGGTTGAGTGGGTGGAAGATGGTGGTCACGGTGGAGAATGGGTGGAGGTTGGTGAGGATGAGTGGAGGTGCTGGGTAATTTTTTTTTTGAGCTGAAGATGGTTCTCTGCCTTTTTGGTTGCCCCCCCGGGGTCTGTGTGTATCCTCCTTGTAAAATATCAACCCCCATCCTTTTCAAATTGCTGAATTCCCCCTCTATATTAGCTTGGGCAGCACGAGATTGTGTCATCACTGTCTGCTTCTTTTTTTGGCTTTAAAACTTGCTTCCTTTATTTTCTCTTTTCCTGCCCTTATCCCAATTTGTGTATCTGTGGTTCAACGCATTTGCAAGAGTTGCATCGAGGCAAGCAGACTACAAGAGAAGCAATGCAGGCAAAGCGGCTTGGTTGCAAGAGCTGCATCAGAGGCAGCAACTCCTTCCCCGTTTGATGTTTCATTTTTCAAACTTTCTAATTCACATTTTTTTCTTTTTTTGCAAATGATAAAAAAAAGCATGCTTTTGGCCTTACTTCTGCATATTGCTAATCTTACTTTCCTCTCTTTATTTTCATTAGAAACTTGAAATAAATGGGCTAAGATTGATGGATCTGTATACTTCTCTATTGGATTAGGCTTGATTTTGGTCACAAATTAGGAAAATGGGCCAAACATTTATTGGTGTAATATATTTTTTTTATTTTTGTTTTGTATTTTTTATTTTATTTTTTATTTTATTTTTATTTTTTTATTATATTTTTGTGTTATTATTATTTTTTTTTGTCCGATCAAAATTAGGTGTTCACAATATGGTATTCTAAATTTATGATCTATGATCTAGGGACATTATTAGTAATGATATTCAATGTCTACACGTGGTATCAGAGCCTTAGATATATGATTTAGAATCCATTCAAATATGTACATGCATGATTACATGAAAACCTAATAATTTAGGGTTTATAACTTGTATTCTTTATGCATGGTTATGTGGATATAGGATAAGAATTATTTAAGTTTGTTTTTTGTAATATTTTTAGATGTAGTAAGTCATTTTAAGTCACAGTAAATAACTGAAAACTTGGAACCCGCATCCAACCTCCATGGATGAAAACTTCAAGAGCGCATGATGATTTTAATTCATTATTTTGTTTATTTTTATTTATGATAATTGTCTAAATATATCCTAGAACATGTTTAGGCATGAATACAGGCCTTAGGGACGATCAAAACATGTTCAAAATGAAGAGAGACGTGATTTTTTCCAATTGGGTTTGAGCAGACCCGTTTTCACATTTTTTGGATCCTAAACGATCCATTATTGTGTGGTTTTCTTCATGAAAGTCATCCAAAATGGTAGTAAATCATGTTTGGAGGAAGACACAATCGTTTGAGAGATCAAAATCATGTAAAAAATGGTCAAAAATTGTCACGGATCGCGAACCGGGTCGTCAGAACCCGTTTACTAGAAAAACAGGTCACACGACCCGACTGAAGGTTAGAGATGAACAGTGCGCATGGGACGAAGCCCGCACGCACTGCTTAGCGCGTGAGAAAAGTTGGAATCTCCATTTTGGGTTTTGTTTCTTCTTATGCACTCGTATTGATGCCTATAATTTATCTATATAGGTTTTATAATTTTTTGGATATTAAAAATATTTAATATTAATTTATTTCTTGTTTATTTAAATTAGGCATTTGAGACAATAAATTTTTAGTGATTCTGAACATGAAAAATATTTTAATATTATGATAAACCTATTTATGATAGTCATTTTCCCTAGTTGTTAAGTTTGGGTAGTGCGCTCTCTAGATATATTAAGAAAATTAAAGAATATGTTAGAAAATGATTATTTGGGCTATTAATTTATTTATCCCAGTTGAGAGCTCTATTAATTGAAGAGAATATATGCCACCACAGTAGATTATTTGCTTAAATTGATAGGGCTACTTGTGAATAAATTTTTGAGATGTTGTGTTACTTAATTAATTTGTGAATTAAACTTACATAGGTAGTAAATTTATAAATTATTTTGTTGTAACATGTTATTATTTTTGGGATGATCTTTACAGTAAAATTCTTTCTACCCACAGGTGTTATAATTTTTGTAACTATTGTTATTATATAATATATACTCTACCCACATGAGAGTTTATATTATATGTATTAAATCTCTGTTTCAGTAATTATCATTACTATAATTGCACATGATATTAATTATTTTCTTATTTAATTTTTTTTTCAGCTCCAATCAGTTTTTCTTTGTCTAATACTGCAAACCAAGTTGAGGTTTTGACTGGAAGCAATTATAAGAAATGGAAGGATGATATTGAATTGGCCCTAAGCTTGCTGGACATTGATATAGCCATTAAAGAAGATGAGTCAACTGCACTAACTACCAAAAGCACTAATGAGCAAAAAGCTTATCATAAGGAGTGGACAAAGGCTAATCGCAAGGCTTTAATATTGATTAAGCGCTCCATTGACAAGACACTTGTAAAAGTAGTTCCACATTCTGACAATGCCAAAACTTTTCTTGCTTCCATTGGGGAAAGGTACGCAGTATCTGAAAAGGCCAAAGCATGTCAATTGATAGAAACCTTTATTAACATGAAATATGATGAAATTGGTGGTGTTAGACAACACATTATGAAGATGGTAACCATTGCCAATAAACTTAGTGACCTTAAGTGCCCTGTATCTGATACTTTTCTAGTTCACTTTGCTTCAAATTCCCTACCTACTAAGTTTGATGCTTGAAAAACATCTTATACTACCCAAAAGGAAGAGTGGGATATTAATACCTTAATATCTGTTTGTGCACAATAATAGAATATAATGAATCATTTGGCTTATGGAAGTTTGAATTTAGTTTCTCAATCACACCATAAAAAATATTTTAAGAAAAAGAAGAAGAAGCCTCAAGGTAAGAATTGGTATGATAATAGGACCAGTCCATCTCACAAACCCTTTGGTCCAAAACTTAATAATCAGAAGAATGGGCTAAAGTGTTGGTTTTGTAAGTCTGTAGGTCACAAGAAATCAAACTGTCAAGCCTTCAAATCTTTTATTAAAGAGAAAACTCAAGGTGAGTCACTATTGCTATGAATCTAGTTTGGTAAATGTTCCTTTGAATTCATGGTGGATTGATTCTGGAGCATCTATTTATGTTACTAATTTCTTACAGGGTTCAAGAGCAAGCGAAAGCCAAATGATGATGAAGTCAATTTGTTCGTAGGGAATGGAAATAAAGTCAATGTTTAGTTTATAGGACAAGCTGAATTAAAGTTAGAGTCAGGATTTGTTTTACATTTGAAAGACACCTTATATGTACCGTCTATGAGGCATAATTTAATTTCTTTGTCCAAACTTGACAATTGTGATTTTTCCTTTAATTTCAATAGTGGATATTGTCTTCTATCTTATGGTTCCCAAGTTGTAGGCAAGGCTATTAAATCTAATGGTTTATATTGTTTAAATCTTGATTCCAATGTTTTCAATTCCCTTCATGTTCAAACTATGGGAAACAAAAGGACACTAATCAAAGACACTTCCATATCTTTATGGCATAAGCGTCTAGGTCATATCTCTAAGGATAGGATTAATAAGTTGATAAAGGATAACATTCTACCTTCACTTGATTCTATAGATTTTGGGGATTGTGTAGACTGTATAAGAGAAAAGATGATCAAGACAAGTAGAAAGGGTTCTACACGTAATAAAGAACTTTTAGAAATAATTCATACAGATATTTGTGGTCCTTTGAAACCAGCCTTGTGTGGGAATAAATATTTTATTACTTTTATTGATGACTTTTCTCGTTTTGGTTATGTTTACCTAATAAATGATAAGTCATCGTCTTTAGAAAAGTTTAAAATATTTAAAAACAAGGTTAAAAATCAATGTGGTAGAAGAATAAAAATAGTAAGGTCGGACCGAGGTGGTGAATATTATGGTAGACATGGTGAGACTGGATAATTTAAGGGACCTTTTGCTAAATACCTTGAGGACTGTGAAATAGTTTTTCAATTTACTATGTCAGGGACTCCTGAACAAAATGGGGTAGATGAGAGGCGAAATCGCACTTTAATGGATATGGTGAGGTCTATGATGAGTCAGTCCAAATTACCTAATTTTTTTTAGGGAGAAGCCCTTAAAACAGCCATGTATATACTAAATAAAGTCCCTTCTAAGTCTGTTCCCAAAACTCCTTTTGAATTATTTAAGGGGTGGAAACCTAGCCTTAACCATTTTCGTGTGTGGGGTTGTGCCGCTAAGGTGAAAATCTACGACCCTACTGCAACAAAATTAAGCCCTAAGACTACCAGATGTTACTTTATTGGTTGTCCTATTAATGCTAAAGGCTACAGATTCTACTCCCCTACTCGTGGAACAAAAATAGTTGAAGCAATTACTGTCAAATTCCTTGAGAATGATGTGGGGAGTTCTGATGTTACTATCGATGAGGACACAAGTTATAGTGGAGAAAAAGTTATTGTACCTGTTCCTATTATACAAGAAAGAATTGTCAGTGAATCATTTGAAAGGGTTGATGAGGAAGTACAAAAAAAAGTTATAGAAGAACTGTCGGCGGCTCCTGAACATCTTATTGAGATTCCTCTTCTTAGACGATCTTAAAGAGAAAGAAGACTGGTCAACCTTAATGATTACTATACTTTTTTGGGGGAGATAGATATTAATTTTGGGTGCATGTCAGATCCAGAAAATTATAAGGAAATAGTTTCTAGTATTCTATCTGATAATTGGATTGAAGCAATGAATGATAAAATACTCTCTATGAATCATAATTATGTGTGGGAGCTTATGGAACCTCCTGAAGGTGTTAAGCCTATTGGGTGCAAATAGGTGTTTAAGATGAAGAAATATTCTAAGGGAAATGTGGAGCGCTTTAAAGCAAGATTGGTGACAAAAGGATTCACTCAAAAGGAGGGAATTGGCTACAAAGATACTTTTTCTCTTGTTTCTTCCAAGGATTCTTTTCGAATTATTGTGGCTCTAGTTGCTCATTATAATTTAGAGTTGTACTAGATAGATATAAAGACAACCTTCTTGAATAGAGATCTTTATGAAGAGGCCTACATGCAACAACCAAAGGATTTTATAGAAAATGGAAAGGAGCATATGGTACGTAAATTGAAGAAGTCTATTTATGATTTGAAGCAAGCTTCTAGACAATGGTATATTAAATTTGATGAAGTCGTTTCTTCTATGGGCTTTGTGGAGAATAAAGTAGATTAATGCATATATCTTAAGGTGCGTGGGAGTAAATTCATTTTTCTTGTTCTCTATGTGGATGATATTTTACGTGCCAGCAACAATTATGATCTACTTGTTGAGACCAAAGATATTTTGTCAGCTACTTTTGATATGAAAGATCTTGGAGAAGTTTCTTTTGTTTTGGGCATTGAAATTCATAGAGACAAGAGTCGTAGGCTTTTGGGTTTATCTCAAAGAGCCTAGATTTATCGTGTTCTTAAAAGGCATAATATGGAAACTTGTAGGCCTGATGATGTTCCAGTTACCAAAGGAGACAAGTTGAGTAAGGAGCAGTACCGTAAAAATGATATTGAGAGGAGTTCCATGACAAATGTGTCTTATGATAGTGCGGTTGGTAGCCTTATGTATGCTCAGGTGTGCACTAGACCTGATTTATCATTTGCTATTAGTGCATTGGTCAGATATCTATCTAATCCAGGACATGCTCATTGGGTAGCTGTTAAGAAGGTTATGAGGTACCTACAAAAGACAAAGGATTACATGCTTGTTTACAGGAATATGGATGGTTTAAATGTCATTGGCTACTCTGATTTAGACTTTGTTGGATGTATAGATGATGACAAATCGACTTCTGGATACATTTTCATGTTAGTCAGAGGATCTATATCTTGGAAAAGCGTAAAGCAAACTCTGACAACTTCTTTCACAATGTAAGCTGAGTTTATTGCATTGTATGGTGCAGCTTCACATGTTATGTGGTTAATGAACTTTATTTCTGCTCTTGGTGTTGTTGACTCTATTTCTAAACCATTAAAATTTTATAGTGATAATTGAACTGTTGTTTGGTTCACCAAGAATAATAGAACCACTTCTGCCTCTAAACATATAAGGATCAAATTCTTGGTGGTGAGAGAAATGTTTGATAGTGGAGAGATTCTTGTTGAGTATATTCTTACTGATGAGATGCTTGCTGACCCCCTAACTAAAGGACTTAGACCCATAATGTTTATGAGACATGTTGAGAACATGGGTATTATAAGATCCTTTGATGTAATTAATTAGTGGGAGTTGTCATTTATTGTATACTTGTTACATTGAACTTATGTAATGCTCATTTAATAAAATTATGTGCATGTTTATTTTTATATCATTGTTATAATGATTATTGTACAATTTTATTGTTGTGTTGTTGTCAAGCTGTAAATATGAAGTGTGGATGGACGATGCCTTGGAAGTGTAGATGGGTGGTGCATTAGAAGTATGGATGGACGGCTACCACGTTTTCTGTAGACTTTATTTTTTAGAACTTTATTACTGCTTGTTTCCTAGGCTTAGATTAATGTACAAACTGCCTATATATACTACCTTCTTGTAAACATTTGAAAATATAACAGAAAATAGTTCTGCCTTCATCTTATTTTCTTTACATGGTATCTAGAGCCCTAAGGTTTGTTGCTGGGGTCTCTGGTTCCTACTCTCACCTGCGCAGCCTTCATTGCTGCAACTCTCTCTCTTTCACGCGCTAGGGCAGCCTTAATCGCTGCATAGTTCTATCTCTGCAGAAAGTAAATCTACACAACCTTCTTTGCTATTCATAATTTCTGGGTGTTTCCCTTATCACCATGTCAGAAACAGAAATAGAAACCACAGTGACCAGTAATCCTCCCTCTGACGAGTCTAACTCGGTTCAGAAAATTGGAGAATTACAAAGTATTTGGGCTTTCTTACTGCCTCAATGGGAAGAACTATCTCAAGTGGTCCTTATTTGTCAAGACCTATCTCAAGGGCAGAGGACGTCTTTCTCATCTTCTGGCTTCTAGTCCAGACAAGAAAGACCCAAAATTTGACTCATGGGATGAAGAGGACTCTATGATAATGTCTTGGTTATGGGATTCCATGGAACCCACAATCAGTGATATGTGCATGTTCTTGAAGATAGCCAAGGACATTTGGGACTTCATCAGTCGTACATATTCGAAGGCCAATGATGCTGCCCAAGTGTACAAGATAAAAGTGAAAACTGCAGCGACTAAGCAAGAGAACAAATCAGTAATAGAATATGCCAATACCTTGCAAAATTTGTGGTAATAGCTGGATCATTACCGTGTGTTTGATATGAAGTGCACTGAAGATGTAGCCCTTTTGAATAAGTTCATTACAAAAGATCGTGTATATGATTTTCTAGCTGGACTAAATCCTAAATTTGACCAAGTTAGGATTCAGATTCTTAGTAAAGACACATCTTCCTTAGAAGAAGCAATCTCTATAGTTCGGGCATAAGAAAGTAGAAGGAGTGTTATGCTTGACCCTCAAAACATAGAAAGTTCAGCACTAGTAACTAAACAAGAATTGCTGCAAAAGGAGAGAAGTGATCTGCCTAACAAACCTTCAAATTATAAAGGTCAAGGGAAGGACAACAAGGACAATCTATGGTGTACTTACTGTAATAAACCAAGGCATACGAGAGAAAAATGTTGGAAGCTGAATGAAAAACCACCAACCAAGGAGTAGGGATATCGTGGTGGGTAGCAAAGGCCTCAAGCACACATGGTGGAAAAATCCCTAGAGCTATCTGGGATTGGAGGTTTCAATGATGAAGAAATTAAGAAGCCAAAAACTCTGCTGGGAACACTTGAGAAACCTGCTGGTTCACCTGTTGGATCCTTCTCTTTGGTATTTTCAGGTACTCCTCTTTGCATGAATGTCTCATCTTGTGACATCTCTTGGGTAATTGACTCGGGTGCAACAGATCATATGACTCCCACATCACAATTTTTCCATTCCTATAATCTTTGTCCAAGTAATAGGAAATTAGTGGTAGCAAATGGGTCTGTAGCTACTGTTGCAGGTGTTGGAGACATGTACATTACTCCTGCAATTATTCTAAAAGATGTTCTCCATGTGCCAAAATTATCGGCTAATCTTGTTTCTATTAAGAAGCTTACTGATGATCTCAATTGTTATGCTATGTTCTTTCATTCCTATTGTGTTTTCCAGGAGCAAGGATCAGGGAAGAAGATTGGACTTGCTAAGGAGAGAAATGACCTTTACCACCTCAAAGTCCAAGACTTCAAGAAGAAAAATTTACCTTCATCTTTTCTTAGTTCTTCAAATAAGGATGTTGTTTGGCTGCACCATCTCCGTCTAGGACATCCATCATTCAATATCTTAAAATTAATGTTTCTTCAATTATTTCAAGGATTAGATGTCACTGAATTTCATTGTGATGTATGTGAATTAGCTAAGCACACATGTGTACCTTTTCCTTCCAGCAATAAAAGAAGTTCTCATCCTTTTTATTTAATACACAGTGATGTTTGGGGACCTTTTGTTGTACCTAATATTTTCGGGGCTCGTTGGTTTTTATCATTAATTAATGATTGCACTCGAGTTACATGGATCTTTTTACTTAAACAAAAATCTGATGTAAGTGTTATAATTCCTAGCTTTCACTCAGTGGTTTAGACTCAATTTGGGGCCAAAATTAAAAAATTCAAAACTGACAATGGTAGAGATTACTTTAATCAAATGTTGTCTACATACTTCATTTCACAATGCATCATCCATGATTCATCATGTGTTAATACACCCCAACAAAATGAGATAGCTGAGAGGAAGAATGGCCACTTACTCAATACCACCCGAGCTTTATTATTTCAAGGAGATGTGCCCAAATCCTACTGGGGAGAAGCTGTCCTTACTGCCTCATATATGATAAACCGATTACCAACGCGGATTCTTGGCAACAAAAGCCCCATTGAAGTCCTCAACAACTTCTATCCT
Source organism: Ormosia semicastrata (assembly GCA_029884595.1). Classification (NCBI taxonomy): domain Eukaryota; kingdom Viridiplantae; phylum Streptophyta; class Magnoliopsida; order Fabales; family Fabaceae; genus Ormosia; species Ormosia semicastrata. Next base: position 11,160,001 of record JAQQTO010000059.1, read on the forward strand.
CATTTTAGGACCTCTAATGGTCTAATACCTAGGATATTTGGGTGTATCGCCTTTGTCTATGTTCACAAACAGCATAGAGATAAACTTGATCCATGAGCTGTAAGGTGTGTCTTCCTTGGCTATTCACCCACTCAAAGAAGGTATAAATGCTATAATCCATCATCAAAGAAGTGGTATATATCTGCAGATGTAACTTTCTTAGAGCACAAACCTTCTTCCCCAAATCCTCTCTTTAGGGGGAGATTTCAGTGATGGAAGACAGTCCTTGTGAGTCCTTTGAACTTCCAAAATTTCTAGCCCCTATGTGTACTTAGGGATGGAAACAGGCCAGGTCAGGCCAGGCTTCACCCTAAACAGGCCAGGCCTGTGTTACAAATATTTGGCCTGAGCTTGGCCTGTTACCTGTCAAAGGCTTTTTTTTTGGTCTGGCTGGCTGTTTAAGAAGCCTGGCCTGGCCTGAAGCCTGTTTAGAAGCCTGATTTATATTAAGGCCTCTAAATAGGCCAACAGGCCAAGGCCTTCATATAGGCCTCAAATAGGCCTAAGCCTTTAAACAGGCCTTAAAAGGCCATTGAAAAAAAAATAATTTTTTTTATAAATAAATATAAACAGGCCGGCCTAATAGGCCTAACAGGCTTTGTTGAGAGGCCATGCCTGGCCTACTAAATAAAACAGGCTTTTAAAAAAGCCTGAGTCTGGCTCATTTTCTAAACAGGCCAGGCCTAAAACAGGCCAGGCCACAGGCCCCTGACAGGCCGGCTGGCCTATTTCCATCCCTATGTGTACTGCTCCTGAAGTTCCTAATTCTGAAGAAGCTCCCAATTCTACTGCAAAAAATTCTGATACTAATCCAAATTTCAATTCTGATGCTCCAAATATCGATTCTGGTGTTGTCCCAGTAAGTGTATCTCAGAATTTCCCAAGATTTTCTCAAATTTACTTAAAGAGGAAAATTATTCCTGAACAGATACAAGTTCAGGAGCGCAACTCAAATTCTGAAAATATAAAGGAGGTTAGTATTGAACCTGAATTAATATTACCAGCTGATGTTCCAGCAGAACCTGAAAGGTGTTCAGCAGATGAATTAGATCTTCCCATTGCTATAAGGAAAGGTACAAGGCAATGCACAAAAAGGCATCTCTATCCATTATCTCACTATGTCTCTCTTAACAAATTGTCTCCTTCTCATAGAAATATTATTATGAGTTTAAATACTATTGCTATTCCTAATATTGTTTCCGAAGCATTGTCAAAAGGCGAATGGAGGCAAGCTATGAAAGAGGAAATGAATGCATTAGAGAAGAATAACACATGGGAGGTGGTTGACAGGCCAAAAGGAAAAAACATTGTTGATTGGAAGTGGGTATTCACCTTGAAATACAAGGCTGATGGCTCCCTTGAGAGGTATAAAGCAAGGTTAGTCGCCAAGGGATACACTTAAACTTATGGAGTAGACTACCAAGTGACTTTTGAGCAGGTCGCAAAGATGAATACTATCAAAATTTTGCTAGCATTGGCTGCCCACTTCAATTGGCAGCTACTGTAGTATGATGTGAAGAATGCATTCCTTCATGGTAATCTAGATGAGGAAATCTATATGAATATTCCACCCATATTTGAAGGTGATAGAGGCAGCAAGGTGTGCAAGCTTCGAAAGGCTCTTTCTGGACTAAAATAGTCCCCTAGAGCATGGTTTGAGAGATTCACATAAGCTATGAAGGAGTTTGGGTATAAGCAAAGCCAAGGTGATCACACTTTTTTTATTAAACACACAGCTACAAGAGGAATGACTGCACTTCTAGTTTACATTGACGACATCATTATAATAGGAAATGATGAGAAAGAAAAGGGTAACTTGAAGCAGAAACTGGTCCAAGAATTTGAGATAAAGGAGTTGGGAAAGCTTAAATATTTTCTTGGTATTGAAGTTGCTTACTTGAATCAACGGATCTTTATATCCCAACAAAAATATGTAACAAAATTACTAGCAGAAACTGGAAAGCTTGGATGCAAACCAATTGCAACCCCTATGGACCCAAATACTAAGCTGGGAAAAGCTCAAGAGGAACCAGTTGTTGACAAGCAAATGTATCAAAGGTTGGTGGGGAAACTTATATATCTTGCTCACACAAGGCCAGATATAGCATACTTAGTAAATGTGATCAGCCAATTTATGCACAATCTGAGAGAATCTCATCTCCAGGCTGCATATAAGGTATTGCATTATTTAAAGGGCAGTCCCAGGAAAGGAATTTTGTTCAAAAGGAATAGTACCCTAGCCTTAGAAGCTTACACAGATGCTGATTATGCAGGATCTGTGGTGGATAGAAGATCAACCTCTGGTTATTGTACCTTCCTTGGAGGAAATTTGGTAACATGGAGGAGCAAAAAATAGAACGTAGTAGCAAGGTCATCAGCAGAATCTGAATTCAAAGCAATTGCTCAAGGACTATGCGAATTACTATGGCTGAAAATTATTCTAGATGATTTAAGAATCGAATTGAAAGGTCCGATGAAGCTATATTGTGACAACAAGTCAGCAATCAATACTGCCTATAATCTTGTGCAGCATGATAGGACAAAGCATATTGAAATTCATAGACATTTCATTAAAGAAAAGTTAGAGGAAGGCCTAGTGTGTGTATGTCCTATGTTCCATCATAACAACAACTGGCTGATGTTCTTACAATGGGGCTGAACAGCTCAAGTTTCCATGATCTTATCATCAAGCTGGGAATGGAAGACATCTATTCCTCAGCTTGAGGGGGAGTGTCAAGCTGTAAATATGAAGTGTGGATGGACGATGCCTTGGAAGTGTAGATGGACGATGCATTGGAAGTATGGATGGACAGCTACCACGTTTTCTGTAGACTTTATTTTTTAGAGCTTAGAGCTTTGTTACTGCTTGTTTCCTAGGCTTAGATTAATGTACAAACTGCCTATATATACTACCTTCTTGTAAACATTTGAAAATATAACAGAAAACAGTTCCGCCTTCATCTTATTTTCTTTACAGTTGTCTCGAGATGTTTAATTTTCTTGAAGAAAATGATGTTTAATGATAAACATGTTTATAATCTCCTTGGGGAGATTGGTTGTTTTTTTTTTTGGGAAAACACAATGTAGGATCTATACACATTAGCTTAAAGGACAAATGATCACAAACTAAGTTATGATGTGTATCTACACTAGCACACTTGAATTATGATTATGGCAATAAGATTATTATTTACGTAATCATTGGTGAATTAGACTCTTATAGTTTATCTATCACTTATGGCTCTTAATTGATAGTTTTATTGAATTCTTTGATCATATTTAATGTGAGTATAATTAAGTTATTTTAGTGGCTACAATTGTTCAACTAGAATTTCTTTTCTTTTCAATTTTTTTTTTGTAAAAATACCTATATATATTTATTTATTTTTTGTAATTCTTTTGAGTTAAATTAAATTGAATCAATGTTGTCCAAGTGGGAGAATGTTAGAAATTTTTCTATGATTTTGGACTTCCATTGATTTGTCTATTTGTAAAAAACTGGTTGAATGGTAACTTGATGTTTCTTGGAATCCATTTATATTGTGATCAATGGGTTTATTGAAAATCACATGTTGGACTTTGAGTTCGAATAGTATATGTGCTTGAAAAAGTGTAAGACCCAATTGCTTGATTTCATGATAGATGGAATAAGACAACTCTTCAACGAAAGGGTAGGTTCACTCTTCACTTCCTCTCTCTCTCTATATATATAGAAAGAGGGGATCCACTTACACCTAGTATAAGTAAAAAGACTTACACTCAATCTCTTACCATTAAATTCATTTTAATCTAATGGTTCTAAATCATTTAATTAAATGATGAGAAAGAATAATAAACACTCACATTAAAAAGGAGAGAGAATAATGAAATGTGATTTTAATGAAGAAATAAATTTTAGTTATTAAGTCTATTTATTAACTTAAAAAATAATATAATATTGAATATAATTTATAATATATTTGTTTTTGTATAATGTATTAATTTATTATATTTTAAAATTAGTTAATAAAAATCAACTATCAACTTTTTATACTAAATAAAAATATTTAGTAAACACTGCATATGACATGTTTAAATGAAAATTATCAAAATGATTTGAAAGGATTGGATTAAATAGGACAGATAATGTACGATTTATGATGACATGGAGACCATTTAAAAGTTTGAGAAAAGTCTGATGATCTTTTTCTTAGTTGATCATGAAGGGATGCATGACGATTCCTTGATATTTTCAATGGCGATATGCTCAACCCAGGTCTTTCAGTTAGAACTGAAAGCAGAACATATTATTTGAAAGTGTATTTATTTTAACAAATTAAAAAATGAAGAATTTTAGTAAATAAAAGGATTCAAACTAATTTACCCGAAGAACATTCTAGGATTTGAAAACAACCTGATGCTCTTTTTTTTGCCTCGATCATGAACAAATGGCAAAGAAGTAACTTTTTTATTAAATGTTATGTTTGACTCAGATCTTTTACTAACACCTAAAAGCAAAACAAATTACGTCTATTATATTTTTTTATTAGCAAAATATAAAAATGACCAAATTAAAAAAAAGAGGCATTCAAACCATTTGTTATTGGTGACAGCGGAGTTCTGCAAGTGATAAATGAGTTTGGACATATACTTATAAAATTATCTGTCATATTAATATAAGAAGGCAATAATTCTAAAGATTCTTAAAATATAATTTTTAAAAATTAGTTATACTTTATTAACTTATAAACTAAATAAAAATGAAAATATTATAAATTATATTAAATAATTAACTATTTATTATATTTTTGTTTTTATATAATGTATTAATTTATTATATTTTAAAATTAGTTAATAAAAATTAACTATCAACTTTTTATACTAAATAAAAATAACTTATACTAAATAAAAACAAAAATATTATAAATTATATTCAATATTATATCATTTTTTAAGTTAATAAATAGACTTAATAACTAAAATTTATTTCTTCATTAAAATCACATTTCATTATTCTCTCTCCTTTTTAATGTGAGTGTTTATAATTCTCTCTCATAATTTAATTAGATGATTTAGAATCATTAAATTAAAATGAATTTAATGATAAAAGATTGAGTGTAAGTCTTTTTACTTACATTAGGTGTAAATGAATCCCCTCCCATATATATGTCTTTCAAAGATAGAGACATAAGCTTTCACTCACAAACTATTAACTCACAAACTATTATTGCCTCATTCAAAAGAGAGAGGAGAAGGAGAGAAAGATCCTGATTTTTGTAGTCCACAAAGTGTGTACTTGGTCATTTCTTGATCGTAAATTTAAGAAGAACAAGATGTCTACAAAAGGTACACAGTTGTTGATTAATATGGTGTTCGAAATTCATAATCTATGATCTAGGGACATTATTAATAACGATGACGTCTACAATAATCAATCCATATAATTTTGTCATCAAATAATAACTTGAAACTTGGAAATAATCAATATAATAAGAATATGCTTGTTAACAAATATAATAAACTATTTTAAGTTAAGCCTACTATAAAACTTATTTTATCCACAAAACTTGAATCCAACACCAAATTTGCTTTGCAATTTGTTATCATAGAGCCAAGGATTTTTTTTTTCTGGTTAGAGATTATAAAGGGAATTAGTATGGTACTCTTATGAATTTGATACTCGAGATAAGTTAATAAGTATTTATTGACTAATAATTTTATGATAAATATTTAAAAATTATTAAATATAATTAATTGTCTATAAAAGACTTGACTATCGAACTTAAACAAAATATTACCAGTGCAACTAAAAAAAAGATATTACTAGCGTAATGCTCGATTTTAAATATATGTCGATTAATTTAAAACACTTATGCTAGTAAATTAGCGAAAATAAATAATCGAACTTGATATTGCCCTTTTAAAGATTTGTGGCTCTAACATTAATCTATTTATGTATAATTATGTTGTGTTAGTGTCTTAAACCACAGACAAAAAAGCAGGTTAATTAGATAAATAAAGCAACATATTAGAATCTCAATACTCCTAAGTTATGCTTGGTGTGAAAGAATAGAATATCATTTTACATTCAATCTTAAAATAAGAGGAGAAACTTTAGGTCAAGTTCCAATAGTTATAAGAAAATTTATAAAATTATTACAAACCAGTCTTTGACAGTTTAGCTATTAATTTTTTTGAAAATAGAGGCTCAAAAAAATTATTTTCCCAAATTTTGCAACCATCATGGTAAAAGTAAAAGACAATTGAGTTAAATGAACAACGAAATAGATTTTTTCAATAAAGTTCTATCATATGTGAATTCTCTCAAATAGCTAGGAGGAAGACTATCTTTTTTCAATATAAAATGAAAAAGAATCAATGAGAATATTGCTATAGTGTACAAAAATTCGTTCTTCCTTTCTCAAGACTAATAAAATACCAAAACTATTATATTTGGTTAAAAAAAAACATAACTAAACAAAAATTAACCTTTAAAATTAATGATGCCAATAGAAAATATGCATCTCTATATCTAGTAAGGTTTCAAAAATATAATTAAATATATACTTTTATAAAAATAGGAATTAAAAATTTTGGGGTCGGCTGCCCCTCTCGCCCTTTTAAAAGCTCTACTTATGCCTATGTTTGTTAATAAAAAAATTAAATGATTTTCTTATTTCAAATTCTATTTTACAAATTTGTAGAATCTCATTCTTCTAAAAATATGAGAGGGTGAAATTTTATATTTTTATGGAATCAGATTCCTCAATTTTTATCTAATATACCCTTGTTTATTTTAAAAATTGACAAAGATTACTCTTCTATAATTTACCTAACTCTAATCTATCTAATTCAATTTAACCTCAACAGAACCTTCAACTTTCGTGTTACTATTTTTAAAAGGAGAGCAGTGAAGATTTTGCTCTTACATAAGAGAGTACAATAATATTATCAAAATTTAAAATATATATATATATTATCATTATTTTTGTTATGAAGAAAAATTAATATTAAATATTATTTCAAAAATGCATATTCATATCATATAATTTTTTAAATTTTCTCATTAAAGATAATTATATCATTTATATAAATTTAGATTTTATTTCATATTATATGTCATACACCAAATTGTAAAATCGTTTTCCATTCTATATTATATAACATCCGGCCAAACTGTAGATTTAGAATAAAATTGTCATTCAAATTTATTAATTCTCGTTCTTAATTATATTTTTTTTTCATAAAATTTCATTCTTCACATAACATAACCCTACAGTATTTGATCTCACCTTATCCCTTCAAATATGTATTCGTCTCTCTCTTTGAATCCCTTGTTGTCCTTATCTTTTCTCATTTCTTGTTATTGTATTTGCTTCCAAATAAAGCATCAGGTTTTGTTAAAGGAGATATGGCGAATAAATCATTATACGAATAATAAGAAAAATAAAAAATGTCTAACGTACGAAGATGTCTCTTTATGTGACATATGACTCCGCCTCTTATCTCTCTCAAAAAAGACATTAATGAAACTCTGTAAAGTAAAGTATTAATGACAGTTCAGCATGTGTTCATAAAATAAACTTTTTGACTAATAGTGCAGCTTTTGAGTTTCTTTCAACGTTCACTGAATGCCGTTTTCTAATTCTATTAGTCATATTCATTCCAGCACAGATGAAAAAGCGACTCAACTTTTATTGAATTTAATTTAATTTAATTTGTTTCAATTCGATCCAACTACATATAGTTAATATGTAAAAATCCCTTTTAATATTCAAAATAATATAGTTTATAATTAAAACTGCAATTACAACTGTTAAATTAGTGATAAAAAATTAATGAACACAGTTAATTCAACTAAAAATCTCTTTCTATAGAGCGACCTTAACCCTAATATATTATATGTGCTGGTATACTGTTTTTCATTATTATATAACATAAGAATATGAAAAGGAAATTAATTTTGTCACTTTTCATACTAGAATTGGCAATGCTTCATTGGGGGGATGATAGACTGATATAGACATAGAGCCACAAGACATGGGGTCTTGTATTGAGTCTTCAACCAATTGACTTCGTTCTTCAAAAGTTAGGCCAAGATTATGACTAGTCATCCATCTCCATTTTCCACATGTTTTGACACCCACGTTAGTGATAAGTATCTGTGACATTATGTACACGTGGAATCATATAAATTCCATTAATAATATTAATAAAAATAGGAGAGAAATTGCAACGAAATTGACATCCACCCACATTAGTGATAAGTATCTAAGACATTACGTACACGTGGAATCATATAAATTCCAATAATAATATTAATAAAAGTAGGAGAAAAATTGCAAAGAAAATGCCTTCTTTAGACTCGAAACAATTCTGACCATTATTAGTCTTAAAAACCAATCCTTCCAGACTTAGATCTTTTGTCAAAAAAAAAAAACTATACTTAAACTTACTTTTCAAATTTCACAAGTGTTTTACCGAACTCAAACCTTTATGAAAAATCATGTTTTGTAGTAGTGAAAATGTTTGTTAAATCAAGCAAAATGAGTTTAGATGAGTTGGATATGTTTTGAAAACTTTGAATACATATAGTTTTAACCATGACATAGATTTAGAAGCCAAATAGTGGATCTCACCTTGGTAGAAGACAAGCTTTTGTTTATCCTTGCAAATAATCAATTATGGTTGTTCAATAATTGATTATTTGATAAGGCATAGTGCATTGGTTTTTGCACTAAATGCAAATAATCATTATAGCTCCATGATAATAGATTATATATTTGATGCCAATATATTGACACACTTACAAGTTTAAAAGTAATAATAAATTATTGCTTTGAAATAATCGATTATTAGCATTTATCAGTAAGTTCTCTTTTGTTCTTAAATGCAAATAATTGATTATAGATATTCAATAATCAATTATTTCAGTTCCAGCAACTAAGTTTTTGAAGTATCACACAAATAGCTGATTATCCGAGTTTTGTGAAACATAGTTCAATGATTAGTTTTTGTCTTTAATGCTTCCCAACCACTTCCAGCGGTTCTAATAATTTATGAACTTTAAATGCAAAGGCTTAGGGACTTGAACATAGTTGAAAAAATAATCGGAAAATCATTATTGAAGCATTCATTGCAAGTTTACTCTCTTTCTCATATTCGTCTGTTTTTTGGAGCTTAAATATGAAATTCTTTGATACTTATTAGATTTCAAGTTGTAAAATTTATTTTTATAAGAGTTTTAATTCTTTCTCTTCGTATTATAATCTTTGTAAGAGGATGATATATCCTTAGTAAGTGAGACTCAATTACTAAGTGTGAAGTATTTCAAGAGTGTAGTGAGTGTTCTATTATTGTAAAGGTTACAGCACCTATTAAAGTTTGAAGATTAGTAAAAAATCTCAGATATATCACTTGATGATATGTTATAAGAAGTGACTGAACTGATATAAAAATTGTTATTTGCATTCTCTCTTCCCTTTCTCTTTTATATTTGAGCAATTTATTTCATTGTGCTATCCTAAATACATTTATTCTTGGTTGTTGTTTGTTTGAACTTGTGTAAGAAATATTCATCTTCTTTTATTCATTCATTTTCTTACAATTAATAACTTAAACAAAAATTAACAAATAAGTGTTTTGAGAAAAATTTGTAAAAATCTTTTATAAATTTGATTCACCTCGCTATTGAGATTGAAGCCTACTTCGTAACAAATATTTCTTTTACAAAAAATTTAAATTATATTTATATTCATATGATTCCATATAAATTATCATGTATTGTTATCTTATAGGTTTGAACTCTTCAAGATTAATCATGCATCGGTGAATAAGATAAGATTTATTATATCCAAGAGTATATCTCAATTTTTAATTTAGGTTCATATTCATTGTATATATTGTTATGAAATATTATTAAAGAGTAGATGTCTAAAAGATATTATAAAAAATTATTATTATCGTATCTTTATTTTTTAGAATTTAATTATAAAGAAACTTGTATTTGACTATGATTTGGTTATAGAAAAATTTGTATTTAATTAGGATTTGATGACTTTTGGACTATAATACTCTTTTAAATGCTTTATGTAAAATATGCCTTTTATATTGATTAATAAGATTATTCTCTCTATTTTTTCTCTATCAGTTGTGTTATTTATCATTATTTTCATAACATATAACTGCAAAATGCTATCATTCTGTGAATAGGCATCATAGACCATGTGTCTCTTTCTTTATATATATATATATATATATATATATATATATATTTGTTTAATTAACATTACGTATACAAGTCTTTATAAAGACAATATAATGTCTTAATCACATTCTAAATTCTTTGGCCTTTTTTACCAAAAAAAAAAATTCTTTTGTTTTTTGTATACATAAATTATTTTTTGCTTTTCATATATAAACTTTGCATGTATCAATTCAGTTAAGACGTCTCGTTATCTCTTCAGATAAAGGAAAACAATTAAAGAAGGAAATCCTTATGATTAACCTTCTCTCTCTCTCTCTCTCTCTCTCTCTCTTTGTGGAGGACTTGTAGACGACGTTGATGTCCTATTTGTTTTTCTTTTGGTACATGCATTCATTGATGTCCTATAAGGCCATAGCGCATGCATTACCATTCCTTTAAAAGGCAAGTCAAAATTGATGTTCTTGGTTACAAGTTACAACCAAGAGGTGTCATGCATCTCTCTATCTCTCTCTCTCTCAGGAGTAGAATGAAAAATAAGCAATCGGAGGGTTGGGGCCAAGTGGACCATGCTATTGGGCCTTCTGTGGGATGGTCCCACAACTAGAATCTAGATCCACCCCTACTATCCTATACTTCAGAGCTACCGCCATAACGTGCCACGTGCCACGTGCCGTTTACCCGATTCCAGCACCATTCTCTGCAACTCTCTTGTTGCACTTTGTACACCAGCTGCAGATGAGATGAGAATTGAGAAAGAGCCACGCCACCAACAGAATAGAACAGAACAGTAAATAATACAGATGGTTGACAAATGGGAAGGGAAAAGAGAAGGAGAAAAATAATACCAATTCGGGCTTCTGATCCGGTGGGCCCACATATCAAAAAACACTATACATTGATCTTGTGGGCCCCCTTCTAGGTAGCCCCACCACCCCGCATGCCTTCCCCTTCCCTTCCTTGATGGGAGAGTAATTTAATTCAGCAAAACCATTTATTTATTTAAGGCCAGGCCATACCAGACGGCTTGCAAAAAAAGAGCAAGACATGGCTTCTTCTATTCTATATATGTTGTTTCGGCCCCCACAGTATTTCTTTTTCGTTGTGTGTTTGGAGGGTTTACTCTACTTTTTCTAACTAACAGTAACATGATTTCTCAGGCAATTATGATTTTTTTACTACATTTTTCTCACATCACATTTTACATTATTTCATATACCATTAATTATATTATTTTTTTATCATTCTTTTTTACTTAATTACAACCACGTAAAAAGAAAAGATATAAAATCAAAATTAATAAATCCTACATAAATAATGATAGGTCCTATTTTAATACATTTTATGTCTTTGTCTCTTATAACATGATGATCTCATGTTGTACTCTCTTTAAAGAATGACTCATGTCATTCTTACTTTTTTAAATTTTAAATTCAAATTATATTTTACTCTAATTAAGCATATGCTTTTCTTTTATGATGCATATCCTCTTTTCCAATTTTAGATATTCTCTTTTCAAATATAAAATTATATTTTTTTCTTTAATTTATATCTTTTAAATACCTTATTAAAAAACTTGATTTTCAATAATATATAATAACATCATTTGATCCACATAAATGTTACTAATCTCACCAAATAGAAAAATATTTTGGTTGTTGTTATAATTTATTTATTTTTTTAAATTTTAGCTGAATTATTTAAATACAGAATTTCAATTAAATTAAAAAAAATAATCCAGTGCACATGGTAGCAGTGTCTAGGTGCTTCTGATACGCATATGCCTTGGGGAATTGTTATTCGGTCGTTTATTTTTATTTAATATATTATGTATTTACATATGTTGGTTTCTTGCTATAGCTAGGTATAGGCTGTTTTGTTAGTCTATGCTTGCATTAGAGTTTAGACTAGTGACTCCATCATGCCAGATATTCGGTTGTTTGGATTCATGACAAAGTATTATAAAGTAGAGTAGCCTACCATATTGGGTTGAAAAATGGGGAGCCCAGATCTGCTGCTGCTTGGTTCCTACATTATTTAAAATTTTCGGGGCTGTAGACAAATAAATATTCTCTTCGAAGAAAATTTTCTTCGCCTGTTTGATATTTTGGCCTGGGTCTTATAACGTAGTGAATATTTAATTAGTTCAAGTTGATGCAACTCCATGAAACTTTCCATATTTTCGTCATACATACTGTTTTCCCCCTTTTCCTAACATGAATCGTTTTTTTATTTTCTTTTTCTTTTTCTTTTTCTTTTCCCAGTGGAAAGATGCCTACCATTGACATTAAGAAATGTAACCTTCTGAAAATGACGATTTCAATTGATTTTATAAATGCACTCTAATGCATTTAAAAAATAATTAAACATTTATAAAATACATAAGAGTATAAGTTATGTTTTTAATTATTTTTTATATATATTGTTTATATTTTTACTTCAAATAAAGATAGTAGGGATATGTGTTCTCACTCAATTTTGGAATTTGTCTATTATTTATGATAGTTATTTGTAATTCTTATATCTTTCATATTTTTAACATTGTCTTTATATGATCAGTAAATGAATAAATTTGTAATGAGAAAAATTAAAATTTATCTAATTTTTTTAAAGCTACATCTCACATAATTAACTTGTAAGATAATTCATAGATACATTGTGTTAAGCGAGTTCGGTAGTTAGCTATCATTTAATTACTTAGTCATCGTATAAATAAGAGAATTATAGCATTGTAATGCATAGTTAAAATAAATGGACATTATTGAAGAGTTTCTCTAACTCAGATCGAAAATTTAAAGTCTTTCTCTTTGACTTAAAAAAGAAGTTCTATCATTCATGAATACATATAAAGGAAAATATTTAATAATATTAATAATAAAAAAGTGAAAGAAATAATTATAAATTAATTTTTTTTTTTTTTTTATTAGTAATTTTTATCATTTGATTTTTTTATGCTTTTATGTTATATTTGCCCCATTACTTAAAATTTCTGCTTCAGTCACTCCTATGTACAGCACCACGAACTATCATAAAAGAAAAAAAAAGGTGGGGGGGGGGGGGAAGGGTGTGGTGTGTGGGGCACTGGCTTATGCCGAGAGATCAAATATAATATATATGATGCAGTACAAGAAGTAAATATTAATTAGACTTGCATGCATGCCCACAATTAAATGATGTTAAACCATGATTAGTGATCTTTTCGATAAGCCAAATCATGGGGTATATGTCCTAATCGAACATCCATTTCATGACTAGGGATTAACAGAATTTGAGCCACTCATTACCACAAATAGATGACTATATCTTGCTTGATGAACCGCATTCTGACATTAGCTAGCGTATAGCATTCCTCGGTTCAAAATTCTTAATTATGGGTAATTATCAACCCCTTTATCGTCTCTTTCCTAAGTCTGTGTGTTCATTGCCCTGCCATTTGGCGTGCTAAAATGCATTCTAACTTTATGTTTTCCATTTTGCTTTCACTCATGCGTATGGCCAAATTACAAATACTTGGACTATTTTTGGTTTATTGCTCCATTAGTCATGTTCGCCTCACTTTCCTCGTAGTCTTCCAATTGATCAAATTCTACCTATCTAGCTGGCTAGTTAAACCCGACTCTCCTGGAACTAATCATGCGGATAAGATTGATCATTAATGTCCAAAGACAATGGAAAGGTCAGTACCACTTCAGTCCCTACCTATGTAATGAAAGTCTAACATATCGGCCACTTCACATTTGTGCACTATTATCAAAGTTAATGGTCCATGTACAATGACAAGTATACCTCAAGTATAGACTTAAGGACTATGGTCCCCACTAATTAATTAAAGTTTTGAAGGAACAAATACAGAAAATTTGAATTGCATGGGGCAAACTTTATTGAAATTTGGCTTGAACTTTCTGGTTTCTTATTTGGTTGGGTTGGAACTGTACCTTTCAACCTTCTGTACTGCTTTTGTTGGAGATTTAGGGTCACATAAACACATAAATATACCGATGCATCTGGGATCCTTGTACTCTTTTCAGATTTAAAAGGGCCACATGCGAACATATTACTATATTTACAATGATTAATATTAATAATTTCTAAGTGAGATCGACTCCAACTAATTGGCCAACTTAACCCTTTTACCTACTGGTGTATTTTATTTATTTATTCTATACTGGAGTCCCTAGTCCAAAATTAATTTGATCAATTATTATGTTGAAATTCTAAATAGCATATGCATGGTGTGTTAATTAAGATTGGTCAAGAATAAACTGAAATTTAATCAAGTTGTTAACTGGTGTAATAACTTTAAATTGTAATTCAAGCACTAGATTGGTTTTCAAGTACATATATTAATTGAGCAGCTGTTGTTGTTTATTAGTCTCGGTGTACGATAAACTCAGCTGCAGGATGCGTATCAAGATAATAGATTGCGTACATCGTTCTTGGCCTTTTCTTAACAAGTAGTTTTTGGAATATATCACTGCTAAAATGAACTATTACAATCTGGAACTGTCTCTCTGATCTCGTACAAAAGACAAAATATTTAGTTAAACCAATCATAGCATCTCTATGACAAAACCATGCTCGCTGTCTTTGTTCATTGAAACGAATAAATAAATAAAAAAAGACAGAAATCCCTGGCTTTATATATAATATGATATATATAAAAATGCTGGCTAACTAGGCCAAGTTTGTGAATGTATGTCCCCATGCAATTTATTGCTAAAAGAAAGACATGAACTTTAGTCATCATCTCAATTCTCACAAGCTAGGAATAGATCCTGCAAAACCCAGTTGCCGTGGTATTTTACTTGGGGAATGAGGAACGCCCAGAATTGGAAAATATTAAATTTGTAGTTCTGTCCCAATGTATGTATGTATTATGTATACGTTTTTTTTTTTAAATTACGCTTTACCTTAGAAGATTTAACCTATTTTCATTTTTTATATATAAATTTTATTTTGTAGTATGTAATCTTTTTTAATTATGATAAAATGTGTAGACTTGTTCTGTTAAATTTAACAGTGACAATTTATATATATTCAAGAGTTAAGTATTTAAAAATTATATTGAAGGAGATCACGTATTTCTTATGTACAGACTCTCACAATTAAAATTGACACAAAAAAATATAAATATTAATTTTTTTAATGATAATTAGGAGAGCTATATGTTACAAAATGAAATTCACATATCAAAATTAAAAATATACAAACCCTAATGGTGGTCATGTTTAATTAACTTTTCTATGTGTTTTTTTTAATACAAATGTATTTTGTATATTATTACTTAGTTACCCCCTCTCTTTGCCTTTCCCTTTGGCAGTGCGCCTATCCTACTTTCCTTAAATAACTCGTTTGCTTGTCTTGTTTCCTACCACTCCCTGAAATAAACTACTGAGATTTTTCCAGATATATAGACCACCCACGCCACGAATTAACACATAATAAATAATAACATGGCAGATTCGTAACCCAGCCCAGCCTGTGTCTTTCTTTATGTTCAAGTATTCCTGCACTAGGCCAAGCAACATCTTTGTGCGAATAATACAAAATTTCAGGTTTCGGCATTTACATGTAAGCAAGTCTCATCATCATTTTCAGAACCTGTAATTTTCAAGTTTTCTTCTGGGGAATTAATTGCACTCCCATGTGTTTTGTGGTTTTGTATTCTATGCGGACCGTCCGATCAAACGGGTCATGACATGATGTAGAGCATAATATAAGTATATACCTGGAGTAAGATGACACAAGAAAAGTTGTTTGTATTAGAGAAAAGAGAATGAAAAATAACAAAAGGCCAAATAACCTCTATAATTAAGGGTGTGACTTCAACATGTACTTAAACAAAAACAAAACAGTTCAACCTTTTGTAGACCAGAAAAGGGTGTCTGAATCTACCTGGAAATTGAGGTGAGTTTTGTCTTTAAGTCATGGAAAAGACACAATCTAACTAAAGAAACCAATAAATAGGATGGAATACAACTATGTATAATTAAAAAGGATGGGATGACAGCCAAAGGACCCGATAAGTAAACGAAGAGAGAGTGTGTTTGTGTGTTGTGATAAAGGAAAACTTTTTTTATCCAACAAAAATATCTATAATTTTAATCTATTATATTTTAATGTGAGATAAATATCAAATTATATTATATGTAATTGTAATATTTTTATGAGATATAATATAAATTTGTGAATAAATTAAAAAAAATAAAAAATAGACAGATAATAAAATTGTATAATAAATGCATGTGGGAGTGATGTAAGTGTGAGGAGGGGATTCAAACACGACTGCCCAGAAAGGGTTTTGTTGCTTCTCTATTTGGACAAATCTTATCCCATATCCGCTCTCTCTCTGTTTATTGGGAAGGGAAGGCATCTGTGGATATTTTACTCCTCATCCTTCACTTTTCTTTCTTGCCTATTTTTTTTCTCTCAAAATTCAATTTGATAATTTCCTCTGATTGAAAATTAGGAATGGCCAAACACTAATAATGCAGTTATGCACGTGACATAAATACCATTCTCTCATCCTGAAGATAATTAATACATTTTGGAGATACTTGAAAGAATACATATGTCCACCATCATACACGGATACAAAACAAAGAAGGACATGGACCACTCCCTTGGCTCTGTTAATTTTCTCACAAAATTATCAATGACCACCTCTCGATCTGAAGAACAAAAAAAAAATGATGATTGGAAAATAAATTTAAAATGGTCAGTTTGTACCATTTTACCCATATATACGATATTTCATATTATTTTAACCAACAAAAGTTGCAATTATGAGATTGATTTGATTAAAAGAAAAAAATAAAAAAATACATAAAGTCAATGGTTGTATGATGAAATTGAGGCAAAATGAAAAAATAAAAAGATTTTTTTAATAAGTGTTCTGCTCGCATTTATTAAGAATTTAAAATAATTTTTTATAAAGAACAAAATTTTTAATGTATTAAAAATTAAAAGAATTATATTTTTTGTACAAAATTTCTTATTATAAATATATTAGAATACTTGTTAAAAAACACAAAATGGAATTCGGTGTACATATAATTAAAGTGGTATTTATTGGTAGGCCGGCTGTGGATTGGTTTGGAAATGAAGCAGAGGGGAGAGAGAGGGAGGAGATTATGATGATTACTTAGTCTGATGAGGGTGGGGGGGAAGGGGCCCATCACTTGATTTGTTTGCCAATTTAGTAACATGGGATGTCCCTAATTACACGAAATTATTCACCTGTAAAATCCCTCTTTCTTTCTCAAGATTCAGAAACATACATGTTCGGCCCAATTCAGTAATAATTTAATTTTATAATCTCAGTATGTCTCACGTAGTAGAACTTATACAAGTGTACACCCTTCTGTGAACACATCCAACTCATTATTATTTCACTAATTAAAATTTATCACAGAAAAGCAGCACCACGAGTAGTATTACAAATATCACAGAAAAATTATATATACACTCTTTCTTTCCCATATAGTAACACACTGCACACGTAACCTTAAATTACCCTCGTACTTACTTTCATTTCCTACTCTCCCTCTGAGAAATTCTCTCTCTCTATCACTCTGTGGTCTCTGCTCCTTTCTCTCTCTCATTGTCATGTCTTTTGCTAGCTCCATCAAATAGTTCCCACAGTTTCCACATCAAGCCCATAATCATCACGCCTCTTTCAAAACCCTTCCCTCTGTTCTCTCCATTCCCCACCACATCCACAGTTTCTGTGCCTCACAAAATCCTACCGTGAGAGAGGGAGAGAGAGTGATAAGGGAGAGAGAGAAACAACGTAGAAAAAATGTCCATAAACCAGTACTCCTTGGACCTTCCAGAAACGACAGTGTGGTGGACTCAGCAACAACAGCAACCCATCCTAATGGAACCAATCCCAAATCCCTCCACTTCAGGTCCACCCATTCACACTTCTTGGCCCCCCAACAACAACACCACCACCACCACCACCACCACCACCACCAACCCACCTGGTTCAATTCTCACACTTCTCTAGACCCACCTTTACACTACCCCACCATCACACCCCGTTTCAACCTCAACAATCAAAACGAAGACGAAGAAGAAGAAGACAACAACGACAACGACGACGAAAACAACAACAACAACGACGACCAAGCTACTACCACCACCACCACCTCACAACAAGGAGCAGAAGACGAGAAGGAACCCATGTTCGAGAAGCCATTAACGCCAAGTGATGTGGGCAAGCTCAACCGCCTCGTCATCCCGAAGCAGCACGCCGAGAAGTACTTCCCTTTGGGAGCGGGTGGCGGTGGCGGCGACTCAGGCGAGTGCAAGGGTTTGCTACTGAGTTTCGAGGACGAGTCCGGGAAGTGCTGGCGGTTCCGTTACTCGTATTGGAACAGCAGCCAGAGCTACGTGTTGACCAAGGGTTGGAGCCGTTACGTGAAGGACAAGCGCCTCGACGCTGGCGACATCGTTTTGTTCGAGCGCCACCGCGCCGACGCTCAGCGCCTCTTCATCAGCTGGAGGCGCCGCCGGCTCAGTGGTGGCTTAGCGCAGGCGGCGCACGTTAACAGGGTGGGACACAGCAAGGGCAGTGGTGATGGGAATAGCAGTGGTAAGAATGGGGTTGTTGTTGGTGATGGTGGTGTGGGGGTAGGGTGGACCAGGGGGTTCTATTCTGCGCATCCTTATCCTACGCATCAGCCCTTGCCATACCAACATGACTGTCTTCATGCAGGTCTCTCTATTGTTCTCTTTAATGATAGAACTTGTTCCAATAATTCTTATTTAATCTGTTGAGACATATCCATTAACTATCTAATTTATTATTATATGTTATTTTTAATCTCATTTAATTAAGTTAATTGATATATAATAATAAATTAAATAAATAATTAATGCATTACAATAAATTAGATAAAGAGTAGAGAAATTCCCTCTTAGTTGGAGCCAAGATCTATCCTCTTTTTAATATAGACTCATCCCATTTACATTCACATTCTAATTCCATAAACTCTATCCCATCTTTTTCCTAATGTTTTAAAAATCAGACTTGACGGTGAATTTCATTCGAATTTAATTACAGTTTAATTATAATTCAATTACAAACTTAATTGACTTGAAAATCTTATTTGCTCAATTTCCCGTTCAAATTTTAAAACCTTCCTTTTACCCTCCTTTGGTCCTTTTTTTCACTTTTTCTTGATGAGTTTGGGTTTTTTTCTGAATAACATAATAGTGCATTTGTTTTTTTCCTGAACACATAATAGTGCATGTTGTCCTCATCTAAGATAAGAAAAAACACACATCGTTTATGTTTTAGTGTAAATAACGATGAATTCCTTCTTTTACTGTATCTTCCTTTTGATTTCCTTTTTCCATTTCTTTCCTTCAAATATGCTCACTCTATTTTGAGTACTTTTCTTTTCTCTGTCAAAATTAAGAAACAATATTATTTTGTCTAAATTGTTTCAAAGAAAGACGAACATATTACTAAATAGTTACGGTCTCGTGGAAATGCGTGAAGGTTACCTTTCAATTAATTGGGAGAAATTTGGGTTTATGATTTTGTAAGAAGGCGAATCCTTTGTGTTTATCTACTCAGATTGCTCAAAAACCCGGTGAAGAATACGCGCCCATTTTCGTCGAATGAAAGTGCAGATTTTCTTTTTTATTTTCACCTTTTTAACAAAAGCTTACAGGTTCAGAAAACTAGGCGGTGCCGTTTATTGTTTGTTTCGTTCACTTCATCCTTATCAAAATCGAAATTTGAATGCATTTTTCTGTTTGTTTTCATAATTAACATCTTTTTTTTTTCAATGAAATAATATGATTAAAGCGTTGACATATGCACGTGTTGTAATGTTATAGGTACAGTGTCCCAAGGTCAGAACGAAAGGACGAGACCGGTGGGAAACAGTTCGAGTTCTAGTTCGAGTTCGAGTTCGAGGGTACTTAGGCTGTTCGGGGTGAACATGGAATGCCAACCTGAAAATGATTCAGGACCCTCCACACCCGAATGCTCCTACAATATGCCATCAACCCAGGGTACAGATACCCCCCATTTCTACCACCATCATCAACCTTCTTCTTATTCTTCCAATCCTCACCCTCCCTTGGTACGTCAACAACCATACTACTACTAGATATGCCACCCTTTCGATTGGATTCTCGTTTAACTTTTTTTTGTCTGCTTCAGGTGTAAGATATATAACTATATGTATCCACTTGATTAATTATAATTATTTCTAATTAATGAATTAATCTTGTCATTAACATGAAAGGAATTGTTATTGTTCTAAGAATATTATTATAGGTTTCATGTTCGAGATTATAGAGGATCTTTCTTGTCTTAAATTCGGGAGATGCATGCAAATGCAATTGGTTTGTTTATTTTTATGGGATCTTGATGTTCTCTTTCAACCCGACATATCAATTTATCAACTAAGGTGTGAATGCCAGAAGGTACATGTACCCAATGCAGTTTGGCTCTTCGTATTATATAAGGAAGGCAAAGGGTATATATATATATAAATAAATGCAAAACTAATAGTTAAATTAAGTACATATACATTTATCAAAAAGTTAAGTACACATACATTGTTAGGCTTCATGAAGATCGTCCATTTTGTATTGGAACTTTGGGCATTTCATCCCAGTTTCTGTCATGTGAGGTTTAATCACTTGTGTCTTGAATTCATTCATAAATTGATTCAACTTCTTTGAAAAATATATACTCGAGTATATATGATTTTGTTTGATTCAAAAGGATGGACACTATTAGTTTCCTTCTACCTTCACGAAGTGTTTATGGTAAACTTTTCTGAAAGAACAAATTTGATTTTGAATCTCAATTTGAGGATGAGAATTGCTTACTCTTGAAATTCTCTAGTTTCTAAATTGATCCTTAAGCAAGAATGTCAATAGTTAATTTCGAATGAAACACAAGATTGTATAAATCAAAATCGATATATTATTACATGAGAAGTAACTTAGTAAAATTATGACAAATAAGTGGAGCAATGATAAGATAATTAAAAGAACTTGTTTTGAAAATTAAAGTTTGCTTTTAAACTTAAGATAATAGTAAAAGGAAAACAAATAAATTTCATAAAATATAAATGATCACAAAGAAGTAAAATGCAACAAAGAAAACTTGACATACAATGTAAAGTGCAGAAATATAAAAGAACAAGAATTGAAAGAAAGCAATGTAAAAGAACAATAAAAAATAAAGTTGCAAGTATGTAAAAGAATAAGAAAGTAAACTTGTAGGAAAGTAAATAAAGCAATTTAAAGAACCTAAATGATCTTTGGAAGAATCACTTGATTGAGAGTAGAAAAGAGTTTGCAATAAAGTAAAGACTAGAAATATAAATGGAACTGCATTTAAACTTGCATTGAATTCATAAATGGTACAAAAATGAAATTATATGGAAACGTACTAGACTAAACTTGCATGCTTTTGCTTGAGATGTCACTAAGACGTGAGAGCGTGAGTACAAGTATTTATGAGTAATTAATTTTCAACCCCTAAGTGTTTCCATCCTTTTGATATTTATAAACATTCAAAGTAACTATCATTTCTACAGAATCTTGATATATCTTTAAAACAAAGAAAATCTGCCTAACGATTATTAGTAATCCTTGTTAAGTAACTGTCAGATCTTTGTTAGCAATCATCGTGCTACAAGTAATTATTCAATCTCTGTTAACAATCATTGCATTGTCTTGATCTTGCACTTACAACTGCCGCTACCTTCTATTTCAAATTCAAATAATTTCTTTTGAATTCGAATTTGAATCTTCAAACATTTGTTGGCTTTTGATCGAGACCTCTTGTTTCCATTTTTAGAAATTTGCTAAGTGTAGCTACTCTTCAAGTCTCATGTTCTGAGACTAACTCAAAATTATCAGTCCTGATATGAAATTGAAATGATTTTTCCTGATTTCAAATCGAAACTAATATTTTGATAGTTTGAAGTCTTTATTACAATTTCGACTCTAATAGAGTTACAATACATGTATATTCACAAAATGAATTATATTCATGTTAGTCTTCCAATACACTCTCGAAATTGCTTTAGATCGAAAAGTGTTATTTTTAATCCTATGTAGTTAATATCATTTTCTTCGATTTTAACACAAGGATGGTCAATCAAAATGTCTACCAATACTTGGCCTTTCATAGCCTTTAATAGCATGTATTTCAAAGAAAATTCAGTTAAAGCAAGATCTCATTTTCCTATTCTACTATGTAAGATAGGCTTGGATAACATGTAACTTTATTATATCTGTCTTCAAAATCATAAGTACATCATGTTGCTTTACATAATACTTTAAATTAGTACAGGAGAAATACAGAGCTAAACATAACTTTTCGACTGCACTATATCTAATCTCAACATTTATTAAAAATCTACTAAGATAATAAATGACTCTTTCGATTCCATTCTCATCTTCTCGGGCCAGCATACACCCAATGGTTTCATCTGATGTTGAGATGTATAACTTCAATGGACGTCCTGGTGTTGGAGGCATCATCACTAGAGGATAGGCCAAACAATGCTTCATTTGGTCAAAAGCCTCTTGGTGCTCTTTCTCCTATCAAAACTCTTCTTCAGCCTTGAGCTTTAAGAGTAAGGAGAAAACTTTTGTTTTTCCAGATAGATTCGAAATGAATCTTCTTAGGAAGTTAATATTTCTTAACAAAGATTGGAGCTATTTCTTATTCGAAGGAGGTGATGCTTCAAGTATAGCCTTAGCTTTGTTTTGATCAACCTCTACTCCCTTCTTTTGGACCAAGAATCTAAGAAAGTTTCCTACAGAAACACCAAAAGCACATTTAATAGGATTCATTTTTAATCTATATATATCTTCATTCTTTAGAATGACTGTCTTAAATTCAACAGATATTCCTATTCTGACTTCAATTTGACCACCACATCATCAATGTAAACCGCAATGAATTTACCAATAATATCATAAAAGATGAAATTCATGGCCCTTTGATATGTGGCTCCAACGTTTTTCAATCCAAATGACATGACCACCCATTCATAGGTGCCAATTGCTCCAGGATATTGAAAAGCTGTCTTCGACATATCCTCTTCTGCAATATGAATTTGATTATACATAGAACAGTCATCCATAAAACTTATGATTTCATGGCCTGATGCTGAGTCAATTAACATGCCAGTATTGGCATATGATATTCATATTTAGGAGTAACCGAATTTAAATCTCAAAAATTAATGCATACTCTTAACTTACCATTCTTTTTCATAACATGAACAACATTAGAAATCCACTTAACATACTTGGCAGTTCGAATGAACTTCGCCTTTAGTAACCTTTTGATTTCGTCTTTGATCTTGAGGACCACTTCAGGAGCAAACCTTCTCGGGGCTTGCTTGACTGGTCTCTGTCCTACTCGAATTAGTAGTCTGTGTTCTACCAAATCTCGACTGAGTCTGGGCATTTCTTCATATTTCCATGCAAAACAGTCTTTATATTCTTCGAGCAATTGAACTAACTTGTACTTGAAATCTGTATTTATTAATCTACTAATAAAAGTAGGTTTATATATTACATCATCCCCCAAGTTGATTTCCAAGAGATCTTGTACCTCTATTTTGTTAATTTTAGAAGATAGAGGGGTCTGTTCGAAGCCCATAGAAGAATCATCATAAATACAATCCAAGTTGGTGCTTGCTTTGGCACCAAATTTTTTAGCCATATAGGTTGAAATTCGAGTCAACTGACTCGAAATTGCATTTTCAGTACAATTGTTAACCATATAGGCTGATAAATGAGCCAAGTGGCTCTCAAGTGTCATAATTATTACAACTTAAAGTTGAGTCAACTCGGCCAAAATTAGTGAACATGCGCCTATAGGCCCTAGCATTATTGTTACAAACTTGTAGTTGAATTGAATCAGCCTTTGGAATCAAAGAGAAACTTGTAGGGGTTAGAGCCACAATCTCGACCCCCTTTCTGTCCATAGCTACAGAGCCCCATATGTAGAAAAGCTTGATACCTGGTACATAAATTTGCAAGTGTATATGGTTTTGATGGACCTAACACAAAGTGTCACCAGCTTCGATCATTTCCAACTCCCCTAGTTGGTTCCATAAAAACATCTTCTGATGGAGGGTCGAAGGCACAACTCCCACAGCATGGATCCATTCTCTTCTAAGAAGTATATTGTAGCTGGCTTTAGAGGGCACCACAATGAATAAGGTGGACCTAGTGACTGAGGCCACCTTAATATCGAGAGCTATTGCTCCCTCTGAGGTTAAAGATTTGCCATTGAAGTTTGTTACTACCATGTTATGTGGCAACATGTCATCATCTGTTTTGCTAAATTTTTTCAGCAAACTCTTAGGCATAAGGTTAATGGCTGCACCTCCATCAACCAAAATCTTCCCAACCAGCTTTCCATTCACTGTAGCTTTTATGAAGAGATGGTGCAGATGGTTCTTCATTTTGTAGTAGGAGCATTGAAAACTGTTGAATTCTCCATCATTTCAATAGTATCTTCCTCGACTAGAAACCAACCAGACTCCTCAGAGTCATCTTCAAAGTCCTCCTCAAGGTCTACAGCTCCATTACCTGCCACAAAAAAATTATATGGCAGGAGGGATACTACATTTACTCAAAGGATCGTGTCCAAATTTGTCTTTGAAGCCAGATTTGAATGAATCTGTAATAACATCTTCGCCCATGAGACTTAGAGTTTTTGGTTTTCCTTTTGTTTTCATAGGTGGTCCTTGTATCACCTCAATATATGACCTTCACTGCAATTGCAGTTGGGCCAACGCTTATTATTATTGCTGTTGTCTAATTCTCTGGCCTTTACGCCACTGTGTCTTGGACATGTATGGGCGTAAGCCTTGGGTCGAAGTCTGTCTTGCACCTCGAACCCATGTGTTACGCTTCATACTCCTACCAATGAGATTCTGGATCCTATACTCAAACTTGTGCCACCTTGGCCTGGTTTGAGTCTTATGGGTCTAGGGACTATTTCTAATCCACTAATTAGGGGCTACATAGGCAGGAGGCACCTTTATTTTCCCCTTTTCTAGCTTTGTCAGAAGTATCACCCATCACCAATGTGTTATGATTTATGGGTTGATTGTTAATCTGGATCGAGCTTCCCATAGGAGCTTTCATCCTCTGCCTCTGCTTGATGGCAGCCTGGTATGGCTTGGCTGCCAACTTATTAAAGACAATAATGCACCTAGGGCAGAGGGATACCTCCCTCTTTTGTTCATTTTTCCTAAGAAGGAACTCCACCATAGTCTCCCCAGCCTTAGGGAAGTCCTCCTCCTCATTTGTCTCAAAGACATCGAGGTCACATTTAGTGCCAATGGCAGGGGCTGTTTCTTCTACCACCGTAACCATGTTAACTTCAGCAAAGCTAATAGGTTCGATGTAGCTTGTATTAACTTCAAAGGGATCAACAACGATCTTCATGTTTTTTTTCTCGAACTGGAGTCTTCATTCCTCAATACTCTTCTGTATCAAATTCTTGAAACGAATATAGTTATTAGTTGAATGACCATATCTATTATGATATTTATAGTACTTTCAACCTTTATTTTTTTGACTGAAGGGATTTTATGTCCATTAGGAAGTCTGATTTGTTTATCCTTTAACAACACATAGAAAATTAAATCTGTTTGAAATATCAAAAGCATATGATGACTTATTAGGGGATTTCATTTTATCTTTAGTTTGATTAGGCAAAGATGAGCAGGTATAAGGAGGACTAGACTTTAGTTCTATAATGTTAAACTCACTTTCCTCATCATATTCAGCCTCATCAACTACGATATAGGTTAACTTATTATTTTTTGATGATGTATAATACTTATCCTTCACATCAGAAGCTTCGACATAAGCAATCTTCTCTTTTTTGAGATGATTCTTAAACCTCTCTTTTTCGAGCTTTAATTGCTCAATTTGTCTCACTTTATCTGCAAGTTGATACATGTTTAGGAGTTGATGATTTATTAGTTTCTTTCAAATAGAATAATCTAAGCCACTAACAACCATTTTAACTATCTCAGATTCCAGAATGACTGTGAAGCATCTAGGCTTCATCTGTCTGAATCTTGCTATGTAATCATCAATGGACTCTCCATTACCTCTCCTGATGTTAAATAAATCCACGAGACTTACCTTAGTCTCTCTTCTAAAGAACTGGTCATTTTCCAAGAATGGATCGAATTTGGTGGAAGAGTTGTAAACTAAGTAAAGACATTCTTAGTTAAGGAATTAGGAAAGTATTTCATCTTTAAGTATTCATTAGTGGCTATATCCCTTGGTTCGATAGTATATTGAGCAATATGTTCCATTGTAGACTCTCCACTTTTCCCGACAAATTTGCTACAGATTTTAGGTGCTTTGCATCTTCTGGGCAATTCTGCCTGTTGGATGAACTTAGGAAAAGCTGACACAAAATAGAGTTGATTTGCATATCCTACATTGAAGCCATACCTGTTGAGCACCTGCTCAACTGCTTGGTTAATGTTTTGATCCCCCCAAGATTATTTAGCCTAATCCTTTCTAGGAGGTTATTAGTATTTTGATTTCAATTAACTACTCAAAATCCTATATTTGGGCCAATTGAATTTTCTCTTGGATGATTATCCTCAATTGGATTATTAACATTAGGATTATCTACCAATTAAGTATTATCTGGATACACAGGTTAAGCATTTTCCCTCTAATTGCCTATAGATTCTTTAGGGTTGCCAAAGATATCAGCAATCCTACTCATTTGCTTAAGCAATGTAGTATAAGTATTATTGGTTGACTGTATGAGTGGGGTTATCACAGTGGTCATCTGCTGAGTTAGCATATGAGTCATCTCGTGGTTGCTTTCATCAATATGTTGCCTAATATTATTCAATGTTGTATTTGTGTTCCCTAAAAGAATCGAAAACGGATCCCTGGGCAAATTAGGGAAAATTAGTGTTCCCATATTCAGCCTTTCAATTCGATTTGAACTAGTTCTTGCACCTTGGCCACTAACACTTACCACTTGGTTTCTTGGTGAAACATTGGATATTGAACTTGTGTATGTGGCTTGGGCAGTGCTTATATTTTGTGTAATATTTTGGGGAGTAAAACTAGGAGTCAACTCATATAAGGGTGCAATCCTATTTGTCCCAAGAGTTCTATTTTCTAAGCTAGAAACAAGGACCCCTATGATTTCACTAATAACAGGATCCAAAGGTTGTGGCAAAGTTACAGAGATTATGGTGTCTCTATTGCCATTTGCTTCATTGTTCCATGACTGAGGGTTCTAAGCACTAATTGATGTCTTATCAAACATTCTTAACATTATTTTATCACTTCTCAATCCCCTAAACGACCGAAATTCTTCAAGATACTAGTCTTTCGACTAGTCCCACTAGGTGTGTCAATTTATTTATGGTAAACTTTTGTCAAAGGACAAATTTGATTCAGGATCTCAATTAGGGGAAGGGAATCGCTTTCTCTTAGGATTCTCTAATTCCTAGTTTGACCCTTAAGCAAGAACGTCAAGAGTTAATTTCGAATGAAACACAAGATTGTGTAAATCAAAATCGAAATATTATTGCATGAGAAGTAACTTAGTAAAATTATAACAAATAAATGGAGCAATGATAAATATAATTGAAAGAACTTGTTTTGAAAATTAAAGTTTGTTAAAAAAAACTTTAGAAAACAGTAAAAAGAAAGCAAATAAATGGCATGAAATATAAATGACAAAGAAGTAAAATGCAACAAAGTAAACTTGACTTGCAATGTAAGGTATAGAAATATAAAGAACAGGAATTGAAAGAAAGCAATGTAAAAGAATAATAAAAATTAAAGTTTCAAGTATGTAAAAGAATAAGAAAGTAAAGAAAGCAATTTAAAGAAAGAAAGTAAAAGAATTCAAATGATCTTTGGAAGAATCACTTGATTAGAAGTAGAAAAGAGTTTGCAATAAAGTAAAGACTGGAAACATAAATGGAACTGTATTTAAACTTGTATTGAATTCATAAATGGTAAGAAATGAAATTGGATGGAAACATACTGGATTAGACTTATGTGCTTTTGCTTAAGATGTTACTGAGACGTGAGAGCGTGAGTATAAGTATTTGTGAGTAATGAATTTCTAACCCTTAAGTGTTTTCATCTTTTTAGTATTTATAAACATTCTAAGTAACTACCATTTCTATAAGATCTTGACATGTGTTTAAAACAAAGAAAAATTGTCTAATGATTATTAGTAATCCTTGTCAAGTAACTGTCAGATCTTTGTCAACAATTCTTGTGCTACAAGTAACTGTTAAATCTTTGTCAATAATCCTTGCATTGTCTTGATTTTGCACTTACAATTGCTGCTAACTTCTATTTCAATTTCAAATTCTTTTTTATGAATTCAAATTTGAATCTTCAAACATTTGTTGGCTTCTGATCGAGACTCCTTGTTTTTATTTTCAGAAATTTGTTAAGTGTAACTACTTTTCAAGTTTCATGTTTCGAGACAAACTCAAAATTATTATTCTGGATATGAAATCGAAATGACATTTTCTGACTTTAAATCAAAACTAATACTTTGATAGTTTGAAGTCTTTATTACAATTTTGACTCCAACAGAGTTCAAATATGTGTATATTCACAAAATGAATTGTATTCATATTAGTATTCCAATACACTCTTGAAATTGTTTTAGATCAAAAAGTGTTATTTTTATATCAACACAAAGTTAGCTCTCTCTGTTTGAGTGGCCAACGTGATTTGGTAATAAGTTCTAAGTATGCAAATCCATTTCCCCCATATTAGGTGAAGTTTTTTTTTTTAAATGAAGTTTTTCATATCCTTTAAATGTGAGAGTGAACCCCGTTTATGATATTGAGACTGTTTTTCTTTACAAATGTATTTTCGCAAACTCGACCATTAAATTTAAACTTATTACTTGAGTCACCCTTTATACATAGATAAAGTTCCTTTGACCTAGAGTGAGATTTAGTTTACAAAAATATTTATCTTCCTAGCATCCTTACTACTTAAAAAAAATTATTAACAATCAAATATTTTAGAAATTCAAAAAATTAAATATTATATTCTTCAAATAATTAGAATTAATGATTATTAGATCGATTTCTCTGGAGGATGTAGAATTTTTCTTTAGTTTAGTTAGTGTAATTTCTTTTGTGCCCACTTTGCATGGTGTCTTTTATGGTTTTACCCTAGAATTGCATTCATGGTCGGACACCTTTAATCGGGTAAAATTGGACAAAATTGATCGAACCAATTGATCATTATTTTTTATTTTAAAAAACTTTATTTTTGCACATCTAATGAATGTTTTCATAGATTTTATGTTGTTATAGTTGATTTAAACCAAATGAGAAGCCTCACCGGTTTATTATTCATTCCGATTTTAACAACATAGTTATTGGGGGGGTTAAGGGATGACCAGATCATACTATAATTTCTTGAAACAAAATTACTTGTTTGTCGGCCTTCAAAAGCGTTGTAATTTATAAGGACAATCATTAAACATAATTAATTCCATCTTTAAAAGGTTACCTTTTACAACATATAGTTGAATCGATCTAAAACTTTCCCCAAACAAATTCAACACGTCTGTTACAGATGGAAGTCAACTAGCTAGGTTTGGCTTCTTTCCATTTTGGAAAAGCTGTCATAATTAGTGCCAGTTCAGATCATTCTCAAGTCTCAAGTAGTTTATCCCTCTTCAAAATCCAAACATCGCACGGTGGTCCTTCCTGAATTCCAAACTCTTTTGCGGGGTGTCAGTTTCCTCTTAAGATTATGAATTAAGCAGCAAACGTGTTAATGTTGATGTCCAACCAAACTTGCTGAGCTGAGCATATAACACTTTGCAAAAGGTCATGACTCTCATAGCAATTAATGCTCAGAAAATGTTTAGGATATTTTATTCTGTATATGCTGTGAAAAACAAAGTAGCAGGTAATTAATAGAAGAGTGTGGATGTGTGTGATTGCAACAGGATGTCAACCAGATGAGAAATCGCCGAGGATAAACATATTTGGATGTGACATCCATGAATTGACCCAATTACACCAACTTTCTCAGTTCCACGTCCACCCTTCAAACCGTGCTTAAAAGAGGAAAACGAAACAATAATTATATTCTTAGATCAAATAATACATATATTTTTTTTCATATCTCATTTAATATTATTTATTATACATATTTTTTTCTATCACTTTCTCTCACTCAATCACATCTATTCAAAATGGTGGAACAATACTTACATCCCCTTTTTTAGAGTGTAAAATGATCATTTTTCAAAACGAAATAAGACTATCTTTAGATTGGTGGTATTGAATGGGATGGAATGAGATGAAGATAAGTTCTATTATTTGGTTGTATTAAAAAATGATGAAATGAGATGGAAGTGGGTGGGATGGATTCCATCTCATCCCACCACAAATCATTAATTTTCTTCCTCCCCAATTTAGGAGGTATGAGATGGAATCATATTTTTAATTATAATTATAATTAAGATTTTACTATATTAACTTTATACTCTAAAATTAGTGTGTTTGAAATAAGGACAATATAGAAAAAATAAAGTTATAATTCTTACCATTACCATTCCATTCACTTTTTCGATCCTAAAATATCCAAATAATAGAATGGTGCTTTTATCTCATTCTATTTTATTTCATCTCATTTCATCTCATCCTATCCCATTCCATTCCATTTTTATCTCATTTCATTCCATCAATTACTAAATATCCAAACATACCCTAAAGGTTAGGGGAGAGAGAAAGAGTAGAAAAATTAGAAGGGTAAATTTTTTTACTAGACAAGGAGCCAAGAGAGAAAAGAAACGAAATCCCTGATTTTCATACCAAACGTTCACACACCAAATTAAGGAGAAGTAATACTAATAAGAAACAAGTAAACCCAAAGGAAGGTGAGTAGTTGTGGGAAAAGAAAAAGAGACTGCAGCCAGAGGCAGAGAGTCAAGTATGAGGAGGTAGCGTAGGGCCCGCTGAGGGAACTGTGTGGCGTCAGCCAAGTGCCAAATGGAAAATTTTGTACATTGGAAATCAGAAATGAGGAATCTATTTGCTACTGTTGGGATTCTTCCTGAAGATTTTTCACAAGGCCTCATGGTAATATACATGAGAGGTATGGTGCTAGTCATGGTGTGGTGCTATTTGGCGTTGGTGGTTGGGGTGGTGGTGGATTGGTGGTTGGGATGGTGGTGGATGGACTTGACTTGATATGATAGATAACTAGCAACGCAACTACGGAAGATTCTTGATAATTAACTTTCTATGCCTCAAATCAATATTTGATATATATAATTTGTAAAGATACTTTTTTAGAGACATATGAATTTTAATTATATACCCATTATATCTTTATATATATCGAATGTTAATTTAAGTGCTTATGATACAGAGTTTCTACTCAAGAATCAGTCCAAAAACACGTGCTAGTTGTTTCTCCATTTCTCCCCTTTATGTAAAATAGTTGAGGCCACATTCATGTGCTGAATCTGATACCTGAGTTTGAGTAATAAGTCCAAGTTGACAAGATCCTTTGAGCATCAATTAACGGGGGATATTTTTGCTTGCTACTGCACTGCTACTATTTTCAAATTTTAATTCTATCCAGATTTCGGCTAATAATCTCGGCTAAATTTATCCCTCTATACAAATTTTGTTTGAATGATGGTGATGGTGTGATAAAATTTTTAAGGGTGCTGGTTATCTGCTTACCTTAATTTGTCATCAGCTTTAAAACGTGGATGATAGTAAAGTATAGATGGAAAAGCTCAAGACGAATTTTAATGGATAAAGATAGTCTGAGACTTTTTTTTAAGGATGTATTATTATTTATATTATTTTTAAGAGATGTGATTGAATAAAAGAAAGTGATAAAAAAAAATATATATAATAAATAATATTAAATAAAATATAAAAAAAAATTATGTATTATTTGATGTAAAAATATAATGATTAAATTTTAATAACCCCTTCCTCCCCTCTGCGAAAGACTGTTGTTGCCAGATCTGTTTTATATGGTTTTTTTTTTCGAAGTTGTAGGCTTCAGAAAACTATAAACAACACGTAGGAAATTTAAATGAGGGGAAAGAAATGTTAACAATAATCACTAACTGGGTGAAATGTTTAAACAAAAATGGAAAAAAAGTGAAATAAGGCCGAAAGGCCCGAAACCAGAGAAAGGAGACAAAGATACAGTGTATTAATCAAGGTAATGCATTAATGCTACATTGAAAATTGACTTGATCTTATCTACTTATCCGGTGATTCACGGCTTCTAAGTTCTCATGAACGCCTTGTGTCCTGTACTATAACAAGGTCATGCGGGAGAAACTGCCAGAAACAATTCAGGCTCAGCACTGATTCACTACACAGCATTTGTGGCAACCTGAGTTTTTGCTTTTGGCTGATTAGCACAGTGGGCGAAGGAGTTTTGGACCACTTGAGTCAGCAATTTCAACTAATTTATAATAATACAGAAAAGAGAGAAACACTTGATTGATTGAGGTTTCCACCATTGAACCTCTGTCCAAGTCAACAACATTGCACACGTTACCTGTTATTATCTTCTTTTGTCTTTTTAATCCCCATCTCTCTCTCTCTCTCTAAGCATTGAGGTGATGTGGCTTTTAGGTGATAAAAATTCGAAATTTCTGGTACAACATTGAGCTTTTGTCATATGAAGAACAACACTTTCACTGACTGAGAAGTTTTCGATGTCGTACGAGCAATTGCTTGTATAAACAACAACTAGGGGCTGCGGAAATTAGGATGTGACCCGTCAACGAAGTGCTTTTGATTAATGATTAATCGCACTGAATTACCAAAACTCCAACTAGTACAAGTACCTATTCCTCCCTCCCCCACAGAAGAAAATGAAAAGAATACACTTTTCGTTAACTAATTACATCTTATTACATTTTTTTTAAACTTATACATACCTCGTGTGAGGTGATGTTTTTCATGTGCAAGAAAGATTTTTCAAATGAAAAGGAATGATTTAATGAACCGATTTTTTAGGACCCAGAGGAAGACCTTGGACTGATCACTATTTTTATTATATAGTGGCATCAATGTCTTAGCTTATATCAACGCATTAAATGAAACTGTATCCAAGTTATGCAACATAATTAAGCAAGAGAGAGACGGGAGCGTGCAGAACACCTTTATGAGTATTCAACTAGACAAATACTATGCCATGTGATTATTAGGGGCCCATAAAGATTTACCCAAGAAGCCCATTAGCCTCTACTTGAAAAGGTGTCAAATACTCAAATGTTTCAGTGGCTCACTAGCTGTGCAAGTTGGAGGGTCCCCAATATGTGATGCTATCATTGGCATCCACACAATGGCCAATCAAAGAAACGAAGAGATTTGACTTGAAGCATTACTGCAAAGACTTGCTATGATATTTATGAATTTTTTTAAAAAAAAAAACCGCGAAGTATCTCCACGTTCCTTGAATGAGGTACTTGTGCTGGATAACAGATTTTTTAGCTCATGATAAGCCCATTTATAAAGACTAGCCCAACCTGCATATATAAAATAAAAGATAAATTACAATTTATTCTACAGTAGTTTCATCTTTTTTCCAATACTCTCTTTTTTTTTTGTCAGTTAACCCCTCTAAACTTTAGTTTGAGTCGAAAACATTAGCTTTTTTGTTAACTATAATGGGACTAACTGTTTATGTTATGCATTACCCATTATGATTTACACTTTCTTACCCTACCCCTAAAGGTTTTTTTTTTTTTAAATCACCAAAACTCCTACAGAGTTGTGGACAAATAACACCTGTGCAGCAATTGTGATGTATGCAAATGATAAAGAGACAAGATCTGTTATCATTGACTTGCAAAGACTTCTACCATCACTGACTCGCAAACAAAGCGTAATATGGTGAATGCAAAGGTGTGGACATACAACACTTATGAAGAGATAGGATTTGCTATCACTTCGTAATACCACCTTTTTAACATTCACTCGACCAAAGGGGGACCAAAGGGGGATTTCAAATGTAGAGACTATGGCAAAGTGTAATTTACAATTTAGTCATGGTTTTAGGCTAACTAGCCATGGTTAAAACTATGGCTATTCAATCTTTTTTTTTTTTTGAACCCACGAGATGTTAAAGTTAACAGAATTTAACGATCTTCACTTTAATCTAAACTTCGGGCAGTTTAGTGACACAAAAAAAGTTTAGAGGGGTATGTTGAAATTAAACCACAAAGAATAAATAACTAAATGAAATAGAGGTTGTATTCACTCATAAATCCTTGATCTCCTAGAGGAAAAATTCTTGTATAAACACAGTGCATCCAAGTTGGGTGCACTAAGCCAATTACAATGTTAGTTAATGGTTAATGACAACTAAGAATGTAATTGGCCTAGTGTAACTAACTTGGATGTACTAGGTTTATGTAAAAATTTCTCCTCCTAGAGTTTCCCTTGCAAACACTATGGCAATTATGGTTCACCAAACAAAGCCTACAAACCCTATTGAATATGTCATCTTAGGACATTTTGTGACATTTTCTAGATGTGAAGCATAATGTAAATGCATAATGGAAGACTCCACAACTTGATCATGGCCAAAAGTTACCAAATTAAAGAAGGATCAAGTTCCAGTAAACAAGGAAAGTGAGCATTGAGGGTTAATAGGACATTGAGATAGTAGTCTTCACAACCCCAAGTCTATAAACAACCTCTAAAGCATTGAAGAAGGGGTCCATACCATCACACACAAAATCTCTATGTGTGACGACCTTGCATGATTTTTTCCTTAGGCCAATTTTTCAAACCAGACTCGGTTCGATAAAGGTTTGACTGATGATCGAGCCAGAACCAGGCTGACTTGATATTTAGAGAAAATGTATGAATTTGAATATTATGCTTAGTTAAACTATAAAATTTTAAAAGTAAGAAACCAAAACTAAAAGATGTTTTACAATATATTTTGAAACAAAATATATCCACATAAAAATATTATTATGTTATACAAACTAATTTTTAAAAATAACATATGTACTAAAATGTTATGCAATGTCGGGCTTGGTTGGGCCAACCCAAAACGTGGCTCAAACTTGACCTAAAATTACATTTGGCCTATTTTCAAGAACCCAACCAGACCTGATTAGCTTTGGGCCAACCTGGGTTATCGAGTCGGGTTAAGTCATGAGCACCCCTAAGTGGTAGGTATATCGAAGGTCTTCTTGATGTGGAGGTCAAGCGGCATATCCCATACAAGCACAAAGATTTGATTGGAAAACTTGTTTGATGATTTTGATTTAAATATTTGCTTTGTTATGACACTACAAGAAAATAGTAAATTTGCGGTGAATTTTTTGCGGCAGATTCGCATCCGTAGCAATTGCGATAGGCGTTGCGGCGGATTATGATCCGTCTCAATTAGAGGCAAATTTTGTGGCAGATAATTTTTGTGGTGAATTTTTGCGACGGATTAGCCCCCGTAAATTTTTTCGGCAATAATTTCCATCGTGAAATGTTGCAGTAGTTGGTAAAAAAAGTTTTGCGGCAAAAATATCCGCCGCAAACTTAATAAATATTTAAAAAAATTTAACAATTTGCGGCGTATAAATCCGCCTCAAATATCCACCGTAAATTATAAAATAATAAATTGCGACAGATGAATTTCACCGCAAAATTGATAAACTAATAAAAAAATTCGTAAAAATTTTTAAATTTCTTGCGACGGAATAATCGGCCGCAAAAAAAGTCAACGCAATTTAAGAAACTTTGCAGTGAAAAAATTCGTTGCAAAAGATATTACGTAAAAAAATTAGAAAAAAAAATTATAAAAAATATTTGCGGCAAATTTTTTCACTGCAAAATATAAAACTAATAAAAAAATCATGAAAATAATTTGCGAATTTTTCACCGCAATTTAAAAATCAATTTTGACAGCAAAAAAATCCACCGCAAAATTCTGCTGTAATTTTAAAATCAATTTTGTGGCGAAAAAGTCCACTGCAAAAAATTCACCGCAAAAACTAGATCTACCTCCTCTGTTCTTCTTCCATTTTCATTTTTCCGAATCCATCTATCTTTCCTTGACTCCTCCTCTCCCTCAACCGACCAGGTGACCTCCATTGACCGCCGCCACCGACCGTTGACCGTGACCGCGCCCTCACCCGCGGCCCGCAACCAGCGCCCGCCACATGCTTACCACCACCCGCGACCGCGACCGCGCCGCGCGTCGGTAGCGACTCACCGACCCGTGCTGTCAGCAGTGACCCACCGACCCCGCACCGCCACCCGCGACCGGCGGCACCAGCCCCCGCGACCCACCGACCCGCTACAGCGGCCCACCGACCAGCGCACCGCCACCGCGACCCACCAACCGCGCCGCGTCGCCGCCTGCGACCCCCTGACCCCGCTGCACCTGCGACCGCCGGCCACCACTGCTCCACGCCTCTACTAGTCCGCCCACCTACGAAGTAGGTACCCCACTGTTAATTGCTTGCTCTGTTCATTGGTTTAGTGTTTGAACCAATGATTTGTTTGCTGAGAAGATGAGTGATTTGTAGATTGTGAATTAGAGATTTAGAATTTGATCACATGGTCATGACTGGGTTTCAAAAATTTATCTCTATGATCAATTTTAATTTGATTATTGTAATGTACAGTAACTTTGCCTGGTATTGTTATCTTTGTAATATATTTGATGCATGTGGTAAATCGTATTACCGAGCGAAGCCTTAGTTTCCCGTTTGAGATTCAATATTAGTGAGCACACGTACTTTTTGAAGGAAATGCTCATTGTATTGAATCTTGAATTGTCCCATTTGGACAGTTTAGAAAGAAACTTTTACTTCACTTGATTATAGTTACTCATTAAATCTCATACCATATACTTGATGAAATTTTGTTGTGCAACATTTCCTTTTGTTCTCTGGGTGCACACTTGATCGTGGTAGATGTCACCACCTTCTAGTCGTGCACTTGGAGACCAATGGGAAATGCTGCCAAAATTTCGTCAAGTATATGATGTGTGATTTTTAAGAGTACTATCAATCAGGTACTGAAAAGGTTTCTTCTTGAATGGGATAAAATCATACCATGTCAAGAGATTTTAAGATTTTGGAGATAATAGTTGTTTGGATTGAAATATTTATACAAGTATAATTTTAAAATGTATTAATTATGCAACATATGTTGTGCATTTTACATTTTTGTATTTTGATTTAAGTGTAAAATTATAATTGCAGAAAATGATAGTTTCAGAAAATCGTAGATGGATGTATAATAGGACTCATTCGGGTCGTAGAGGACTTACACAAGATTTTATACGTGGAGTTGAAGAGTTTGTGAATTATGCATGTCGATCTTCTCATTACTTAAGTGAAGGAACAATTAGGTGTCCATGTTTGATGTGTTATAGTGGGAAATTGTTGAAACCTGAGATTGTGAAAAATTTGTATAAAAAAGGATTCAAACCTAGGTATTGGTATTGGATAGATCATGGAGAGGAAGAGCCTGATCCAATTAGTGTAGATATAAACTTTGATGTGAACACTGCTAGTAGTCCTATATTAGAGGAGGAAGACGTGGTTGATAGATATCAAAATATGGTTTGTGATGTGGCTGAAACAGAATTTGGGGATTTTAGGAGTCGTTTTCAATGGAGTGTTGAGGAGCCTCCACATCCAGAGGCCGAAGAGTTTTATGATCTATTAAATGCTTCAAGTCAACCATTATGACACTGGTGTGAAACTCATTCGAGTTATCCTGGCAATTCGAATGTTAAGCCTCAAATCTGATTATAATGTAACGCATGCATGCTTTGATTCATTTATGGAGATATTAAGAGAGGTTGCTCCTCCAGGATCACGAATTCCTCTGAATTACTATAGAACAAAAAAATTGGTTTCTAAACTCGGGCTTGCTTCAAGAAAAATAGATTGTTGTGTAAATGGTTGTATGCTATGCTATGACAATGCTAGACAATGTAGGTTTTGTGGTGCTGAAAGATACGAACTTCGTAAAATTAGTAATGGAAATAACAATGAAATTCCGGTGAAAAGAATGCATTATTTACCTTTTATTCCTAGGCTTAAGAGGTTGTATTCCTCTATGAGCTCATCTGCACACATGGGATGGCATGCTGAAAATAATAGGAAGTTGGGGGAGATGTCTCACTCATCCGATGGTGAAGCATGGAAGCATTTTAATAGGACATATCCTGAATTTGCAATTGATCCTAGAAATGTTAGGCTTGGTTTGTGTGCTGATGGTTTCACTCCATACAATCAATCTGCTTTTCCTTATTCTTGTTGGCCTGTGATAGTCACTCCATATAATCTGCCTCGAGAAATGTGTATGACTGCCCCATACATGTTCCTAACATGCATTATTCCCGACCTTAACAATCCCAAGAGCAAGATTGATGTTTATTTACAACCATTAATCGATGAACTGAAAATTTTATGGGCGAGTGTTTTAACTTATGACGTGTCAAGCAAACAAAATTTTATGATGAGGGCGGCATTGATGTGGACAATAAATGACTTTCCAGCATATGGAATATTGTCTGGATGGATGACTGCTGGCAAATTAGCATGTCCATATTGCATGGATCAAACAAAGGCATTCACTTTGAAGCATGGGGGAAAAAATTCGTGGTTTGACTGCCATCGTCAATTGTTGCATGTTGATCACATGTTTAAAAGAAACAAAAAAGCATTTAAGAAGAAAATTGTGGTGACTGATTTGCCTCCACCAAGATTATCTGGACATGAATTAAGTGAGATTGTTAGTGTCTTTAGTAAAATAACTAAAATGCAGTCGTGCAAACACCATGGGTATGGTGTTTATCATAATTGGACTAAGTAGAGCATATTTTGGGAGTTACCATATTGGAAGGATAATTTCATTAAGCATAATTTAGATGTCATGCATATTGACAAAAATGTCTTTGATAACATATTCAACACTGTTATGGATGTTAAGGGCAAAACAAAGGATAATATTAAGGCAAGAATAGACTTAAAAGAATATTGTCAACGACCAGAATTGGAGCTTATTGATTTTCTAAATGGTATGATCATGAAACCAAAGGCTAGTTATACTTTTACAAAAGAGCAAAAGAAAATTGTTTGTGAATGGGTGCAACATTTAAAAATGCCAGATGGTTATGCTTTAAACTTAGTCAGATGTGTGGACATGAATCAATTACGATTGTTTGGGATGAAGAGTCATGATTGTCACATGTTTATGGGGAGTTTGCTTCAAATTGTTTTTTCTTTGTTGCTAGATCAAATTTGGAAGCCATTGACTGAATTGAGTCAATTTTTTAGAGACTTGTGCTCAACGACTTTGACGGAAAAAGACATGCTTCAAATGGAACAGAACATTCCGGTGATTTTGTGTAAATTGGAAAGGGTATTTCCACCGAGTTTCTTTGATTCCATGGAACATTTACCAGTCCATTTACCTTATGAAGCAAGAGTAGGTGGGCCAGTTCAATACAAATGGATGTATCCATTCGAGAGGTACTTAAACAAGATAAAGAAAACAGTTAAGAACAAAGCTCGGGTTGAAGGTTCTATTTGTGAAGCTTATTTGATTCAAGAGATATCTCATTTATGTTCATTTTACTTTGAGCCTCATGTTAAGTCAATGAGAACTAGAGTTGGACGAAATGATGATACAGATGAAAATATGTCAATGGAATCGACTTTGTCAATTTTTAATCAACTCGGCCGAGGTTATGAAACATAAAAAATACAATGGCTAAATGATACTGAGATGAAATCTGCGACATTGCACATCTTGCTAAATTGTGAAGAAGTTGAACCTTACCTCAAGTAAGTGGTACTAATAATTTAATTTAAATTTCAAATGTATTGCTAACTAACAATCAAATCATAAACTTTTAATTTTTCAGTGTTTTTTTACAACATTTCAACATTCCTGAGGAACATTCAAATGAAAGAATAAATATAGATTTTATAGAGTGGTTCAAAAGTTATGTAAGTATTTAAACATTACTAAATTGTTGATCCCAATCATTATATATGATTTAGATCATTAACATTAACTATATTTTTTTCTAGGTTCACAATCCACAAAATATGGTGAATAATTCTTACTTGCATGATTTGGCATGGGGGCCTAGTAGATGTATGACAGCTTGGCCAATGTATTTTGTTAATGGATATAAATTTCACATAGATGCTTAGTCAGATGGGAAGAAAACAATCAATAGTGGCGTGTGTTAAAGGCTCAACTAATGGTGAAAATGAAAATGATTATTATGGAATACTAAAAGATATGGTTGAGTTAGAATATCCTGGGGAACCAAAAAAAAAGTTATTCTTTTTAAATATGAATGGTTTGATCCTATGATTAATAGAGGTACAAGAGTTCACAAAGATTATAAGATTGTCGAGGTTCGACACACTAGACGATACGAGAGGTTTGATCCTTTTATCATTGCTTCTTCTGCGAGACAAGTGTATTACGTTCCTTTCCCTGGAAAGAAAAAGGATAAGGTCCAATGGTGGGTGGTAATAAAGACTAAGGCAAGAGGTCGAGTTGAAATTGAAAGTGCCCAAGAAATTGCATTTCAAGATGATACTATAACTCTTGTGGATCCAATTGTTGTTGTGGATCTCATTGACCATTTGCAAGACACTAATGTGGTTTTTGATATAGTTCAAGATA
Organism: Ormosia semicastrata; assembly: GCA_029884595.1. Lineage (NCBI taxonomy): Eukaryota > Viridiplantae > Streptophyta > Magnoliopsida > Fabales > Fabaceae > Ormosia > Ormosia semicastrata. Next base: position 11,200,948 of record JAQQTO010000059.1, read on the forward strand.
TTAGTTCTGGTAGACAAGATGAAAATGATGAAGATGAGCAAAGTTTTAATGACGACGATGATGAAACATCTTCCAATCATGAATGTGAAACAAATAGTGATGAGGACAATGTTTCCTCATAACTGTGAGTATAGAATTATATTAATATATTGTAGTTACTAGTTATACATTAATTATTGTGTTGTGTTTGAAATTTATTTACATTATATTTTTATTATTTGTGTAGATGTCATCATCACGAGGTGATAAGGGGAAATGGAAGGAGAAGGAGAAGGAACAACCTCGACGTCTTAGGATCAATATAGGGAGGCCACCTAGGGGGCAAACATCAAGATCATCTCCACCCCCAGATGCAATATTACCCACTACAGGTTTGCTTCAGCCACCATCTTCTGAGTACATTATGATACCCACACCTGGATCACAGCGTCTGTCACATACTTCACATTCACTACGTGATATATCGTATGATTCTGAGTCACCTACTATTGGCCCGTCACCGAGTACCCGTGAGTCACCGGGTACCCGTGATTCGTCGGCTACTCGTGATTTTAATATTCCTATTTCTGCAACAAATCAAAGCAACAAGATATTTGTTGAGCCCGATTGTGATTTTGGGTATGTGTACAACTACTTGTTATTCATTTATAGTTATGCACATTCAAATTTTTTTTATTGAGAATATTTACATTTCCTTTTTTAAATTGTATCGTAGGTTTCTGCCATCTAAACCTGCTGCTGATGCCATAACAAAGATTATACGATCTAGGTGTAATCAACCTTGGACATATTGGGGAGAAATACCCAAGGATACTAGAGAAATATGGTTTCGAGAGTTTCAAGTTTGTATCATTTTTTATCTATTTAATTATGTTTGCTTGTCTTGTAATAGTATAATTTTTTTTAACTTTCATGATATTTACAACATATTTTTGAAGGGTTATGTTTGGTGGATGCCTCAGCATCATAACCATATGCGAAAGGCATATAATAGTCGTAGTTCGAAGAGACTATCAGGTTTACTAGGGCAAGCATGCAACTTAAATGAAAGGCCTTTTTGGATTGGAGAAGGCATATGGGAAGACTTATGCAGGCACTGGGCTAGTAGCGTGTTTAAGGAGAAATGTCAGCAAGCAAAGATGAATCATGCTTTTGACACTAGTGGATGCTTGCACACAGGTGGTTGCATTTCTACCGGCACCCATGCTCAAAAATTGGTAACTATTATCGTCAGTTGTTTAGTAATATATTTTATTATTTTGTTATTAACTTATTTTCTCATTATTACAGGCTAAGGCTTGGGGTAGAGAGCCTACAGTTGATGAGACCTTTCGTCACGTACATTTGAGGAAAGAAAACCGTACTGCATGAGTTTCTACGAAAGTTAAGGATGTATATATTAGTATTTCTTAACTTAAAATTTTTTATTTTAATATTAACTCATCTTATAATAATAGCCATAACAGTTTTTTTATTTCCATCTTTAGGAGGAATTCAAAGCAAAGGAATCTGAACAATCTTCTCAGTGCTCCAATGAAGAAGGGGCATCTGGTACACAACTGACTAGTCATGAGCTTTGGATTCAGACTGTTGGCGGGATAAAGAAGGGGCGTGCTTATGGTCTTGGTTCTCAACCATCTATCTATGACCATGAAGAATCATCCTCCTCAAGGCCTGGATCGAGTCAAGTTCCTAAACATGTTATTAATCAAGTTAAGTAATAGTTGCAACATTTTTTTATTAATTGGTTTTTAGAATATTGATGGATGTACTCAATCATTCCATTTTTCATATTTTAGGTTAAATAATTTATTTATGGAATGATTATGAATTTGTATTTACATATGTTAATTAGGTGAAGGAGCAGTTGCAGCAGGAGATGTTGGATCTGGTTCAGAAGATTCAACAACAAATGGAGCAGCGGAGCCAACAACGTGACCAACAACGTGAGGCGGAGTGGAGAATGCGATTTGAACAATACCAACGTCAACAACAACAAATGATTAGTAATATGATGAAATCATATTTACAAGCCGCTGGCACTCAGCCAAGCCAGCAACAACCACCAATAGAAGAAGACAATAAGGATACTGAAGATGATCATGAAGATGACAATAATAATGATCATATAGATTGAAATTGATGTTTGAGGATTCTGATAGTTCTTGCTAAACTTTGTATTTGAAGAAACTTTGTATGGATTATATTTGTTTTATGGATTGCTTAAATGCATTAATAAGTTGAAATTGATGTTTGAGTGTTGTTTTGAATGCATTGGCAGGTTGAAATTAAAGTCTGAGTGCTGTATGTATTGATAAAAATATAATTATGAATTTTGAACAATTCTTTTTAAATATTAAAAATTTTCAAAAATTTGTGGCGAAAAAATCCACCACAAAATCACGTAGGACGAAGATAATTTCGCCCCAAAATTTGCAGCAAATTAGCGGCGGAGAAATTCACCACAAATTAGCGGCGGACAAATCCAAAGCAAATTAGCGGCGGATAAATTCGACACAAATTGGTGGCGGATAAATCCGACGCAAATTAGTGGCGGACATATCCGCCGCAAATTAGTGGCATTCTAGTAACATTTCCGACGTCTTGCCGGAGTAATTTTGCGGCGGATTTGTGGTGACATAATCCGGAGTAAATTTGGGGCGGAAATTAAAATTCGCCGCAAACAAATTTGCAATGACAGTTTTTGCAGTGGTCATGAATTCACCGCAAATTCATCGCAAAAAATTAATTTGCGATAGATTTTATGTGATTTGCGGCGGATGTATCCTTCGCAAATCATGATTTTTCTTGTAGTGTGAATGGCAGGACAAGTGTGTCAAAAGTCTTCTTGACATGAAGATCAAGTGACGTATTCTATTGATAATAGATGTGTTGATTTGAAGATTTGAGATATTTGAAGATTTGTGAAAATCTGAAGATTTTCTTGTTAATGATGGAATTAATTTGGATCAACATGGAGATTGTTGGTTTTGACCCAAATTTCATTAAAGATTTATACCAATAGTTTCCTATTATATTGAAGGTATGTGAAGATTTATAAAAGATATGTAACATATATGTAAAATCATGTTACAGATATATGAGATATATGAAAGATTTGTGATATATTTGTTTTTAATAGGAAACTAGGAAAGTTGTGTAAGGATGGGTTATAAAAAGTTATATTGGGGAATTGTAAGGGTTATGAGAATGAGAATGAGAGATTGTATTGTAATGCCTATAGGTTAGATTTGTTTTGATGGTAGATTTGACTCTTCTCATATGTGGATGCAGACATGTTTGGCCAAATCACATTAAAGTGTGTATGATTTGCTTTTAAATGTTTTTCTCAATTACTAGTAGTTATACATGTTTGTTAAGAAGGAGATATGATATTTTCCCAAAGATTGAAGGTGTTGTGGTATTCCTAAAAAAATTGACAGGAATGCGGTATTCCCTTACAATATTAACGAGGATGTGGTATTTCGCCTAACATAATACACCTATTTTTGTCTTGTAGAAATTAATCTATTGGTACCTTTATAATTTTTTGGCACGATTTGGGGGGGGGGGGGGGAGAGAGCACGGCACATGTCTCTGTTCCAATTCATGTATTTTTGCTTCTTTGAAGTCTTTTAATGCAATTTCAATTCATTTACATTTGCAAGTGTATTTTACATTGAACTCGTAGAAGGCTTTCTTTAGTTACCTCAATAACTCACACTAAAGGACATAGTTCCCCATTTGGGAGTTTCCTAAGGTGAAACTTAGTCTATATTAAGACAACGGTGGAAGTGTGAAATTTTACTTTTGCTTTACCATTAGAAGCTAACTTAGTTTTTTTTGCACCAATAACAACTTAACAAACATATAAACTTGGAGTGACACTATAGATGCAAAGAGTAAAGCATCTTAAGTAGAAATGGTAGGCATGCATTTTCTTCTTTTTATGTTACTTATGAACCTAAACACATATTTACTTAAGCTTTTGAGTATGATCTTTGCATGTATCCCATTACTCCAATTGTGATCAAGACTGAATTTCTTCCTCACATTCCTCAACAATTCCTTATATTCCTTTAGTACCATGTCATTTTCAAATCTAAATTAGTTGACTAATTCTTGTTTGAGCATAAACATTTACCCTGATTACGAGGTGTTTCCATTAAAATTCTATTTAATTATTTATTTTATATTAGTCTTTTAATGAGTTACTAAATATTTATTAAACTGTAAACTATTAGTAATTATAGAAATCAACAACTAATAAATATTTCATAATTCATTAAGGTATATGCATATTAAAAAAACTAAATATCGTAATAACTCATAATACAATTATATATTATTAAGACAATGACGACATAAAAAAGGAGAATAGGAGAGACAACCATATGAGGCATGAAAAAAGCTCCTCTAAAGTGAGTAAGTAATGATGTATTCATCTTTAATTTAATCTAAAGTGCATTGAGATTTTAACTCACTAAAATTTAATAATGGATACATTCTTACTTATTTACATTAGAGACAAGCCCACTTTAGAGGAGTCTAATGTTAGAAAGAGGGGAGCCTAAAATACCGAAAATATATGAAACGATAGACTTAAAGAAGAATAACAACATTGAATTAGACGTCACATCTTAATCCAAAATCTTAAGGCATTAAGTTCATGGATCCAACTACTTATAAAGTCCTCACTTTATCCATTCCTAAACAATGTGGGGGCTTGAAATTCATATTTGAATTCTCAACAATCTCCACCTCAAGTGCAAGGCCACACACAGGGACACTATACACAAAGGACACTCACCCTCGAGCGGAGTAACGGTTAACAGTCTTGTCCCAAAGTTGGCTTTACTTTTCTAATGGGATGGGATGGGATGAGCTACCATGAGAACACCAACAATTGTGATAAAGATAGTAATGATCAATGGTCTTACCCCAAAGCCGCCCAAACCAAACCCAGTGGCTTTGATACCACTTGTCAGAAAAAGGGGAGCCCAAAACACCGGAGAAATATGAAACAATGGACTTAAAGAGGAACAAAAACATTGGGTTAGATGCCACATCTTAACCAAAAACTTTAAGGTAGTAGGTTTATGAATCCAACCACTTATAAAATCCTAACTTTTTCTATTCTTAAACAATGTGGGGCTTAGAACTCACACTTGAATTCCCAACAAAATATCCCTCAAGTATGAGTCTACACACAAGGACACCACACATAAAGGACACTCACCCTCGCGCGGAGTAATGGTCGATGGTCTTGCCCCAAAGTTGGCTTTACTTCTCTAATGGAATGGACAACCATGAGAATACCAACAATCATGATAAATATACTTGCTTGAGCTAAACTGGTTGCTCTAGTACCACTTGTTAGAAAGAGGGGAGTCCAAAATACCAAAAAGATCTAAAACGAATTGACTAAAAGAGGAACTACAACAATGGGCCGAACGCTATATTTTAACTAAAAACCTTAAGACATTAAGTTTATGGGTCTAATATTGACTAATTTGGCAAGTGCACAAAATCACAAAAGTAATATAGTGATGAGAAAGTATCATCCCCAAGGAGATTGAGTTGTCAATTGTCACTTCATTATTCCAACTACTATCTAAGCAAATATTTGATTTAACAAGAATTTCAAAGTAAGAAAAATAATTATAAGAGAAATAAGACAAAGCAAATTAAATAACTTGAAAAAAACAAAGAAATCGCAATAAAAAATTAAAGAGTAACACTCGATGATAAAAGCGCTAGGGATTCAATTTCACTTAATTTTTTCGACTAGTATTTAGAATTCCAACCTAATTAAGTTCTAATTAATCAATTGATGGGGAGGTTCCCTAATTTAACTAATACCCAATCCTTGGTGTATCAATCCTCTTTAATCCTAGAAACTCGTGTGATCCCTTAATTGAATCCCAAGAACTAAAAGCATTATGCAATCTATGGAATCTCAAGTAAAACCCACACAACTAATAACTTCTTTTCCTAGATCAATTTATGAGTGATCAATTCACAAAAGCATTAAGAATAATGATAAGTACTCAATTGAATAAAAAAGTAAGTTGTATTAAATCAAAAGAATCCAAATACATTATCATCCAAACCAAGTTACATCTTTACCCTAACAAGAAGAGAATTGAGCTACTTATAGCAATAAAAGTATAAAACAAATTAAGAGGTAGAAGAAACATCACGAAGAAGGTAGAAAAGAAGAGTCTTGGATGTCTTCAAGGGTGAACTCCTCTTGGCCTCCAAAGTGAACTCTTTGCCTATGCTCTGCTCTCCAAATCCTTGACTTCGTCCCTTATTTATAATATTTCAAGGAATCTAAGGCAAATTAGGTAAGCATACTGTTAAGCCTTGCTTTGTCTTAACTTGGGCCACAATTTTCGCACCAACGGCAACAAAATTAAGGAAAATTGACAACAAAACTTTCTTTAATTAAACTTTAACCATTTATCATGTTTCTTATTTTCTTCATGTTGATTAAAGAAACTTTCCTCAAGATCCTTGCATTAAATACAACTATGCTTGTCATCAAGTAAAAATTACTTGCACTCTAATTAAATATCTAAATTGATTCCTAAAATTTTGGAATACTAGAGTCAAACCTTATCAACCACTTTGCGTGCAATCTTTCACCCTCTTAATGTATGAAATTGGATTCAATGTCTACATGAAAGTTGTAGGAATTTTTCTCATCTTTCCATAGCTACCAAGATTAGCTCAATCCAAGGTATGTAGCAAAAGTTACGCTCAAAACGTTGCAGTAAGGTCATTGTGCTCTTCACCATAATTTTAGTAACCATGCCTAAACTTTCACAAAAGTCCTTAAACTCCTACAAAACACATTAAAAACACATTTAATTTAATGGGCCCATAATTCACTCGATATAATAAATAAGTGGCATAATTCTTCTCTCTAAGCATTCTGTAACACCCACCTTAGGATGCCACATTTATGTCACATAATTACCAAATTAACCTTATTTAGATAACGTAAGTTGTAGGAAAAAATTACGAGTTGCAAAATTTCTTAATTACAAGAAAATAAACTTAGCAGAAAATAAAACATCACAGCATCATTACAAATAATTTACATCATTTATACATATCCAAGTCTCTTGTTATACATATACAAATCTTTAACACTCTCATACTATAAATATTACAAACTAGTCACTCCAAAAAGTTTAAACACTATTTACATTGACATCTTTGTCCAAGTACTACTAGGCGGTGAGCCCTCGAAGTAGCGGATCCTCGATGGATCCTCCTCGGACCCTCAGGGTGGGGAATTCCAACCCGACGTAAAGTCCGTGGAGCAAATGTCCGAGCGGACGATACGACACTACTCTCTCGAAGGGTGCGATAGTACGCTCCCCAATCTTGCTCGATAGATATAGGAAATTCTAACCGTACATAAAAGTGATGAAAAGTAGGGATTTCGACCGTAACCTACTCGATCTAATATTTACATCACCCAAATAATAAATACTCTCTCTCTAGATCTTGATCCATGCATTGTCCCCGTCAATGAATGTCGGTCTCGTGTAACCCAAGAAGCTAGGAATCTCTACCGCCATCGAACTCGAAGTTCTCAACGAGAACCGGATCTTTCTCTACTTCTCGTTCTACGTCCCGGCTCACAGTGTCTTAAAACACATATACATGATATAACATATACATACAAGAGGTGAGATCACCTATGCCAATACCAGTATGGTAGCAATGAAGATAAACACATCCCAAAACATTATACAGACGTCATACTATAATTACAGTTATGCCATTAATCTTATATATCATCATTACACAAGAAATAAAAGAAGAATTACAATTAAGCTATTTTCAATACTCAAGTATTCAATATAATAATTACCATGAACAGAATTACACATGAGTAAAATTACAATGATATATCCGTTATGAATGCAAATGTGAATGCAATGTACACTGACTCGATATCTTACTCCATGGAGCTACAACTCAAGTCGGAGAGAATGACTGAAAAGATCTGTCGGCACCAACATGCTTCAGACCGCGTGCTCATTTTCTGCACATCTAGCACATGCACGACAGTCTTTATCAAATCATGATTAGGGATAGTGTCTCGGTCCGGATCATTGGTGTGTTGCATCGGTCTAACCCACGGTACATAAGAGCTACCAACTCTGTCCATTGTAGGCAACCCGCACCCCAATGCCCCCAAGGTCAATCGGTGACCTACACTACGCTTATCGCACCCACTCAAGAGGTGTAATCTCTCCTAGGCAACTTGCCTTACACAGTCCTTTGGACTTTTTCAATGCATGTACTATGCACCATTCACATTTTCTATTAATATTACATGTACAAGGTTCATATAATAATTTAACAGTAGTAATACTGTAATTTAATCATGTAGTCATATTCTCGTATATTTTCATTCGCGACTCAATTCTGTCGCCTTTTCGAATCACATAGTGATTTTTCAACGTTTTCCAATCGCGTGAATATTTTCTGTACGTATTAAATCAGAATTACTGTTTTACTTATTTTAATATTAAAATTTACTGTATTTCTCTCATACTTGCAAAATAGTCCCTCAAAAATACATAATTTACATTTTCGTCCCTCAAAACAGAGTATTTCCACTTTAGTCCCACAAAATTTTATATTTACATAATGACCCCATATTTCCATAATATTTCCAATTAAATCCCTTTCTCATAAGATTTACAGAAATTTACAGTATAAATTCCACTCACATACAGTATAAGTTTCTCTACAGTACACACTCTATATACTCACATATTATCAGTTCCTTCAGCATTATAACATACAGACAAGTATTGAAACAAAATCGTATCTCACAGATACTACACATACAAACCTAGAAACACAAGTAGACACATCTCAAATACAGTCCAAACATTCAAACATAATCAGGCACATCTCAAATACAGTCCAACCAATACAGTCCAAGAATCTCAAACAATAGGGAATTAATCTCAAAACAATAGGTAAATAAATCCTCAAGGATTTTTCACCGAATAAACCATCCTCATACTACCAGAACATGGGTGGTAAGGTAGAGTCTCCCTCTTACCTCTTGAAGACAAGCTTTGTAAGCTTTCCTCCCTTGCCTTGAAACTTTGTTAATCTTCTAACAAGCCCTAAAATTTTCAAGAAAAATTAGTGAAGGACCATACAAGAATCAAGGTTGAAAACCATGGAAAAAAAATCATGGTTAATAAAAAAATTAAAATCAAACTTGGAATCATTAACTTAAAGCTTACCTCTTTAGGAAGAAGATTGAAGAAGCTTAGGACCTTGTGAAGAAGAAATGATTAGAGGAGGCTTTGAGTCAAAACAACCCAAAAGATGAGTGTTTAAAAGAAATGGATGGTGTGATTTTGGTGATGACCGATTGGAAGAAAAGGAGAATGAGAGTGAGAGGCGTGATTTCCCTTGGAACTTTGAGAGAATAAGCTTATATTTTGATAAGTAGAAAGTGGAGAGTGAAGACGTATTGGGAGGCTCTTGGCCTTGTAATGTTTGAGAGACAATTGGCTTATATTTGAGAAATAACAAGTGAAGAATGAAGACGTGATTCAATCGCTGCTGCCACCGTGTAATACTTGTGATATTTGGATAATTTTACTTGAAAATTTTATCTAATTTTGAGTACAAAATACATGTCAACCGTAGATGATTTGTGACATTTGGAGAGCTTTATTAGCTTGATTATCCACTCCATTCCAGCCTGCCCCAATTTCTTTCAAGTGCCGTCTTCTTGCCTTTGTGAATGACGTGAGTGAGCCTTTGCTTGCTTAAGTAGCCATGCATTAATTGCACAATGACTCTCTCTTCTCATTGGTTGCAAGCTTGACTTTGCATGACTTTGTGATATTCATATATCACTTGTATGTTCAAGTGTTACGTAGAAGCTCCCCATTTTTCTTCTTTGGACTTCCCAATTCTAACATTTCTTGGCCCGTAATTTCTTCTTTGTTGGGCCGTGAATTTTTTCTTCTTGAACCATCCAAAATCACTGCTCACAATTCTATTCTGGACCATGAGTTTAAATTGCCTCCTATTCTACTCCATTCATGACTGTCCATGGTGTTTTAGGTGGGTTTTAAATCCTTAATTCATCATTATTTCAAGCCTAGTTACTAGTTAATTGGTTAGCCAATTAATTGGGTTTAATCTCCTAACCATTCTTACTTAATCCTTCAAGTACATAACTAATTTTAGTTTAACGTATTTAGCTTGTATCTAATACATTTTAATCATACATCATCACTTCTAATTAGAATTAGGATATTAAAGTAAGGATTAAGTTATAACTAATCCTTAGTTAAGTTAGTTTACTTAATTGTTTAATTAGGTAATTAGGATAACTAAATTAAGGTTAATTAGTTTCCTAAGTAAAAGTCAAGCAATTAATATTGACTAAATCTTATCCATTAATCTTATCTATGGTGAATGTTACTTGATGGTTTTGTTAAGTTTTGTTTTACACCATTGATTAAATCAATGGTGAGGATTAAGGCTTCTAAGTCAAGCTTCAAATCTAATGGTCCACAAAGAAGTCTAAGCTTCTTTCCTTGACCAATTTTTCATTGGTTAGAAAAGTCCAACGTTCATAGCAACGATTTGCTATAAATACAATCACGGATACTTATCCGTACAATATTATTATTTTTACGAGATAGATTTTAAAATAAAAAGATTCTTTCTGAATCACTGATTCGGGTTTAGTAAGATCCCCGTTTCCAAATGAGACAGATCGAGAATTTCCTCTACCGAAAAATATTATTTTTCCTAGCCGGAGCAATCACACAGAATGATCAAATATGATCTCAGAACAGTCAAATTAATTTTATACACACAGAAAATGCAAAATAGTGTAATTCTGCTATTTATCATTCATATAGTCAGAATTTGGGGGTGTTACACATTCAAATTCATGTTTAAACAAATATAAAATGTGTGGTTCTTTCACACACATCAAATACCCCCAAGCTTAAATAATTGTTTGTTCTCAAACAATAATTAAACAGTAAAAACTCACACCAAGGGTATTTCTTTTGTAAAGATGACAAGCATTGTAATTCAAACTTTTCAAAAAAAAAAAACCTTAAGAATCCAAACCCATGAATAGCTCATTCAAATACCAAGAAGTCAAAATATCCAATCAAGCATACACATTTAACAAAGTTCAAGTAACTTAACTTAAGCAAGCTTCCACAAACAAAATCATGAATCTATATGTACCTGGATGAGAATATGCATAACTAGGAATCTCTAACACCTTAATGACATAATTGAATTGATGAATGTATATATGTACCAAATCTCATAGGCAAAATCACTACCAATTTCTCCACTAATGTAGTATACACTTTCAAAGGATCAAAGGGTCTTTATTAAAGTTGTAATGCGGCCAAAAAGTGAAAGTTAAATCAAAGAAATGGAAAAAAAGAATAACAAATATGATAGAGTCAAGATGAAGAGGTTTAAAACACATTGAGAATCAAGATGAAATATGAAAAAGAGGAAAACTTCACTTTGAATTGCTAGCACACTTGCTTCTTCTTTGCTTCTTTTCTTATGTTTTTTATTTTCTGAGTACTTTTTCTTTCTTGGCAAGACTCGTAGATACTTGAATTCATGGTCTCTTGCCTTCACCCTCAAGCTTATTTCTTTGCAACACATTAGATGAACTTTCTATTTTAATGCTAGACTTTAATTTTTCTATCCTTTTCTCCCTTTAACTTCAACATTTGTCTTGCTTAGATCCTCAATGAGTCCCTTATTTCCACATTCAGTCCTCTCTCACAAAAGGGTAAGTAAGTGTTTAAGGTTAAGGGTAAAGGTGGAACGTGGGTTAATGAAAGAAAATAGGCTAATGAAAGGCTCAAATGGGGTTCCAAAGGATAATAATGATGAATGGGTAGTCTAAGGCCATGATGAGGTTAAAAAAAGAATGCCTAGATCATTTCCTTTTAAATGCACACTAGAATTTCACCTTGAAATGATGTAGAGGAATTGTTTTAGCATCGGTGAGCCAGTTAGATACTCACTTTAGCACGCATAGTTCTTCTCTAAGAACACACAAACTCAATCAAAGGTTTAATGGACTCATGCAAAAGAAAAGTTGAATGCCTAAAGCAAAATATGCTTGACAATCATGAACAAATCTCCAACCAGTATAATCCTAAGCTAACATGAATCGAGCTTTCTTGGCCTAGATCAAGCTTCAAAGCAATTCTTATCTTTTCAAAACAGGTTGGTTCATACATATGCTTAAGTTAACATGAATTTAGGATGATGATGACAAAAAAAATGAAAATAAACAAATAAAGAAATAAAAAGCTAAAGGAAGAAACAATTCTTTTTTATGGCCAACAACTATATACATCCCCTTACAAGGTTCCAAACTCGATGAGACACTTAAGCTGATTCCACACTAACTACAAAAACAAAAAACAAAAAAATGTAAGCCAACTTAATAATAATTAACAAAACAATGGCCATAAAATTGTAAATACCAACAACCACAAACAATGTCCATACATTTGTCTGTAAATGTAATGAGGATGATATGCATTATGATTATTCCTAAGAAAGATCCTAAAGGTATGCTCGTGCAATGTTTTGTTTTGAAATACATGCAGAGTTTTGTTTTGAAAACTAAGAACATCTGCTCATTCCAGAAACCTGAACGTTTCATGTAAGCTACTATAGTAGGGAGGAAGAACTACAACCTCACACTGCCTGTAACCCTTGGCTCTTATTCAGGAATAACTTATCCCTAAATAAACTTCTGATTCCATCCCTTCTGGGCAAATGATAGTGCATCTATTGTACACATCTTAGGTTACCATACATTGGAAGAGCAAGCAAAAACACACATACTTAGGAATCTTGGCTCCTTGTATAATCCTGTGGTAAAGAAAGGGAAAACTCATCCTTGCAATACACGTACCCTGGCACTATCGAGAAGTTCGGGCTTCATCCTTACTCAAAAAAGTGTCTCTCGGATTTCCCACTTATCTCCCTTGTCATTAAAGATGTACACATCAAAGGATACTCACAAGGAATAACCCTACCAGACCATTCCCCTTGCATCTATCTAAATACCACATCATCATTCATTACCTCTTAAGTGATCTATATGCAACACTATGTTGCTAAGGTGTTAGATACTCACCTATGGCAAACCATCACTCTTGGTTGCACGAAAGTTCTTAGCTTTCACATACATACTAGAGTAACAAACTAGTGTGCGAAAAGCGTAGTGTTATGTTTATCTCTTATACAAACACCACCATAACTTTTCTATAGACTCAGTTCAACTTAATGAAAGAGTCTATCATAGCTAATTCTTCATTCAACCTTACTTAAGGAAGCAAATAGGCATTTCTCTAGAATTTTACATATCTAACTACTCTCATGGATTTGACAAGCTTACTAGTCTCAACTCATCATTTTGTGTATTCGACAATGTACAAGGTCCCTCTTAACTAGAGACTTAGTACATAACATTCCATCTTCGGAACTAAATACATAACCTTATCTCCACTCAAGTGATTCTAACTCAAGAGTAGTTCTTACTTGTAACTCTTTGTTGCTCAAAGGGTCTAGGTACTTTCCTAAGGTAATCCACTACTCTTAGATATTTTAAGGTTCATACTTTCCTTATTCTTACTAGAGTGAACACCACAATCCATCCTAGTATACTTGTATCAAATGCACCATCTCATCATATACTAAGCGACATCTAATGCAACACTAGGTTGCTTGAGGTGCTACATCCTTTCTTAGAGCAAACCATTACTTTAGGATGCTCAAAGGCCTATGCTTTCTCATACTTGCTAGGTGATAATTCTCCTCTTGAACTATCCTTATTTGTGTCTCAACACACTTTAAGAAACATATAAGAATGATTCCATATAGTCCAAAACTTCAAAACATCAAAAATGACATTTTTAGAGTTTCTGGTACTCACACCTCGGTGTGACACTCCCACGCCGCGGCGTGCTGCACCTTGCACCGCTTTGTGAGAAGTAGAACCTAGGTTTTGCAAAATTCTGCAGAACTGGCATTGTCCCAACAATTCATCTCTCACTTCCAATCATTCAAGATCAGTTTTCTAGTGATTTCTAGCACCAATCTAGGCTCCTAAACTTGTTGTAACTCTTATACAACCTATTAATTCAATTAGGCATAGATTTAGGTCTAAACCACATAAGTCCAACCATTATCCAAATTCCTAATCTATAAATTTTAATAGTTGATCTTGAGTTATAAATGAACATCTTACATTTACTAAGCTTAAACTATCCTAACATAATCCTTGGAATTAAGAACCAAGCCAAGAATCTAGATTTGACTATCCAAACCCCTATTTCTATTCATAGAAAACCTAGGTTCAATCAAGATAAACTAAGGATAAAGATGAATAGAAACCCTTGACCTCTTGATGTAGATGAAGATCTTCAAGCTTGAGCCTTGATCTTGATCTTCCTCTCCTGCTCCTCCTTCTCTTTCTCCTTTTTCTCCTTCTCTTTCTCCTTCTTCCCCTTTCTCTCTTCTCTTCCTTCATTTCTTTCTTTCTTTGATCTGCTGAGAGTTTCGTGAGAGAGGAGGGAAATAAAGAGAAAAGAAAAGGTAACTTAAATTTCTGCGCTGAAACTTATATCTGTTAAGGACACCCAAATTATACTAATTGAAGTTTTTCAGCTTCCAACAACTTTAGAATAAATACTAAGATTTGTCTAAATTATTGTTTTACCTATTTTGTTTTTTTTTCTATATTTGCTACTAGTCATTCGGTATTAAAACACATAATCAATATGCTTAAAAATACCAAATTGACTTTAATTCTTCTCAAACTTTAACCATATCTTACTTAGATCATTTGTGACCTAGAAACAAGTTATCCATACCTGTTTCCCTTAACTTAGCAATTTATGCTATTATTTGTGTCATTTTAAGCTATTTTTCAACTTTTGTGTTGTAACTAAGTGCCTAAACGAACTCAAATTGTTACAAAATTTCACTGGCATGTTAAGCAAGTTATATGCTACCTTTGTAACTATATACAAGCCTAATCATGTTACTAAGGGTATTACAGAGAGTTTTCTTCTACTTGCTCATGAATAACCTCCTATATATGCTTCTTAACTTTCTCTTCAAGCTTTGTACCACTTTGAATGATGATGGCCATGCATTGTTCTTTTAGGCCATCTTTTGGGTTAATGATGGTATCACTAGAAAATAAACTCAGCTGTATACTTCTCAACATTTGGGATAGTTGTCCCACTTAGATCTCTAAATTTTGGATAGAAGCTTCATGATTCTTGAAATTAACCCTTGCCTCCAGCATGAACTTTGTGGTTTGTTAGACAAAGGTGGATGTTTGCTTGGAGAGTTTTTCCATAGCAGCCTGCCAAGAAGAAGTCGTACCTTGTTGGCTATTTTGTTGCACTCCTTGATTGGTCCATGAGAAATTTGGGTGACTCCTCCATCCTATATTATAAGTGTTGGAATGGAGGTTATATTGGGATCTTGGAGGTTCCCCATATAATTAACCAGCTTTTGAGATGTCAAAATTGAATCACTAGCTTTATATTGGCTATGAAAGCTTATTTCATAAAGGTTTTGATGATAACAAAGTTATGAGAAAGACCTAGTCCAAGGTAAGCTTTAAGACAATATATTTATAGGACTTAGAATCTTATTTGTGAGAAGTGGTCTTTGACATCTCATTAAACTCAAATTGGTTTTGAGAAGTCCATTATGAAATTTTTAAGTTGGTGGTTATTGGTTTTGAAAAATCTAGATTGTTTTGTACAAATTCATGTTTTGAACTTGGGTTATGAAAATTTTGTTTGAATACTTGAAAAATCCAAGTTTTGTTTGTTGGTAATTCTTACAAGGCTTATTTGTGCTTAGAATGGTTGTAATGCATTACAAGAGCCCCGTAATCCATTATAGCAGTTGGTGATCCATTACGAGAAGTTTGTAATCCATTACAAGCATGTCAGAAAGCTTGTAATCGATTACCACATGGCTTGTAATCGATTACAGCACTTCAAAAATTCATTTTCCATAAGCCAGAAGCTTGATAATTGATTACCATGCTTCTGTAACCGATTATAACACCTAGAAATGGCTTGTAATAAATTATAACAAGCTATAATCGATTACTAGGTGCTACGAAACCTAGAACTTATTTTTTTTAAGCTTGGTAATTGATTACCATATCATTGTAACCGATTACCACACCTCAAAAACTCAGAACAACTAGTTTTTAGTGCGTTGAATGCTCCACCAACTATGCTTAATGGCTCTTTTCATTGATAGGCTATGAATATAAGGTTTGGGACACCTAATACTATCTTTTGAACATTTTAAAACCTACTCCCAAGCATTAAATTTGAGTTTTAATTCTTCCCACTCTCTTGCTCTATTTTAAAACCTTTTTGAGATATCTTTGAGAGTTTTATAGTACTTCAAGTTGTATAATTAGCTCTTTGAGAGAGTATATTATTTTTAATTATTATTGTAAACACTTATAAGGGTGAAGAACTCCCATAGCAAACAAAGAAGCTTCTACACATATGGGTGAATGATCTTGGAAGTGTAAAAATGACTCAAAGTTTGCAAGGGTTTCTCAAGCACCTATTAAAGCTTGATGAATAATGAAAACTCCTAGGTGGATGATCCTAGGGATTGGACATAGATCACAAGTGTGATTGAACCAATATAAATCTTGTTTGCACTATGCTCTACCCTTATATCTTTACATTCAAGCTTATTTATTAGCTTTGCATACTTGTTGCTTCATTTTCTACTCATTCACTTTCTTTGAAAACTTGTGTGAGATCTTTTTGTTGTCATAAATTCATTCACCACATAAGAAAATAGGTTCAACAAAAATCAAAAGAGGTTTGTTTGTGAAAAGTTTTGAAAAACTCAATTTACCCATCTCTTGAGTTTTGAAGCCACTTGGTAATACTGGTCATTAACATGATTACCTCCACAAAATAACATACTAAAGGTGGAGAATTAGAATGCATTACACTTACTTGCATTTGGCCTAGTTGCTTGGTAAGGTTTGATAACTATTAAGAAAATACTTTATTCTGAACAAGAAGAGCATCCAAAGTGTCCATCTCCATCACTCCCCTATTAATCATAGATCTTCCATTCAACATTTGATACTCATTAGCCATATTGTCTCAAGCAATTTTTGAGCATTTTTGGGAGTTTTAGTATTCAAAGAACCACCAGCAGATGCATCAACTATAGATCTTTTGTAGGAAGGTTCAAATTCATGTAAAAAATTTGAATCTGCTACCAATCATCAAAGCTGTGATTAGGACACATTCTTAGCAATTCTTTATATCTCTCCCATGCTTTATATAATGATTCATCCTCCTTTTGAGAGAAACATGTGATTGCATCCCTTATCTTCATGTACTTGGATGGAGGGAAAAATCTAGCGAAGAATTTTCCAACCAAATCATCCCATGTAGTGATACTTCCTTGAGGTTGAGTTTATGGTCAATTCTTAGCTTTATCCTTTAAGGAGAATGGGAAAAGCCTAAGTCAAATGGCATCTTCGCTTGCCCTATTGACTTTGATTGTACTATTGCACAATTGCAAAAAGTTGGCAACGTATGAGTTTGGATATTTTAGATCACTTCCCCAAAATAGATCTTGCTAAACCATGATAAGCAAAGAAAGTTTGATCTCAAACTTGTACGCTTGGATGGCAGGACACACTATGCCTGTGGCACACCATTCAACAATAGGTGTGGAATATTCACCCAAAGTGCATCATCTAGGAGGTGTGTTCTCAGTTGCCATGGCTTCCTTTTTAGCTTTTTTTTTCTTTTTTTTCTAATTTTTTGTTTGCTCTTGCTATCTTTCCAATCTCTAGATCAAAGAGTAAAGAATTAAGGTCAATAGTACATCACATAACACGAAACACAACAACCAATTAAAAACAAAAAATTAAGATTAAAACAATAAATAAGCAAAATAAAATGACGCCTAGATTAATATCTTCTTAGTTGCTAATGATATTGACTAAATCACTCAATCATCGGCAATAGCGTCAAAAACTTATATACTAATTTGGCAAGTGCACTAAATCACAAAAGTAATAAAGTAATGAGAAAGTATCATTCCCAAAGTTATTGAGTTGTCAATTACCACTACACTATTCCAATTCTATCTAAGCAAAGATTTGATTCAATGAGAATTTCAAAGTAAGACAAATAATTAGAAGAGAAATAAGACAAAGCAAATTAAATAATTTAAAATAATAAAGAAACTGTAATAGCAAATTAAAGAGTAATACTCAATTATAAAGACGTTAGGCATCTGATTTCACTTGATTTTCAGACTAGTATTTGGAATTCCAACCTAATTAAGCTCTAATTAATCAATTGATGGAAAATTTTCCTAATTTAACTAATTTCTAATTTTTTGGTGTATCAATCCTCTTTAATCCTAGAAACCCGAACAATCCCATAATTGAATCCCAAGAACTAAAGACATTATACAATCTATGGAATCTTAAGCAAAACCAACAAAACAAATAACTTTTACTACTAGATAGTCAAGATTATGAAATTTATCATTTTCCAATTTTCTACACAACCCACAAATCAATTTATGAGTGATAAATTTAAAAAAGCATTGAAAACAATGATAAACACTCAATTGAATAAAAAGAAACTTATATTACATCAAAAGAATCTGAATACATTGTCATCCAAACAAAGTTACATCTTCACCCTAATAAAAAGAGAATTTAGCTACTCATAGTAATAAAAACATAAAACAAGTTAAGAGATAGAAGAAACAACATGAAGAACTCCTAGAAGAGAAAAGTCTTTGATGTCTTCAATGGTGAACTCCTCTTGTCCTCCATAGTGAGCTTTTCCCCTTTGCTCTACTCTCCTAATCCTAGACCTTGCTCCCTATTTATAATCTTTCAAGGAATCTAGGGCAAATTGGGTAAGCATTCTGTCAAGCCTTGCTCTACCGTAATTTGAGGAGCAATTTTTGCACTGAAGGCAGCTGAGTTAAGGAAAGTTGCCAACATGATATTTGTAGATCTCTTTCTTAACTTTTCAATATCACCAAATTTAGGTAAATCGCATACTTGTAGAAAAAGTTATGCCTAATTTATTGAGATAAGTTTGACAACAAAACTTTCCTTAATTAAACTTTGACCAAATCTATTGTTTCCCATTTTTTTCTCGTTGATTCCTCATAAATTAGGAAATAAGTATTCCATCAAGATTAAGCAAACTCTCCTTAAGATCTTTCCATTAAATACAAGGATACTTGGTCACCATGTAAGAATTACTTGCACTCTAACTAAAGATCTAATTAAATTGATTCCTCAAATTTAGGAATATTAGGGTCAAACTTCATCAGTCACTTTGCACGTAATTTTTCACCTTCTTAATGCATAAACTGGGCTTCAATAAATGCATAAAAATTGTAGGAATTTTTCTCATTTTTCCATAGCCACTAAGATTAACTCAATCTGAGGTCTGTAGCAAAAGTTACGCTTAAAACATTGCAACAAGGTCCTTGTGCTCTTTACCAAAATTTTAGTAACCATGCTCACACTTACACAAAAGCCCTTAAATTTCTACAAAACACATCAAAAGCACATTTAATTCAATGAGCCTAGAATTCACTTGATACAATAAATAAGTGACATAATTATTCTCTCACAGCATTCAAATCCATGTTTAAATGAGTATAAAATGTGTGGTTTTTTCACGCACATCATCCAACCACTTATAAAGCTCTCAATTTGTCCATTCCTAAATAATGTGCGGGACTTGAAATTCACACTTGAATTCTCAACACCTTATTTATGAGAAACCTCCACTCTACTTTAACTTAGTACTACTTTGAAGTGTGGATATGAATCTTATAGTTAGGTGTGTTCAAAGGATGGGTTGGAATGAGTTTAACCTGACCTGAATCCAACCCAATATGTTGAACATGACCATTTCTTTAGACTCGAACCTGACCCGATCATAGCTTGATTAATGACTGGGTCAGTATCGAGTTAACCCAATATTTATATATAATGCACAAAATCAGACATTATACATAGCTAAGTCATAAAATTTTAGAAATATAAAATTAAAATTAAGGGATATTTTACAATACATTATGAAACAAATTATATAAATACAAAAATATTATCATGTTATGTAAAAGATATTAATTTATGTCTAAAAGTATTATAATTTATCACTATTTTTCAAAAAAATATATAAGTTTTAAGCATTATGTTGTACCGGCTCAAACTAGGCCAGAGCATGACCTAAACTTGGCCTAAAAACACATCGAATCAAATGTTAAAAATTCAAACCCGACGCAATTAACATCAAGTTGGGATGGGTCATCGAACTGGGATGGATCATGATCACCCTTACTCACATTAGTGCACCTACTTTAGGACTTACAGTAGAACAATAAATATCAAATTGGGAATTGAGTTTCTCCTTGATATCATCAGCATCAACACCGGCACCAACATATGTATTATTACAAAAAAAAAAAAGACAGATTACTCTCAAAGCAACATTGTTTCCCAAATATTTTCAAATGGAAACTATTGCCAAGAGTCTATGTTGAATTTGAGCCAAATTTCTGAGTTATTAATTTTCTATTTTATTGATAGAATCATTATATTGAATTATATAATCAATAATAATATGTGAGAGGTATATGGAATATCTATTTTTAATAGAAAATTAGGAAAGTCTTTATTTAATAAAGATTTTGTAAGAGTGATTGTTTATCAAACAAATTCTTATGTGTTATAAATATTTTTAGTAAGGAATTGTTTTAGGCATAAAAAGAGAGTGTGAAAGAGATTGTCTTGTAAGAGCTAGATACTTATAGGTTTAAGTAGAGATGTAAGAATAGTGGTGAGGTAGGGATAGTTATGAGGTATAGTAATGTTGTTTTAACAGTATATTTAACTCTTTTCATTGATAAATGTAAACATATTAGGTTAAATTACGTTAAATTATGCATTATATGAATCTATTTGTAATGTTTTCCTATTTAAGTGAAATTTTGGTCAATAGGTCAAAAGAAATTCTAACAAACAAATAATTATTTATCAAATGAATATGAGTTCAGAGTTATGTGGTAATATCGTAGGCTTTGAAAATTAACTTAAAATAAAAGAAATTTTAATGCACGTTTAAAGAAATAAACAAAAGTTTGTAAAGGAAAGCTTTGAAAAGTAAAGAAATAAAGAGACCGAACAAGAAGTTTAAATGCAAAAAATTAAATGAAAGCATTAAAGAAAAGCGTATAAAGAAATTTAAAGAACAAGAATGAAAAGTAAAGGAATTTAAAAGAACATTGCATTAAATTAAATGACTTGAAATGAAAAAAGAAGATATACTTGGATCAAAATTCGTTAATCTGCTCGAGTGAGATTTTAAGATTATGTATAAGCAAATAACCTCCCTTTTTACATTGTGAATGCTAATATTTATAAACAAATTACAAAAATAACTGACATCCTAGGATTTTGACACGTACATGGCAGTTATGCCACTAAAATTTCCCTAATTTTTCGACAGAACTAACTTTTAACCATTTTAACATTCTTCATCAGTTCAATCTCTTGGAAATGCAACTCTTCTGTTGAATTAAACTACTTGTCTGACATCAATAACTAGTGGCTGCATTGGGTCTTCCAACCATTCGACACTTCCGTCGGCTCAATACTTAGAAGATTCTTCTAACATCATCATCCAGCCGTCGAATAGCCAAATTGTTTATTTTCACTCCCAACAGATGTCCCCCAAAATTTTTCTTTCGACACTGATAGGAGGAAGATAAATTTTAATCCAATTTCGACTATAACTTTTTTGATCAAAGTCTTTTCAAATGGATAGTTTTTTTTAATCTAGCAAAACCTTCCGTAAATATCTGGATGATCACAACTAAACTTATCATTGTAAACATTAAATAGTCATTCCTAATAAATAAGGACCATAATTACCCCTATTTTCGTAGAAAATAGCTTTTCAATTTCACACGCATTTTCACTGTTCATTGTCTTTAACCTTTTCTTACTATTCACCACCTTCAACCTCACTTCTGCACATTCTCTCTGCAAATTTCTGTCTCCTTCCATGGCTTCCAGCTCTCAATCTCCTAGCGCATTAACAGTGGATTTAGGAAATCATGCCATTGTTCAAGACCCAACTCTGTAGAAATCTGAACATTGGCACCTCTCAAAGGTAATTCTTCCCATCAACGATTCTTCACTTTCTTTAGACTCTCCAGCTGCTTTCTTGGGCCTAGTTTTACCCAAGGAATTCATTACTGACGAAATACACTCCTTCTTTCCTGGTAAAAATTCTCAAGAAGCTATCTTGGCTTCCCTTCCTTCAATCTCTATCAGCTATTTCGGTAAGTCTAAAAGGCTCTTCAGAACTCCCTTTACCTATACTAATGAGTATCTTGAATAGCTTGATAAAGTTCAAGCTTCTAAAGAAAGTTTATGGAGGGAAATAGGTATCTTTGATTGTATCCAACTCTTTCGTTACCCCATAAAAATGGATTCTTGTATGTTGGGTGCTTTATTTTTCTTCTGGAATAAAACCACCAACTCTTTTCAATTCTCCTATGGCATGATGGGTCCTATGCTTTTCGACGTAGATGCTATAACTGGTCTTCGACCAGATAGGGAGATCATTATACCTATCCTTCAACCTTCAAATACTATCAATGTCTACTCGAAAGCCCCAACTTCTTTTTCAAGCTTCATCAACTTCTTCCTTCCTGAAACTGGTCCTGTAACCGATGAAGAACATGTAGCTTTCCTTCTTCTTTGGTTCTCAGCTTATGCTGTAGGATTTAGGTTGGTCCAGGTATCCAAATCTTTTCTTCAGCTTGCTAACCTCCTTCATGAAGGTCGACAATTAACTCTTAGTCAATTTCTCCTTGCCAACCTCTACCTGAGCATAGGTGAAATTATCCAAAGCATTAGATCTCAAGTGAAGAAAACCAATTCTGGTGGCCCAATGTGGCTACTCCAGCTTTGGTTAAATGCCATATTAGGAGACTATTTGGTTGACACTTCTCCCCTAACAATTTCTCTTGCTACCTATGGCATAAATCTTTGCCATAAAACATGAAAAAATCCACAAACAAAATTTAAAAAATTTTATGCACTTTTCAGTATTTTTCATTCCATCTCCTTTAGCACTGAAGACATATATTTTGCTCCCTTTGCCAATCGTTCCCTTAGTCCAGAATGGTTTACCCGACCAATTCTTTCCAATAACCCTTCTACTCAGGCCGACAATATTTCTATTTGGTCCAACTTTCTCTATCGACAAATCCAGGTTGCTGATCTTCATGGTACGACAGACAAATCCATAGAGTTATGTCTACCAAATACGATAGCTCGACAACTAGGATTTTGCCAAGCCATTCCAGCACCATTTTCTCAAAAAGCTAAGGAACATCTCATCAATGGCCATCTACAAAGCATGTCGGACCTTGTACGAGTGGCTTCAAGGAATGAGAGGCATAAACAACATTTCAAGATTTCTGCATTTACTCCTTATAGAGGAGTCTCCAAAGATTTTGTCGAATGGTGGACTAAATACTATAGTCTTTACCATATCGATATTGAAATCTATCGAAGCTGCATCACTAAAACTTTGGTTCCTATGCAGGGCCAGGATCCTTCAACAAAGACCAAAGGTAAGCATATTCAAGACATCAAAGCTTTTGGAAAATACTACAAAATCAAATGGGACTTCAGGTTTCCTAGCTTAATTGTTCGACACTGCGAGGAAGTCGTGGCCAAATTGAAACAAGCACACAAGGAAAAATGCTCCACTAATTTCTTTCAGTTTTCATAAAAAACCCTTTAGCATGGCTTGAACCTTTTCAAATTCTTTTTCCAAAACCAGTGCTTCTTCCTTGTGCTCGTTTTGGCTTGGCCGACAAATTTTCAGGTAAACCTACAAAGGCTGGCAACTTCCTTGTTTCAGATAAGATTTATTCTGTGAGTAATATCTTTCTTTACAAGAACTCCAGAAGTCAAGTTTACTCGTCAGTTTGCATTGTCGTACGAACAATTTGCCAGGAATACCCAAGTCATCACTGAAATACCTGAATGTATTTTTCTTTTCTATGTTCTGCCATCTTGATTCTTTGTCCCATCTACTAAGTATATTTTCATTCTTGCAGCACTCCCATTGAAAAGACCTTTGGAGTACAAGTAACCCCAAGAAGGTGATGAGGAAGAAGAAGAGGAAGCCTTTTCCTCAAAAAAAAAAGAAAAGCAAAAAAGACTCAAAATATTTCTATTCCCAAGGCTCCAAAGGCCAAATTGACTGCATCAGCGTCGATAAAAAGCTCCTCAAAATATGGTACTGCTGCAAAACCTCCAAAGTCAAAAACCCTCAAGGTATTCATACTTTTCAACTAAATATTAAAACTTGGTTTCTAAATTTGTTCAAGCTTAATTTGATGTCAAATACAGATTGATGAATCTACCCCTATCACTTTTCTTGCACTTGTTGAGTCTTCAATCCCATCTCCTGAACATCCTTTAAAGGTATGTCTTGTACTACTATATATTCTCCATTACTTGGTTAAATCTCACCTTGTCTTACTTTGCAGAAGAAAAAGAAGAATACTCAATCTACCAGTTTCACTTTGAAGGCAGTTGTCGAATTGGAGACAAAAACCATCTCTCTTTCATCTGAGGTAATATTTTTATCGACATAATTCTTCCTCTCAAATTCTTAACTTTTACCATTCATTCAATATTTGATTCTATCATTTTAGGATCTGGAGGCTGAACAAACTACTGATCATCCTTTAGAACCTGTTGTCGAACCAGGAATTGAAGAGCCAGTTCGACAATCTTCCGAGGTAATTTATCTTACTAAACTCAACTATTTTCATGATGTTATTTATTCTGAAATCTCCTCTATTTGTCTACAGGATTCAGCAAACTTGGCTATATCTAATAGCCCACAAAGGTTAAGAACCGAGAATCCTCTAGAATCCCAAACTTCTCTGGCCCTTGCAATACCTGCTGTTTCTCCACCACCTCCGACAGAAACCCAGACTGTTGTGGTCTTAGAAAAAACTCCAATCCCCCCAGACATTGAGAGTTCTTCTCAATCAGACAGATCCAATCCTGTCCAAATTCTCTCAGAAGAATTCGACATGGATACTCTCATGGCAGAATTTGCTCCAATCGATCCACCTCCATCTCCTCTAGCCAACTTGATTGCTTCTGTGCCAGAAGATAATGAAGACATGGAAGCAGATTTAAATTAATTAATAACAATGTTGTTGGGCAGTCACAGAAGTTCTCTTCAATCAGCTCGCTCTTCGACACAGCTGGGACAAGATTCTAGTGATTCTCATATCACTGGACTCTTAGCCAAATTGAAGAATGCATTCACCTATTCTTTCGAGCACTTGATTTCTGATCAACCCCTTCAAGAAAGAATAGTGGCAATTGTGACCGAACTTGAACCCCTTGCTCAACAATTAGCAATAACCAGTCGAGCTCTTCCTACGACTGTTAAAGATTTTCTTCAAAGCTTAACAGCAAAGATGCCTGTTATTCATCGAGTCATTCCTACTTATACAAAAGAAGTTCAAGAAAAGTCTAGAATCTTGAAGCAGTTGACTGACGCAAATAGTGAAAATACAACTTTGAAGGAAAATCTTGTAAAAGGAAAAACCAAAGAAACAGAGCTCGACAAGGAAATTGAAGACTTGGAGAAAAAACTTGAAGCAACCCGTTGTCACAAACAAAAACTTCAAACAACATTGCAATAAGGGGCCACTAGGCAGTAAAGTATTGCTAATAATACCAAACAATGGGCTATCGAAGCTAAAGCTATGTTGGCAAAAATAAATTTCCTTGAAGCGGAATATCAAACCACCTATTTTGACAGACAATCTTTAGAAGATTCCTGGGGGGATCTACAAAAATTCTGAGTGTAACTTTTCTTTCATTTCTAGCTAATTATCGGTTTATTCTTTTGTAAAGTTTTGGCTCAAGTTGTAACATTTGCCTAGTATTCTTACTCTAACAATGTAACCTGTAATCGCCAAATACATGAATGAATATATTTTCTTTCTTCATTTTTTGTCAATTTTTACTTCGTACATTGTCGGTCTATATAGCTTCAAATATTTGTCATTAATCGACTTAATTCTTAAACCAAAATTAATTTCGACAAGCACATAAGTATTTCTTGAAAATA
Organism: Ormosia semicastrata; assembly: GCA_029884595.1. Classification (NCBI taxonomy): domain Eukaryota; kingdom Viridiplantae; phylum Streptophyta; class Magnoliopsida; order Fabales; family Fabaceae; genus Ormosia; species Ormosia semicastrata. Next base: position 11,227,278 of record JAQQTO010000059.1, read on the forward strand.
CTTGAGTCACTTTAAATAGTCCTTCCCACTTTGGAGACCATTTCCTATATTCCCGAAAATCCTATCCATGGTCAAAATCACCTTCCAAACTAAATCATTAACTTTAAAAGATTTGTACTTAATTTGACTATCATAAAATTTAACAATTCTCTTTTTTTGTTGAATCAAATTTTCCAAAGCAATTAATCTTTCATCATTTAAATCATTTAATTCATCAAACATCAAGTCCCAGTAATGTTCAATTGGTAACTCATCTTGTTTTTGAATACGAACTGGTTGAAGATTAATTTCAACAGGTAATACTGCATCATGACCATATACCAACTTGTATGGTGATGTGCCCGTTGCTTCTCTTAGTGAATTTCTATATGCCCATAGTACTTGATTAAGGGTATTATGCCAATTCCTAGACTGTTGACCAATATGCTTTTTAATCAGGCTTATGATTATTTTATTCATGGCCTCTACCTGGCCATTTGCCTAGGCATAATATGGCGTTGACGTGAGCATTTTAATTTTCCTTGAACTGGCATATTCGATAACTTTCTTTCCAATGAATACTAATCCTTGGTCGGTTGTCAACGTTTGCGGTATTTCAAACCAACAAACTATATTATCTTCAATAAAGTCAATCACATCCTGCTGGGTTACATCCTTCAAGGCTACAGCCTCAACCAATTTGGTAAAGTAATCAACTCCTACTAGAATATATTTATGTCCCTTCGACGAGACAAGATGAATTTGACCAATTAAATCCAAAGCCCACCCTCTGAAAGGCCAAGGTTTAACTATAGAATGTAACTCACTAGTAGGAATATTTTGTATATGGCCATGTCTTTGACATTCTTCACAAGACTTAGCAAACATTATACAGTCCCTAACCAGTGTAGGCCAATAGTACATTTGACGTCAAAGGACCCATTTCATCTTTTCACCTGCCTGATGAACTCCACAAATTCCTTCTTAGACTTCTGCCAAGGTAATATAAGCCTCTACTCCACTCAGGCAAACCTCTAAATTTTCATCGACAAACTTTCTATACAAGGCTCCTCCTAATACTACAAATTTCGATGCTCTGTACTTGAGCTTTCTATCCACATCTTGACTTGGATTTTTCAAATAACTTAGTATTGGTTGTCTCCAGTCATTAATCGTCGAAATATCATTTTGTAGTATATCTCTTTCCTTTAATGGATATAAGAGTTCCCTTATTTCCATTAGATTTGTAAGAACCTTGGACAAAATTCTATACCTAGAGGCTAGTTATGCTAATTCATTAGCTTCTTTATTTAAACCACTAGAAATGTGTTCGATAGTTACTTTGTCGAACTTCTTCATTAGCTTACTTGCTATAACATAATATTTTGTCAGATTTTCACTGATACATTTATATTTTTGGGCAAGCTGCTTAACGACCAACTGTGAATCACTAAAAATATGCACCCTATATGCTTTCATTTCTACTAATATTTCTAATCCGATAATTAAGGCTTCATATTCAGCCTCATTGTTGGAACAAGTATACTTAAGTTCAAACATGAACTTAGTTGAAGTACCTTGAGGAGAAACAATTAAAATCCCCACTCCAATTCCATTTTGATGCATTGATCCATCAAAATATAAACACTAAGGTTTCAAACTGACAACATTTATGCTATCCAAATCCAGACAAGGATGGTCGGCCAAGAAATCAGCAATTGCTTGGCCTTTCATAGCTCTCATTGGAACATATTGTAAAGAAAATTCTAACAATGCAATGGTCCATTTTCCAATACGTCCATTTAACACTGGTTTTGATAACATATATTTTATTATATCAGTTTTCGACATAACTAATACATTACAAGGCATCATATAGTATTTGAGTTTAGTACATGAGAAATACAATGCTAAACAAAGTTTTTCTATTGCACTATAGCTCCTCTCAACATTATTTAAAACTTGACTAAGATAATACACGGTTCTTTTGACGCTATTTCATCTTCTTGAGCCAACATACTTCTTATGGTTTCTTCTGATGCTGATATATACAACTTTAATGGTCTTCGAGGCACTGGAGGCATCATGACCGGTGGATTTGTTAAATATTATTTTATCTGGTCGAAGGCTTCTTGGTGACAAGATTCCCACAAAAAATCTTGTTTTGCCTTCAACTTGATCAATGGAGAAAAAAACTTTGGTTCTTCCCGACAAATTGGATATGAATTTCTCACGAAATTCACTTTCCTTAAAAAAAATTATAATTCCTTTTTGTTCGTCGGTGGTGCAGCCTCCAAAACTACCTTGGCTTTATTCCTATCCACCTCAATACCTTTTTTATGGACTAAGAAACTCAATAATTTAGCAACTGACACTCCAAAATCATATTTTTCTAGATTCATCTTAAGGTTGTGCTTCCTCATCCTGTCGAATGTCTGCCTCAAGTTTGTCAGATGGCTCTCCTTTGTTTCTGACTTAACAATAATATCGTCGATGTAAACTTCCATAAATTTTCCATTGACATCATAGAAAATTGTATTCATTGCTCTCTGATAGGTGGCCCCTGTATTTTTTAAACTGAAAGACATGACTACCCATTCATATGTCCCAATGGCTCCTGGACATCTGAAGGTAATTTTCGACACGTCCTCCTCAGCTATAAAAATTTGATTATAACCTGCATGACCATTCATAAAACTAAACAATTCATGTCCAGGTGTGACATCAATTAACATGTCTGCAATTTGTATAGGATACTCATCTTTAGGTGTGGTAGTGTTCAAATTTCTAAAATTTACACATATTCTTAACTTGCCATTTTTCTTAATTACAGGAACAATATTAGAAAGCAATTCGACATACTTGGCTGTTCTGATGAATTGGCTTTGAGCAATCTTTCAACCTCTTCTTTTATCTTTAAAATCACCTCAAGTGCAAATCTCCTGTTGGCTTGCTTGATAGGTCTGCATCCTTCTTTCAAAGGCAATCTATACTCGACAAGATCTCTACTCAATCCAGGCATTTCATCATAATCCCAGGCAAAATAATCTTTATATTCCATAATTAATTTGACAAGCTTTTCTTTGAACTCCTTCAGTAGAAATGAACTCACAAATATAGGTCTCCTGTCTGTTTCGGTGCCTAAGTTTATTTCTTCCAAAGGATCTTCCACTTCCACACTTTGCTTTTCATTAAGTCCTTTTTCAAAACCTAAAGGACCATCATCGACTACACAATCTGGCATACTTTCAGCAGTGTATATTGCTCTATCGGCCAAATAGGCCAACAGTCTTTCTGATAGATCCTTAACAATCATAACTAGTGCTTAGTCAATCTCTTTCGGCCTTCTTCACTAGTCAAATGCTAAACTGGTCCATCAAACAAACTTCAAGTACCTCTTTGTTAATGACCCCATCATTTGCTGAGACTGGCTTGACATTTGGAGCATATATTTTAAAATTGACATGAAGTTGTTGTAGATAACAGGGACTATCATCTGCCTTTATTATTTCTACTTGATCATCTTCATTCCAAAGAATAAGCTTTTGATGAACCTTTGATGGTATTGCCCCGACATTATGTATCCAGTGTCTTCCTAGCAAAAGATTATAACTTGATTTCGTTGGAATAACCACGAACAACGTTGGCCTTGCAATAGATCCAACTTGTACCTTCGACATCACTACTCCGTCTAACAGGGAGGTTTTACCACTGAAGTCAGTGACAATCATGTTGGTTGACATCAAATCGGACTCATTTTTCCCAAGTTTCTTGAGCATCGCCCTTGGGATCAAATTAATAGCTGCCCCCCGGTCTATTAAAACTCTATTGGTGGGCTTTCCTTCTAATAGAGCCTTGATGTGTAACGGTCGTAGATAAGCCTTCTACTCTTCTGTTAGTTTCTCAAGTTGCATTGTGTTATCGAACACCATTACCATGTTGTCCTGAAAAAAAGCCAGTGATCATCCAAGTCATCTAGATCTTCTTCATTTTCCCCAATGTATTCGATCTCATGATATCCTTCGAATTCTGCAGGCAACACTGAAATTAAATTTACACTCATTGACTTCAGGAATTCTTCCTCATCAGATAGCTCTTCATCACTTCTATATCTTCCAATCCTGAAGTAATCTTCCGACAGCAAGTTACTATCCATAGCCGTTAGGATGTCTTCCAAATTTTCATCCAAGTTAATGTCCATGTCGAATTGCTCATCATCACCAAGGCCTAAAAGATCTTCTGGATCATTTAAGACCTCAATAACTTCATCAATCATAAAGTCCATATCTTAGCAATCAGGCTTTGCCAATCTTTCTCTTTCTTTATTTATGTCGAGCACTTTCTTCCTCCACTCAACATCTTGATCAGGATCCTCTAGGACTTTTCTGATTTCTTCTTTTGACTTGACCATTTCCTTATCTTTCTCAACTGGTAAATTATTTTTCCTTGCCTCTTCTTCTGCTGCGATCAATCCAATCGGCCATTTCCTCTTGGTTTTGTTTAGAATAGGCCTTTGGACTTGCTTACCTTTTTTTATCTTTTCTAACTTTTCTTGTCGAAGCTTATCATCCATGTCAAACCGTCTAACTGCATTTGTTGTCGGCTCCTTTGGAAATGATCTCCCTGTATCTATGAATTCTTTTGTAACAATACTTTTCAACTTCCTACCATCTTCATTTTGATTCTGATTTGTTACTGGCTTGTTTTTTACCATCAGACAACCTGTTTCTGTGGGCTGTTCCTTGATCACTAATCCTTCAGCCATGTCCCTCTTCTTTTGTGCTTATCTTAATCTCTGCAGTCTCATTATCTTACTTTTTGACATTAGAAGAGACTTTGACGACCCTGCTACATCCTGGCTAGTCATAGTTTTACCTTGAGCAATTCTACCATTTTTGTAATCTTCATTCAAAAAAGTTGATCCCTTCGAAATTTATTCTTCCTGGCAGCCACATACGTGTGACTTGCCATTGCAGAATTTTTTACCCACCTATCCATGGCAACATTGGCAGGTGGCACTCTAGTCTTAACTGGCCTGACATGACCTCTGCTTCCCACAGACTCATGTGGTTCCACTAACTAACCATTCATGTTAGACCTAGGCATATAGACTGGCCTTGGCCTTAGAGCATGAAAAGGCTTTTGTGGTCTCTAGGTTTTCTTGTCAAAAACCTTCTTCTTACCCTGTAGGATACTCACCTGTCCTTCAACAGCTTTCTTTGCAGCAATTTCATCATAAACTGCATTACACCTTGGGCATAATCTTACCTTGCCCCTTTCTTTCTTTCTCTCAAGAAATACTTCAAGAGATTCTTCTGGTTTTGAATAGATGTCGAGTGTATCCTCTGTGTCAACGTCAAACCCTTGCAAATCCCTTATGTTGAGCATCCCAACATTCAAAGGAACTTACTGATCAACACAAGATATTCCAGCCTGAAATGGATCTGTATTAACCTTCATATCCGCTTTAGGCTTGTCGGCAAACTTCAAACACCCATCCATTATTGCTTTCTGGATTATATCTCTGAAATGAATACATTCATTAGTAACATGATCGAAATTATTATGAAACTTACAATATTTTCAGTCTTTTATTTCATCAAGTTTTAACAACCCATGACCTTCCGACAGTTTAATCTGTTTATCTTTTAGTAACAAATCAAAGATTTTGTCGGCTTTTGTTACGTCGAATGTATATGTTTTTCTATTGACATAACTCATTTTCTCCTTATTTCTTGTAGGCTGTAGAGCCTGACAAACATAAGGGGGACCATTCTGAAGTTCAACAATGTTAACTTCGAACTCATCATTGCTATCATCAGTCTCATTGTCGGATTCGTCTAATCCGACAAATGTCACATTCTCTCTTTTAAGAATTTTTTTTTTGCTTTTGAATCTTTTCAACTTTCAGTTGCTCTATTTGCCTAACCTTCTCACTTAATTGGGTAAGATCAATTAAATGTTGATTCACTAATTTCTTCCTTATGTAATAATCTAAGTCTCCTACGATAATCTTTACTATTTTGACTTCAGGTATAAGAGTAAAACATCTACTCCTCATTTGTCGAAACCTAGCAAGATAGTCATCCACAGTTTCATTGTACATTCTTTTGATATTGAAGAGATCTGTAAGTCCCACCTCAAATCTCCTCTAAAGAATTGATCATGAAAACTTCTTTCCAACTGAGCCCATGAATGGACTGAGTTTGGTCTCAATGTCAAGAACTAGGAAAAAGTATTTTTTTTGTAAGGGAACTTGGGAAGAATCTCATTTTAAGGCCTTCAATAGTGGCCAACTCCCTCATTTCTATTGTATACCGTGTAATATGTTCGACGGTCGATTCCCCACTCTCTCCTGCAAACTTAGAAAGTTTAAGAATTTTAATTCTTCTGGGCAACTCTGCTTGTTGCACCCATTCAGGAAATGCTGAAATAAAATAGGGTTGGTTGGCATATCCAACATTAAACTCGAACCTATTCAGCACTTGTTCCACTACTTGATTTACATTTTGTTCAGCCACTTGGTGCCCCCCAAGATTCTGTCGGAACAATCTTATAGCTACATCATTTCTAGCCATTTGATCCTCATTACCTCGACGGTGCATATGGACATTACCATATTTCAAACGTGACTGATCATTTTGTCTAAGTTAATCTAAGTTTTGTTAATTTTGCCCCACATTTGCCTAAGGTGTAACCATTTCTCTATTCACCCCAGGCTGGGTTCCTCAAACATTTTCATTGGCCAATTTGCCTATTCCCAAGGCTTGATTTAGCCTTGCCATTTGCTAGGCCAATGTACTGCAAGTATTATTTGTATTTTCCATGATTGACGTAATCACAGCACCCATTTCCTGAGTAAATATATGCACCATTTCATGGTTGCTTTCATCCATTTATTGTCGAAAGTTAGCCAAAGAATTCATGGTAGACCCTGTTATACTTTGGGGATTGTCTCTCGACATATTTGGGAAAACTGGTTCTAAATTCAATCTTTCCTGTCGAAAGAGAGTTGGATTGCTTGTACTCAACCCCTACTCCTTGGCCATTAAAACTTGCTAAGGCTGAACTTATCTGTGATTGACCTTGTGAAGCCACTGATTGGCCGACAGTATTGGCCAAAGTGGAGCCAAGTCCTATTTGTGCCATCACAGAGGGAACATAATTGGGTGGCAACCCATATTGGGGCACAAACCTTGAATTTGAATTTATTATACTTTGGTTACTTGGCTGACTCGGCGATGGCTGAGTCATTCCAGGCAACACCTGTTCTACTACTGGATTACTCCAGAAAGCACCTGTTGTTATAGCATCATCCACCAGACCAGTACTAGCGATGGTCGAGGGTGGCACAGTAACGGCTATTTAAGGTATATCTGATGCCTGGCTACTTACATTACTCATGGTTTGCATATTTTGAGAAGAGTAGATAAATCTTCCACTTTTTAAACGCATAAAACCATTTCTTGTGATACTACGAGTTACTCTGAACTCGTCCCACCGGGCGTGCCAATTTATTTAAGTGAAATTTTAGTCAATAGGTCAAAAGAAATTCCAACAAACAAATAATTATTTATCAAACTAATATGGGTTCAGAGTTATGTGGTAATCTCGTAGGCTTTGAAAGTTAACTTAAAATAAAAAAAGCTTTAATGCACGTTTAAAGAAATAAACAAAAGTTCGTAAAGGAAAGCTTTGAAAAGTAAAGAAATAAAGAGACTGAACAAGAAGTTTAAATGCAAAAAATTAAATGAAAGCATTAAAGGAAAGTATGTAAAGAAATTTAAAGAATAAGACTGAAAAGTAAAAGAATTTAAAAGAGCATTGCATTAAATTAAATGACTTGAAATGAAAAGGGAGGTTATTTGCTGATACATAATCCTAAAATCTCACCGGAGCAGATTAACAGATTTTGATCCAAGTATGCCTTCCCTTTTCATTTCAAGTCATTTAATTTAATGTAATGTTTTTTTAAATTCCTTTACTTTTCAGTATTGTTCTTTAATTTTCTTTACATACTTTTCTTTAATGCTTTCATTTAATTTTCTGCATTTAATTTTCTTATTCAGTCTCTTTATTTCTTTACTTTTCAAAGCTTTCCTTTACGAACTTTTGTTTATTTCTTTAAACGTGCATTAAAGCTTCTTTTATTTTAAGTTAATTTTCAAAGCCTACGAGATTATCATATAACTCTGAACTCATATTCATTTGATAAATAATTATTTGTTTGTTGAAATTTCTTTTGACTTATTGACCAAAATTTCACTTAAACATTTCCCTAGTTATAATTATTTATCAAGATATATGAACAAAGGGGCGTGGTATTCCCAACAATCCAAATCTCGCAAGGCTCATTCTGCCAAATTGATTCTCACGGTGGGACTAGCAAGTAGCAAAATATATGTGATGTCAATTTTGTAGATTATGCCCTCAATGTCATAGTACCGATGATATAAAGCATGTGCTAGAAAAGATTCGAAGCAAACTTGGTTGTGAGGCAAGAGTGATAATATAATCGCCACCTATAATGTACTATAAAGATATCCTATCAATACAGTTCATAAGTAATTAGACTCTTACCTAAAACAGCAAGTACTATACCCCAATTATTTTGACCGGAACTGTAAATGCAATCTTTATAACGAAATAAGCCAATATAACATGCTTAAGCTGGAGTCAATAATATTTTGTGGGGTACTGGCCTTTACTTGTGTCTGATCCTTCACATTATGCACGTCATTTTAAGTCATCTCAAGCCTCCACGATGAAACCAAAACTATCCACACTTGCATCTCATGAGTCATTACCCAAGTTGTCTGCCACACTTATCAAATCAAGAGGTGGCATCCAATTGTAGAAGATGCTACCCTCACAGTCATGACGATAGACCGCGTGTGGCCAGAATATCTTGTGGGATGCCAAAATAATTCTAACTAGAAGCAAAGGCAATTAAAACAATCTAGCTAGAAAACTAACATTGGCAAAGGATACCTTACATCAAAATCTAGAAAGAATCATGACTTAAAAAGCTCACCTATTTCATCTTTAAGCAGTTGCATTCATGCATCTCTAATGAATAAAGGAATACAATACTATTATGCTAACATGTAGCCATTTAGGGATCATATTCAAGAACTTCTCTTTCTCTCAGTTTTACACAGAACAGATGACCAAGCTCAGCAAACAAAAGTTGCAAGAAGACCATATAATTATGAAAAATGCTAAATCCTACGAATTTTGTTTCATGAAGCGACTTATGAATTGATAAAAGTAATACAACACAGTTATTTTTTTTTTCCACCAGTTATTCCACGTTAAATTTCTGTCCCCTACTATGATTGTTTAGTTAATTTCGTGGATTCCTTTCGTGTAAAAGGCTTCGTATGAGATAGCAATTCTGTATAATTATATAGAAGATATAAGATTGCATGCAAAGAGTTGAATTCACATAACAAGGAGGGTTGTGATCTGCGAAAATTATTTAGATTAGCCTATAAATACTATTTCACCCAAATTGTTACTGATGTTTTCAACTACAAGCAAGCGAGGCCAACAAAATCAGTTATAATCCTTCCTTAATCTTGGAATTTTCTTCATATTAGTATCTCTCATGTAATAAGCTGAGCATTATTTTCTCATTTTTGAACTTTGAATTTCAACAACATTTGAATTTCTACTTCATTTTCTACGAAACCAAGATTTGTATATTAGAAACTTTAGTTTCGTGAGTATTTTACTATGTAAACATTGCCAACGGATCACTTGCTCTGTTAAATTGCAAACAACTGCAGTCAAGGGTACAACCCAAATTACATGATGATCCCAAAAAGATGACAGATAATGTAAAGATGATGAATGAGACGTTCTATATAAGTTGATCTTTCATCCACACTGGTGAGTAGTGAAAAAATTTGGTTAGTATGTAATAATTATCAAAACTATAGATATATGGATGGGTTTAATACATAGCATCTCGGTGATGAGTTCCTTATATTTTTGGTCCTTTATAGAAGTTTAAAGATGTATTAACGTTTACATTTTCCTTGGATATATATATATAAAGAATTTTTGTTCAATTAATATTTTACTTTTGCCTATTCTTTTCTAGAATAACATAACCAAAACAACAATAAAATGTTTTAAAGCATTGACCAAAATCTACATAAAGAATACTAATACTAATAACAAATAAATAACATATACTTAAGTGCAACAAAGTTAGTACCATACCTAAAAACATAAGTTGTATAAATTTTGATTTCCTAAAGTATCCTTATACTTAACAATAATTATATACTTTTATTAAATTATATGCTTTGATTAAAAAATAAATAATTTTTTAGTTCTCTAATTGTAATAAAATTATAGGCTAACAGAAATATCTTTTATATTTTGTAATAAGTTTTTAACATTTATTATTATTATTATTATTATTATTAAATAATTTTTTTACTTAATTTCTATATTGTTTTTTATAATATTGTAAATAAATATTAAATCTCATATTATAATGTGCATGTTTAAAACTAAATAAAAGAGTGCATTACTACTCCTTTGTATCTATTGATACTCCTATTTTATTAATTTTTTATTAAATAATTTTTAATTTTTTTAATCTAAGAATTTAAATTAGTTCATTTTAAAACTTAATAAAATAAGAGTGATAATAGACATAAAAAAGTAATAATAGATATTCTACTAAATGAATTATAAAACGGTTCACGTTCCATCCTGATCATACTGTTGCGGTATGCTTATCTTTAATTATCCAAGCATGACTATAAGCCAACTACGTTACAGGTATGCATTTTGTTAGAGCACTATATATCTAGCCGGGGGTGTACATATGCGATGAGGTAGGATGGGTTTCCCTTAACCGAATTCAATTCAATATTTTGATCGAGTTATTTTCAAAAATTTAAATTTGATTCAATCATAGTTAGATAATAATCGAATCTAAATTAAGTCAGTTTAATATATAAATATAATGTATAAATTTAAATATTATGTATAATTAAGTTATAAAATTATAAAATTAAAACATTAAAACTAAAACATATTTTTTAATATATATTGTAAAATAAATAATATCAATATAAATATATTATCACATTATACAAATATTATTAATTTAAGTCAAAAAAATTATATTATTTATAATTAATTATAAAAAAATATAAATTTTAAAATAATTTAAAATACTAAACTGAGTTTAAACCACAACAAACGTAACCCAAATTTGATGCAAAAATACATCAGACTTAACTTTTAGAACTAAAACACATCCCAATCAACTTCGAAACAGGCTGAGTTAAAACGACGGGTCTGAGTTTTTTACACCCCTAATATCCGTGGCCAGAGTCAGTGAGTGTAACAGAATAGCACTATAACAGCCTCTACAACAGCAACCCGTGATGTCATATATTTGTTAGAGGTTATGAAAATTTTCTTTCTCAATTTTTTGGACGAATGTATAGTTTCAATCTATCTATCTAAATCTCATAGGACTGCTTCAAGTAAAATCACTCGTGCTCCCTTTTCTTATGGATCTTCTTCAACCCTCTAATTAATCAAGTTAAGCAGCAACCCGCAACATAGAAACTCCTGCTTTTTATCCTCTCATAATTTTAATCGCATCCAACAATGAACAGAGAATTGGCATATGCACTCTCTTTTCTCATCCTCTTACTATCTTCCCTATTCTTTTTCAACCTCGTGACCCCTTTTGATCGACAGTCTCTCTCTCGTTTTGCTTTCTTGTCACATATCATTCCTAATAATTCGCAGAAATCGCCACTCATCGGATCCTGTGATTATTCCAGAGGACGCTGGGTCTGGGACGAAACTTACCCACGTCAATTATACAACGAAAGCTGCCCGTTTCTTGATCCCGGTTTCCGGTGCTGGCAAAACGGACGGAAAGATGAAGGTTATCGTAAATGGAGATGGCAACCTGACGGCTGTGACCTTCCCCTGTATGTGACTTGCATGTTAATCATATTTATTGGCATCATGTGATGCACATTTGCTACTTCTGTGCATGCATGGTTATCTTTGTTGAATTAATGTAGTATGCACTAGCTTGTAAAGAGTTTTATGCTTTTGACACATTTACTATTTTAATTACTTAGAGAGAATTACTTAAAAAGAAGTACCATAATCTTAAAAGCATAATCTTAAGTCCCGTTATCACCAATTCTTTATGTAAAAGCATAATCTTACTCATGTAATCTTGTTTTCTTCTCAAAATCATTGCACAAAGTAATAAACTTTTATTAGTAAATATATATTTTATTTAATAATATTGCCGCACCTATATCTTAATTATTTTAAAAATCTATCATATTTACGTATCATATTGTACTGAATACTCATATTCGTATCCGTGGAACATAGGTTAGGAAAAATCCTGTAACAAGCCTCCCCTCCTCCACCCCCACCCGGCCTCAGATTGCCATAAAATAAGTAACTATTTGTATATATGCCTATATGGTACTCTTCAAAAGTCAAAATTGATGGGCAACTTCTCTTGGTGGTTCATGATGTTACTCTCAGATTCAATGCCAGTGATCTCCTAGAGAGGAGTCGCAACGGACGCATCGTGTTCGCCGGTGATTCCGTGGGTAGAAACCAATGGGAGTCTTTACTCTGCATGCTGACACAAGGGATCTCCAACCTATCTAAAATATATGAAGTGAATGGAAATCCCATAAGCAAACACAGAGGCTACCTCGCCATGAGGTTCCAGGAATATAACATGACAGTAGAGTATTACAGGGCACCCTTCCTGTCCATTATAGGTCGCCCACCACTCAACTTAACCAATGAAGTAAGAATGACAATTAGGCTTGACGAGTTGCACTGGTATTCCAATAAGTGGATAGGAGCAGATGTTCTTATTTTCAATTCTGGGCACTGGTGGAACCCAGACAAAACTATCAAGACGTAAGGCCAATCACAACCTTTTCTTTTTAGTTCACTGAGTCACTAATTGTTAAAATTCAGTATTAGCTGATTTTTTATGAACTTTTTTTCCCCCCTTCAGGGGCAGCTACTTCCAGGAAGGAGGGAAGATAAATATGACTATGAATGTGATGGAAGCATTTCAGAGATCCTTACAGACATGGAAATCATGGGCATTGCAGAAACTAGATCCTAAGAAGAGTTTCGTCTTCTTTCGTGGCTATTCCTCCGTTCATTACAGGCAAGTACAATGACACATTTTATGAAAGGAGAAATGCTAGTAATATACTTTTTACCACACTCTTTTTTAATACATGCTCAATTATGAAGCCTCATCACCTCGCTTTTCTGTAGCGTAACTTGTTAACTGGCTTTCTAAATTTACTCAAGAAATTGTTAAATTGTGTTTTCTTTTTATAACAATGGGTTAGTTCATCTTTTGCAACAATTAAAATTTGGGAGTAAGGGTTATGATTTGTAACCGTTGACCCTCATCCATTCACCCTTTGCCTCCTCATACGATGGAGCACTAGCCATCTCCGTCCGTCGACCTTTGGCCAGCCCTCCGTCCAGCCATAGCTGCAGGTGGCAGCCTAGACAATGAGTTCCCCAACCCCACCATTGACTTCCCCACTGTGAATTTTTTTAAAAAAAAAAACTTCTTCCTTTGTTTGAGGGACTGAGATACCGAAAATTGTAAAATATCCCAATTAACACAGACAAAAGCATGTCTCAAAGAGTCCCACTACCACAGCCCATCTACACTAATCAAGAAACAACACTAGGAACCAAAAAGAAAACAAAACAAAATCAAAGATTGGTTTTGCATTATTGAAACAACACCCCATATGTTGTCTTTCGTTAGCTTGTTTCTTATGCTTCTTATGCCTTTGATTGTCTGAGAGATTGATATCGGCTGCTTATAAGATGGACCTGGTAAGTTCGAGTCCATCGATGGCCCTTAATTTATAAGCCATTGGATCAGTAAAAAAATAGATGGATCGTTGGGATGAGTATCTGGCAACCTGATGAGAAGGTAATTAGAGAAAATTTATATTTGTATATCGGTTCCTCTAACCCCAACACCTATGTGGAAGATGGCGGGGCCGGGGACCTTGGTGGCTTGACGACTGGCGGTTGGTGGCAACGGTTCAATAGGGGTGGCTGCGTATCTAGGAACAACAGAGGATGACGAGTGGGGGTTTGCTCGACCTTGGTGGCTACAGATCGATTCCTCTAACCCCCACACTTGTGCGTGTGGGGGTTTGCTCGACCTTGCTTCTTCTGTGAAAATTTCCTCTGAGTTTTTTCTGGTGGTCGCGCACCTTGCTGGCAATTGATGATGCCGGTGGGCTTTGTGGGGTGGTCACACACTTGGGCGATGGCACAACTCGTGGTTCTGGTTCGAGGCCGTGCACGGGATCCTAGGACAACGCGAATTTGGTGTTTATGGAGGTGCTGTAGCTCATTCTGCTCGTGATTATAGGGTTATAGTAGTCATAGGATGTTCAAGGAAGATTAAAGCAACCCTAGCGCTAACGGCAGAGGCAATAGCTATTCGAGAAAAATAAAAGTTTTTCAGCTATTGATTATAACACATACGTTACATGCATACTTAATTAAACATGTACTTTGTTAAATAATTCTAATGAATTATTTTGATTAAAAAATTGTGTAAATCACACATTTTGATTGCCACGTTGGTCAGCAAGTTATCATCGATAGTGGCACTTAATTTGGCATGAAAAAGAATTAATTAAAATTAGTATGAGAGAAGATACATTGGTTAGTATAAGAGAAAAGATGCATTAATTAGTACATGAGAGAATATTTGTATTAACTAAAATGACATTATTTAAGTTGAAAAAGTTGAAAAAATAAACATAATGGATATTTTTGTCCAAAAAAGGAATGAAGATTGCTAACATAGTGTTGAAAGTTAGCATTTTTATTTTTTTAATTACCTATTTAAGGGTTTCTCCTCGTCCTTGGCTCCAGAAGGGAGATGGATTACATGGGCACTGAGGCAAGCCTTAGGATAGTTCTGAATACATTTGGATAAGTGTGTTAACTCTACAGTGAAATTGCAGGAAAGGCACATGGAATGAAGGCGGAAACTGTGACATGGAAACAGAACCAGAAAAGGACCCTACAAAACTTGAAACCGAACCATATTATAACATATTTATATCAGATGTTGTCAAACAGATGCAATATGGGAGCTGGAAAGTCCAGTTTTTGAACATCACATATCTTTCGGAGTTGAGGAAAGATGGTCACCCTTCCAAGTATCGGGAACCAGGCACTCCACCTGACGCTCCTCAGGATTGTAGCCACTGGTGCTTACCTGGGGTGCCAGACACGTGGAATGAACTTCTCTATGTCCAACTACTCTCTAAGAAATTTGGGATCAACAAAAATTTTTCAGAGAGCGGAGAACAAAGCCAATCTAATTTCTATCAGACCACAAAGAATGTTTAGTTTAGCTAGCTGTACATAAATCTGCATTGCTTCTGATCATTTAACTTCATCCACTTCCTCATCTGAATCCATATCACTGGCTGTCATTTGCTTCACTTTCTCAAGCTGCCTCAAAAGATCCAACCTTTCTGGTGCATAAGTGGATGGAATCTGCAAGAAAGAAGACATATCAAATTCTTATGACGTGATGATTGGAGGATTAACATCAGAATAGGGGATGGAAAAAAAGGAAGCTGCCAGTCAAAATGTACATACCAGAGCTGGTACATATCTCTGTATGGCAGCCAACATGGCTGCATGCCCAACGGCAGTAACCTGCGCAAAATAAACAATGTCCTCCTTAGTAGTTTACACTGGACCACTAGCCTAAGGAAAGAACCACATCTAACATTGGAAAATGATAATTTACCACACAAAGGAATAAGAAAGTATATGAAATAGTAAGAAATTCGTTCTACTTTCTTATATTTTCACTTATTTATTGTCTATAAGCAGAAACTCTCCTTTATCTTATCTTTTCAATATTCATAAGCAGCAGCAGAATTAAAGGGGAAAAAAGAATTAATTGACCACTTCAAATTTGGCAGACTCAGATTCACTAGAAAAAATTGGAGGAAGCAAGAATCTCAATGATGCAGGATCAATAATTAATAAATTAACCATGGATTCAAAAACAGAAGTTAGCGAATGATAGAAGTATAATAAAGTCATTCATAAGCCTTCACGGCTTCACCTAACAGCGTAAGTTGATAGGAGAGTTGGTTCTTGACATGTTGTCAAAGCCTCTATATGACCAACTGGTCTAGAGTTCAATGCTTGCTGCCCACATTTATCTAAAATCTAAATAAAAAGTTGAATTTCAGCATATAGTCAAAATGGGCTTGTGCATTGTCCACGCTTTAAGCTCAAAGGGCAGCTGTGTGAAGGGGCATGTTAGAAATGTAATAAAGCCATTCACGATTTGCTTAAACAATTTTCTTTTCTTTTTCAATTTTTGACTTGCCAACCAGGGAGTGGGGTTTAAATGGATCAGGTCACATTGACCCATATTCAAACAAGGCAATGATTTAGAACCCTAACCTACTTTCAATGGGATCTTTGTGATTAATAATAAACAATGTGATGCTCTAGCCAGAACGGAGAATTTGCAGAGAACAGGACATGTTATGCAGATATAGTAGATGAGAACAAATCGAAAATGTCAAAAAGGCGTTCAACTCACGGGAAGAAGCATTAAAACACCAATTGGAACAACAGAAGCCATGTCAGTCAAGGTTCTTTTAAGTGTTTTCTTCTCCTTCTCAGTCAATTCATCCCCTATCAGGGCCCTTCTAAGATAACCCATGGCAGCAGCAACATCAATAGCTAGAAGTTGAGTTCCTTGCCATACATCCTGCTTATCAAGTAGCAGACTTCAGATCTCAGATGTTAGAGACAAGAAACACACCTGGATTTGACTTTAAATTTCCAATTTTTTTTTTCTGGAACAGGGGACATAGTTAATATTATCAGAGACCCTATACAAATGTATATTATGCCAGCCAAGTTTTGTTTAGTTTCTAGAGGAGAAATGGAAACAAAAACTAAGTAGTTCATCTGATTAATGTGATGATGCAGATGAATTCACAGACCAAATAAACCAAGATAATCTTTCCAAGAAAGTCAAGCCTCAGACTAAATCATACCGATCCTGTTTCTTTTAGTTTGCCCAAAGATTTCTCTACGATATTTTCTTTCTTCTGAACCCTGGCCATCTGAACAGCTCCAGCATCATCACTGTAACGAGCACCATCATCAACAACCACCAAATCCTGTAACAGCAATATACAATGCTCAATCTAAAAGAACGGTCAAGGGAAAAAAACTTAATGAGAAGCACAGATAGATAAAGACAAAGTAGTCAATACCAATAAGCATGCAGGTCCAGTAAAATCAACAGTAAGTACAGAGCCAAGGCTTCAAATTTAAGTTTGGAAACCCCAATAACACTTGCATAAAATTCTATCAAGTTTGACATCCCTCAGTGTGCGTGGATTGTGTGTGGATGGTCTTTGTACCATGCGCTGATACAAAGACCATATATCAAGAGAAAGTGACTAGCGGAACACAAGATGGATGAAATAAAGATAACAAGGAAAGGTTGATGAAGAAAACAAAACATGTATTCCAAGCCAAAGGCAACAGAGTTTAAAAAATCTATCCGCTGTACTCATTTATAAATAGTTTTTCAGCTGCAACCTGCAAGGAAATTTGTAAGCTACAACCTTATAAATCAAAAAGCAAGATGATAGAATAGAAATAGACATTAGGATGCAGTAGCAGTTCAGGTAGGAGGATATATAATGCTTCTAAGAAACAATTTTTGTATACAATATAAAATCATAAACTTGTAACTTAAAAGTCATTGAATGTTTCAGACATACCTCACTATTTCCTGATTGATAGGCACTTCTTTGAACCCGTTTCTCAAGTTCTATTAGCTCATTTCTCAGATGCTCAAAGCGGTAGATTTCACTGGATTCATGGTCCACAAACCCTACATTTGGTGTAGACTGTTGAATATAATTTTCCTGCAAATAAGATAGCAAATCCATATTACTCAAAGCTCAACACAGTATCCACCTACCAATTAGAACAGATAACTATCTTCACAACGAAACCAAATGAAGCACAGGGCCAGTTCGAAAGAGTGATTATTAGGTAATACAACTTCAAGCAAAATAAATGTAGTTGTAAGCTCCTATAGCATTTTGAGTTTTGACATCACAAAATTGATTTTGAAATTAACAGTCAACCAATTTTTGGGTATTGGGTGAAGAATTAAAAAAGCCAGTTTTTTTTGGTTGTTGCTTTTTTTTGGGGGGGGGGGTTGTTGAAAGTACTGGCTAAGCAAAAGCAAGTACAGAAAACTGAGGTTTTGAAAATCGAAAATCTTGAGATAGGCTTTCTTGAGGTCAATTTTCACTTCTGAAATAAGTAAGCTGTAGCAATTTCCTTGTCTTTCTCTCACTAAACCTAGTTTATAACTAACCACCAAAATTCAGCCTGTCTCACACTTTGGCATGGCAACTGTTAGAAAATCTCATAATATCTTGAGAGTATTTTAGAATATCTTAGCATATCTTCAGAATATATTTGTAATTATGTAATATCTTAGAATATCTTCAGATTATCTTAGAAGATCTTTAGAATATATTGTGGAATCAATTAGTCATCTAATTGAGGAAGCAATCTTAGGAGTTATTTCTTATTTCATTATATTTCTTAATTTGTTTTCTTATTTAATTTAATTAGGCCTTATTAGTGGGCTTGGGCTTGTAGTAACAGTAGTACACTAGTACTTGACCTAATTATTAGTATAAATAGGATCATTGTGTTAGTGTTTTGTAACACATCATTATACACAAGAGAATATTATTCAGAGTCTCTATTCTCTCTTTTCCTCTTCCCCTACCAAAACCATACAATTTCAACAGCAACATTTGGCTTTCGTTTGGTATTGCTTCTCAATGGATGCATTTTCTACACTCCATGAAATGCAACAGTTTTAAATATATAGTAAACTCATATGCAACTGTTATTTATTTTGTTTTTTTAAAGGTTTGTTAGAAGCAACTCAAAGATTGCTCTTAAAAAGCCACTTCAACTTTTCCTGTTCTCCTTTTTAAAATTTTAGATTAGAATCATCATAAATTTCTTGCAATATTACAATGTTTAACTAAAACCATACTAGAAAAAGCATCTCAACTCTGTATACATAATATGGCGCTTGCAACTATATAAAGCAGTGATGGCATGAGGCACCTGATGCTGCTGCCTAGGCGCTAAGGCAGGGCGGCAAAGAGGCTCATCGCCTCAAGTGGCCTGAGGCAGAGTTGGTTGCATGTTGTAGCTGTAAAGCAGCCACTTCTTGATGTGGTAAAGCAGCCGTATCATGCAATTTCGGCAATTTGACCCAATTATCCTCACTAAAACACTCAATAGCCAATGGGTATCTAATCAAAAGGGGTTTTTCCTCCTCCCATCTTTCTGGAACATCTAGTCACTTATTTTAAATGACTATGTTATTTATCACTTAAAATTATACTAAAAACCAAATATTATCTTTGTTGGGCCACCAGCCAAACATTCAATTTTTATGCTCATTTCAATAAATCAATTAGACAAGACGACAATTATTGAAGTAACATACAACAATAGTAAAACAAGATTATCACAGACATCCTATGCTAATACATTATTTAACACAGTAAAAGCAAAACCAAATATGCAGTTATTTTTTCACTAATATGTTTGGATGGAGGGTTTTGGAGGAAAAGGAAAGGGAATGCTTATTTTCTTTTCTAAATTGAGAAATTTATAAAATGTTTATAGAAACAAATAAAATATGATTGAAAGTTTATATGATAATATTTCATTTTATTCCTTTATTTGAAATGTTATATGATAATATTTAGCCGACCCCGCCTAGTGGAAAAAGACTTGATTGTTGTTGCATTCCTTTATTTGAAAAAATTCTCAAATATGGAGAATGTTTACTGAAAACTCAAATTGAAGAATAAGCCCTCCCTTCCCTTCCATTTCCCTCCAAAACCCCTCCATCCAAACATACTTATGAAAAGGCAATCAACATCATCGAATTATAGGGATGACAATGCATACATAAGCATCCACATCAGACTCCAGGTCAGGCCTTTTGGTGACAGGACGTAAAAAGATGCTCCAGAATCCACGGGATTTTCCAACATTTCTGAAAAAGACACATGTACATTTTATATAAATCTAGAAACAGCACGTAACATTTACAACCCCCACACAACCCCCCCCCCCCAAAAAAAAAAAACAGAAAGTAACATCTTCCAATTGTGATTTTTTTCCAGAAACCAGTAACTAGATATGAAAATAAGCAAGCCAAAATTTATTATAAAAACTTCATACCTTTTGCTCCTGTCCACCCTTACATTAGCATTCTTTCTGCTTTTCCCTTTTATATACTCTTGCTCTTCACCAACTGGTGTGTGGGACTGACCACCATTAACTCCCTGAATGAGTATAATGGAAATACCATTGACAAGAAAATAAAGAGATTCTCAAAAGGCAAACAACACGTGACTAGTATACATAGGAGTCAATCCAAGAAAATATGAATCACCGTGCAGGGAAATGATAAAATTGAGTACAACTCATAGCACTTCCATTATTTTGAAAAAGAAAATTATCAAGACACCTTAAATGCCATGGCAAGAAGCAAACAGCATTATCCAGGCATACAACTAAAGTAGCATCCAATATTCACCAAGTTTTTTAAGAACAAGCACAAACACAGAAGCTCAAGATCTATGTTGATCAGTTAGTCTATCCCTTAACAACAAATACAAACAACCAAGATATATAACAATATCAATGCCACAAAATTATCTGGAGGTAGAAACCAAAAAGGGGGATTCCCACTTTCAGGGAAAACAAGCAAAAGACATCAACAAATGAAAATGGACAGTTGTGAAAGAGTTAAAGTGGTTTCAAGGTAGATAACCATGATGTGTTGTTCCAAGGAATTGATAAAGGAGGAGGGTGGGGGAGATGAACGAGTACCTGTTGCAGAGAATCAGCTTTTGCTCTGAAAGATGCCTCGAGGAATTCAGCTTCTTTCCTAAGTTTTCGTATTTTTTCCAGGTCAGAACAAGCTGCTTTCAAATTCTCTTTTCCAGAACTAGAGCTGGATACATGCAACTCTTGAAGCAACTTTTCGAGTCTTAGCACGGCTTCTTCAACACTTTTCAATGCCTGAAATTAAATGCCAAGAGAAGGCATAAACAACAATATCATACATCAAAACAAAAAGCAGCCATACAATTTTAATATGGCAATGCACACCACAGATTAGATCAGACCGGCAAACAGATAGATTAGAACATTAACAGTTGATAATGCACATATGGACTAATGTCTGATAGATGTAGTGAGCTTGCTATATACATATAACACCATCTCTCCCAAAAGCTTAAGCTGTTAGGTGAAGGCACATGAATAATTTTATATATCTAACACGCTCCCTCACACAAGAGCCCTTTGGGCTTGAAGTGTGGATAATGCACAGACTCACCTACCTTGTGCTGAAATTCAACTTCATATTAGAAAAATGAGGGTGGCAAGGATTGAGCTCTAGAGCACTTGGTCATAGAAGATTTGATACTATGTAATGAACCATCTCTCCCAAAAGCTTAAGCTTTTAGGTGAAGGCACATGAATGGTTTTATATATCTAACACATATATATATAGTTTAGCATCTCAACATTCAATAACACGGGGGATTTATTATTAAATCAGTAGTCTTTTACAAGTATTCTGACTTTTATATCATTACTTTGTGTTGAACTTTTCATGATTCCTTCAGGCCCTTTTACATGGATCAAATCAGAAAATCTAAATCCATCTTTCCCTAATTTCATACCATTGAAAAGTGCAACAAATGTACAAATTCCACTCTTGCAAGGACAAATAAGAGAAAAACAGGATAGCATATCCTCCAACAATAACAAAACAGAGAGAACAAAACACATTTAAACAAAGGAAAAATACATCAACACAAAGAAGCTCTCCAATATCTCTAAATATCTATCAAGGACAACCCTATGAAAAAGCTGCTTTTCTGGTGCTTTTCTGGTGCACACATTGGATAATATAAGCTTATCCTAATGGTAATTGTCATCCTACATTTCTTGTATAACTCTATCTAGCCTATTGGGGTGGATTAGCAGAATAGGATAAGATAAAACATAGTTCCCAACCCCACCACCACCAGCTGCCCACCGCCGGCCCCACCATCTTCACCACCACAATGTTGTTGCTACCACTATCACCACCATGCTACTACTGCTGTCCGCCGCCAACCCACCTCCATAACCACCATCATCGTCTCACTGCCATCACCACCCCCATTTATCACTGTAACCACTGCCACCGCCACTACTGCCTCCACCTTTTTTACCGCTATTGCTTTGGGTTTCAATTTAGGAAGAAGGGAAAATGTCTTGAGTAAATATTTTACTATCAACCTTCTATACAATTGTTCACCAAACATTGGATAGTATAAGAGTTTATCAATTTTTTATCTTGTGAGAATATCTAGAAAATATCTCATTATCTTTATTGTGTCTAGGAATATTTTAGGGTATCTTGAATGATATTTTAAAGTTATTTCCTATTCATTATTTCATGATTTGTTTCCTTATTTAATTAAGAATTAAGATTAGGGATCTAATATTTAGTATAAATAGGACTATGGGATTTGTCTTTTGTATCACATTATCATCACATCAAATCAATAGCAATATCATATTATTCAGAGTCTCTATTCTCGCTTTTCCTCCTTTTTCACCAAAAACCCTCCAATTCAACATGGTATCAGAGCAGTACCATTCTCCATGACCTGTCCTGTCACTATTCCACTACCTAGTTCCCAAATATCTAGAACTTCGATTAGCAACCTCTCTTCAAGTGTTCTCTTTCCGGCACCCTCTCTCTATCTCTCCACCGTTACTTTCTCTCTCCTATTCATAGTTGTCAGTGGCGGTGGGCTTTTATGCCGGCCGCCACCACCATCTTCTCTGGAATCCATAAATCTGCCAGTTCGTGCATTTTTCTCTCTCTTCCTGTGGCTGCAATCTCATATCATGTTCCCTGTCCTCTGACCGACCTCCATGTTCCCCGTCCTCTGACCGGCCTCTCCTCGGAATCGAGCAGCCATTGGAGCTCAGACGTGCCTCCATGCGCCGCACCTTCATTGCAACTCCAGCATCCACATGCCTCCTTCTGGTGCATGAGGGTGTGTCTGGAGACGTCTCTTGCCACTGTTGAAGCCGTTGGACTCACCTTGATCTCTGTCTAGATCTGGCCTCACCTCCTCCGATTGTGGCTGAGCTGATGAGTAGACCTGCTCACACACATTCAGGTATATTGTGATTTCAGTTTTTGGCCTTTTTCCGGCTGCTGCCTCATCAGCTCTCTCTGGCGAGCCCTTTTTGTCCATCTTCGGCCCTTGTCCATCCAGATCCCGCAATTACAGTGAATGTCTTTGGCCACTATGACCACTTCTACTGCCTCCTTCTCCATTAGAAAGTCTGGTATTTCTAGTTTGGTGTTTGTCATGCCGTTCTTTTCCCACTAATGGATCATACCAGTGGCTTCTCTTCCCATCGACAATCATTCTGGTGGTGACTTCTCTCGCACAGATGAATCATACTAGTGATGACTTCTCTTCCCGTCGACAATCATTCCAATGGTAACTTATGTTGGTTACGACTCACACCAACCTGGCTCTTTGTCGCAGATGCTTTGGCCCCGTCTCCGTCTCAGTCCTAGAAGCAATTGCCAACCACCGTCTTTGTCCGTCCCGGCCACTATCACATTATCACACTGTTTGGCGCATTATGTTTTTAGTTTATTTTCTTTTAGTATGTAATTGTAACAAGCTTAAAGCTTAGTAAGCTTTAGCTTGAGAGGGAGTGTGAGAATATCTAGAAAATATCTCATAATATCCTTAATGTCCTGGAATATTTTAGAGTATCTTAGATGATCTCTTAGAGTTATTTCCTATTCATTATTTTGTAATTTGTTTCCCTATTTAATTAAAATTAAGAGTCTAGTAGTACTATAAATAGGACTATTGAGTTTGTCTTTTGTATCACATTATCGTCACATCAAATCAATAGCAATATCATATTATTCAAAGTCTCTATTGTCGCTTTTCCTCCTTCCCTACCTAAAACCCATTCAACATATCTTATGTGCCATTATCCTATTTCATTTGGTGCATCGGATGGGATAGGATAAGGCAAAATAGGATAAGATGCTAATAAACGTTTATACTATTATTATCTAATAAACAAATATTTACTTAAACAAAAATATCATTCTTTTGAAACATAAACATCTTATAGTATAGACAAATGTATAAACACTTATGATGGAGTGGTGGTGGCGGCAGTGATGGTGGCCACATGTAATGACAACAATGTCGGTCAGGTGCAACACTGCTGTTGGTTATGTGAGGGTGGTTTTTTTTTGGGGGGGGGGGTGCTGTGCCAACCAAGTAATGGTGGGGCCAGTGTTGATTGGGTGGTGGTGGAGTGGCAAGGTAGTAGGAAAGGCAGAGTTGGTGGTGACAGTTGATAGGCAGAGGTAGGGTTGATGCCGATGGTGTGTTGGGATAAAGTGGGAATGATGTTTAGCTTCTTATCCTACCCAGCCTTGCCCCATCCTCTAGGCAGCATGCAGTTATACTTATACAGCAAATATAGGATTAAAAAAACCATCTGGATAAGCTTATACTATCTAATGTATACATCAAACATACATATAAAAGGATAGAAAGATAGCTTACCCTATCATGCCCAATTTAATCCAGGGTGCCAAATGGAGTTATACTATCCTATCTAGTGCACCAAATGAAGCCTTATAGTATTTAATCAAAAAATCATATTAATCTTTAAACTCTATGTTTATAGGCTTGAAACTAATCCTACTAAATTACTAATTTAACAAACTTCGAAGCAGCATTTGGATCAAATTCAAATTTTGAAACTGGGAATCAAACCTCATCAAAAGAATCCGACTCTCTTGTAGTTGACTGAATTGTAGATCTATGCCTGACAACTGTTTTCTTGGTATCACCCTCCAATGTCTTATCCCTGCATTAAATTTTACAAAGATATGAAGTGATACAAGTTTCAGAACAAGAAAATCTCATTACAAAAAGGATGCTTTTGTACCATAGTTTGACCATTGACCCTATATCCATTAGATAGGAATTTTTTTTTCTAGTGAGTGGATATTTGACAACCAAATCTTTTTTTTTTTTTTATAGAAATTTGCCAACCAAATCTTACTGACAGGATAATGATATATGAAAGCAAAGAGTCATCGTATTAGAGAGGTAAAAAGGTAACACTGTCTTGAGCAACCTCTAAGCTCATTTCCTAAAGGATTGGCTTGGACTTTGACAAGAAACATTTGTATACTACAAACATGGGTGGCTCGGATGCGCATATACAGACATAATCCTTTGAACACTAAGTAATAGGAGTAATTTCATTGCCTCAGAGGACATGAGAAATATGCAAATTTAATAATCAGTGCCCGTGTTCAAGGTTGTTATTCCAGCCTCTAGATTCAACTACTGGCCTTCCAATTTTGTCTTCCCCATGCATGTAGTCACTTGTTTGAAGGGTAGTCACATGCCATTTTCACTTTCTTTTATGTGATTTTGATTATTCAATGAAAGCAAATTATCCACCAAAATAACAATTGCAGGATAAATCCAGTAATATAACAAATTTCATATCAAAGAAATGAAATGTCTATTGTGAAAGCTAAATTAAAGTCAAAGAAATACCCACGTCTTGTCTTTAAAGCCAGTTACACAAAGTCAAGAACAACCAAGCACATGTGACAACCCATCCAAACGTTTTGTGACTGACTTTGAAGTTTCACATTGCATGACTATGAGAGAAGCATATGCAACTACAACTTGCAGTTACTACAGCAGTCTCTTTCAATTGTTCTTATGTAGCTTTCAGCTATCACACGATTTCATGATCTTTTATTTTACCCCAAAAATGTATAGTTTTGATGCCTGAATCTTGGTGTCAATGAATATGCACATGCACCTACTGAATGCATAAAACACTGTAAATGCAGACTTTGCCTCAGCTTACTTTATCATCCCAAGTTCTTCCATGCACTCCATCAGCTTCTTGTGCCTAACATAAAAGAAGATACATAAAAGAATTTCTTAGATGACCAGCTGGTATTTTGTTAAACAATAAATAAACATTGGTCCAAATACCCTATTGACAGAAATTCAGCTGCTTTCACATTTGAGGGGCTCTCCAGCCATGTACTGTATTTAATAAAGCTTTGGATCCAATGAGAGCAAACATCAAATGCTTGGGGCACTGCTTCAGCATTTGGAAGACCTTCTTGTTTACTTTTATGCATATGTAACTGTTTTGTAATACTCGTAATTCCCGGATAAAAAGGAAGCCAATTCAGCTCTTCACAAACTACCTATGCAGTTAAGGGCTTTTAACAGTTAAAATAACTTAATAATGAAGCATATCTGTCAGATGCAATGACCATAAATACTAACCTCCACATACAATTGATACGAACTAATGGATGAGAGCTGAGGGTAGTATAAAACACTGCCTCCAATGAGATACCTGTAACAAATATTTATATAAATAAACTGTTGACTATTATGTTATTTCCTTTTTTATTGTCCCTGTTTGTAGGGATTTTATTTCTCTTTCTCATTCATTCTATTTAAAGAGATAAGATCGTTTGTTTCCTTATCTCTCTATTTCTATTTTCTTCCATTTTTATTTCCTTAATTTTAGGATTGTTTGTTGCTGACTTTATGGAGAATCATTAGAGAGCTGTTGCCTAGTTTTTCTATAAAAGTCTTGTATTCCCTCCTACTTGAATAACGAGAAAGTATTCTCAGAATTTTAGATTTCTTCATGGTATCATGAGCAGGGTTCTGATCACTATGCCCTCGCTTAATTCCGCTATTACCCATCATCTCATTTTCTGAGATTTCTCTCTTTTATCTTGTTCCCTTGCTGCCGTTTTTTTTTTCCTATGGCTGGCAAACCTCCATCGTTTCCCTGGGGGAGAGCCATGACTGGCACCAGAGGGGATGAAACTTCCGAAACTTTAGAATGTACACAGCAAACTCCAAATGGAACTTCAGAAGCAGTTAACGCAGGTACTGTTCAGGTTCCCTACTCCGATAATTCTTCCCTTCAAATTGCCACTCATAAACTAAACAGAAAAAATTATCTGCCATGGTCACGTTATGTTGAGATGGTGATTTGAGGGAAAGGTAGGTATAAGTACCTTGATGGGACTGCCACAAAGCCGGCAGAATCAGATCCACCCTTCGAAACATGGGATGCCCAGAATTCAATGATAATGTGGGAGGCTGCCAAGAGGCAATATTCTGATCTGGAAAACTCAGCCCAACTGTATGAACTGAGTAATAAGGCTCGAAACCTCACGCAAGGCAAAAAGGATGTTACAACCTTCTTCAACGTCCTTACAAAATTATGGCAGGAAGTAGATCAATTTAATAATGGTCATTGGTTGTGTTCGGGCTGCATTGAGCACTATCAAAAAGCTGTGAACAAGGATAGAATTTATGACTTTCTATCAGGACTTAACAAGGATCTAGATGAGGTAAGAGGACGCCTACTTGCCTCTAAACCCCTACCAAGTATTGGTGATATCTTTGCTGAGGTTCGTCGAGAAGAAACTCGCAAACGCATTATGCTTGGTACCTTAACTCCAGCAGCTGAAAACTCTGCCTTCTCAGTCAGTGGATCGGAGAATTTTCGAGGAGAATCTCGAAGTCAGAAAAAGAATGGGAACCTTTGGTGTGATTTCTGTCAGAAAACAAATCACCGCCATGATAAATGTTGGAAATTGTTTGGGAAACTAGACTCTCGTGATAATAGGAAGGATTCCAAGGGCATGCAAGTTACCACTGAGTCAACATCAAAAAATGGTAAAAACCTCAATCTTTCTTTCAGCAAGGAGCAACTTGAGCAGTTGCAACAAATCCTCAACACCCAACTGACAAGCCAGAATCATTTCCCCACTCAGGGACAGGAACTAGCCTCTAGTACTTCCCTTTTGGCTCAAAAAGGTACTTTTCTTACTGCTTTAAGTGGTAAATTCGAAACTATTGAACCTTGGGTGATACATTCTGGCGCCACAGATCATATGACAAGTTGTGTAAGTTTTTTCTGTTCTTATAAACGTAGTCCAGGAAACCTGAAAATTAAGATTGCTGATGGATCGTTTGCAACAGTTGCTGGAACTGGTACCATTAATATTAGCCCTCACATATCCCTCAAAGATGTTCCCCATGTCCCCAAGTTATCTTGCAATCTGCTTTCTGTTAGTAAAATAACCAGAGATCTAAATTGTACTGCTGAGTCCTCACATTCTCACTGTGTTTTTCAGGATATAATTTCGGGCATGAGGATTGGCAGTGCTAAGGAACACAATGGTCTCTATTACTTTGAAGAAGTCATCCCCGGCAATCAACACACCTTGACCATTGGCAGCTGCTGTACTTCCCTATCTCGAAAAGAACAAATAATGTTATGGCACTCTAGGTTAGGCCATCCTAGTTTTCCTTACCTTAAACAATTGTTTCCTTCACTTTTTGAGAATAAAGATATATTTCAGTGTGATGTTTGTGAAGTTGCCAAACACCAAAGAGCTGTGTTTCCATCTCAACCCTATAAATCAACCAGACCATTTACTTTAATTCATAGTGAAATATGGGGTCCTTCTCGGGTTCCAAATCTAACTGGCAAACGGTGGTTCATCACATTTATTGATGACCATACACGGATCACCTGGGTTTACCTTTTGAAAGAAAAGAGTGAGGCTGCCCAAATTTTTAAACAATTTCACTTGATGGTACACAATCAATACAATAAAAAAATTCAAATTGTCCGTACTGATAATGGGAGAGAGTACTTCAATTCCATTCTTGAGGCGTATTTTTTAGAAAACGGCATTATTCACCAAAGTTCTTGTGTTGATACCCCTCAACAGAATGGGGTAGCTGAACGTAAAAATAGACACCTCTTGGAAGTTGCTCACTCCATTATGTTTGCTAACAATGTTCCTCAATCTTTTCGGGGTGATTCTATTTTGACAGCCTGCTATCTTATCAATCAGCTTCCTTCTCGTGTTCTCAACCATCAAGTTCCTTATCAGCTCTTTCTCCAGTACTACCCTCAAACTCACCTTGTAAGTTCCTTACCTCTCAAAGTGTTTGGCTGTAAGTCATTTGTCCATGTTCATGACCATAACCGAAGTAAGCTTGACCCTCATGCTATACCTTGTATTTTTCTTGGTTACTCAACCACTCAAAAGGGGTATAGCTGCTATTCCCCTGATAAACGCAAATATTTTACCACTATGGATGTCACCTTTTTTGAAAATCAGCCTTTTTACCCCAAGAATTCACTTCAAGGGGAGAATGGGAATGAAGTTCTTTCTTGGGAACCTTCACCAAGCCCTATATTACCCAGTCACGATGATCCACCCACACCAATTGAACAAATAAAAAAGCCTACACCTGAAACAAATGACCTAGAGTCTGCCATAAATATTACCAATTCTGAAACGGGGAGATTCTCAACTGGAGGCTAAGTTGACAAGGGGAGATCCTCAACAACAGCCTGAGTTACGTGTTTATTCCAGAAGAAATGCATCACACAGAACTGAGACTATTGCGGACCTGATGCCTTGCCATGAATCAGAACCGATTTCATCTCCTAATGTTAGTGATCTTGATCTACCTATTGCATTAAGGAAAGAAAGTCGCTCTTGTAATCAGCATCCCATCTCTAATTATGTTCGCTAAAGTCATTTCTCACCTTCTCTACAAGCTTTTATCACTAGCCTGACAGAAGAAAAAATTCCAAAAGATGTACAGGAGACTTTAAGGGATCCTGAATGGAGAAAGGCTGTAATTGAGGAAATACATACTCTTGAGAAGAACCAAACATGGGATCTTGTACAGAAACCCGAAGGGAAGGCTCTAGTCGGATGTAAATGGGTATTTATAGTAAAGTACAGGTCTGATGGCACTATTGAAAGGCACAAAGCGAGACTGGTTGCAAAAGGATTTACTCAAATGTATGGCATAGATTACAACGAGACGTTTGCTCCAGTTGCCAAACTCAACACTGTCTGTGTCCTTTTATCTATTGCTGCCAACTTAGATTGGGACCTACAGCAACTTGATGTAAAGAATGCTTTTCTTAATGGAGACTTGGAAGAGGAAGTATAAATGGATCTTCCACCTGGGTTTGATAATGAAAGGAGAAATGGAATGGTTTGCAAACTAAGAAAGGCTCTTTATGGATTAAAGCAGTCCCCGAGAGCTTGGTTCGGTAGATTCACCAAAGCAATTCTTCAACAAGGGTATAAGCAAGCTCAGTCTGACCACACCCTCTTTTATCGACCCAAAGATGGTAAGATTGCTATTCTTATTGTCTATGTGGATGACATAATTTTGACAGGAGATGATGTAATGGAGATGACAAGATTGAAAAATAGGCTGGCAACAGAATTTGAAATAAAAGATCTAGGATCTCTTCGCTACTTTCTTGGAATGGAGATTGCTAGAAATAGGAAAGGAATTTCTGTCACTTAAAGAAAATATGTGTTGGATCTGTTAAAGGAAATGGGGATGCTTGGGTGTAAACCAGTGGACACACCAATGGATTCTATAATTAAGATTGGCAACCAAAAGGATGCAACTCCAGTTGACACTAGAAGATATCAACGTCTAGTAGGGAAGCTTATCTATCTTTCCCATACCAGACCTGACATATCAAATTCTTAAATATCTCAAAAGATCACCTGGACAAGGCCTATATTTTAGCAAAATTGAGTCTAGAAGCATAGAAGGGTTCACTGATGTAGATTGGGCTGGTTCTATTGACGACAGGAGGTCTACCTTAGGGTATTGTACCTTTGTATGGGGTAACTTGGTCACCTGGCGAAGCAAGAAACAAAATGTGGTGGCAAGAAGTAGTGCTGAAGCTGAATTTCGAGCTGTTGCTCACAGAATTTGTGAGATGTTATGGCTGAAACTTCTCCTTGAAGAATTAGAGATGAAAACTATCCCTCTTCTAAAAATTTATTGTGACAACAAGACTGCCATAAATATATCTCACAACCCTGACCATCATGACCGCACAAAACATGTGAAAGTAGATAGACATTTCATCAAAGAAAAAATTGAGGCTGGGATTCTATGCATAACTTATGTGTCTACAAGTGATCAAGTTGCTAATGTTCTCACAAAGGCTTTAGCAAGAAGGATGTTTAAAAAACAAGTTGACAAGCTTGGCATGTTCAACCTTGGAAACTCAACTTGAGGGGAAGTGTTGACTATTCTATTATTTCCTTTTTTATTGTCCCTGTTTGTAGGGATTTTATTTATCTTTCTGATTCATTCTATTTAAAGAGATAAGATCGTTAGTTTCCTTATCTCTCTATTTTTGTTTTCTTCCATTTTTATTTCCTTAATTTAGGATTGTTTGTTGCTGATTTTATGGAGAATCATTAGCAGACCTGTTGCCTAGTTTCTCTATAAAAGTCTTGTATTCCCTCCTACTTGAATAACGAGAAAGTATTCTCAGAATTTTAGATTTCTTCATAAACAAATGCACAGAAATTCATAGAAAGCAAAAGTAAAGTTAAAGAGAAAGGTGTTGAAATTTCAAGAATTTGATGGAAAAGGAAAGAGATACTCTAAATAATTGCTATTTTTACGACATGATGTTTCTAAAGTTACTGTTACAATATTTGAAAAATATCTCATAATATTTTTATTGTATCACATTATCATCACATCAATACCAATATCATATTATTCTAAGTGTCTATTCTCTTTTTTCCTCCTTTACCTAAAACCCTCCAATTCAACATGATATCAAAGCGGTACCATCCGCCGTGACTTGTCCCATCACTATTCTGCTGCCGAGTTCCCAAAAAAATCCAGCACTCCGATTAGCTGCCTCTCGCTGTTGTGTTCTCTTTCCAGCACCCTCTTTCTATATCTCTCTACCATCACTTTCTCTCTCCTACTGTGGTACCCATCTCATATCTGAGCTTCTGTGGCAACCATGCGCGCCAAACCATCTCCAGTCAGGTCCAACTCTCATCGCCTTTGTTCGTAGTCTCCATGTGGCTATTTGGCATCTTTGGGTTGCATTATGTCGTATTTGATGCTTATATCGTTGTTTTTCAGTTCGTGTAATTGCTGTTTATTGGCATTCTTTGTGGTGCCTATCTCTGATTTTGGCTACTGTTTGACTCTTTTCCAATGCTAGCATAGCATTGAGGGGAAGAATGGGAATAAATCCGTTTCAACTTATACTTCAATTCCAATGTTTGTCATGTCATTATTTTCCCACTAATAGATCATACCAGTGGCTTCTTTTCCCATTGACGATCATTCCAGTGTGACTCCGCTCCCACGGATGAATCATATTAGTGGTGACTTCTCTTCTCATTGACAATTATTCTGATGGTTACTTATGTTGGTTATAACACTTATGTTGGTTAAGACTCACACCAACTCAGTTCTTTGTCTCAGATGCTCTCCCCAGCTCTGTCCCAGATGCACTGACCCCGTCTCCATCTGTCCAAGATACACTGGCCCCGTCTCTGTCTCCGTCCCCGTCCCAGAAGTAGTTGTCAGCCACCGTCTCCGTCTGTCCCAGCCACTATCACACTGTTTGGCGTGTTATATTTTTTAGTTCTATAACAAGCTCAAGCTTAGGAAGCTTTAGCTTGAGGGGTGTTGAAGAATTATAGGATTAGGGTTAGGGAGAAGGAAAAAGAGGCAAAACTAGTTAACACTGAATATATTATTGAAAAGATGAGATGTAATACAATTTCATAACCTAGTATTCCTATTTATACTAATACTTAGGTATATAAACCCAAGCCCATTAACACTAAGACTAAGAACATAATATCTTCCAACACTCCCCCTCAAGCTTAAGCTTACTAAACTTAAGCTTGTTACAAGTTAAAAACCCATAAAGGCATAAACTGAAAACAAAAAAATTATCAACATTTAAAACTCAATTGATCTCAACAAATAACTAAGGAAACTAGTGCTCGCCCTGAATAACAAAGCCTTGGCAACGTACTTGGCACATCCCAAGCAAAAGAGACCAATTTTGGAGTCTTCGACCTTTCTCCTCAGTGGCCACCTAGACCTCCAAACTGGTCTCCAAAACACTAAGTCGAGTATTATACCACACAGTAACACAAATGAGGGTCCTTTACCAATGTCCAAAGTCTTCAATCCACAAACCCAACAACCAAAAACAGGCTGAACAACAACCAATCAGACCATTGCCACGAACCAAACGCTACCACACACCATCAACATGAACTCCACAAGTGCACCGCTTCGATTGCAGCCAAATGTGGCACCACTGGCCACCCAAATGTAGTCAGCAATGACGAGTAGCTTCGTTGTTCCTCCTCAAATGATGCTATCACCAAGAAGAAGAGAGACTCTGCTCACATCCAAGGCGGCTCCACCTCATTGATAGAGCTTTCCTCCTAGGATAGACCAACTACCTTGGGGCGGCTTCATCTAACAAGCAACCCTTTCCTTTAATATCTCTGGGGGCGGCTCCACCTCATTGGTAGCTCCTTGCCTCTCCCATAGACGGCTACACCAAAATGGGCAGCCCTTTCCTCCCAGCTTAAACATACCAAGACTGCAACCACATCAAGGAGATCAAACAAAGAAGAGAAGAGAAACTGGGAAACTCTTGCTCTCATACCTATGACACCCTTGGTCACACCTTTCTGGCTAGCCAAAACCACAAGTTACTGGGACGACTCTTGCTCCCAGACCTACGACACCCTTGGTCGCATCTTGCTGGCCGATTGTGACACACTCGATCGCCAGAAACACTACCCATAGCACCCTTGGCCGTGCATAGAAGAAGAGAGGAGGGAAGAAGAGCCAACAGTCACAAAACACTGCAACAACAAAAACTCAAGCCTGAATCATCTCACTAGAATCTCCTCTAGTCAAACCAAAGGCCATCACCAAATATAAGCCTCAAAAATCTCTACTTTGCAATCTCCACAACACAAATCTGTCACGCCATGTGTTGCAACATCATTACGAAGCCATCAATAGGAAACCAAGACCAATCTCCCCCTGAATCAGTTCGTGGAAAACTCGTGGGCCACAAAATCAAAACTATCACCACCCATGTCACAACACGTCCCAACTAGCACAACATATTCAACACCTTCAAATCACCATTTTCTAGACTGTGAAGCCAAACACAACCAAGGACAAATTAATCTCTGCATCAACACTACACAAATTCAAAACCCAGCTACTCTTTCCGACAAGAGACTAGCAAACATACCCTCAGCCAGTCTCCAACCTAACCCCTATCGACTAACCATCAGAGAAACCAACCAAGAGAGACTAAAAAGCTAGGCAGTAAACCCAAAAATCAGACCTGAAATGTAGTTTGCCGAACGTTTCACCAGAACTCCGGTCATCAGCCACCAACAAACTCACCAAAAAGGGTCTCCGGTCACTTGCACACCACAAAGCAACACCTGCAAATACCTCCATACAGCTTGAACCACCACGCCACGAACCAAATTGCACTAAACTGCACCAAAACACACCTAGAGCGGCTTAAACTACCACGCCGGAGACGTCGCCGAACCTACAATCGCCAACGAGTCTCCCTGACCACCGCACACACCTGTCTGGGCCAGAATCTGCAATTGTCAGCCTCCCAGTTGCACCCCACCATGGCAACTCCGGCCACTCAACTAGTTGTTTATAACCAAAAACAGCAAAATGCACAAAACAGAGGAGGCAAACAAACACCTGCACGAGCTCTACAGTCTACACCCATCATCGGCCACCATGAGTCTTGTTGGTCCTCCTCCGGCTCTGGTCGAACACAGTTGGCCAATACCCATCGACAGTTTCTGTCGGTCACCTAAAATGCAAAAATAGAGCCTTTGCAATGGGGAAGACACAAACTACCGCCGTCGACCACTAGCAACCTCGCCAATCGTCTTTCCGGCCACATCCAGCCGCCAATCACTGGTGACTACTCCTGGGTCTCCTAGAACGCAGAACCACAGCCACCCTTGGCAGCGCACTAATATGAACAATGACCTAGGCCACGATTACAAACAGGAATTTTTTTTTTTAAATACCTAAACTGAAAAGTGAAAACAGAAGAAAAGTTTTGAGGAAAACAAATAGGGAAGAATATACAAAAGAGTTCTATGGAACTCAACACAGTGAAAAGGGGAGGTCTTCAAAGTGGATGATATCTCTCTAATACCATGTTGAAGAATTATAGGATTAGGGTTATGGAGAAGGAAAAGGAGGGAAAACTAGTTAACACTGAATATATTATTGATAAGATGAGATGTAATATAATTTCATAACCTAGTACTCCTATTTATACTGATACTTAGGTGTATAAACCCAAGCTCATTAACACTAAGACTAATAACATAATATCCTGGGGAGTGTTATAATATCTAAAAAATATCTCATAATATTTTTATTATATCACATTATCATCACATCAAATCAATATCAATCTCATATTATTCTAAGTCTCTATTCTCATTTTTCCTCCTTATTCTAAGTCTCTATTCTCTTTTTTCCTCCTTCTTAACCCAAAACCCTCCAATTCAACAGTTACTAACCTAATAATACAGCTATTATACTAATTATCTAGGTCATGTACTAGTGTAGTACAACTAGTACATGCCCAACCCAAAAACTATCAACATAACAACACTCCTAAAAGGATAAAACAGTAAGAAACCTAATATTCTATGAAAAGGAGTAACATATAACAGAAGTTGTACCTGATGAAATCTTCAATTGGTTCATCTAGAGTATCAGAACCATTTGCCAAAAGAAAGGACCGCGTACTTCTGCCTAAAGCAATAAAGAACCCAAACACAGCCAAATCCTTCTCCAAAACCTGCACTATGCTAACTTTCAATTGAAGCTTTCCGTTACAACAAAGCACATACACGAATGAAAAAGGATTTAGCTCTACTATACTCAACTCAACTCAACTCAACTCATTTCTTCATTCTCTTTATTTTATTTACATAAAAGTTCTTTCTCTTGTAACTTTTTAATAGAAAGTAAACTTAGCTCAATTCTAAAGCATATATTCTTTCACATTGAAAAAAATTACTTCTAGACATTATGAAATACTTTTGTTTCAAAGCCCAGCCTAACAAAAATTTCAGGAACAAGAATGTCATGAATCGCAGATGTCAATATAATTAAACTAAAATCACAAACAGAAGACCATAACCACATTAATCAATAAGAATTTGTAAAAGAGTGCATTTCAAGCGTAGTATAGGTCTCAATATGATAGTTTAGCTGTAAGTGTAGTCATTTCAACTGAATATGGATTCTAGACATTAAATCCAACATCCTCTATCTAGAAGGGTCAAAACCAAGTTGTCTTTAAAACTGCAAATAACTAACCTCAATACTTTCAGATGTTGTCAGTCTTGACCATATTTTCTCCTTATCAATAGCTTGCTGCAGCTGCCTCTGAGCAAGATTTACCCAGAAAACAACCTCTTCTGAACCCCACTCAATTTTTGCTCTATACACTGCAGCTCGGGGACCAAAATGAACAAGAAATTCTCTGTGCAGACCAATATCCTTTATAGAATTATAAGCTTGGCTTACAGGAATTAAACCAGCCAGTATGTCCATCAAACTACCATTTATCTCTGTGATCATGGAAAAGAATTGTGAACAAGAAACTTTTGCCGGACCAAGTTTAGTAATTGCAGCAATGCATGTTAGTGCAAGCAGGAGAAGTGATATGTCACTTGCACTACTTGAACCCATATTTTTTCCAGACCTGGGAAATCAGTCAAAAGATCATTTATGCGTTGTCTTTAAAAATATAATATGAAGGAACAAAAATTGAGCAAAAAAAGATAACATCTTAATATATACAAATGTTAAGAGCGAACATACAAAGCAATGGCTGCATTAAAGCGTCCATCCCCTTCAATCTTATTAACAAAGGATGTCCCTACAGCTGGAACTTGCTCAGACCAAAACCATTCATATGCTTCAGGCTGTTTGGCTGATAATTTTTCTCTAATTAAACTCTCCAGGGGAGCAGATAGCCTTAGCAAACTGGATCAATGCAACATTTGAGCAAGTTTTAGGCCCAAAGCAACTACGAAGTAGTATAAAATATTAAAACTAAACAAATAAAGAAGGAAAGAAAATATAACCATGAAACACAGCAATAACAGTGCATCAAAGATTGGAAGGCAGTCAAAATAGTTTAAAAGTACACAATCATTTTGTGTATGGGTAGAAAATTGAAGTGATATTTAAAATTCATCTACTTAATATAAAACTTCCATGTGGAAGTTACAGCAGAAGTTTCTATCCAAAAAAAAAAAGTTACAGCACAAGTAACTTCCTTAAACACGTGAGTCCATAAATTCAAACCAGATGGTTCTCATAATATTCAATAAATTTCAGATTTCATTGGGAAAACAAAAAAGTACATATCTTAACCTTCAGAATTTGACATTAAGATGTACAAGAGCTGCAGAAAACACACTTCAATGATATTAAACATAAAACCAATGAACTAATTATGTAATGAAAAATTTCAGGTACATCTATTACAACAGTTCTTCAAACAACAAGTTCAAGCATAGAATTTCTATTTCCTTCTGATAAATAAGTCTGACATGTTTTTGTTTGCCAAGTATAATGCAAAAGAAACAGATAAAAGTGAACCAAAATGCAAAGCAACATGCTACCTCCTTTGAACAAAGACATTGACATTAATGTCTCTACCATCACTTCGAGATGAAATTTCACTTGCAGCGTGCAATAAGGAGTACACAGCAGCCTGAGAAAATTAATGCAACCTGTTTCTCAGTTCTTCATAAATTATTGGAAAATTTGGAAACGATCAGCTCAAGTGAAATATGACCAATGGGATAGTAACAGTTCTTGAAGCAAAGGCAATAGAAGAAACATTACCCAAATTCATTTATGATGAAGCATATGTGCATCAGCAATATATAATTTGGTTCCATCAAAACAAATGATGTTCATTTGGATTATATTTTTACAAAGGGAAATAATGAAGTAAAGAAGGTGAAGCCAAATGATCCTAGGTCTAAAAACAGACAATACGCTAAATTACCCAAAGCTGGAGATTCAACCGCTTGTCAATAATAAAGGGTCTCTTGAGAGCCATAGCAAAATTTTCTTTGTGAATATTTTTTTAAATTTAGCCCTCCAAATTTGTCTTATCTTCTTTCATTGTACTATTCTCTTCTTCCTAAATAAAATTTCTTTTCTATCAAAAAAAAAATGTTAAAGGAAGCCATGGGGTCAATTTGTTAGATAAAATAGATAAAGTATTGCTTCAAAATATTGAAACATAACAGACCTACTTACAAACATATACAAACGTGAAAAGAGATTAGTCAATGAACTAAAACCAATCCAATGAGGTTGATAAATCCTTCTGCAGTTATGTGGTAATGACTTTGAAGTCATACCATCCAGTCACTACTGGAATGGCTTAGAGGGAGGAAAGAACTGCAGTTCTGTAATAATTCCTCTCAATAACAAAAGCAGCAGTATTTGTATCACACTAGTGCTCTTAACATTAGACAGGGAAGAACAACAATTAGTTTCTTGCCATATGGATGCACTGATTTTCTGTTCTACTGACGAATAAAGCAGACAATTTTAAGTTATTAAGAACGAGCTAGTGTTACTGATAAAAAGCTCACAGATACAAACAGTGGCACTAGATATAGCTCAATGATTATGACTGGAAACAAGAAAGGATAATATGCTCTATTAACTCTCATATCTTTGTCCCCAAGTACATGGCTAACTGTGGAAAGCTTCTATGCATGACCATAACTTTGCTTAAACATTTCTATATGTTGGTGCATGCTTCTGTCAAAATACTAACAAAGACATGCAAAATAATGCCTATAGTCATACTTCTTCTTTTTACAATTCATCTAGCATGTATCTGTCTAAGCTCACATGAGTAAGACAACAGAATAACATGCTATCGCAAAGGCTGTCCATCAAAATTTCATATTCACAAATACATGTCATACTTTACACATGATATGACCCAAATAATACTATCTAAGAAAAAGTCTTGACAATACCTGATATGACAGTGCCTTCACCCATGGATTTTGGTCTACCCCAAGCCAGGCTGTTGAAAACCAAGATACTCTTGAGGACGATTTATGCTCTTTAATTGCCAACTCAAAAACCCTGGCCGCATCATATAAAGCTTGGACAAGTCCATCACAGAAGTCTTCATCTTCCAGTGACCTATTCAGTTTCACCCTCATTTTTTCAAGGTCTGTGCTGGTGCTAGCTTGGGGACTCCCATTGACAGTCACACCATCATCAGCAGAGGCAAATGGGAAGATGTGTACTCTCCTTCTGGGTTTAGAAAATGTTAAATGGTATTTTCTACAGCCCACCAAACCATGATCACTGTTCGATAACAAAGCATATTGTATGAGGCATCCCTTCCTTGAACTACCCCATTTACTTAATAGCAGGCAATGCAAACCCGATATTTTTCTGCCTGCGTAAGGGGTACCATTCGAAAGCCAACAATTCGAAGAGCTGACAAATGAAATGTAATTAGAAACAGCACACACATACACCAAGAATTCTATGCAAGAACTAAGCTCAAAGGAATGCAATAATCATGAAAACAAACAGCACTAGTTCAACCGTACTATTTCTTGCGGCGGTGTCACCTATACTGTAAGTCTGTAAGGATTACATAATCACTTTAAAAAGTTAACTAGTTGCTCTGTTAACCCACAATATATCCTTGTATCATCAAAAAATGCCAGTATACAATTGTGGCCTCTCAAACTTGATAACACCACAAATTCATATCATTATCACCCGAAGAACTTGCAAGAAAACCATGCATGATAACTATTCTCTACCTTTCTTCACCAAGCCTCACCAACAAAATTTAAAAACATACATTTCCATGCAGCAAAGGCAAGAGTAATAGAGAAAATCTAAAATAGGGAAAACCAAATGGAAAATAAACACCTGCTGAATCAAAATTGCCATTACAATTTATTCAATCAGTTTAGATGAATGCTAGATAACAAAGACATGTTTCAATGGTCTTGTTTCTGCTTCTCCAATTCCTCAAATATTATTAAATTAAAGCTAAGTTAATCTTTCTGGAAAACCTAGCTGACTCCATACTTACTCAGCGAACAAGATGAAGAGGAATTGTAACCTGAAATACAAACAAGAATAGAGAAATCGATCACCTTAGCGATAGAAAGTTGTTGGTGTTGTGCAATTTAACTGCCATGAAGCGGATGCAAAATCCGAGAGAAAATTGAGCTTCGTTCACCGGAGAGAGAGAGAGAAAAGTGAAACAGTGGAAGAAGTTGCGTCTTCCCAAACGGACACGGAAAGAAAGAAAGTAAGAAAGAAAAAAGCAAGTGCTGATGTGGCAGGAGGGGTGCTTTATCCGTATACGTGGAGAACCCAGAATTCACACACCAGTCCAGAACCCAGAGCGGAATGTTTTGTGGCAAAAACGCCCACCACTTGGTAATGCGGATCGGGAACCACTCGGTCTATTTTTACTGTGTAAGCTAAGAACAGCATTTATTGTTTATTTACTAAATTTATAAAATGTAAGGATGTAAATGTAATAAATAAATATAAATATTAAAATTAAAATAAATAAATATTAAAAAAATCATTTTTTTTTATTTTCTTCCTCATTATCACTTGTTTTTATGTTTTTAACAATATTTTTAGAATTAAGTTGGTCATTAAATTGGTGAAGATATTAGTTTACGATTTATTAATTCAACTATAATTGAATTATAATTAAAACAGTGATAATTATATATATATAATATTATATAATATATTAAATAATAAACTAATATATTAATATCTCGTATTATGTTCTAAATATTTTAAAGTCTCATTGTATAATAAATGACGTAATCAAACATACAACATATATAAAAATTAAGAAGAAGTCACATTTATAAGTTTCACATAGAGTAATGAGTAAAACATCTAAATATACAACTTATATAAAAGTCAAGAGGAGAAAAACTTTCTTATGCCTTTCTGGGGGAAAACCTTACTTGCCATTGAGTTTTTATTTGGCTCAAAAATTATTTTTGAATAAGTTAAAAATGTGTTGACAAAAAAAAAGTTTAAAGCCATTTTTTTAATAAAATCGGTTCAAACCTGTTTACTACCAATTTTTTACTAATTCACCCGATTCTTGACCGATTCTATGAGTTAAATGGACCGACCTATGATCAGTTCACTAATTTTCTAGTTGAATCGACCGGTTTGATCTATTTTTTAACACTGGTTTTTGGAATATTTTAGAGTCCAAAGCTATTATAAGGTGTATAGACCTCATGCTATTAGCAATGATATGTTTCCATGTTATTACTTAATGCTCAAAACTCTTGCAATCAGCATGTTAAGTTCTTTTACTTGATATATATATATATATCTAACATACTCAAATAAATTTTGAAGTGACTATTTCAAGTTAAAATTTGTATTAATCTGATTCGAGCTTGCCCTTAATAGACAAGGTCGAATCAAATTATTGGCATTAACCTTAATGACCAAATATGTTGTGTATTTATGGGCCTAATTATAATAGCCCATGTTAAAATGCTTTCTCTTCCACCCTAGTTCAAAACTTCGATGTGTTTCATGTATAATTTAAGAAAGACATAATAGTACAAGTTAATATATATTTTAGTAAATATTTGGTGTGTGTATATATATATATATATATGATAACGCTGCCACCATGGCCATTATTTTCTACCACCACTACCATGGCCACCCTTTCCAACTACCACTAACATCACCTTTTTTCATCCAGCACAGTCACAGTTGTCACACTACTAAGTGTCTAGTTCAAACATGTGTGTTGGCTTTGGGTTGATGGTTTGCAGCTTGTTATGCAATGGTATCAAGCAATGGCAAATCTTAACGGACGAATGAGGTTGCTATTGCCACCCCATATTTTTTGGAGAATATTTCATATTGTTTATGGTGATTTTTCGTCAAAAGTATTGACTACTATTTTGATTCAAGATCTAATATCTGGGAACGAATTGACTCGTCTTAGGACTCTCAAACTTCTAGTGATTGACAAAATTCTGACGTCAAAGGTTAAGTAACCATCGATCTATCAAGTGTTAATTAAAATAATGTCCAAAAAGAGTTAGCATTGTGATATAAACATGAATAATAAAATGAACAAACGAGGCGTTAAAGTAAAAAGTGCATCGAAATTTACTTACTAGAAGTAAATTGACAGAATGAAAATGTTTAAAGTAAACTTGACGTAAAAGTAACCGATTGTCAAAAGTAAACTTACTGAAAGTAAACTGACAAAATGTAAATGCTGAAAGTAAATACCAGAAATGTCAATGTCAATGTAGTATGCTAACAAAAACGACTTCGGAGTGCTATGTGTGTTAAAGTGAGGATTAAAACATGAAAAAATGCAAAAAAATGCATGACCATGTAAGAACACAAAAATCAAACAAAATGCATAAAGTAAACGCAAAAAAGCGTAAATTTGCACTAAGATTAAAAAAGGTTAAAAGGAATTTGCAGAAAGGTAAAATGCGTGGAAATTAACCTTGAAAGCAAGTAAAATGCGGAATCAAGAAAAAACTTAAAAGATGACCAACAAAGAACATGTATGAACTTGAAAGAACTGAAATTAAAATTACATTAATTGAAATGTGAAAGGTACAAATTACATGAATGATAAATAGATAGAAACATAGAGAGACATGTGAATTGAAAGCAGCGACCATACTTGACTGATAACTCGTCAATCCGTCAATTCGTGAGCGTCACACTAAGGACTTAGGAACTATAAGAAATATAGGGTGTGTTGCAAGTAGATGGACTATCCTATTGAACATCGTTCAATCTTCTAATTATAGGTAACTAGCCTTTCCCTTTAGTGCCTAAATTTTAAATTCTATAGCCCCTAAGATGTTGCCACCTGGCAATCATGCAGTTTCCAGCATGTGCTTTAATTTTTCATATGGCTTTCCACGTGGTAAACACTCCAAGTAGAGGGTAGTTTCTTCTTCGCTCCAGCTTCTAACCTCCCATGATGCCACGTTCATACTCTTTCAGCATCAACTTTAGGAACTACCCACATTCAGTGATGAGACCCACCATGATCTCCTTTCAGCTTGCAAACTGTTCTTTGTCAATCAAAAGCTTCAACATTGATAAACCTTCACTCGCATGGCTTTGACATTCTTGCGTTGCTTCACTTTGACAACAATTTGAGATTGCTTTTGAAATTACGTGATTTGCTTATCTAAGTGCTTCTCTTTCATCTAATCCTTCCTTTATCGACATAATCTTTTGACTTGTGACCCTGGCTGAACTGGTTGTCAAAATATTACTGATTGTCAGTTGATTGCTTCGTTGATCACTGTCTTTGATAGATTCTTGAAACTTAGTCTTTTTCACGGTTTCTTATTATTTGCTTACTATGTTTGTCGAAATGGATGATTTTGACCCCCAACAAATGCCCTTCATAATTCTCCTTTTGACGAAGTGAGAATGAAAAATGGGTAAATTTTATAGCCACATTTCGACACTGTTATCTTCGATTTTTTTGAAACACGTTTAATAGCATTCACTTCGATAGCTTACAATGGACATTTCTAGAACGCTTTAAAGAATATAAAAAGGTTTTTGCCTTTATGGTGATTGACCTTTGATGTGATAGCTGGATTCAAATCCCTTGGGGAAATGGATGTAATAATTAACATTTATCAAATAGACGTGTCCCTCTAGGAACAACATTAATGGGATTTTTATTCCATTACCAGAAATTATCTAGAATATTTGAATTTCAAAAATTTGAAGGTGAAAGGTCCAAACTTCTTAGTTAAGCCTTTGGGCCTATAAATATAGGCTTTAGGGTGAACTCATTTTTTACTTTCACCTTCTTCCCTCTTTAGTAAACCTTTTGCAAGCTTTGATGAACTTGTAAAAAATCATGTTTTTTCATTACAAAATCTTGATTTTCATCCTCTTACAACCCTTTTGATTGAGCTTTATTCTTAAAATTTTATCATGCTTTTGATGTTTTAAACTTGGTTTTCATTACGTGTTTTATTTGTTTTCTTAGGTGGTTACATAAGAAAGAAGACGAGATGCTTGAACAAGGAGCAAAAAGCTAAAAAGGAAGTTATTGTTGTTAGGAGCTTAAACACCCAACTTTCCACCACTTAATCGGTGGCTCACAGAATGATAAGGGTTGCACAACTAAGCACCCAAAAACTGAGTGCTCAAGCGCTCAGAACATATTCTGACATGTTTTTCTGTCTATAAATAGCAAAATGATGTTTTTGGGCAGACATAATTCAAAGAGAGAAGCAAAGGCACAAACCCTATTTTGATGTGGGAGCATCCAGGCTTGAAGATTCAGAGTTTTCTTCAACGTTTCCACCTATCTTCCATGAAGTTTGTCAGAATTTCATCTTTGTTTTCTTCTTTCTCCATGCGCAGCTAAACTTCTCTAGTTAAGGTGATAATGACTCTTGTTCTTGGATGATGTAAATTTGTTTTTGTGTTTAATCTAAGTTTCTATTTCATGATTTATGTATTTATCTTTTCTCTAAATGCTTTTTTTGATTTGACCATTCTTGGAATGATTTTAGGGTTTATGTATGATTT
The DNA here is from genome assembly GCA_029884595.1 of Ormosia semicastrata. Classification (NCBI taxonomy): domain Eukaryota; kingdom Viridiplantae; phylum Streptophyta; class Magnoliopsida; order Fabales; family Fabaceae; genus Ormosia; species Ormosia semicastrata. The sequence continues at coordinate 11,272,145 of JAQQTO010000059.1, forward strand.
AGGAAAATTGTGCACAAACCTAGAACTTGTGATAAACACCTCAATTTTTGTAATTTCTAGGAATAGACATTGTAAGTTGTGTGGTCTTGCTCTTTATTCCCTAATTTTTTTATGAAGTCTTCTCTATTTAGGGTTATCCTAAGATATTTGTTAACTCAAAGTAATGTGAAGAGAATTAATATACCAAGAGATTGGATATTAATTAATTTTGGGAATTCGACCATGATTCATGGAATAGAACTTGGTTACACTAATTTTTGAATTTGCATCAAAAAAGTTCAAGTGAAATTTGAACCATATCACTTTTATATCATTATCTTTCATCCTTAAATTTACTCTTGTTAATTTTAGATATTTTCTTGTTAGTAATTTGATATTCATGTTTTTATGTTAAAGTTATTTACAGTCACAAATCTTAATTTTCGATAACCAAGATAGTGTTAATTTGATGAATTTAATACTTGACAACATAATCTCTGTCAGATGATACTCTTTCTCCTCATTTTATTGCTTTTGTTATTTAGTACATTTTCCAATTAAGCAATAAGTTTTTGGCGTCATTGCCGGATATTATTTGTTTGTCAATATTAAAGAGTAGTTAGAAAGACATTAGTTTAGGCATTTATTTTTATTTGTTTATTTTTATTTTTAGATTGTTTCTCTTTAATTCACTCTTAGTTGTTTTGTTTATGTGAGGTACTATAAATTCAGAAGCATTACTCTTTGATTTGGAAATTGAGAAAATCGTAAGGGAAAATAGAAAAGCAACAAGAGAGAAAAGAAGAATTGAAGGAGAAATCATTGCTACACTAAATGAAGAATGAAGACAAACTTTGGAAGATTATGCAACTCCTACTGCTGAAAGATATGCAACCATTATAGTGCGACCTCCCATCCAAGCTAACAACTCTGAAATCAAACTAACTCTTCTACAGCTGGTTCAATAAGATCGGTTTAAGGGAAATCAGTCAGAGGATCCAAATTTGCACATCAACAACCTCTTACAACTCTATGATACCATCAAGTTCAATGGAGCGAGTGATGATGTTATACGGTTAAGGATTTTCTCATTCTCTCTAAGGGATAAAGCTAAAGGTTAGTTACAAGCTCAACCTCAGGGAAGCATTACTACTTACGACGATTTGGTTAGCAAGTTTCTTATTCGGTATTTTCCTCTAGCAATATTTGTGAAGATGAGAAGAGAGATTGCATGTTTCACTCAAAATCAGGGGGAATCTTTATATGAAGCTTTGGAAAGATACAAGGAATTACTGAGAAGATGTCCTCATCATGCATTTGAAATCTAACAACAAGTCCAAATTTTCTATAATGACTTGAATCATTCCACCAGTATGGTGGATGCATCTGCAGGTGGGTCTCTCAACACCAAAACTCTTGAAGAAGCCCAAGAATTATTTGAAATTATGGCTACAAATGAATATCAAATGCCTAGTGGAAGATCAATGATTAAGCATAAAGTCATGGAGCTTTGTACCTTTGATGCCATACTTATACAAAACAAGACTATTTCTCAACAAATAGCTAATCTTACCAAGTAAATTGGTAACATGTAAGTAAGCTCAGTCAATTATCAAGCTCTAACTTATAATTTTTGTGGGGGCAATCACGTCAATAGTGAATGTGAGGAGAGCAATTCAGGTTTTACCTCTCAAGAGCAAGTTAACTATATGGGCAATCCTCCAGGACCTCAAGGCAACCCATATTCAAATACTTATAATCCGAGGTGGAGGAATAATCTAAACTTTTCTTGGAATAATCAAGGGATGCAACAAAATGCTCAACAAGAGAAAAAATCTCCTCTAGAAAGTGCTCTTTAAAATCTCTCTCAACAAACATCTACCTTTATCCAACAAACTTCCAATTTCATATAGGAAACGAGAGCCAACTTCAAGAATCATTAGGCATCCATTTGAAGTCTGGAAACCCAAATGGGTCAGATATCAAGACAGCTCGTAGAGAGACCTCTAGGTAGCTTACCTAGTGACACTATGGTTAATCCGAAGGAGCATTGCATGACAATCACTTTGAAAAGTGGCAAGACAGTAAAAGGACAAATAAAAGAAGTGCTAAGCTCCTCAGGAATAGAGAAAGAGAAAATAATGTTGACGCCTCAAATCAAGATGGCAGTAAAGAAGAAGAAGCTAAGGAAGAACAACCGAAGTGGCAGAGAAAGAAGAAAGATCTTGAGCAAAATAAAGCATATGAACCATCACCTTATGCTAAGATCACATTCCTTCAGAGGTTGAAGAAAGAAAATCAAGAGAAGTAATTCTCTAAGTTTCTAGATGTCTTCAAGAAACTACAGAAAAACATTCCTTTTATTGAAAAACTTGAACAAATGTCATCTTATATTAAGTTCATGAAGGAGTTGTTATCAAAAAAGAGAAAACTCAAGGAATATGAGACAATAATGTTGATAAAGGAGTGTAAGGCTATAATTCAGAGGAAATTGCCACCTAAACTAAAAGATCCAAGTAGTTTCATCATCCCTTACACTATTAGAAAGTTGACTATCGGGAGGGCTTTATGTGATCTTGGGGCGAGTATAAATCTTATGCCAATATTTATGATGTACAAGCTGAAAATTAAAAAAGTAAAGCCGACAATGATCTCCCTTTAACTAGCAGATCGATCTATCAAACATCTATACAGTATAGTTGAAGATGTGTATGTGAAGATAGATAAATTTATTTTTCTAGTTGATTTTGTGGTTTTGAATATGGAAGAAGACATCAACATCTCTCTTATTCTTGGAAGACCATTTTTGGCAACTTCAAGAGCTGTAATTGATGTAACTAGTGGTGAACTCATCTTGAGAGTGGATGGAGACTATGTGACAATTAATGTCTTCAGGAATGTTAAATCTTCCCCAATGTCAAATTTCTATGCCCCTGCCAATTTCATTCAAGCTAAGAAGTATGGAGTTTTGGCTATTAAGGACCCCCCACCATTATACAATGTTGAGGTTGACCTTCCTAAGACTCAAGTTGTTGCAAAAAAGAAGGGCCCTCTTAGAGAGCATGGTCCATATGCCACATTTGAGGCATAACATAGTCTGAGAAGCACACCTAAGGACATTTGTCATGATAGGGCTCCATACTTTGACAAAGAAAATGAGCTATCACCTTTCCTTCAATTTAGACCACCATAATCATATCACTGGACAACATCGAGCTAATAACGATAAACAAGCATTTTTTTGGGAGGTAACCCAAGTTTCTTTTCCCTTTTATTTTACATTAATGCATTGCTTTTGAATTATGCTAGTTAGTTGGTTTGATTATTTGATTTTTTTTTTTTTGATTAGTGATTTTGAAATCTCTCTCCCTTCAAAATTAAGTTGGTTGTTTAGCAAAAAAATTGGTGTTAACGATAGAGTTAGGAGTGTTTCAATTTTTTTCCTGAAGTTGGGCACTTAATTAATGAATATTAGTAAAAAAAAAGGTGTGTTCCTATCATTGAGTGCTTAAGAGCCCAAAATTTGGGCACTCAATTGCTCAATCCGTTTGCTCTTTGCCACTCACCGATTAGGCACCCAAAAACTGAGTGCTCAAGTGCCCTGTCCTCTTGCTTTCTACTAACCAGCGATTAAAGCGATGGATTTCTCACTGCTTAAGCGCGCAACACTAGAAGCACGCACCCCATTCTATGAGCTAGTGATTAAGAGGTGACTTTCTTACTACTTAAGTGCGCAACACTAGAAACACATATTTAAGTGATTTTTCTAACCCACTTTCTCATTTTTTTCCCAAATTTTTATCTCAAAACCCTAACTTTCTCTCCCACCTTCAGCCTAAATCCTTCCCAATCACTCTTAATCTACCTAAACACAAACCCAACCTCATTTCCACATCAAAACTGCACCTAACCCCCATCTTCATCCTCTCCAATTCATAGGAAAGCCTCGTTGAAGGATCCATTAGAGAGTTAGGGCACAAAAATTGGGGGGAAAGTGGAAACTCTTATTTAGTGCTCACTTAACCCTCATTCTTCCTTGATTTAGGTAAATACTTACTCTTCTAATTGTCTAAGGTTAGGATTTTAGTTTAGAATTTGTTAAATGCCCATTTGGAGATTTTGAGAGTTTTGGGTATTTGGGGTTATCTGAAGTTTGTTGAGTTCTACAGGTTTAGTGAATATTTTTGAAGATAAACTTGGAAAAATGCTCACTATGAGCTTGATGGGTTGTTGTGAATATAATTTTTGTGCTTATTTTGTTAAGTTTCCTTGCAATTTTGAAATGCATATGGGATATCTAAGGAATGTTTTGAATTATTAATGAGTTGATGTTGTTAATGCATTAATTTTGATGGGTTGATTTTGATGAGTAGATTTTGTTGTGAATACCTAGACTTCTCAAGATCTCTAAGGTGTTAATTCTGAAAATGTTTTGATGGGTTGAGTTGTTGTTGTAAATGCCTAGATTTTGTCTTGGCAATTTGTTTGCATATTTGATGGGTGGATATTATCCTTGTGTTTTGAATTGAAGAGTTAGCTTTGAATTTGATCACATTATGAACTGTTGTCTTTCTTTTTATGCTCAAATTCTTACTCACAATGTGGTATTTTGGATATGATAAATTGAGCAATGATTCACTGGTTGTATTTTTATTTTATGCAGAAGTATCTTTTTCCAATGGCTCTAACAAAAAAGTGAAAGGAAATAGGGGGTCCAATTCTAGAAGTGCCACTTTCGATGAACACCACTTTCGCTCTCATAAACATGACGAGATATACAAGAACGGAGTAGGAAAGAAAAGCACGATTAGAGAAAAGGGGATTGACCTACAGGGCAAAAGGTATCGTCCCATTATTAATGAGATAAGGAAGAGAAGATATGAAAGATTTTGTGCACTGCCTCAACCAAGCCATCGTACACTAGTCAAGGAATTCTATATGAACAGCTTTATAGAAAAGAAAAAAAAAAGGAATTCCACTGACTTATGTTGAACGATTCAAGACCTATGTGAGAGGACGTGAGTTATGGTTCAATAAAGATGAATTTAATGACTTTCTTAGTATGAGAGGCGATGTCCAATGAGTAAGATATTTTGGCTATGCTAGGCTAACGAATCAAGAATTGGATCAAGAGGGAGTGCTTCAAGAGCTATGCAAAGAAGGAGCTGCTTGGGAGTGTGAAGTAAATGATACACCCAAGCATCTACAGAAAAATGACTTGAAGCCCATCCCCAAAGCCTAATGTACTTTTGTGCAAGCCACCTTATTTCCATGCTTGTACATGCACGAGGTAATAGTCAACAAGGCTCTTCTAATCTATACCTATTATGCTTGAAGGAATGCATTCCGCTTGAGAATGATGTGGAGGAAAGACCAGCCACATTAGTGGACTCTGCCATGCTTGAGGCATACTTTAGAGAGGATAATGTGCCACTCCAAAATCTTCCCCCACCAGCTCCTGTAAGATGGAGGAGGCAGCAACAACCAGTCAGAGAAAGGTTGACCAAAGTCGAAATAGAAGTGCGAGAATGCAGAGGGATATTAACCCATCTTTCCCATTGCATGGTTGGAATAGAAGGAATGATACGCAACTTAATTTCTCAACTAAACTTGAATCCTGATGAGCTTGGAGGCCTTCCCATCTATGTTCCAGAGGAGGAGGAAGATGATGATAAGGAGCAGGATTATGATGAGGAGGAGGATGAGGATTAAACTGCCAAACAATGAGCCTTTCTTTTTATTTCACCTTTATTTTATTATTTTTACTTTCTTTTGGTTAATTGCTTATATTTTGCTTACATAGTGAGGGCATTGTTTCTTTTAAGTTTGGGGGAGCAGGTCTTTTATTTTGGTTTTTTTTTTTGGGTCATTTAGTTGAAACTGAGCATACCTGTGTGTTAAATTGAATAGTCAATGATTGCATGAATTATGGATTGATCTCATTTCTTAGGAAAACACATTACAGTTCAAGAGTTGTATTTATCTCTATTGCTTCAATTGTGTATGAGTGCATCTCTCATTTTTATGTTTGGTAGATCTTGAAATATGAATGCATGTTAAGCTTAGAGAAAGTTTATGGAAATGCATGTGTGTGAACTACTTGCATCCTAGAAATTGTATAGATACTTTTTTGAGGCGAAATCCTAGATAATGTATAATTAAGAAAATGATAAGGACATTCTTTAGACCGTTTAGGCCTTTCAAGCCAACCTTTGAATGATATTATATCCTAGGTCCCTTTTTGCAGCCTTATGTGTTTGGCCTTTATTTCTTTTATCTACCTACATTTTCCTTTCCCTTACCTAAAAGAAAAATTGTTGCTTCTTCCTCTTACATGTTCCCTTTGTTAAGTGCATATCATGTCTTATTTTATTATTCAAGCCAAATGATTAGTTTTTGTGTGTGCATGAAGTATTAAAGGTGCTAAGAAGAAAAGAAAAAGAAAAAATGATAAAAAAATGGATGGAAATGAAAAAAAAATCATGGAAGCAAAATAATATATATATATATATATATAGTGATTGATTCTTGTGTTGCATTTTGCACTTCCTTAATATTTTGTGGCTTGATTTTTGAAATTTGTATGATTATGTATCTCAACTTTTGATTTCATTATTCTGTCACTTCTTTCTTAACCCCCACCACCTTACATTATAAGCTTAAAAAGACCTTTCTGATCCTTGGTTATACTTTGTTTACATTAGTGGAGAGAGAGATGAAAAACAACCGTATGGATGCGGGTTTGATGTGCAAAAGGCCAGAAAACTCCTCTACCAAAATGTTCAGTTCTGCTCACCGGCACCACATCTCACCATAGGTTCTCTCCATCACCATAGGTTCTGCTCCGCCATAGCTCGAGCCCCGCCATTTGTCCAACGCAGAAAGAGATATTAGTGTTTTAACTCTATTAATAATAATTAGTCATGGTCTGAATAATTACTACTTTTCTAACTTATTTCATCATCAGTTTCTTAAATAAGTAGGTTAGATTATAAAATTAACTCTAGTCAATATTAGGCATAGTATATATTGAAAAATTGAAAAATTAACAATTGTTTGGTGATATCCCCAGCTCATTCAGCAATTGCCTAAGCTTGAAAAATTTGTTTTTAACCAAGAATATGCTATCAGGTGCTATTCCAAAAACTCTTGGAAAGGTGAGAGGCTTGGAAACTTTGGATCTTTCCTCCAACCAACTCTCTGGATCCATTCCTATTGAGTTTCAAAATCTACATGTCCTTCAGCTTTTAAACCTCTCTTATAATGATTTAAAATGAACTATTCCTAGTGGTGGAGTTTTGCAAAATCTCTTTGCTGTCCATTTAGAAGACAATAAAAAACTTTGCTTACATTTTGCATGTAAGCCTCATGGTCATGGAAGAAGGCATGTTAGACATTACATCATTATAGCTACAGTGGTAACACTGATACTATATCTGGCAATTTGCTTGCTACTATACATAAAGAACAGAAAAGTGAAGGTAACAACAACAACATCATTTGAATTTGGAAGATTGGAAATGATGAATTGACTTTAAATGTTGTAGTATTGACTTTAAAAATAATGAATTTCTGGCTCTAGTGTATGAGTACTTAAGTAATGGGAGCTTGGAAGATTGGATTAAGGGGAAGAGAAAGCATGCAAATAAAAATGGGTTGAACCTTATGGAGAGACTAAATATAGATATTGATGCTACCTGTACATTGGATTACTTGCACAATGATAGTGAAGTTTCTATTGTGCATTGTGATTTGAAGCCCAACAACATTCTCTTAGATGAAGATATAATTGCAAAGGTTGGAGACTTTGGATTCACTAGGTTACTGATTCAAAGTTCAACTAATCAAGTCTCTATTAGTTTCACTCATGTCCTTAGGGGTTCAATTGGTTACATATATACCTTTAGGTTAGTAGCCTCACAACTTTCTCTTTAATTGAATAGTAGTAGTATACAACTTGCCAAGTTAAATCTCTCTTGAAGAATTTTTTCACTTATTCAAATATAATTTCTTAATACAAATATCAATATATTTATTTATTCCCTCTTTATGAACCTTTTAATACATATTCTGAAACATAAAATAATTATTAGTGTTTAAATTAATAAGTTTGATTCTATTTTTAGAAATTTTTTCATAAATTTATTATGTATTTTTTCGCTATGGAAAGCTAATTATTTAGCTGATTTTTATGTTAAAAAAATGCTCAACCCGATCCCCCAAATCAAACTAATTCATAGATGTTCGGTTCAGTTTAGTTCGGATTTGACTATCAAAAAATACAAAAATCGAACCAAACCAAACCAATTGATTTTGATTTGTTCGGATTTATTTTCTCTTAAAAATCGAACCAAACCACTCACTTACACCCCTATAATTTTCTATCTATAAATAAGAAATTTATGCTTTTAGGCAGACAAAATTTAGAGAGAGAAGCAGAGGCACAAACCCTATTTTGACATGGGAGCATCCACGCTTGAAGATTCAGAGTTTTTTTCAACCTTTCCAGCTATCTTCCATGGAGCTTGTTGGAATTTCATTTTTGTTTTCTTCTTTCTCCATGTGTAGCTAAACTTCTCTAGTTATGATGATGATGAATCTTGTTCTTGGATTATGTAAATTCATTTTTGTGTTTAACTAAGTTTTTATTTCATGATTTATGTGTTTATCTCTTCTCTTAATGTTTTTCTTGATTTGGCCATTCTTGGAATGATTTTAGGATTTATGTATGATTTGAAAAAATTGTGCACGAACCTAGAACTTGTGATAAACATATCAATTTCTACAATTTCTAGGAATATATATTGTAGGTTGTGTGGTCTTGTTCTTTATTCCTTAGTTTTTTATAGAGCCTTCTCTATTTAGGGTTATACTAAAGGATTAGTGATAATAATATATTTTATTTATTTAATGATCCTCTCACTAGACTTCTTAAGGTTTAATTTGGCTTAATTAAGTTAGTTTTGTCATATTTTATGATATTAGACTTAATTGGATCATTGAAGAAATTATTGCATGAATTAGCCTTAATTTGTCTATTTGGCAGTGTTCAGTAAATTAGCTATAATATGAGTTTCAAATATCTAATTGATGTGATTCTTGTTTTGTAGGAAAGTTAAGACAAATCTCTACAAGTTTGATGAAGACCTCAATAGTTGGATCATATGTTTGGATAATTTAAACTAAAATTGAAGCAAGAGCCAAAATGTTAATCCTGATAGCTTGACCTATGTGCACTCATTAGCCCATATCTTGAGTTATAGGAGTCTAATGGATGTCAAACTAAGCCCAAATGAAATCTAAGAGACAAATCTACAACTCTTATGAATACTCTTAAGTTAAACTACATCGTTTTGGACATGCAATTGAAGATGAAAAGCATAGGTGAGTTTGTCGACAAGTTAAGCCACTTAAGTGAGCATAACTTGAGTTTTAGGCCTCTAAATGACATGAGACTTGGACCCAATGATTCCTAATGGATCGAGATTTGTACTTATTAGAATTCTAATCATGTAAGGCCAAATTTGGAGTTATTTTAAGAGGTGAGAGCAGCAAAACGAAAAATCATCTTCTCATTCAACACTTTTCATTCTCCCTCTTCATCTCTCTTTCTCTCCCTTCTCTCTATGTTTTCTTTCTTTTTCTGTAGCTCTTCCCTCTCATTCATGAAGGGCTAGAGCCTTTAATCAATCCTAGGGATTGACAATCTTGATTTTAATGATTTTTGAGCTTTACATTGAGGACAATGTAAAATTTAAGTGTGGGAGTGGAAAATTTTAGCATTCTATTTTTCTGGTATTTGCTATTTTAATTCAACTATTTTTATTATTTTTCTATTTTTACTATTTTGTTCTGTTAATTTACTGTTACTATTTTCTTATTTGTTGTTTACTATTTTTCTATTTATAATTATGTTGTTTTGTTTTCTCTATTTATTTCTATTTACTATTTCTATTTTTTTTTTCATTTTTTCTCTATTTATTTCGTTTTTGTTTTACATTCTATTTCTATTTCTATTTTTTTCTATTTTAAACCATTTTGCTATTTTAAATTTTGTTCTAAATTCTTTTTTTCTATTTTTTAAGAAAAAAATGTGTATTTTTAATTGTCTTCCAATGATGCTTTGGGATTTATGAAGTTTGTGAGTTTGAAGCAATTAAAATTCAAGGTTCATAGCATGATTGAATAAATTATCTTCTTTCTTGAATTTCACTTGCTTGGTTTGGATGTTGGATTGGTAGATTGAGTTTGATAGATGCATACCTTGTAAGATTTTGAGCCTATTGGTGGATGGATTTGGCATTTGTGTCATTCTTTTCTTTCTTGTGTGATTTTCACTTGTGGCAATTGATCACTCTAGAACTTGCTTTGATTCTTTTTTACGCTACATTTTTCACTTGCATACATAAACATAATTGAAGCATTCTTTCTTGAATTAACTATTTTGGCCAAATAGTCAACCTTGCATTATTTTCCTTTGATTAACCCCCTTGAGCCTATTTACGTATTCTTTATCTTAGCTCATTATATACCTTATGTGAAAAACTATATTTTTACCTTACCTTAGGGAATAGGAGAGCATTGGTTCATTTTATTGGAGGAGCTATTTTGTTTGTGGGCAATTAATAGTACAAGTGTGGGGGTTGTGCAAATTTATGTGCAATATACAAAGTGTTTGGTGGAAGAAAAAAAAAAGAAAAAGAGCCATGTGCAACCATGTTTTTACCTTACCTTATCTTAGGGAATGGGAGAACATTGATTCATTTTCATTGGAGGAGTTGTTTTGCTTATGGGCAATTAATAGTACAAGTGTGGGGGTTGTGCAAATTGATATGCAATATGCAAAGTGTTTGGTGGAAGAAAAAGAAAGAAAAAGAGTCAATTGAAAAAAAAAGAAAAGAAAAAGAATAAATACAAGAAAATTATGAAAGAAAAGAGATAAAAGTAAATAAATAAATAAGAGGAAAGGAATATGTAAAGAGAATGCACATTATATGGAATTGGGCTAAAATTTTATGCTTGTCATTTAAGTTTCTCCCTAATGTTCTTTTATTCTCTTGAGTATTTAGCTTGTCATATCCATGTTGTTTCATTCTCTTATCTTGACCCTATTACAACCTTGAATAAAGTATTCTTGATTTATGTGTGCATATTTTTGAGTAGTGAAGAAGTAGAAGATAAGCAAGCTTATGATAGTACAATTTTTTCATAGGTTAAATTAAGTGAAATACCTACCTTTTAAATATTTGAGGGATTGAGAGTGTATTTTGTGAGGATCTATCATTCTTGACTAATGCTTTTCAAATTGAAGCTACCTTGCTTGTTAGTTTGAGATGTGAAGAAATGTTACCTCATGAATGTTCTGATCCCTTGAATCTTTGGTTACTCTTCTTGCTTATAAACTTTTGCATTCTTGAATATTATTGAAAATTGAGTCTTTTAGAGTTTTTAGCTTTTGAGTTGTGTTATTTTTCCTTGTTCCCTAATTTTGGTCTTATATGTTTTGCCCAAGAGTGCAAAAGTTAAGTATGAGAGAATTTGATAATAATATATTTTATTCATTTAATAATCCTTTTACTAGGCTTCTTAAGGTTTAATTTGGCTTAATTAAGTTGATTTTGTCACATTTTATGATATTGGACCTAATTGGATCATTGAATGAATTATTGCATGAATTAGTCTTAATTTATCTATTTGGCAGTGTTCAGTAATTTGACTATAATATGAGTTTCAGATATCTAATTGATGTGATTCTTATCTTGTAGTAAACCTAAGACAAATCTCTACAAGTTTCATGAAGAACTCAGGAGCTGAATTATATGTTTAGATAATTTAAACTGAAGTTAAAGCAAGAGCCAAAATGCTGATCCTGACAGCTTGACCTTTGCGCACTCATTAGCCCATGTCTTGAGTTATAAGAGTCTAATGGATGTCAAATCAAGCCTAAATGGAAGATAAGACACTACAACTCTTATGAAGACTCCTAAGTTGAACTATATTGTTTTAGACATGCAATTGAAGATGGAAAGTAGAGGCGAGTTACTGACAAGTTAGGCCACTTAATTAAGCATAACTTGAGTTTTAGGCCTCTAAATTACATGAGACTTGGACCCAATGATTCTTAATGGACCGAGATTTGTACCTATTAGAATTATACTCATGTAAGGCCAAATTAGGAGTTAGTTTAAAAGGTGAGAGCAGTAGAATGAAAAATCATCTTCTCATTCAGCATTTTTCGTTCTCCCTCTTCATCTCTCTTCCTCTCTCTTCTCTCTAGGTTTTCTCTCTTTTTCTAAAGTTCTTCCCTCTCATTCATGGAGGGATAGAGCTTTTAATCAATCCTAGGGATTAACAATCTTGATGCTTAATTCTGATATTTTGTTTTAATTATTCTATATTCAATTATTAATCAAGTTTCTTTCCTTCTTCTTTATTTAATTCTGATTAAGTTACTTAATTTGATTGGGATTTTTACATGATAACTGTGTAATTACTATATGTTAAGGGAGGATTGCAGAGACTAAATAAGGCATCAAAGGTGTTTGATGAATTGTTTATCTTGGTTGGATTCTGATTCTTAGATCAATTTAGGATTAGATGGATATTTAATTTGTCTAACCTTGATTTATCGAATTCTAAATGCCTATCTAGTAGATGATTCATGGATCATCTTAAAGCTTCTTGATGTAATTTAAGACCAAGAATTCAGTTAGTGATTGCATGGATCTATATGATCAAGGATGGATTAAAATCAAGATTGGTTAATTCTCTTGGATTGATTGTTTTCCTAATTCTGTTTACTGTTTTAATTGTTTTCTTTTGATTAATCTTGCAAACCTTTCTCCCCTATTTGTCAATCTCTTAATTTGATTGCGTAATTAGAGTGATTTAAGGGCTCAACCTGGTGTTACCTTATACTATAAGTAGTTTTGGTGAATCATTTATAAATTGATATATTTGATAGCCTTGACAGTTATCAAATGGTTAACTTAAAATAATGTGAAGAGGATTAATATACTAAGGGATTGGATATTGATTAATTTTGGAAATTCAACCATGAATCATGGAATAGAACTTGGTTAAGGTAATCTTTGAATTTGCATCAAAAGAGTTCAAATGAAATCTAAACCCTAACACTTTTATATCATTGTTTTTCATCCTTAAATTTACTCTTGTTAATTTTGGATATTTTCTTCTCAGTAATTTTCTTATTAGTAATTTTATATTCAGTGTTAATTTGATGAATTTAATAATTGACAACATAATCCGTATGGGACGATACTCTTTCTCATCATTTTATTATTTTTGCAATTTGGTACACTTGCCAAGCTTTCTCCGTTTCTTTTCTCTCTCTTCATTTTTTCATGGCTTGCTTCATCGACACCAACCTAAGTTCTTCCACAACGCTTCCTATGGCATCTCACACAAAAGTCCCAGCCAAAAAAAGTTGAATTTTTCTTGCTCCTGACCCTTCAAACCAAAAGTCTGAAAACTGGAAAAAATCATATTCTTATTCCTCATATCATTGGCCAGAAAACATATTGTTATCTTGGCCTTTTGTTGCAAAAGTCTAAAGCTTTGTATAACATCCTAATACCAGATACCGTAGTATAAATTGAATATACAAGGATAAATAGTATTAACCAAGTCACTTCTAATCTAAAACATCAAACTAAATTCATAATAACTTTATATGTTATTATAAAGAGCTAAGAGGGAAAGAAAAGATTATATATATATAACCTCAGCCTTAAAAAGGTACATTGTAATACATAAAACTTCTTTATACAACACAAAGCAAATATAATAATTATAAGCTTTGCCTCTAAAAGCAAATAAATTAAACTAGTCTTTCTGCTTCTTCTTATTTCCCTTTGAAGGGCTACAACCTGGATTTATTATGGAATCAACAAATGAGGTGAGAATTCACAATTCTTAGTATATGTTTCCAAAACATTTCATCATGATACCCCAGCTGCTTTAGGGAAAAACAAGTTATTAAACATCAATTAATGACATCTAGAAAGGTGGCAAAATCCAAAAACTATTCATTTATCTTCCCGAGGCAAATAATTCATTCATTTATAAAACATGACATAATTATCACACAATTATCCATTCACAATGAATAAACATTCCATTTACATCAGAATTTGTTTGCAATAAGTACATAAGCCACTATTCATTACCAAAGGAATATTCACATGCTCACACTATGTAACATTCCCAAGCAAACCATAATCCTAAACTAATCTCATTCTATAAAGGAAGAAAACTGCCCATACAATTGTCAAAAGAGTGCAATGCTTATGTTATGCTATATACTTATGCCTATATAATGTCCTAAAGATATGCTTATGCAGTGTTTTATGCAAATGTCATGAAACTTAGCTATTCCCAGGAGCCCGGTTCCTTGTATTTCTCTGGGTAGGGAGGGAATATATTACCTATCTAACTTACCTGGTAATGAATGGACTATTCCATCTCACAACAATGAGTGTACTGATACTATCTCATAATACTGGTAACCCTGACCTTAAGAGTTGATAACTCCATGAAATGTAATTATTTGTGCCCTATAGTTGTGCTTCATAGAATGCTATGTCTTTGTTTTTATGGGAGATTTTATGCTTTTATTGGTTAAATTTCTTTTGGATATCTCTCTATATGATTATGAGCAAATTGTGCATATTATGCAAATGATTAAGTGGATTTACATCTTTTATTTAACTTGGAGATTTTCTTAATGTAGGATGGGCTTAAAATAGAGGAATTGAAGCGATTCAAGGCTCAAAAGTCCAAGAGAAAGCCAATGAGGCATTCCAGGAGAGAAGGTCACGACTCAGGTTAGTGTGAACCATGGCGCAAGGGTGCATCATTGAATTGCCATACTTAGACCCGAGGCAAGAGGGCTGCGGCGCTCGCTAATGAGGGTCGCAGGAATTTGTAACCGACTCAATGCGGGCCGAGGCTTAAGTAAGTAAAAGCCGAGGCGCACGGCGACAAACTAAGCCTATAAATAAGATTTTCACATTTTTTTCTCTCTCGGCCGTATCAGCCATTTTCTTTTTAGTTTTCTTAGTTTTTCTTAGTTTTAGGTTAGAAAGCTTTGGCTAGATCTCCATTGATGGTGGATTGGAGGCTAGGAATAAGGATGAAGGAGGATTCAAGCTTCAGAGACAAATCAATGAGCTTCCTTTCTCTTTTCCCTTTCTCTCTTCTTTTCCTTATCTTCCTTGGATATGATTTTACTTATATTTTCATGTTCATTATATAGCTGAGCTGTATTTAGGAATATTTTGGATCCTTTTCTATATATATTAATGATGTATTCTTCTCTGAGTTTGTGTGGATATTTGGTTATTGTTCCTCCATAATCTATGCTTAATGCTTGCTATTGGTTGGCCATAAATTGCATGATCCTAATATTGCAAATGAACTAGACATAGAGATTTGTTAATATGGATATAGTATGGTTGATGCATGTTCGATGAATTCAATTAACTTGGATGAGTTAATTCGTTAACTGGATAGAAATATACATTTTAGCCATGCATAGTGTGTGATTGAGAATAGATCATTCAAGAGTGGATTTTGTGTTAGCTCTCATGAAAACATAGTGAGTTAGGTAATTGAAACTATGGTTGATTGACTTAGACATAGGCTTTTAGCTAAATCAGATTCTCAAGTTAACCTAATCAATGCATTCATGTTAATGAAGAGGATTGCATGTTGTTGGTAGATGTAGGGGTAAAGAAGGATTCCTTAAAATCTAATCTCGTATCTTTATTTCTTTCTATCTTTACTTTCTTTATTTTTATCCATTTTTATGTTCTTGAATAGAATGAGGTAAGTTATTGGTTAATACTTAGCATTGGAAATAAACTTATCCTCGAGGGAACGATCTTTACTTTTCACCTTATTACTTTAGCAACCCGTGCACTTGTGGTTAGCAAATGGGCAAACACGTTTTGGCTATATCAAGAGCCTCCTCGTTCTGAGAATTTACGATCTCTTGTCCCATTCTCTAGCTAAATGATTGTGCACATCACATAAAGTTACAATACATAGGAATACAAGTGCGTGAAACTATGCGGTGTTATATTTATCTCACATATACACACCACATTAACTCATCACAAGGCTCACTCTAACTAAGTGAAAGAACATAAACTAGCAAACATGCACTCTCAACTCAACTTTATCTCACAAAGTAGCCATTCATGTTTCTAGCATTTTCTCATACCTCAACCTTAGTAAACAAGGGAGAATTCATTATTCATGCACCTTAAGTTCAACTTTCACTCTAAAGGAGCAACTCATGCATAATGATAAGTAACCATTGCCAAACAAACTCAGTATACTTGTATCTAGTACCCATTTCATCACCTTACAAGTGATATCCCATGCTACACCATGTTGCTTGAGGAACTAGAAACCTACCTATGGCAAATCCACAACCATTGGATACACAAAGGCTTAATTTTTTATACATAAGCTAGGTAGTTATTTCTTTCATAAAATATCACTAATAGTGTCTTAACGCACACTAAAAAGCATGCATAAAAGACCCAACCAACAGGGAACTTCATTCTCTTCATAAGAAACACATAGAGTGTTCTATTCTTGGGCACTCAGGCGCCAGCTTTCCAGCACTTAGGTGCTCTGTGCAACTAACCCTCTCTGTTCTTTCTGTCATCTGGGCGCTTAGATGCTCAATCTTAGGCGTTTGGGTACCCATCACACTGAAACGATCTCTGGCTATGGGGCGCTCAGGCGTCAACACTGAATGCTTAAGCGCCTTGGCACTATAAACTACTCTTACTGCTTTCTGGCCTTGAGCACTTAGACGCTCACTCTTGGGCGCTCAGGTGCTCAAGTACTAAAAATCCTCTGCGTCCTTACTGGTCTTGGGCACTTAGGCGCTCACTCTTGGGTGCTTGGGCACTCAAACACTAGAACTTATTTTCCTCCTTTCTAGTTTCGAGTGCTTAGGTGCTCACTTCCCAACGCTTAGGCTCTCAAGCACTAGAAAGTTTTCTTATTGTTCCATTGAATTTCTAACTCCACTTAGACCCTTAAACACAGATCCTAAGTGATTTTCAACCACAAACATGATCTCTAAACATACTATACTCTCATACACATTCTTAAATCATTCAACATAATGATCAAATCACATATATGCTAAATCTCTCATCCTAAAACCCATATTTCTTCAACACGAGATCATGGAGTTTTATAGAAGCTTACATGCTCTAAGCCACAACTATACATGTATTAACTCAATACAAACACATATCATGCTCCTAATAAATTCATCTAACTCAAATCCTTGGAAAACCTCTAGAAACCCATTTCCTATCCAAACAAGCATAACCCATGCATCAAAAGGATATAGAAAAGAAAGAAACTAGGTAACAAGCACCCCTACCTCAAGAGCTTGGATGATGAACCCAATATTTCCTCTTGTCTTCCTCCCATTTTCCTCTTCTTTCTCCTTTGTTTCTTCTCTTCTTTTATTTCCTCCCCTTTCTCTATTTTTCTGCTATCCCTAACGTGAGAAAATGAGAGAAGATGAAACGAAAAGGTCAAAGATGATGGCTTAAGGGAGAATGAAGCCAAAGAAAATAGGTAGGAACTTAAGATATTTAGTTAAAATTTTATATCTCTTAGGAATACATTGATCTTACTAATCTAAGTTTCCTAACTTCCATAGGTATTATAAAAAATCCTAGGATTCATCTCAATCATATTCTCATCATTTCATAAAATTTCATACACCTAAAACTAGCATTGAAGTTCTATTACTCTTTCTTAAGTTAAACTAAACCTAAAGAAGTAAACTAATGAGCTTACAGATATCTACCTTAACTTGTTCTCATTACTAGAAAATTCTCTATCATTTACTTGATATCTCCACAAAATCTCATAATTTTTCAAGATATCTATCTATTTAATCTAACTCTTAAACACTTACTCAGTATTACTAAAAATAGTAAACTAACTCAGTTAAACTTCACATCCTATTTATTTGTGACCTATGAATAAATTCTTTTTATTTATTTCTGATCACCTAAATAGGTTATGTTACTCTTTAGACCATTAACAACTATTTTTTACACTCAGAGATATAGCAAAATAGCCTAACTATCTGAAAACGGTTCTCAAAGTTAACAAATAACTCATACTAGAGTTACTGAACTCCTATAACCCTAATTAAGACTAACTAGTTAGGGAAGATGTTACACTTTGCATTTCGATATTCATTATTTCTTCTATTCTTGTAAGGACCAACATATTCTGGCCTCTTTAGATTCGCTTTCTATTGGATATTTTGATCCAAAGGTGCGACCTTTTAGGGCTTTTTAGACAAAGTCATTCAAGGAGTTTATTGCTTGGCTTGTTCGAGTTTAATCCTTTAAAGAAAGATTCTAAAAAGAACATCATATTTTTTACTTGATTCAAAAGATTCTAAAAAGAACATCATATTTTTTACTTGATTCAATTGAGCTGCTTTTACATCAAGCTTAATTCGAGCATGATGGGCGTGACTTTGTTCTTTTGGAACAAGACTACAAATGATTTCCACTTTCCTTGTGGAATGATGGGACCAACATCATTTGATTTGGTCGCTATTACCGGCATAGAGCCTTATGGTGAAACTATTTCTCCTTACAAAACTTCTAATAAGACTCTCAATTTCGAAGCCCCAAATTGGTCCTATAGGCTTTTCATCAACCATCATTGCAAACTTGGCCAACTAACTTTGTCAGATGAAGAATATATAGCCTTTTTTACTATTATGGCTTTGTGGCCATGTTTTCTGTATCAAGTCTTTGCAAGTGTTGAAAGCTTGTTTGCCTTTAGCAATAATGATTTATAAAAGCTGATTTTTAGCTTTAAGCCAATTGATAATCATTCACCTTTATCAGTCAATCAGTGAGAGTGTTAATGTGATATGTGCTTGCAATAGGATCCTACCATGGATGGGCCTTTTAGGTTGCTGTAGTTATGGTTGGATGCAATTTTTTATGATTACTTGGCTAGCGATTCACTAACTGATCTGCTTGAAGGAATTTGCAATTATAGGCTTGCTTACTATCGCCATCATGAGAGTAAAAATGCTTCTTATGTTGATGACATCAAGAAGTATTTTAAAGTGTTTCACTCTATGAAAATGAACGTAACTAATATAAGCTTTAACCTATTCACGATTGTAATTGAAGGTCCTACCATTTCATTGACACGATGATTTCTAAAGATAGTGATTTACAAGAGGAACTTAAAACTATTTGGGCAAATTACCTTTGTTAGCAAATCTTTTGTACAAGTTTTTCAGGTTCTGACAACCTTGGAGTTGTCTATCATCTGCCAAACCTAGTGGCTCAACAACTTGGCTATACTCAAGCCATTCTTGCTTCCATGCTCAAACAAGATTTATACAAGCAGTCCATTGTAGTTCTATCTTTGACAGAGGTTGTTGCCAAATTGGATAGGAGCAAGTAACAGATCAATCAAACGTTCAAACCCGTCAATTGCACCATTAGCAGTTTCTGCACTCATGACTTTTTTGACTGGTGGGAACATTACTACCAGCGTCTACTGCTAAATCTTTCAACTTGCTTTAGCTGAATGACTACTACGACTATAAAGGGTACTCCTTCTAAGTTGAAAGGTACTTACTTGAAAGAAGTTCTGACCTTTGAAAAATTTATAACATCAAGTGTGATCCTCAACATGCTTTCAAAATAACTACGGAAGTGGAGTTGTTAATGGAACAAAAATTCAAAGATCATCAAGATAAATGCCTTTGGAGATTCTTTGACACTTTGATATCAAATCCCAATGCTGATCCTAATCATTATTTTACTCCTTTTTTGTCGAATGCACACTCCTATTCCTACAGCACCTTTTGGCGTTGCTGAAGTGGTTGATCCCCTTGATGATTGTTATGACCTTTTTTAAAAGTCTTTAAATATTTTCAAATGCATGACCTGTACCAAAGTACAGTTGAGTAAGTACGAGGTCGTTCTCATTGAGACTTAGAATTAAATTTTAAGTATTAAGAAATTCTTCATAATCTAATAACAAAAATTACGAAATCAAAGATGTAAAGATAAAATAAAATAAAAATAAAATTAAAACAAATGGCAAATTAAATGAAAACAAGTAAACAAATTGGGTTTCAACTATATGCAAGATGACTACGGTTCAGAATTCACTAAGATTAATTTTAGCATTAACTATGTTAAATTATCATTCCCAAATAATTTATCTCATGAACATCTAGCGACAAAGCATGTGCTCACGAAAAGTCTATCAATGAAGCACCAAAAACATGTAATCAAATATATGATTCTATTTTCTTAATTAATAATAATTATCAAATAATCAAATGTATCCGTAACACAAGATTACAATTGATATCCAAAAATTACCATTCACATTTAGATAACACAAATAAATTCAAAGCATGAGAAAAGCATAACTGAACTCATCAAAAAATTCATTCATATAATCTGATAGAAAAATAGAATTAATAAAAGTTAAAACCTTTAATTAGGTACTAACAATTCAACATAACAATACTAAAATAATCAAGGTTTCATCATCTCCTCAATATAGATAATTTAGCAAGATATGATAAAATCAAAACATAATAAAATCATCTCAATAATGTTCTCCATTGTACACAACTTCCTCTTTTCTCCTCTGTTGCAACGTTATTGCGCCACTTCGATTCTCATGAATATATATCTCCCATACGCTTTTCTTTCTTCTCCTTTGTCTATTAATAAGAGATTTTTCCTAATAGGAGTGTATCTTGCACATAATCTCCTTAATTGGTCCCCAAATAATAAAAAGATATTAATTGAATTTAGGAAACTAAATTTAGAAAACTCAATCTCCTTAATTGGTTTCCAAATAATAAAAAGACATTGATTGGATTTAGGAAACCAATTTTAAGAAACTTAATCTCCTTAAATGGTCTCCAAATAATAAAAAGATATTGATTGATTTAGAAAACTAATTTTAGGAAACTTAATCTCCTTTTATTAAAGGCTGCTAGATTTTTATTTTTTTTCTCTTTATTTTTCTTATCATTTAGATGAGAAAATTAGCCTTCAAGGTCAATAGAAGAATTGTTGCATTTTCTGTTAGCTTTCCAAAATTGTAAGAATCACGTCGATATGATATCTGTAACTCAAGATATTGTCCAAATACAACAGTAAGGTCAGAAAATATGAGTTGAATTCGAATTTGCAACAAATTCTCTATAATTATCATAATAATTAAATTAATGACTTCTTTAAATAAATCAATCAATCAATAGTATTATAAAGTCACTAAAATCAAATATAATGAGATATAATAATATCTATTTTTATAATAAAAATTAGGCTATTATCACAACCCTAAATCAGCTTATTACTAGTCTGTAGCTGTTGTGAATTTTTCACAAGTGCACGGATTGTACAAGTAGTAAATAAAGATTGTAACACCCACTTTAGGGTGTCACACTTCTTGTTGCTCAATTACCAAATTACCCTTTCATTTGAAAAAAAACGTGCTTGTAATATAAATACGAGTTGTAAAATTTCTTAATAACAAGAAAATAAACTTAGCAGAAAATAAAACATCACAGTATTATTACAAATAATTTACATCATTTATACAAGTCCAAGTCTCTGGTTATACATATACAATTCTTTAATACTGTCATACTATAAATATTACAAAGTAGTCACTCCAAAAAAAATTTAAACACTATTTACATTGACATCTTTGCCTAAGTACAACTAGGCACTTTGAGCCTCGAAAGTAGCCAGGATCCTCAGATGGATCCTTCTCTGATTTCCCAGGTGGAGGAATTCCAACCCGATGTAAAGTCCGGGGAGCAAATGTCCGAGCGGACGATACGACACTATGCTCTCGAGGGGTATGATAGTACATTCCCAGTCTTTGCCCGAGATAGATATAGGAAACTCTAACTGTACATAAATAGTAACAGAAAAGTAAGGGTTTCCTGATTGTATCTTACTTAGTCTAATATTTACTTTTCCCAAATAATAAATACTCTCTCTCTCTAAATCTTCGGTCCATGCATTGTCCCCGTCAATGAATGTCAGTCTCATATAACCTAAGAAGCTAGGGATTTTTACCGCCATCAGATCTTGAAGTTCTCAACAGAAATCTTGTCCTTCCTCTGCTTCTCGCGCGTCGTCTAACTCAATGTCTTAACAACACATAAACATAATACAGCATATACATACGAGAGGTGAGACCACCTATGCCAATACCAGTATGGTAGCGATGAAGATAAACACATACAAATTCTCATACCAGCACATCATTCATAATTACAATTATGTCACCAATATCATTCATCAATCACATATCATATCTCATATCAACATATCATGCATAATTATAATTATGCCAACAATATCATTTATTATCATAATTCATACAATAAGCCATAATTACGATCATGTCCTTATTAACATTCAATTATTCAACAACTAAATTATCATCAACAATAATTATGATTAGACTCTCAGTATCTCTGTATATGCACCTAGACTCAACTTTCCTACTCCATGGAGCTACAACTCAAATCGGAGAAAGTGATCGAAAAGATCATGTCGGTACAAAAGTGCCTCAGACCACGTGCTCAGTTTTGCACATCTAACACATACTCAATAGTCTTTATCAGATCTTGATTATGGATAGTGTCTCGGTCCGGATCATCGGTGTGTTGCATTGGTCTAACCTATGGTACAGAAGCTTTATTAACTGTCCATTGTAGGCAACTCGCACCCCGATGCCCCCAAGGTCAACAAAAGACCTACACTACGCATATCACAACCACTCAGGAGGTGTATTTTCTCCTTCCTAGGCAAATAGCCTTATCCAGTCCATTGGACCTTTTCAATACATATACAAATGCATCATTCACAGTTCATTTTCTTTATCTCATATTCTCAATTTATTTTCTTTATTTCATATTCTCAATTCATTTTCTTTATCTCATGTTCAGGGTCTTCATATTAGCCCAACAGTATCATTACTGTATTTTCATCGCAAAATCATATTTTTCATATTTTCTTAATCACGTATCAATTTTTCATCGTTTCTCAATCGCGTAAAATATTTTTCACATGTTTTAAAATAAAAAATACTGTTTTTCTTCATTTAACACCAAAATTCAACATCATTTTTCATATTTGTATAATAATTCCTCAAAACATAATATTTGTTTTATAATAATCCCTCAAAAATAGAATAATTACTTTCTTGTCCCTCAAAACATATAAATTACGTCTTAGTCCCTCAAAAATAGAATAACCGTATTTTCGTCCTTCAAAACACATAAATTACATTTTCGTCTCTCAAAACATAGTATTTTCACTATAGCCCCTCAAAGTTTTATATTTACATAGTGACATCATATTTCCATAATATTTCCAATTAAATCCCTTTTTTCATAAAATTTACAGAAATTTACAGTATAAATTCCACGTATCTAAAGTATAAGTTTCTCTATAGTATACATTCTACATACACATAATTATCAGTTCCTTAAGCATTACAACATACAGACAAGAATCAAAATAAATTCAGATCTCATAAATGCTACACATAAAAGCATAGAAACACAATCAGGTACATCCCAATTACAGTTCAAAAGCACAAACACAATCAGGCACATATCAATACAGTCCAAGAACCTTAAACAATAAGTGATTAACCTCAAACAAAAGGTGAATAAATCCTTAAGGATTTTTCACCGAACAAACCATCCTCATACTACCGAACAAGAGTGGTAAGGTTGAGTCTCCTCTTACCTCTTGAAGACAAGCTTTGTAAGCTTTCCTCCCTTGCCTTGAAACTTTATTAATCTCCTAACAAGCCCTAAAATTTTCAAGAAAAATTAGTGAAGGACCACACAAGAATCAAGGTTGAAAACCATGGAAGAACCATGGTTAAAAAAATTTAAAATCAAACTTAGAATCATTAACTTAAAACTTACCTCTTTAGGAAGAAGATTGAAGAAACTTAGGACCTTGTGAAGAAGAAATGATTTTAGAGGAGGCTTTGAGTCAAAATAACCCAAAAGATGAGTGTTTAAAAGAAAAGGATGGTGTGATTTTTTGGTGATGATCGATTGGAAGAAAAGAATGGGAGATGAGAGGTGTGAGTTTCCCTTGAAACTTTGAGAGAAATAGATGGATATTTTGATGAGTAAAAAGTGCAGAATGAAGACGTATTTTGGGGCTGCTGGCCATGTGAAATTTTTGAGAGACAAATGGCTTATGTTTTGGGAAATAACAAGTGAAGATGAGAGTGTGAAAGTGTTCTTTGCTTGAATAGTGTAATAACACGTGAAAGATGAGTGATTTTACTTGAGAATTTATCTCATTTTGAATGTAAAAAATCCAGCTGCCCATCGTGAATGATTGTGGTAATAAAATAAGGATTTTATTGCATCATTATCCACCCATTCCAGCTGCTCCTTGCTGCTGCCTTTGGTGATGGACGTGAGTGACATTTGCTTGAGCAAATGGCCATGCATTAATTGCATAACAACTCTCTCTTCTCATTGGTTGGTCACTTGACTTTTGCATGGTAATTGGACATTCAAATATCACTTGAATCTTCACAAATTTCTGAACGTTTTTTCTTTGCCTTTGGACGTCTTTCTGCGCTCTTCTTTGGGCAGTTTTTACTGCTCTTTGTTGAAGGGTGTATTCTTTGGACGTGGAGCTCATTTCTGCTGCTCCAAATCAGCTGCTGGCCCATGGTGCATTTGGTAAGTTTAAGTCCTTTAATTGGTTGCTAATCCAAGCTAAATTCTACTACTATTGGGCCACAAATTCTGCTGCTCAAAAGTTTTTTTTTACTGGACCAAGAATTTAGGTGCTGCTGTCCATAGTAGTTTAGATGGGTTTTAAATCCTTAATTCCTCATTAGTTCAAGCCTAATTACTAGTTTATTGTTTAACCAATTAATTGGGTTTAATCTCCTAACCATTCTTACTTAATTCTTCAAGTACATAACCAATTTTAGTTTAACATATTGAGCTTGTATCTAATACATATTAATTATGCATCATCACCTCTAATTAGAATTAAGTTATAACTAATCCTTAGTTAAGTTAGTTTACTTAATTGTTTAATTAGGTAATTAGGATAACTAAATTAAGGTTCATTAGTTTCCTAAGTAAAAGTCAAGCAATTAATGTTGACTAAATCTTATCCATTAATCTTATCTATGGTGAATGTTACTTGATGGTTTTGTTGAGTTTTGTTTTACACCATTGATTGAATCAATGGTGAAGATTAAAGCTTCTAAGTCAAGCTTCAAATCTAATGGTCCACAAGAAAGTCTAAACTTCTTTCCTTGACCAATTCTCATTGGTTAGAAAAGTCTAACCAATTGTTTTGACTATATCTGTTGGTTCACTTTAATTTTACTTACAAGAAATGTTCTAAACTCTTTTTCTTATTAATTAAAACTTATCGGGTCCAACATTCATAGCAACGACTTGCTATGTATGCAATTACGGATATTTATTAGTACAATATTATTTATTTTCATAGATGGATTCTAAAAATTAAAAGATTCTTTTCTGAATCACTCGAGTCGGGTTTAGTAAGATCCCCGTTTCCAAATGAGACGGATCGAAATTTCCTAGGCTTTGAAAAATATTATTTTTCCTAGCCAGGAGCAATCACAGAATGATCAAATATGATCTCAGAACTGTCAAATTAATTTTATACACACACAAAATGCAAAACAATGTAATTCTGCTATTATCATTCATATAGTCAGAATTTGGGGTGTTACAACTCTCCTCCTCTAAAATAAAGTTTCGTCCTCGAAACTTGACATACACTTAACACAAAAACGGATACTGTTCTCTAATCTTTTCTTCCAACTCCCATGTGGCTTCACCATTTACATCGTTCCAAACTACTTTAACTAATGCAATGTCTTTTCCTCGAAAATTGCTTTATCCTTCGGTCTTCAATCATTTGGAAGCTGTCTCGTAGGTTAAGTTCTCCTTTAGTTGTACAGTATCTCGGTTCAATAATGTGAGTCGGATCTGGAATATATTTCCGTAATTGTGACACGTGAAATACATTATGAAGATTTAATGAAAACGGCGATAGCGCGACTTGATAAGCTACCGGCCTATCCGACGAAGTATCTGATACGGTCCAATAAACTTGGGAGTAAACTTCCTCGACTTGATGACTCATCTAACTCCAGTCATAGGCGTCACACGTAAAAATACATGGTCACCTTCTTCAAATTCCATTGATCTTCATCTTTTATCTACATAGCTCTTTTGTCGCGTCTGAGCTGTTCTCATCTTATCTCGAAGTATCTTCACTTCCTTAGTGGGCTCTCGCACAATTTCTGGTTCCACGATGTTACTTTCACCAAGACGATACCAACGCAAAGGCGTTCTCTGACGTCTCCCATATAATGTCTCACGGTGTCATCCCATACTCGAACGAAACTATCGTTGTATATGAATTCTATCAATACCGAGAAATTCATCTTAACAAGTCCTTTGAAAATTCTAACTATTCGTCTCTTCTCGATGTCCAAGCCTTTCTTGATTGAGCAGTACTTCAAGCCTTTGAATTTATTGTGAACTTGATAGGAAAGAAAACGTCTTGATTTTCCTTGCAAAACAACTATCGCGTATCCTAAAACGTAACTCGAACAATTCTTCTCATGCGCATTCCCTGCCTTGAAGTATACATCACCGCCTTTCCATTTGAATTTATCACTTCATCTAAATCCACAAGTTGAACTCCTTGTAACAGAATTTACGTTTGATTAATTTCGCACATAACTCCTTTTTCTTCTTCAAAATTGAAGAATCGCATTGAAATCTTCAGCATGCTCCTTGGAATTTCGAGAATAGGTCAAAATATTGCCAATAATGACAAATTTGCCAGATAAAAAAAGAAAGATTCTATTTATAGAATTCACGGACATCGTCAAAACATTCCCTACTCTGAATGGTAGTACTGACTATTCATAGTTCTTGTAACGCCTTTTAAAAATTGTCTTGGAACATTCTCTACCTTCACGTGAATCTGATAACAACCAGTACACAAGTCGATCTTGGAACGAAGAACGATCCCTTTCATTTGATCTTCTGGCTCTCCTGTCGTCACATCATCCTAAATTTTCTTCATCAAGATAAGTTGTTCTACTAGCCTATTTTTACTCTTACTTAAATTGTCTCATAGATCAAGTTTTCTTCTAATTGTATTGTATTTGATATTATAACACAAATTGAATCAGGAATGATCCTTTTTAATTGGGATACATGAAAGACACTATGAAGGTCATAAGGAAAAGTAATAAGACTTTTCACAAATTACTAGATTAGTCCAACAAAGAATTTGAGATGGTCTAATAGATTTTGAAACGAACATAGTCCAATAATTTTAGAAATGAACTTTATGGATTCAAATCCAAAAATCTCAGGTCAAGGAAAACAATAAAATTGCTTTGCAACAATCTAGTAGGATATGGTTGGAAAATAACCAATCCATTTAAAAGTCAGGATTACAAATAGATGAAATTTTAGATAAACAAATTAAATCCACAGAAAAGATTTAATACCCAATAGATGCAAGGTAGAGTTAGAAAACTTGAGTATAACCAACAAGTTTAACAAGAAGAGTAGAAATACTCAAATCACATTATAACAAAGACACGGATAAGTCAAATTGATTTACTCAGTCTATTTGAAAAAGAAATAGATAAATCAAATTAACGAGAAAAATTTTAAACTCAAATAATAACAGGATAGTTTTATACAAACTCAAGTGGTAAAAACAAGTTTAGAAGTTGACGTAGTATTACGAAAAGAACAAAACACAGATAACCCCAAAAGATTTACACGATCACTGATTACAAGAGATTGAGTTACCTTACACGATATATACGAGTCGGTTTTAAGATTACCCTACATGGCATAACTTCCTCGCTCCTTAAATTTTTGTATTTGAATGTTCTCACTACACTCTTTGCAACTCTTTTTCTTCTTCTTCTTCTTCTTCTTCTTCTTCTTCTTCTTCTTCTTCTTCTTCTTCTTCTTCTTCTTCTTCTTCTTCTTCTTCTTCTTCTTCTTCTTGAGATTTTGAAATGCATGTATTACTAATGGAAGATCCCATCTTGATTGATCACAATTCCTAGAAAAATGTCCAGGGCTTCCCACATCTATAACAAATAAACCCTTTATCGACAATCTTTGGTAAGATGACCTTTTCCACACTTGAAACATTTCGGTGATGATGCCACAGTCTGACCAAAATCGTTGCCACTAGTACTCCCCCTCTTTGTTCGTTGTTGCTTCCTCAGTGGTCGTACACACTGCTTTTGCTTGGACATGATCGACTTTACGCTTCCTTCCATCTTGGATTATCGAAGGTTCTAAGTTACAGTTTCTCACATTCGATGGCTGCTCCAATCCTAGTAAACTATGAAGTTCGATTATCAGTTCCTGGTGTTGAGTGATCATCTGTCTCTATTGTACTGCTACTTCAATCATCTTTTGCATTACACTTCTAGCTGCGGCAATACGATCTTCATCACGTCTCGCGTCTACATGCTCATGTTCGCTACGTTCCATTATCTTCCTTCAAAGATAAATAAAATCAAAACATGATGAACTTAACGCAACTATTTCACATAACATCGTCTCCTTTCGGAAACCAAAATATATCTCTGTGTTCAACATCAGAGATTCACACAGCACAAACAAGATAAGCCTACCCACAAACCCAAAAGACTCTAACTTGGGCTCTGATACCAACTAATGTAACACCCACCTTAGGGTGTCACACTTCTTGTTGCTCAATTACCAAATTACCCTTTCATTTGAAAAAAAAACGTGCTTGTAATATAAATACGAGTTGTAAAATTTCTTAATAACAAGAAAATAAACTTAGCAGAAAATAAAACATCACAACATTATTACAAATAATTTACATCATTTATACAAGTCCAAGTCTCTGGTTATACATATACAATTCTTTAATCTTGTCATACTATAAATATTACAAAGTAGTCACTCAAAAAAAATTTAAACACTATTTACATTGACATCTTTGCCTAAGTACAACTAGGCACGAGCCCTCGAAGTAATAGGATCCTCGGATGGATCCTCTCTCGATTTCCCAGGTGGAGGAATTCCAACGACGTAAAGTCCGGGGAGCAAACGTCGAAGCGGACGATCGACACTATGCTCTCGAGGGGTATGATAGTACATTCCCAGTCTTCTTGGGATAGATATAGGAAACTCTAAGCGTACATAAATAGTAAAGAAAAGTAAGGGTTTCGATTGTATCTTACTCGGTCTAATATTTACTTTTCCCAAATAATAACTACTCTCTCTAAATCTTCGGTCCATGCATTGTCCCCGTCAATGAATGTCAGTCTCATATAACCTAAGAAGCTAGGGATTTCTACCGCCATCAGATCTTGAAGTTCTCAACAGAAATCTTGTCCTTCCTCTGCTTCTCGCGCGTCGTCTAACTCAATGTCTTAACAACACATAAACATAATACAGCATATACATACGAGAGGTGAGACCACCTATGCCAATACCAGTATGGTAGCGATGAAGATAAACACATACAAATTCTCATACCAGCACATCATTCATAATTACAATTATGTCACCAATATCATTCATCAATCACATATCATATCTCATATCAACATATCATGCATAATTATAATTATGCCAACAATATCATTTATTATCATAATTCATACAATAAGCCATAATTACGATCATGTCCTTATTAACATTCAATTATTCAACAACTAAATTATCATCAACAATAATTATGATTAGACTCTCAGTATCTCTGTATATGCACCTAGACTCAACTTTCCTACTCCATGGAGCTACAACTCAGATCGGAGAAAGTGATCGAAAAGATCATGTCGGTACAAAAGTGCCTCAGACCACGTGCTCAGTTTTGCACATCTAACACATACTCGATAGTCTTTATCAGATCTTGATTATGGATAGTGTCTCGGTCCGGATCATCGGTGTGTTGCATCGGTCTAACCTACGGTATGCATGAAGCTTTATTAACTTGTCCATTGTAGGCAACCCGCACCCCGATGCCCCCAAGGTCAACAAAAGACCTACACTACGCATATCACACCCACTCGGGAGGTGTATTTTCTCCTTCTTAGGCAAATAGCCTTATCCAGTCCATTGGACCTTTTCAATACATATACAAATGCATCATTCACAGTTCATTTTCTTTATCTCATATTCTCAATTTATTTTCTTTATTTCATATTCTCAATTCATTTTCTTTATCTCATGTTCAAGGTCTTCATATTAGCCCAACAAGATATCATTCTTGTATTTTCATCGAAATCATATTTTTCACATTTTCTTAATCACTATCAATTTTTCATCGTTTCTCAATCGCGTAAAATATTTTTCACATGTTTTAAAATCAAAAAATCTTTGTTTTTCTTCATTTAACACCAAAATTCAACATCATTTTTCATATTTGTATAATAATTCCTCAAAACATAATATTTGTTTTATAATAATCCCTCAAAAATAGAATAATTACTTTCTTGTCCCTCAAAACATATAAATTACGTCTTAGTCCCTCAAAAATAGAATAACCGTATTTTCGTCCTTCAAAACACATAAATTACATTTTCGTCTCTCAAAACATAGTATTTTCACTATAGCCCCTCAAAGTTTTATATTTACATAGTGACATCATATTTCCATAATATTTCCAATTAAATCCCTTTCTCATAAAATTTACAGTATAAATTTCACGTATCTAAAGTATAAGTTTCTCTATAGTATACATTCTACATACACACAATTATCAGTTCCTTAAGCATTACAACATACAGACAAGAATCGAAATAAATTCAGATCTCATAAATGCTACACATATAAGCATAGAAACACAATCAAGTACATCCCAATTATAGTTCAAACGCACAAACACAATCAGGCACATATCAATACAGTCCAATCAATACAGTCCAAGAACCTCAAACAATAGGTGATTAACCTCAAACAAAAGGTGAATAAATCCTTAAGGATTTTTCACCGAACAAACCATCCTCATACTACCAGAACAAGAGTGGTAAGGTTGAGTCTCCCTCTTACCTCTTGAAGACAAGCTTTGTAAGCTTTCCTCCCTTGCCTTGAAACTTTATTAATCTCCTAACAAGCCCTAAAATTTTCAAGAAAAATTAGTGAAGGACCACACAAGAATCAAGGTTGAAAACCATGGAAGAATCATGGTTAAAAAAAATTTAAAATCAAACTTAGAATCATTAACTTAAAACTTACCTCTTTAGGAAGAAGATTGAAGAAACTTAGGACCTTGTGAAGAAGAAATGATTTTAGAGGAGGCTTTGAGTCAAAATAACCCAAAAGATGAGTGTTTAAAAGAAAAGGATGGTGTGATTTTTTGGTGATGACCGATTGGAAGAAAAGAATGGGAGATGAGAGGTGTGAGTTTCCCTTGAAACTTTGAGAGAAATAGATGGATATTTTGATGAGTAAAAAGTGCGAGAATGAAGACGTATTTTGGGGTCTGTGGCCGTGTGAAATTTTTGAGAGACAAATGGCTTATGTTTTGGGAAATAACAAGTGAAGATGAGAGTGTGAAAGTGTTGCTTTGCCACCGTGTAATAACACGTGAAAGATGAGTGATTTTACTTGAGAATTTATCTCATTTTGAATGTAAAAAATCCAGCTGCCCATCGTGAATGATTGTGGTAATAAAATAAGGATTTTATTGCATCATTATCCACCCATTCTAGCTGCTCCTTGCTGCTGCCTTTGGTGATGGACGTGAGTGACATTTGCTTGAGCAAATGGCCATGCATTAATTGCATAACAACTCTCTCTTCTCATTGGTTGGTCACTTGACTTTTGCATGGTAATTGGACATTCAAATATCACTTGAATCTTCACAAATTTCTGAACGTTTTTTCTTTGCCTTTGGGCGTCTTCTCACGCTCTTCTTGGGCAGTTTTTTCTTCTTTGTTAAATTTGTGTATTTCTTTGGGCGTGGAGCTCATTCTCGCTTTGCTCCAAATCATTGCTGGCCCATGGTGCATTTGGTAAGTTTAAGTCCTTTAATTGATTGCTAATCCAAGCTAAATTCTGCTGCTCTTGGGCCACAAATTCTGCTGCTCAAAAGTTTTTTTTTTACTGGACCAAGAATTTAGGTGCTGCTGTCCATAATAGTTTAGATAGGTTTTAAATCCTTAATTCCTCATTAGTTCAAGCCTAATTACTAGTTTATTGTTTAACCAATTAATTGGGTTTAATCTCCTAACCATTCTTACTTAATTCTTCAAGTACATAACCAATTTTAGTTTAACATATTGAGCTTGTATCTAATACATATTAATTATGCATCATCACCTCTAATTAGAATTAAGTTATAACTAATCCTTAGTTAAGTTAGTTTACTTAATTGTTTAATTAGGTAATTAGGACAACTAAATTAAGGTTCATTAGTTTCCTAAGTAAAAGTCAAGCAATTAATGTTGACTAAATCTTATCCATTAATCTTATCTATGGTGAATGTTACTTGATGGTTTTGTTAAGTTTTGTTTTACACCATTGATTGAATCAATGGTGAAGATTAAAGCTTCTAAGTCAAGCTTCAAATCTAATGGTCCACAAGAAAGTCTAAACTTCTTTCCTTGACCAATTCTCATTGGTTAGAAAAGTCTAACCAATTGTTTTGACTATATCCTGTTGGTTCACTTTAATTTTACTTACAAGAAATGTTCTAAACTCTTTTTCTTATTAATTAAAACTTATCGGGTCCAACATTCATAGCAACGACTGCTATGTATGCAATTACGGATATTTATTAGTACAATATTATTTATTTTCATAGATGGATTCTAAAAATTAAAAGATTCTTTTCTGAATCACTCAGAGTCGGGTTTAGTAAGATCCCCCGCTTCCAAATGAGACAGATCAGAATTTCCCCGGCCTGAAAAATATTATTTTTCCTAGCCAGGAGCAATCACACAGAATGATCAAATATGATCTCAGAACTGTCAAATTAATTTTATACACACACAAAATGCAAAACAATGTAATTCTGCTATTATCATTCATATAGTCAGAATTTAGGGTGTTACAACTGCATGTGGCGTCCCGGGGCCGACGAGGGCGGGGAGTGATCGCCAGTGCAATGAAGCACGAACAAGTAGCGGCTCTTGGCAGGCTTCTAGGCGGAGGGTCTGCATGAATGAACTGAATACGCACCGAATGAGAGGGATTCGAGATCATCGTGTGAGGTATGGGACTGCGCATAGTTGAGGATGGCTTAAAGGAATTGATTTGGTGTAGCCATATCAACAAGTTGCAACTTCTTTTCGGGAGCCTAGAACATAAGAACTCCATGGTTAAGCGTGCTTGACCTGGGAGCAATTGTGGGATGGGTGACCTCCGGGAAGTTTCCTAGGATGCGTGTGAGTGAGGACAAAGCACGCTGAAAAGACCCGTGTTGGTTTGTGGAGACACTCATCAATCCTGCAGGCAGTCCCGAGTCGTTACATTAACGGTATCAAAGCCGGGACCTCTCCCATTACGGTGTGGTTCGGGGACGAACCAAGCGGAAGTTGGTGGGCATGTGGCGTCCCGGGGCCGACGAGGGCGGGGAGTGATCGCCAGTGCAATGAAGCACGGACAAGGAGCGGCTCCTGGCAGGCTTCTAGGCGGAGGGTCTGCATGAATGAACTGAATACGCACCAAAATGAGAGGGATTCAGATACTGTGCAGGTATGGGACTGCATAGTTGAGGATGGCTTAAAGGAATTGATTTGGTGTAGCCATATCAACAAGTTGTAACTTATTTTCGAGAGCCTAGAACATAAGAACTCCATGGTTAAGCGTGCTTGACCTGGAGCAATTGTGGGATGGGTGACCTCCTGGGAAGTTTCCTAGGATGCGTGTGAGTGAGGACAAAGCACGCTGAAAAGACTCGTGTTGGTTTGTGGAGACACTCATCAATCCTGCAGGCAGTCCTGGGTCGTTACAAAGATCATTCCCACGAGGATTGATTAATTACTATCTCTTACAACTATTTTGATTGTCTAAGTGAATAAAATCGATAGAGAATGCTCAATTAAAATTAATACAAAAAGTAAAGCAAAAAAATAAACAATTAAAACTAAAAAAAATGAGATTTAAGAAGGATTTAAAACTCTAGGATTCATAATCCACTACACTAGCCCTACGATAAATTGTAATCCTATCTTTGTTAATGTTCAATTATGTTCTTGAAGGTGATTTGTCCTAAATTATTTAAAGCTTAATTTCTTGGCACTAAAAACGTGCTAAAACTTCACTAACTCATTCTCATGGCAATTAATCTAAGTTTCAACCCATTAAGATTCATGATAATCGTTTACCCCTTGAAGGATTTAAACCTATGTCTAGGTCTCAATTCCTAAGTTCAATTCTTGGATTATCAAGTAATTAGATTTTATCTTTCGATCCTTCACCTAAAGCCTAAAATCACGTAAATATGGCGCGCAACATATCACAAGCATTAATCATACCAAGAATGAATCAAGAATAATAATTTCATTAACAAAGAATCAAATTAACAATTCATAATAAGGAAATAGAGAGTTTCATCCTAATCCTAGAAAAAAAGGGGTTTAGCCGCTAATGGCCATCGTAACACAAACAAGAACAGAAGTTAAAGAAACAACCATGATTCTAAAACAAAAAGAGAAGATGGAGAAGATGAAGATGGGGGAAAATACTTTAATCGTTGATCTTCAATGACTTTTGCTCTTGCCTTCCAAACCTTCGTCTTTGAATCCTTGCATTTCTCCTCTCAAAACCTGTCGTCACACAAGTCTCTAGCCAAAAGTCTATTCAGGTTTAGTGTTTTTGCCCTATTTATAATGATTTGGGGGCAAAACAACTTAATTTTTATGTTAGAAAGCCTCACACGGCCGTGTTTTATGAAATATGCGTTTCAGGATTTTAAGTGAGACATAGTCGTGTGTCATTGAGACAGGGTCGTGTCTCATAGTCAGAAGCTTTCTTCAAGTTAGACAGGGTCGTGTCTAACTCCTAAATTGCTTCTGAGTTGGCACAAGACTCTGTCTAAGCCAAAATTGCCCTGTTTTGGTCTAAAAATGTGATATCTTCGCTTGCTTTAACTTCAAATGTGTTAAGTCGCTCTTATTCTGCACAAACGAAGATAATTGATAAGAATCCATCTGAAATTCATTAATAATCACAATCAAATCATCACAATTCATCAAAAAGGGCTATAAAACACAGGCTTATCATATTCTCCCACACTTGAACATTGCTTGTCCTCAATCAAAGATATGAATCAAAATCAAAATTAAACTGAACATCAAGAAACAAGAGTCAAAGGAAAATTCCACAGTTTTAAAAATTTAATGAATGATCAGCAATCAAATCCAATCAAATAAGAAAGTCTAGCACTTAATACAATTAGAAGCTCTTGAGTCTAGCTTGCACCTCTTCTCTCTACCAAACAATCGAGGTCACTCATCTTTCCATCTCTCAAGTGTTTAAGGGCAAAGAAACCACTCAAATTTCTCTTAAAAAATACATTACCATATGCTTGGTTATCAATCTAATCTCCACTTCCAAGTTTACATACATAACAAGAATCAAAAAGACTTCCTTTGGTTGTAACGGGGCCAATGGTATAATGAAAGGTAGGAAAAAGATAAGAAAGGGTAAAAAATATTCATGGATAAATCAATATAAAACATAATTAAGTTGAAAATATAATGCACAAGGAGATAACCAATTCTCACTTTCATCCAAATATTCTCATTATTATTCACCACAATCTTTTTTTTTTCTCATTCTTCACTCATTTTCATTTTTTTTCATTTTTTTCATTTTTTTAAGCAATAAACCCCTTGAAAAAAAAGAAACAATCCTTTATGACTTCTCCAATTAACACATCAGATACTCCAAAGAATCTAACCTGATTATTCAATTTGGTATTCAAAGAAATCAATTTCAGGCTCAAATGGGGCAACTAAAGGATTATTTTATCAGTGCAACTCTGAAAATCAAGAAAGAATTAATCCTAATTGCCTTAATCATATTCAAGCATGTATGTGAATCATTGAAATCTCAACAAGATATCAAATCAAGTTCTAGCATACATAAATCAAGAGAAAACACAATTTAGAAGGAAAATAGGATTCAATTTATGATAAATCCAATCAATAAAGGCTTAAAACTCACTTCTGGCTTAAGTTAGTAAAGATAATAAATGCAAGTAGACATGACTAATTTCATAAATAAAATACTAAAATATTCACATTCAATTGAAAAAGATTGCCTTGCACAAAAATAATTCAAAAATAGTAGTGAATTCCACTTTCAAACAAATTTCTGTCAGCTTAGAAATAACTAAGAAATTAACACAATTACCGCTAGATTCAATGCAATAAACAAGTGCTCAACAATTCCCCCCACCCACACACTTGAAAGAAACATTGTCCTTAATGTTTAAACAAGAAAAGTAACAGTACAAAGGACAACGTAACTTCCTTGAAAGTAGAAACTCAAGATCATGAAGGTGGTGGGGAAGGGTCGGAGAAAGAGGTGCATAGCCATGAACTCGAACAGTTAGTCATCATGAGCGGTGAAATAGAGTCTGAAACAACACAAGAAAACAAAGCAAAAACTAAAAAATAAAGTGTAAGAACTAAATGCGAAAATAAAAAACTAAATGAAAAGAAAGAAAAATCTTATTGGGCAGCCGACAGCTATATACATCCCCCTACAAAGGCTCCAAACTCAGGGAGACACTTAAACTAACTCAACAATAGCTAACTACAAAACAAAAATAGAAGAATGTTAATCAATAAAATAAATAATAATAAGCTAAAAACAAAATAAAAAAATTAAAGAAAAATAAAAAAAAATTATATTAGCTCCTAAGAAGCGCTGAGTTATAGTCATTAGCGTGACTATGAGTTTGTTCTAGGCTTAGGTGATGTCAATGGAGTGGTGCTCAGTCCCCACTCCTTCTTCATAGTGCTTCACTCTCTGGCTATTTATCAGGAATGTCTTATGGCTTTCTTTCTTCACCTCAAGCACACCGTATGATAAAACTCGAACAATCTCATATGGTCCTGACCATTTCGACCATAACTTACTAGGACAGAAACGTAGAAGCGAGTTACTGACAAGAACTTTATTCCCAAGTTTAAATTCATGCTTCTCGACACACTTGTCATTCCGCTTCTTAGGTCCTTTCTTGCAGGGCTTGGACTTATCAAATTTTGTGGCAGCCTTGGGCAATGTCTTTTCTAGCACAGCATCAGTTACTGATTCTTGCATACCTGAAAGCACAACATTAGTAGCATCTATGCGATAACATGAATTTAAGGAATTAGAATTATTTTCAGAATTAAAAACATCAAAAACTACTTCCTTATCATTCAATCGCAGAGTTAATTTCCCTTTGTGGACATCAATGATTGCCCTTCCAGTGGCGAGGAATGGATGCCCAAGTATAATCAGCATTTTATCATCAGCATTCATGTCAAGCACAACAAAATCCATCGGCATGTAAACCTTACCAACCTTCAAAAGGACATTCTCTAGTATGCCAATAGGACGTTTGATTAACCTATCGGCTAGTTGAAAAGAGATGGTGGTTGGTTTGAGCTCCCTAATATTAAGTTTCTTGCAAAGGGAAAGGAGCATCAAACTCACACTTGCCCTAAGGTCACATAAAGACTTGTTAATTTGCATGGTCCCAATCGAGCACGGAATAGAGAAGCTACTCAGATCCTTAAGCTTAAGAGGAAGCTTGTTCTGAATGAGTGCACTGCATTTCTCAGTTAAAGTAATAATTTCATAATCCTCAAGCTTCCTCTTATTAGAGAGGATCTCTTTCAAGAATTTAGCATAGGTGGGCATTTGAGAAAACACTTTTGTAAAAGGAATGTTTATATACATCTTTTTAAGAACCTCCAAAAACTTTCCAAATTGCTCATCAAGCTTTGCCCTTTGAGATTTTTGTGGGAAGGGCAAAGGTGGAACATATGCTGGTGGAGGAACATACCTTTTAGTGCTTTCTTCTTTTTTTTTCTTGGCCTCGCTCTTCTCTTGCTTCTCTTCCTTTTCTTGGGATTTCTCATCTTCATGATTTTTTTCCCTTGTGGGGCTTTTAACTTGATTGCCACTTCTCAAGAAAATTGTATTTGCTTGTTCCTTTGGGTTTGTCTCTGGTTGACTTGGGATTTGCCCCTGTACCATGTTGAACAAGCTTGCTTATTGGGCTATCTGAGTTTCAAGCATCTTAGAATGAGTCGCCATTTGATCAAGGCAAGTATGAATTTTCTTGATGGACTCCCCATGTTGTTGCACTTGAGTTTGAATGGCATTATTATGCTCCTTTTGAGTGACAATGAAGTTTTCCATGAGAGCTTCTAAATTGGATTTCCCATCTTGAGAAGATTGTTGAACCTGTTGGAATCCAGGTGGGCCCCCATTATATTGTTGATTGCCATAGGAGAGATTTGAGTGGTTTCTCCAGCCGGGGTTATATGAATTGGGAAATGAATTCCCCTAAGCTCTGAAATTTCCATTTTGGACGTAATTCAATTGGCCCATAGACTGGTCTTGAGAATACATCTCCACTACATTGCACTCTGAAGTCAAATGCCCTCCTCCACATGTTTCACAAGTTGCTTTAGGAGTATTTATAGCATTAACTTTCAACTTTTCAAGTGACTTGGCCAAGGCGTCAAACTTGGCATTCAACATGGTAACGACATCAAGCTCTAAAATTCTGACTTGCTTCCTTGAAGTAGATCTCTCATTTGGCCATAAATAAATATTCGAAGCCACTTCATTGATCAAACTACTTGCCACTGTTAGAGTCTTCGCCATCAAAGCATTGCCAGTTGCGGCATCAAGGGCTGCCTTTGTAGAGAAAGTCAACCCAGGATAAAATATTTGGATGACCACAAAATCCTGTAAGCCATGATGTGGACATTGGCGAATCATATCATTATACCTCTCCCATGCTTCATAAAGAGATTCATCATCCATTTGAGAGAATGTAATGATATCTTGATGGAGCTTAATTGTCTTTCCAATTGGGTAGTATTTATCCAAAAAAGCTTGCTCCATCAAAGCCCAAGTGGTAAGTGAATTTGGGGCTTCTGAGTAAATCCACTTCTTTACTTTTCCCCTAAGAGAAAAAGGAAAAAATATGATCCTTATAGCATCCGTAGAAACCGTATTTATCTTTATGGTGTTACATAGCTCCAAGAACTCATCCAAATGTTGATTTGGGTCCTCAATTGGTGACCCGCTGAATTGCATTTATTAGACCATCTAGATCAATGACGTCTTTAATTCAAAATTGTTGGCCTCTACCTATGGCCTAACAATCGAAGACTGACGAGTGTTAGAGTTAGGGGCTCCATAATCCCTCAGACTTAGCTCTGCATTGGC
Organism: Ormosia semicastrata; assembly: GCA_029884595.1. NCBI lineage: Eukaryota > Viridiplantae > Streptophyta > Magnoliopsida > Fabales > Fabaceae > Ormosia > Ormosia semicastrata. The sequence goes on from JAQQTO010000059.1 coordinate 11,311,686, forward strand.
AGCTTGGTCATTATTGTTTGCCATGTTGTCTTCCTCAATTCTCTGTGCTCTTCCTTCCCTTCTAATATGATGAAGCGTCTTTTCGATCTTAAGATCAGTAAAGATATTAAGATCTCATTGACTCCTCGTTCTACACATAAGAAAGAAACAACACCTAAAAATTCAAAGAAAAATAAAAGAAAGTTAAAATAAAATTAGATAAAAAAAATTGAAATAAAATAAAATAAAAATTACTTAAATCAACCAAATTGCTGCTTGTGTTAATATCAACACGATCCCCGGCAACGGCGCCAAAAACTTGTTGTAGATTTTTCACAAGCTCACGGATCGTACAAGTAGTAAATAAAGATCATTCCCACGAGGATCGTTTGATTACTAACTTTTACGGCTATTTTGATTATCTAAGCGAATAAAATCGATAGAGAATGTTCAATTAAAATTAATACAAAAAGTAAAGTAATAAAGTAAACAATTAAAACTAGAAAAGATAAGATTTAATAAAGAGTTAAAGCTCTAGGATTCGGAATCCATTACACTACCCCCTACAATAAATTGTAGTCCTATCTTTGTTAATGTTCAATTATATTCTTGAAGGCAATTTGTCCTAAATTATTTAAAGCTCAATTTCTTGGCACTAAAAACATGCTAAAACTTCATTAACCTCATTTTCATGGCAATTAATCCAAGTTCCAACTCATTAAGATTCATGACAATCGTTTACCCCTTGAAGGATTTAAGCCTATGTCTACGTCTCAATTCCTAAGTTCAATTCTTAGATTATTAAGCAATTAGATTTCATCTTTCGATTCTTCACCTAAAGCCTAAAATCATGTAAATATGACGCGCAACATATCACAAGCATTAAGCATACCAAGAATGAATCAAGAATAATAATTTCATTAACAAAGAATCAAATTAATAATTCATAATAAGGAAATAGAGAGTTTCATCCTAATCCTAAAAAAAAGGGTTTAGCCGCTGATGGTCATCGTAACATAAACAAGAGCAAAGGTTAAAGAAATAACCATGATTCCAAAACAAAAAGATAAGATGGAGAAGATGAAGATGGGGGAAAAGACTTCATTGGTTGATCTTCAATGACTCTTGTTTTTGCCTTCCAAGCCTTCGCCTTTGAATCCTTGCATTTCTCCTCTCAAAACCTATCGGGAAAAACAGCTTAATTTTTACATCAAGAAGCCTCTCACGGCCGTGACTCCCTTCTACACGGTCGTGTCTTGTGAAATATGTGTTTCAGGATTTTAAGTGAAACATGGCCGTGTCTCACTGAGACAGAGTCGTGTCTCACTGAGAAAAGGTTGTGTGTCATTGAGACAGGGTCGTGTCTTATAGTCAGAAGCTTTCTTCAAGTTAGACAGGGCTGTGTCTAACTCCTAAATTGCTTCTGAGTTGACACAGGGCCCTGTCTAAGCCAAAATTGCATTCTTTTGGTCTGAAAATGATATATCTTCGCTTGCTTTCACTTCAAATGTGTTAAATCTCTCTTATTCTACACAAACGAAGATAATTGATAAGAATCGATCCAAAATTCATCAATAATCATAATCAAATCATCACAATTCATCCATTTAAGGGCTATAAAACACAGGCTTATCAGTAGCAATGAAAGCGACACTTAACAAAGCTCACAATGAAAGTCATCCTAATCAAGAATTTCGATCATGTGTCAGAACATCACAATTGTCACAAAAACTCTACCATCATCAAACTCAAAGTATGTGAATAATATAGCTATTATGACATATACTCATTGTCTCCAAATATCACAACTAGAATCCTCATCAAAAAACATATTTCAACCACATACAATCCTCACAAGTGTTATTCTCAACAATGAAAATCACTCAGAAGTATGGTGTCACTTATAGCAGTATATGGGAGTAAAGTAATAGGCACAAATCAAAACAAATATCTCACATATAAAATGATAGAAAGAAGGCTGAGAAAATAAAACAAATATCATTTCATGAAAAGATGCCAAGAAAAGACTTTACATCAGACCTTAAGATTAGTCATTTACATTGAAAGAACCATGCAATCGCTTTATTAAGTTTGTAATGTGGATAAAGGGAAAATATGAAGATAAAGGAAAACAATGAAAATCAAAAGTGTTTCAAAAATATTTAGAAGCTTGATTTCTATACTTTCAACATAATTTTCTTTACCTTTTTCAAATCACTTTTTTTTTCACTTCTTTTCTCAAATTTTTTCCAACTTTGTAGCTTTTCAAATTTTTTTCCTTTTCTTTTTCTTTTTTTATTGCATTTTTACTTTGCCTTTATTTTTTCCTTCCCTTGTACCTTCCTATATTTCAAAATATTGCTTCTTTTCTGAAACACTTTGGGAAACAATTAAGAAAGAAAGACTCAATATATAGGCTCAAAGGGGTAACTAGCAGTAATATGTGAAAGAACAAAAACATTATTCCAAGGCTCAAAATAAAAAACGTAGCTTAATATTATCTTTCAAGGAAACACACAATTCTACTAACTTCCATGACATCAGATTAAATGCAAGTGTGATATAAAACTTCCCTTTAACCAAAACAATAATGAAATAATCTAGTGAAAATAAAATCATGAGCACCACAATAAACATTAGATAGCCAAGAAAACACTCTCGCAATAAAAATGAATGGCTCTAAACTCACCTGACAAAAATATGGTATCACATGCTTTCATCAAGTTTTCTACTTATTTCAATTTTTCAACAAATAGACATGTAGAAGCAGCTATGAATAATGTGAAACAAGTTGAGTAAGATAATAGAAAAAAATTTCCTCACGAAAGTGGCATAATGATAACATGACTGAAATTTAAGTAACTACCAACCCTAATCAAAACCAAACATTGTCCTTAATGTTTCAAATTAAATCCAGACTTAAAAAATAATTACCAATATGCATCAAAGAAATTGGTGGGACAAAAATAAATAGAGTAATGGAGAGGAGTCACATACTTGAAGTGCTTAGCAATTAAAAAGAGAAGACAAGAAGAGGATAATTATGCCTGAACAATGGTTAGCAATGACAAAAATAACAAAAAAAAAAGTAAAATAAAATAAACAAGTATGCAAACTATTTTTTTTAGTTTTGAATTTTTTATTTTTTTCTGGTCGACACTATTTACATCCTCATACAAAGGTTCCAAAATATGGGAGGTACTTAAGCCTACTCAATAAAAACAAAAATACAAACTAAAGACTTACCTTAATTTTAGTAGACAGGATCATCTACCAAAGTTTCTTCTACATCTGAATTATTCAACTCAAGGTACGACTTCAATCATTGACCATTTACCTTAAAAATATTATCATCCTTAAGATTCTCTATCTTAACAGCAATATAAGGGTAGACAATCTTCACAACATATGGGCTAGACCACTTGGATCTCAATTTACCTGGAATAAATGCAAGCGAGAAATGTATAAAAGGACTTTTTGACCAAGTTGAAAAGACTTCCTAAAGATTTATTTATTATGCACTCTCTTCATCCTATCCTTATAAGACTTTACACACTCATAAGCATCATTACAAATTTCTTCCAATTTATTAAGATGAAGTTTCCTTTGATTATCAACCTTATCCAACTCAAAATTAAGATACTTGATAACCCAATATACTCTATGCTCCAACTCAACGGGGAGATGACAAGCTTTACCATAAACAAGTCTATATGAAGACATCCCAATAAGAGTCTTAAATGTCGTGTGTTATGCCTATAATGCATCATTTAGACATAAAGACCAATCTTTCCTAGAGGGGTTTACAGTTTTCTCCAAAATTATTTTACTCTCCCTATTAGATACCTCAACTTGACCATTAGTTTGCGTGTGATAAGGGGTAGCTACCTTATCAGTGATGCCATACTTTTTCATTAAATGCTCAAATGACTTATTGCAAAAATGCTCGCCCTCATCACTAATGATAGCCCGTGGTGTCCCAAAACATGTAAAAATATTTTCTTTCAAAAATTGGACAACCACCCTATGGTTTGCCTTAACTCATTTGGAAACATAGTCAACATCAACAAGAATATATAGATAACCAAAAGAGTTAGTGAATGGTCCCATAAAATCAATACCTTATACATCAAATATATCAGCAATCAAAATAGGATTCAAGGGCATCATATTTTTCTTACCAATGCTCCCTAACTTTTGGAATCTTTCACAAGCAGAACAATAAGCATGAGAATTACGAAAAATAGAAGGCCAATAAAAACTGCATTGGAAAATTTTGGCTACTATTTTCCTAAAGCTAAAATGCCCACCACATGCATAATCATGGCAAAAAGATATGATGCTTTGTTGTTCCTATTCAGGAATGCATCTCCTAATAATCAAATCAAGATAGTATTTAAACAAGTATGGATCATCCCAAAAGAAATGCTTTACTTGAGACAAGAATTTCAATCTATCCTATTTAGACCAATGGGATGACCTTTGTAAAGTAACCAAATAATTCACAATATCATCATACCATGGGATTTGTGAAACATACAATAACTGTTCATCCAAAAAAGATTCTACAATAGGAGAAGTATCACTATCATGTTCAACAACCAATTTAAACAAATGATCAGCAACCACATTCTCAACACCTATTTATCCTTGATTTCAATGTCAAATTCTTGCAAAAGTAAAACCCACCTAATAAGTCTAGCTTTTGCATTAGCTTTAGCAAATAGATATTTCAATGCAACATGATCATAATATATCACAACTTTTGATCCAACAACATATGATTTAAATTTGTCTAAAGTAAACACAATAGCTAGCAATTCTTTCTCAATGGTGGAATAATTCAATTGGGTAGCATTCAAAGTCTTACTAGCATAACAAACCATATCAAGCAACTTGTTCACTCTTTGCCCCAAGACAACACCAATAGCATAATTAGAAGTATCACACATAATTTCAAAAGGCAAACTCCAATCAGGTGGCTTAATAATTAGAGCAGAAGTCAATTCAAGTTTCATCTTATTAAAAGATTGCAAGCATGCATCATCAAAAACAAATGGAACATCCTTACTAAGAATGTTGCATAATGGCCTTGCTACTTTGCTAAAATCCTTGATGAACCTCCTGTACAAACCTGCATGCCCTAGAAAAGATCTAATTTCTTTCACATATTTAGGAGGAGGAAGGTTAGAAATTAAGTCAACTTTAGCCTTGTCAACCTCTATGTCATCTTTAAATATGACGTGACCAAGCACAATACCCCTTTTAACCATGAAATGATATTTTTTCCAATTAAACACAAGGTTCTTTTCTTTATACCTAGCCAAAACCAAAGATAAGTGATGCAAACAATCATCAAAAGTAGATCCAAAAATAGAAAAAATCATCCATGAACACTTCCAAAAATTCACCAATCATATCAGAAAAAAATACTAATCATGTATCTCTGAAAAGTAGCAAGAACGTTACATAACCCAAAATGCATGCGGCGATATGCAAAAGTACCAAATTTACATGTAAAAGTAGTCTTTCCTTGATCCTCAGGTGCAATGAGAATCTGATTATACCCTAAATATCCATCTAGAAAATAATAATATGCATGACTAACAAGTATTTCCAACATTTGATTAATAAAAGGAATAGGAAAATGATCTTTTCTAGTTATAGCATTCAATTTCCTATAATCAATACACAATCTCCACCCCGTTTGCATCCTAGTTGGAACTAACTTATTGGCCTCATTTTCAGTTATAGTCATTCTAGACTTCTTAAGCACAACCTACATAGGACTAACTCATTTACCATCATATATAAGATAGATAATCCCTATATTTAATAATTTTAACACCTATTTTCTAACTACTTCCTGCATGATTGAGTTCAAAAGCCTCTGGGCCTCACGAATAGCTTTAACATCCTCCTCTAAATAAATCCTATGCATCATTACTGAAGGATTAATACCCTTAATATCTGCAATTGACCATCCTATAACTTCCTTATACTCTTCAACACATCCACTAATTGATGTTCTTAGGACTCATCTAAATCAGAAGCTATAATGATAGGTAATGTCTCATTAGTTCCTAAAAACACATACTTGAAGGTGCTTGACAATGACTTCATCTCTAACTTAGGTGGCTCTATAATGGATGGCAACGGTGGGAATGAAGACAAAGTGATTGGCTGGACTATGGGTTGCCACCTATCCACATTCATCATACGAACAGAATCTAACAAATAATTTGTATCCCTAGTGACTGAATCAATATCAAAATCAGCATTAACATGATTTAAGTTTGTCAATAATGGATCATCATAACTAGAATGCATAAATGAGTCATGAGTCAAACTATCAATCAAATTCAATTCAAGCACCTCATTATCATTATCATCAGGCATGTGTTTACTGATATGAAAAACATTAAGCTCAATAGTCATGTTCCCAAATGATAGTTTCATCACATCACTCCGATAATTAATCAATGCATTAAATGTAGCAAGGAATGGGCAACCCAAAATAGCATGAATTGGGAGATAAGGACCACAAATAGACTCAATATCAAATACAACAAAGTTAACAAGAATGTAGAAATTCTAAATTTTTATCAATACATCCTCAACAATGCCCCTAGGATATTTAGCATATCTATCAGCTAATTAGAGAGTCATCTTAGGTGTTTTCAACTTCCCTAAACCCAACTGTAAGTAAACAGAATAAGGTAACAAATTAACACTTGCACCTAGATCTAGTAAAGCTCTCTTAACATGATAATCCCCAATTTTACAAGTAATAATGGGTGATCCAGGGTCTTTATACTTAACAAGATATTTATTAAGAATCACAGAACTTACCTGTTGATAGGCAAATTCTTGGTCCTTTCATTAGATAAAAACTTGTTTTCTTGACCAAAAACTTGTTTAGACGATTTGTACTGCAAGTGCACGGGTCATTCAAGTAATACAGATACAGAGTATAAATTCGTTCTCATGAGGATAAGTTTACTTTCAATACTAAGTATTAACCAATAGCTTACCTAATTCTATTCAAGAGCATATGAAATAGAAAAAACATAAACTAAACTAAATCTAATATACAAAAGCAATAAAGAAAATGGTTTAGAGTTTAGGAAAATCCTTCTTCACCCTTTACTTCAACCAATAACATGCAATCCTCTTCATAAATACGAATGCAATGATTAGGTTAGCTTGAGAATCTTCATTAGCTAAAAGCCTATGTCTAGGTCAATTAACCATAATTTCAATTGTCCAACTTACTATGTTTCCATGAGAGCTAACACAAAATCCACTCTTGAACAACCTATTCTCAAACACACAGTATACATGGCTAAAAGGTATATTTCTATTCAATTAGCGAATCAACTCATCCCGCCATTGGAATAGAATCGAACATGCATTAACTATACATTAGATCTAAAATCTAAATTTCTATGTCTAGGTTCATCAGACTTAAACAAATCATTCAAAACCTGATCAAACCTTCAAAAGCATTAAGCACAATATGATTGAATAAAATCATACATCCATACAAACTCATAGGAGAACAAAATCATTAATATCCATAAAAAGGATTCAAAGTATTTCCTAAAACAGCTGCTACATCATTGAACATAAAAATACTAATCAAAATACATGTTCAAATGAATAGAAAGATAAGAGAAAACATAGGGAGAAGGAAGAATCTTATTAGATGTCATCTTCATAGCTCAAATCATTATCCATAGGGAAGATGGCCTTCATCCTAGCCTCATTTGGCCTCCTCAGTCTCTAACCACAAAGAAATAGGCGCAGCTTCTCAAAACCTAGAAGCCATTTGATGAAAATCTAATAAAAATCTATATATAGGTTTAGTTTTGCACCTCACGCCGCGACGCACACTACTTCGTGCCGCGGAGCGCAATGAGTCGGTTGCAAGGGGGCTGCGGCACACACTACTCTCATGCCGCGGCGCCCTAGCCTCGAATCTTTGTATGGCTATCTTGATGATGCACTCTTGCGCCACGACAGACACAGCTTATGCCGCGGCCCTCTAGTCCAGAATGTCACTTGGTCCTTCTCTTGGGTTTTTGAGCCTTGAATCGCTCAAATTCTTCAGTTTTAAGCCCATTCTACATTAAGAAAATCACTAAGTCAAATAAAAATTATAAATCCACTTAATAATTTAGCAAATACACACAAATTGCTCAATAACATATAGAGAGATATCCAAAGGAAACTTAACCAATATAAGCATAAAATTTCTCATATATGCATAAAAATAAGGACATAACATTCTATAAAGTACAATTATAGGACACAAATAACTACATTTCATGGAGTTATCACACCCCCAAACTTAAGTTATTGCTAGTCCTCGCACAACACAAAGTATGATCAAGTAAACTCACATTAATCAATTCATGCTCATATGAATTCAACACTTCAATTTTCATTTAACCACAACCAGTGCACAATGATTGTTTAAGCCCTCAAAAGATGCACATGCCACATAATTAAGCTCAACACATATACAATCCTAAACATGCCCTTAATCCAGCTTCAAATCATGCACATGACATTTTCTACAAATATGCAAGTCAAACTTATCTTTTTTAAATCATGCTAATCCGGATAAGTTTATGAACCTACACATGGATACAAATCAAAAAATCCACAAAATTCTAATCCAACCCTTTTTCCACTAATGTAAATCACACATAATTGAGGATCAAGAGGGGCTTTCATAATTTATAATGTAAGGTCAAGGGTAGTGGGTAACATAATAAATGGATAGGATACAACAAAAACATTGAGAAACATAAACATGATATTTCAAATTATGAGCCACCACATGATTTTCGCAGGGTATTCAATAGTGAACATAGAAAACTTGTCAGAACCATTTTTGATGCTTTTCATACTTTACTTTTCTTATGCTTTGATTTTCTTTTCTTTTTTCTTCTTCTTTTTTTCATTATTTTTCTTTTCTTTTTCTATTTTTGCAAAGCAATGCTTTTGTTCTTTCTTTAACTGCTTCTGATTCATTCCGGCTTATTTTGTATTGAATCATTAATACCCCTAATCATTGAACTCACTTTAAGAAATAACACATTATGAACTCAACAAACAATAATGGTAGGAAGAAAATGCAATGCTTTCACATGCATTAGAATGGTTAACAGGTTAACGAACACAATGGTGGTGAAAAACAAATAAGGCCAAACAATATGAGGCTTCAAAAGGGACCTATGATAAAATCATGTTAGGGTTAAGCTTCAAAAGGCTCAATCGATCCAAACAATGCCCTAATCATTTCCTCCATCATACACAATTTAGGATTTCACCTCAAGAGAGTTGGAGAACAACTTCAAGGATAAAAGAAATCATCCACATGCACAATTCATAAACATTCTCTAAACAAACACTCATATCTTTCCAAATTTAAACAAGCATCTAAGTGAAAAAAATACAGCATGCATAAAAACAAACCACATTGCATTTATATGCTTCAAGATCGTAAATGGTTTCATAAAACAGAGGGCAATACGCAAGCATTTATATCATTGGCCAACCATCACACACTAGCAAATGGAAATATGTCATGCATTCCAAAGATCCGTCATTTACCATTGAAGGATGCATAACAACATGTTCAAAGTGCATAAATTTGAAACTTGTATCAATAGCTCACCAGTAATAGTCAAAACAGGATATAATCATGAAAGCATGATGATAATCACTAGCACATACTTAAAATATCAAAACATGTGTAAACATTTACCATTAAGGATGAAAACATGTAAAGATACTCCCCCAAACCAAAGTGAATGTGATTCTTGTTGCACATGGTCTATAGGGTACCTCAACAAATTAAAATAGCAACTAAACTAGCACTGAGCATACTAAATAAAGAAAAATAGAGAAAATAAACAGAAAAAGGCAGAAACAGGGTGCTGTGCCACGACGCTCCCATGACTGGGCCGCGGCTCTGGTAAAAAGCTGCAGAATTCTGCAGAAAATGTGGACGTGCATCGCGGTGCTCAGAACTAAACCTGCAGAATTTTGCAGGGAAATTGTTTCTGATGCCATTTCTGCTTCAATATGGCCTCCAGCACCAACAAAATGTGCCTACAAAATTAAAATACAGAATGTACAACTAAAACATAACAAAAACACAAATCAAACTATAACTACATATTTAAGCAAATCAACAACAAAAGCATAAAGACTCGAAACTAAAACTATTTACAATCAATAAAACATAAAAACTTAAATTAGGACTAAGCAAACTCATTGTCAATATTAGCAATATAGAAATAATGTCTTATCCCCGGCAATCGCGCCAAAAACTTGATAGGCAAATTCTTGGTCCTTTCATTAGATAAAAACTTATTTTCTTTGCCAAAAACTTGTTTAGACCATTTGTACCGCAAGTGCACGGGTCATTCAAGTAATACAGATACAGAGTATAAGTTTGTTCCCACGAGGATAAGTTTACTTCTAATGTTAAGTATTAATCAATAGCTTACCTAATTCTATTCAAGAGCATATGAAATAGAAAAAGCATAAACTAAACTAAATATAATCTACAAAAGCAATAAAGACAATAGTTTAGAGTTTAGGAAAATCCTTCTTCACCCTTTACTTCAACCAACAACATGCAATCATCTTCATAAATATGAATGCAATGATTAGGTTATCTTGAGAATCTTCATTATCTAAAAGCCTATGTCTAAGGCAATTAACCATAGTTTTAATTGTCCAACTCACTATGTTTCCATGAGAGCTAACACAAAATCTACTCTTGAATGATCTATTCTCAAACACACGTTATATATGGAAAAAAGGTATATTTCTATCCAATTAGCGAATCAACTCATCCCGCCACTATAGAATCGAACATGCATCAACCATACATTAGATCTAAAATCCAAATTCCTATGTCTAGGTTCATCAGACTTCAAAAAATCATTCAAAAGCTTATCAAACCTTCAAAAGCTTATCAAACCTTCAAAAGCATTAAGCACAATATGATTGAATAAGAACAAAACTATACATCCATACATACATATAGGAGAATAAAATCATTAATATCCATAAAAAAAATTCAAAGTATTTCCTAAAACAGCTGCTACATCATTGAACATGAAAATACTAATCAAAATACATGCTCAAATGAATAGAAAGACAAGAGAAAATATAAGGAGAAGAAAGAATCTCATTAGATGTCATCTTCATAGCTCAAATAATCATCCATAAGGAAGATGACCTCCATCCTAGTCTCCCTTGGCCTCCTCAGCCTCCAACCACGAAGAAATAGGCGCAGCTTCTCAAAACCTAGAAAGCCATTTGACGAAAATCTAATAAAAATCTATATATAGGCTCAGTTTTGCACCTCACGCTGCGGCGCACATTACTTCGTGCTGCGGCGCGTAATGAGTCGGTTGCAAAGGGGCCGCGGCGCACACTACTCTCTTGCCGCGGCGCCCTAGCCTCGGGTCTTTGTATGGCTATCTTGATGATGCACTTTTGCGCCACGATGCACACAACCTGTGTCACGGCCCTCTAGTCTAGAATGCCACTTGGTCCTTCTCTTGGGCTTTTGAGCCTTGAATCACTTCAATTCTTCAGTTTTAAGCCCATCCTACATTAAGAAAATTACTAAGTTAAATAAAAATTATAAATTCACTTAATCATTTAGCAAATACACATAAATTGCTCAATAGTATATAGAGAGATATCGAAAGGAAATTTAACCAATATAAGCAGAAAATCTCCTATATATGCATAAAAATAAGGACATAACATTCTATGAAGCACAATTATGGGACACAAATAACTACATTTCATGGAGTTATCACACCCCCAAACCTAAGTTGTTGCTAGTCCTCGAGCAACACAAAGTATGATCAAGTAACTCATATTAATCAATTCATACTCATATGCATTCAACACTTCAATTTTCATTTAACCACAACTAGTGCACAATGATTGTTTAAGCCCTCAAAAGATGCACATGTCACACAATTAAGCTCAACACATATACAATCCTAAACATGCCCTCAATTCAGCTTCAAATCATGCACATGACATTTCCTACAAACATGCAAGTCAAACTTATTTTTTTCAAATCATGTTTATCCGGATAAGTTTATGAACCTACACATAGATACAAATCAAAGAATTCACAAAATTCTAATCCAACCCTCTCTCCACTAATGTAAATCACACATAACTGAGGATTAAGAGGGAGTTTCATAGCTTATAATGTAAGGTCAAGGGTAGTGGGTGACAGAATAAAATGATAGGATACAACAAAAACATTGAGAAACATAAACATGAAATTTCTAGTCATGAGCCACCACATGATTTTTACAGGGTATTCAACAGTGAACATAGAAAACTTGCTAGAACCATTTTTGATGTTTTTCACACTTTACTTTTCTTATGCTTTAATTTTCTTTTCTTTTTTCTTCTTTTTTTCATTTCATTTCATTTCTTTTTCTATTTTTGCAAAGCAATGCTTTTTTTCTTTCTTTAACTGCATCTGATTCCTTCAGGCTCATTTTGTATTGAATCATTAATACCCCTAATCACTGAACTCACTTCAAGAAATAACATATTATAAACTCAACAAACAATAATGGTAGAAAGAAAATGCACTGCTTTCACATGCATTAGAATGGTTAACAGGTTAACGAACACAATGGTGGTGAAAAACAAATAAGGCCAAATAGTATAAGGCTTCAAAAGGGACCTATGATAAAATCATGTTAGGGTTAAGCTTGAAAAGGCTCAATCAATCCAAACAATGCCCTAATCATTTCCTCCATCATACACAATTTATGATTTCACCTCAAGAGAGTTGGAGAACAACTTCAAGGATAAAAGAAATTATCTACATGCACAATTCATAAACACTATCTAAACAAACACTCATATCTTTCCAAAGTTAAACAAGCATCTAAGTGGAAAAACATAGCATGCATAAAAACAAACCAGATTGCATTGACATGCTTCAAGATCGCAAATGGTTTCACAAAACAGAGAATAATAAGCAAGCATTTATATCATTGCCCAACCATCACACACTAGCAAATGGAAATATGTCATGCATTCCAAAGATCCATCATTTACCATTGAAGGATGCATAACAACATGTTCCAAATGCAAAAAATTGAAGAAACTCTATAGTCAAAACAACACCGCTCGAAGATTTCAGCTTGAACATGACATAGCCATTTTTCAACAGGATAGTCTCTCCATCTCTGATTTTTATTCTCATTTCATGAATTTATGGGTTGAATACACTAATATAGTTTATGAAAAACTGACTTTTGAAGGCCTTTGTTCAGTGTAATCAGTTCATGCCACTACAAAATGAGATCAATTTCTTATGAAATTGAGATCTGATTTTGAAGGTATTAGTTCTAATCTCAGGAATAGAGACCCTGTACCATCCTTGGATGCATGCCTGAATGAGCTGTTGTGTGAAGAAGAATGTCTTTTCACACAATCCACCATTGCACAACAAAAATCAGTTGCTGTTCTAGTGGCGTACGCAGCACAAGGTAAGCCAAGAAGCCTATGACTGAAGAACAATCACTCTACCTCATATCTCAACATCTGTTCAAGTTACTGACATTTTCACCAAATCATTGACACGTCAACGCCATAATTTCCTAGTTGACAAATTGATGCTTATAGACTTACCAGCATCAATTTGAGGCGGGATGTCAATGGAATTAATGGTAAAATCTCTGGTCATTAAAATAGCTGTGCAATTGTACATTTTGTAACTGTTATTCTCTCCATAAATAGGATATCATAGCTGTAGGTGTAACTGTTATTCTCTCCTTAATTAGGATAAATGTATATATGTCAGTTAGCTAATATTTTAGGCTGAGAATCAGCTTAACAACTTGTAATTAAATACTATTTACATGAGAATTCTCTAGTAGGAGAACACAGTTATCTAGCCTACACGTTTCTGCATTTGACAGTTGCAATGCCTATTCACCTTCCAAAGGCCAAACCCATTGTGTCAAAAGTAACACAAAAATCACCTATTGCTAAGATAATTTTGGTTAAGTTATTTGCTTTGTCAATTCTTTTGGCCTTTTACTAACTGTTGCCTTCATTTGCTTATCAGGACAAACAACCAACTCTAGTAGCTTCTGACATTGATTCTCCAACCTTTTCTATCTTAATTGAAATAAAGATAGAAAAGGTAGAAAAGGTCGATTCAGCATCGACCGAAAGTGCACCATCCAAAGTACTTTCAAGAGAAAGCACTCCAGACACTGCCTCTTGCCCCTTAAGACGTTGAGATGAAGTGTTTGGAACTTGCAGTCAACATTTCTCCAAGGGATTCAATTCACTAGGTTCAACCTTATTGCATAAGGGATCCAATTCACTAGGTTCAACATTATTACACAAGGGATCCAATTCACTAGGTTCAACATTATTACACAAGGGATCCAATTCACTAGGGTCAACCTTATTACATAAGGGAGCCAATCTTGCTATGGTTCAACTTTGATGAACAAAGAAACCATTCTTGCTAAACACCCCATTTACTCCCAACTTAATGAGATAATAGAGTATTCTTCTTAAAACTAATATAATCAACTCATCTTTAACTATAAGAGAGTGAATTATTTCAATAACTTTCTTTTTAAACTTGTATCTAAACTACCTTACCATCATATTACTAATGGCATTATAAACCACACTAATGTGATAAAAAGTTCTAGAATTCTATTCTAAACAAATTATTCTCTTGAAAAGTTTGGAAACTCAACTTGTTCTTATATGCTAGGGAGTTATTTTCTTTGTGAAATATCCTTAAAAGTGTCTTAATACACTTAAGGAAACATATATAAGTGATCCCAACTAACAGGGAACCTCAAAATATCAAGAATAACATCTTTGAGGAATTCTGATGCTCACACTGCGGCACAACCCTTGTCACACCGTGGCGTGCTACTCTCAGGAAAATGTACTCTGCCACGCACGCCGCAGCATAGTTCTTGTCATGCCGCAGCATGCTATTCTTAGTCACCCTCACGCCTCGGCGTGACATTTTCACGCTGCGACGTGAGTTACACAAACTGGATTCTGTAAAATTCTGTAGAACCCGGGTTCTGTCCCTTTGGGACTTTAATCACTTCCAATCATTCAAGATTAATTTTCTTATGATTTCTAACTTCAATCCTAAACTAGTTGTAACTCTCATACAGCCTATTATCTCATTTAGGCATAGATTTAGGTTAGAAATCTCTCTAACCCTAACTCATTATCTAAGCTCCTTCAATGATCCAAAATGGATTATCTTAAGTTTTAAATGACTATTTTGCTCTCACTAAGCAGAAACTAGCTTAACTTAATCCTTCAAATCAGGAATCAAGCTAAGAATTAGGATTTGACTCTCCAAATCCCTTTTTCCATTCAAAATCCCTAACTCCATTCAAAAAGAACAAAGAGGGAAAAATGAATAGAAATCCCCTACCTTGTGATTGGATGAAGATCTTGAAGTCTTTTGATCTTGCTCTTGATCTTCCTTCCTTCTTCTTCCTCTTCTCCTCCTTTCTTTCTTCTCCTTTCTCTCTTTCTCCCTTCATTTCTCTGTTTCTATTTTCAGCTTCTTTTGGCCGTGGAGCGAAAAGAGAAATAAAGAGAAAAAGGGTAACTTAAGTTTCTGTGCTGAAACTTATATCTACTAAGGACTCTTGAATCACACTAATTTCAAATCTTCCAACAACTTTATAATAAATGCTAGGATTCATCTAAATTGTTATTTCACCTTTATCTTCTTTTTTCATATCTGCTTCTAGTTAATCAGTATTAAAACATACAACCAGTATGCTTAAAAATACCAAACTGACTCTGATTATTCTCAAATTTTAACTGCACCTTACTTAACTTGTTTATAACCTAAAAACAAGTTATCCATACCTGTTTCCCTTAACTTAGCACTTTATGCTATTATCTGAGTCATTTTAAGCTACTTTTTAACTTATGTGTTGCAATAAAGTGCCTAAACTGACTCAGTTTGTCACAAAACTGAACTGGCATGTTAAGCGAGTATTAGACTACCTCTGTAACTCATTTACAAGCCTAATATGCTATTGAGAGTGTTACATTTGTAGCTTAACTAGTGAGAGGCATCCACCTTAAGTCGAACAAAAGGCTTGGTCGTGGGTTCAATTCCTAAGAAGGGTTATAGACCAAAGGTGGGAATTGAATATTGTGTCTAATGCCAGATAATACCCTCGTAGTGTGGTGACCCTATAGCAGTAGAGAGGGTGGTCATTACATAAAAAGGCGCCTTTTATGTAACAGCCCCGGGATGACCCCAGTGACTGCTCTCAGGGCTGACCCCCAGGCTAGACACTACTCGATATTCTCAGGCAATAGGCATGACATTGAATCCCAACTTCGGTCTGCAGCCCTTCCTAGGATCAAACCCGCGACACCAAGGCCCTTTACATTCTCAAAGGAATAGCCCTTCCTAGGATCTGATAGGATTTTTTAGAAAACTGGAGACATAACAGTAATTTCAGTAATTATTTTGGTAACTCATAATGACCTAAATTTTTGCCAGTTGCTAGAACAAAAATTCATTGAACTAGGCTAATATAGTTGTTGGCTATCATTAGCTATGCTCCTTTTCCCCAAAATCTATCATTTAGACCACTTTTTCAATTTTTGAAATATCTGGCTTACCATTGGTTACTGATAAGCCAAATTTGGATTTTGATTATTATAAAGATTTAGATGTATTACAATGGTGGAAGGAAACTAACAATCATTTTCTAAAGCTGTCCATAATGGCTCATGACGTATTAAGCATTCCTATTACTACCATGACATCCAGATATGCATTTAGCATTGGTGTACATGTCCTGAACAAGTATAGAAGCTAGCTCTTGCTACAAAATGTCCAAGTTTTGATTTATACTCACAATTAGTTACTTATTTTTGTTAATGATGGTAATTTCTTTAATTTTAATGTCCAACATTACAATTATTATTTTCTTTTGGATCATTATCATTTGTCAATTATTTGTTTTCCTTTTTGGATTGTGATTTGTAGATAAAGATGTTGATAATGACAATGCAAATACTTCAAGAAAGGAGCCATCTTTTTCCAAGGGAGCATCTAATGTTCTTAATATTGAAGATGATGATTGATTTTCTTGTTATATAACCTTGGTCTTTGGTTCTTACATTTGCATTGTGGTTGTTTTTGGACTTTTGGTTTTATGGTGATTTATGGACTATGGTTATGGAGTATTGAAACTTATTGTGGACTTTTAATTTTATGGTTCTATCACTTTTGTGTAATTTGTGTTGTTCTTATGGAACATTGTAATTTAGGACTATTGAGACTTATGTTATTGTTATGGTTATGGACCTATGGATTTAAATCATTTGATTAGAATATTTTTAGTTTTCATATGTTAGTTACTTAGTTTGATTAGTATGTTGTGTGTAGGGATTAGAGAGTAGAGAAATGAGGTTAATTTCTAGGTTTTTATTCTTTTTTTAAGTGGGTTAACTTGCCAACCCATCAACTCACCCATATTTTTTCCTTTTTTTTCCATTCCAAGCAAGCTAACCTGCCAACCTACCCTTAAATGGGGTGTGTTGCCATATCTAGCCCGTTGTCCAAAACAGGCTAATCTGCCTTGCCCATTTTAGGGCGTGGCAATGTGGGTTGGCTCGCTTTGCCACTTCTAGTGAAAACCCTTTTATAAATCATCTATAGTAGCCTACCAATCCTAGAAAACTCATAATTTCAATCACAGTAGTAAACCTCTACCGATGCACTACTACTTCTACCTTACTAAGATCAACTAACATTCCTCCTTGGGATACTACATGTCCCAAGAATTGCACTTCTTTCATCTAGAACTCATAGTTTTCTAACTTAGCAAACAACTACTTTTCTCTCAAGATTTCTAGAACTATCCTAAGGTGTTATTCATGCTCTTCAGTTGTCTTTGAATAGATAAGGATGCAATCTATAAAAATAACTATAAATTTATCTAGGTAAGGTCTAAAGATTTTGTTCATGTAGTCCATGAACACTACTTGTGCATTAGTCAACCTAAATGACATCACTAGGTAATCATAATGTCCATACCTAGTCCCAAAGGCAATCTTAGGAGTGTCTTCTTCTCTAATCCTAATTAGTTGATATCTTGACCTCAAATCTATTTTAGAGAAAATCGTGGCTCCTTTTAATTGGTCTATCATATCATCTATTCTAGGAAAAGGGTACTTATTCTTAACTGCCACTTTGTTCATCTACCTATAATCAACACACAGCCTCATGCTACCATTCTTCTTTTTCACTAGGAGCACTGGTGCTCCGTAAGGTGACACACTGGGTCTGATGAATTGCTTATCCAGTAACTCTTCTATTTGTTTCTCAAGTTCTGCTAACTCCAGAGGTGACATCCTATAATATGCTATAGATATTGATTCAGTTCCTGGCACTAAGTCTATGGCAAATTCTATTTCTATTTTAAGTGGCAAACTAGCTATCTCTTTGGGAAATACCTGTGGGTATCTCCTCACTACAGGTATGCTTACTAAGGTTTGCTCAACTTCATATCTTAAGGAGAATATAAGAACATATCCCTAAGTTCCCTCTAACAGATAATTATTGAACTGAGTGGCATTTAAATATGGTGACTCAAGTGGAACAGGTACAGAAAGGGGAATTAAACATAAACATCAAAGTTTTATCTAAGCAATTCAAAATGGCATGATTAGCAGACAACCAGTTCATACCATGAATAACATCAATACCAGCAAGAGGAAAATGAATAAGGTTTACAACAAAAGACCTACCCTCTATTTACAAAAGACAATTCAAACAAGTGTGTGAGGTTATTATTGACTTTCTTATTGGTGTAAAAACAAACAAATCATAAGGAAGTTCTAACACAGGCAAGTAAAACAACTTAACACAGTCATAAAAAACAAAAGAGTAAGAGGCTCCAGAATCATAAATTATAGTTAATAAATTATCATTAATTACACATACCTTGTATCAGATCAAGAGATTGAGTTGTCTCTTCTTCGCTCAGAGTAAACACCCTTCCTTTAGTTTGCGGCCTGGGTTGGGTTTCATTCCCTTTCCCTATACGCAGTCCCTAGCATAATGTCCAGTCTTACTGCACGTATAGCACACATTCTGGTCAAGCCAATAGGGTTTTGTACCATGATGTTTACCACATATGACACATTTTGCACCCCAGCCTCCTACTTGAACTTGTTTTCCTTATCCTATGATTGCTTAAACTGAGAAGTATTCCTTTTATACTTGCCATCCATTTCTCTTCTTCTGGAAGCTTGGTGGCCTCTGCTCAATTGGGGCTTTTAGATAATAGCATTTTATGATCCTGCACTTGTTAACTAGAGTGGGGAAGTATATAATCTCCAAGTGATCTATAGCTCTCAAAATGTCTTCTCTTAAACCTTCCTCAAACTTCACACATTTCTAGTTCTCATCTAGATTATGCTTAAAATAAGAAGAGAATTTGGATAACTCCTCAAATTTGATCACATATTGCCTTACTGTTATATTCCTTTGTTCCAATTTTAGAAATTCTAACTCCTTGGCATTCTGTAAGTTTTTAGGTAAATACTTATCCAAAAAATCATTTCTAAAAGCTTCCCAGGTGATGTGGGTACCAGAAGCCTCTAACAATCTCCTAGCATCTATCCACCAATAGTTTGTCTCTCTTACTAGTATATAGGAGGCAAAAGAAACCTTTTGTGCATCAGTACACTCCATTATAGCAAAAAATTTCTCCATCACCTTAATCTATCTCTCAACTCTAACTAGGTTATGCTCTCATTTGAAATATGAGGGGTTAGCTTTCCGAAACTCAAAAAGATTGTGGAAGTTTTGATTACCCACTGGTCCTACATTCACCCTCGGATGTGACTATCTAAGTGGATTGGCTTCCATCCTTTCTAACATCCTATTTGTTGTGGCAGTCTACTAGCACATAGCAGTAGCCATCTCCTTACAGGTTCCTATCATCTCTGCCATGTCCCTAATGGCAGTATCTCTATTTGCATAAGTTCACTTGGTGGATGCCATAGGCTCCCATACACATAGAACAATATATATTGAGTTGATCAGTCTCAATATCATATAAATAGTGTGGCATAAACTTCTAACATGCACACCAAGGCAATTATGCACATTTATCTATCTACACATCTCATCATTATAGATAAGAATTTTACAATGCATAACACACAATGGGAACACCCATTTATGCCAAAAGCATATTTAGTCCATACCCAAGGCTCAATCAAGATGAATTGCTTTGATACCACTTAATATGTAACGCCCCAAGAATAACTACCCCACTATACCCAGGCTTATATTGAAGTAGTCATACTTAGGCCCATCATAAGTCACTATCTCATTCCCTTTTATTCAAAGTCTAAGAAAGAATATTACCTCATAACATATTATTTCATATTTATTTCTTTCCCAAGCTTGTTAAAGGAATTTTTATCTTATCTTAACGAGCAAGGTCGTTTTCCTTCTAGATCACTATTTAAGCTTTTGATTACTATTCTATTGTTAGGTTCACTTGTGTAAGTGGGTTCTTATTGGAAGAACCATGCAAGTGGGTTCTTATTGGAAGAACCCTAGCAATTAACTCCACAATACATCAATTTCTTTCTTAAGGCATAACAATATATCAAAAACATACATAAATAAGTTCATTATCATATATAGCATCATATTAAACGTGCAGCCATCAGTACCTACACTACATCACTGTTCATTGAGCCTCAGGATCATGCATACATACAAAATAAAAACAAGTAAAGTAAACTAAGGGTGTCAGTACCCTTTATAGTCCACTAAGTCATACATCATCAAAGTCAATGTAAGAGTCATCTCTACTAGTATACTGATATGCATGTCTATATCTAATATAAAACCAAGCACAATTGTGGAATTTAAAAATAGCTACCAGAAGCCACATTCTACTCTATGCCTATCACAAAAAGAACTAGTCAAAACATTAGGAGTATGTCAGATGAGAGCAAAGTCAGAGGTGAGGAAAAAGGAGAATAACACATATACAGTCTCACATTCATATAAATTATATAAGTCCCATACTTGGGGTGATACACCTACCAGTTCTCAGCAGGCTCCTAGTAGATGGTCAACAGAGGTATCTTCAGATGGCAAAAGTATCTGGTGAAGGAATATCACAAAAATAAATAATGGGGTGAGAATTCTAAGAATTCTCAATAATTCTAACATACAAGTGTCATCATAATAGTTCTAACTACTTCAGGATTTTTGTAAAACTTTTTAGAAATATCTCAAACAAATGACAGAAGCCAAAATCAATCATTATCCCCGAGGTAGATATTCGTTTTAATAATTTAGTTCATCATATTTAGACGTGACATTTATCCATAGAATTCATAGAACATAAACAGAAAGTTCAAAAGCACAACTTTCAAAAGCTTCAAAGAAAGTTCACAGAACTTTTACAAATAACTCAAAATGCTAACAGTCAAGTGCATAATATTATCAGATTATGGAAATAATTTATAGAATAATGACATATGCTTTATATGTTATGCTAATGCAATGCAATTCCTTTTCAATTGCTTCATAATGCTCATTAAATTTATTATTTGTCCATAGGCTCATTCTTAAGACCTATGTCCTTTTTAATAAGTAGGGAGTCTTATGCTTTACCTACACTTTGTGATAGTCTGTTTATTAGGCCATGCCCATCCTATACGTGACAGTATTTCATCACATAGGCATATCCCTAGTAATGTGGCCTCGCCTGTAAGTTACTTTCATAAGGGAACATCACATAAGGATCATTCTCAAGTATGAGGATATTTTCCAAATCTCTTAATTACTGAGCGCTTAAGGATGCACTTTCCATTTCAAATCATTTACTGACTTACTTTTAATAACTTAAAGGAGCATATCAATTTCAGTGCATTCCAAATTCTCATTCATCATGCAAATCACATATTTCATTTATCAACATATAATTCATATGATTTTCAAGGTAACTTGAGATGCAAGCAATTGTAATAGCCATGAGATAAGAATCAAAGTAATAATGCTTATACATAAGCCAGTTTATCTCATTCATAAGACTTCTCATCTAGAAAGTAAAACATCAGTGCAAATAACATATAGCTACCAAATTTATCAGCTAGCTCATAACACAATAGAATTATCATATTGCTATCAATTACATGTCAGCCAATTTATAACTTGACAGAATAGTAGATAACCAGTAAATTTTACTAGTCAACTAATAAAAGATATTTAACCCCCAAGTATGTAAATTCAATTCAATTAAGTTTACACTCTTTATCATTATCAAGAAAATTCTCATTAACAATCATAAAATAACATTTTTCCTCCTCTCGTAACCCTCGGCCAAGCCTTTTATTGGTCACCTTACAATTTATTAATTTCAATGTGACTCAAATTAGCTTAATTTGGCCTAGTTTAACCATGTACATGTAACAAAGAGGCATTAAAATACATGTGTTCAATTACACCCTTAATCCTTCATGAACTTGAGACCTTGATTTAATTCCCTACATTCAATTTCATCTTAAATCAACTTAGTTACTAGTGGTTAAGCATGTAGTACACATTAGTTACATAGAAATCAATTTGTTAGTGCATAACCCCCAAGAACCCGAGACCTCCATCCAATTCCCCTCAACTAATTGATCATCAAATCATCTTAATTCCATTATTTTAAGCAACAACAAGAAGTTAGGTTCATCAACATAAATCCCTTGGTGCAAGATTCCACCATGACCCGTGGGCAATATGGATTCATAAATCAACAACAAATTCAATCAAAATCTAACATGCAACCATAGATTTCAATTCAACAAAGCTCATTAATCAAGAAATAATGAGAGATTGAACAAGATGCTACCAAGCCTACCCTTTACCCACCAAACCCAAGAACAGCCCATAGGATTTCCATCAAAATTTCAACCATTAACCACATGCAACTTCATTGATGAGCATAGGAGATAGGAAAGGAGAGTGAAAGGAGGACAAGGACCCCTACTTCATTTCCTAGAGCTCATAGGAATGGAGGAAGACAAGTGGTAAAGTTGCTTGGTTGAATAATCTAATTGGTGCAGGTTGGAAAAGGGAGGATGATGATAAATTTCTTCAACTTAAGTGAAGTGAGATGAAGCCTCCTCGTAGCTCATGCAAGAGCTTGAAAATATTCTCCTATTACTGCCTTTGCTCATCCAAACCGAGAGAGAAGAGAGAGTAGGGTGTGTTTGTGTGTTATGTTTAGTGAGAGGGGGAGGGGCATCATATAGTAACCTAGTGGCTAAATTGTTAGTTAAGTTGCAGTGCAATGAGCTTCTAAGCTCTTAAGAAGATTTTGATCATATGTTTCTAGCATCAATTCATGTCTTAGAAACTCATAGAAATCATTTAGGATCTTAGTTTAGCCAAATTGATATTAATTAGATCCTAATTCTTACCAATGTGTTACTAATTAACTTGGGTTACAAGTAACTTTCATGCATGAAATTCTATTGGTTTAAGTCTAATCAAGCCCTAAACCACTTAAAAATATGACATGATATCAAACCAATAGTATATAAGTTATGTGGGTTTCCTTTGGTGCATGAATTTCTATTGGCCCTAAGATAATGATGGTCTTAATTCTTTTATTCTACTTATATTCCTAAGCTTAAATAATTAATCTAATTTGTTATCAATCATTTTCTTAATTCATATGAAGATTATAAATTACCATTATCATCTAAATATTTTCCTCAATTTATAAACTTATTTTCATAATTTTACCCTATTTATTCTAATTTCTACGCTATGTTTAAGTTAAGAAAATCACCAAAATTACTAAATTTAATTATTTTAGATAATTAAAATTACCATAATTCATTTTTTATCTTTAACTTAATTATAATTTTTTCATATATATATTTATGTTAATTTACTAATTTTTGTTATTATACAAGTCATTTTAGGCTTAAATTACGCTTTGCGTAATTTCAATGAGCGTAATTTTAGTTGCATACAAATTAACACAAACATGCACATAAATAAATAAGTAAGCATGATAAAAATCTAATTATGAGTATATAGTTTATATAATCAGATTTGGAGCAGGAGATGTTAAGCTATAAATTACGTAAATCGAAGATTTAAATTTAATAAAATATAAAAAATATAATATGAAATTAAAGAAAGTGAAATTTTGAACTATATCAATAATTAAATATTTAATTAATTAAATAACTAATTAATTAAATAACTAATTAATTAATTAATTATAAGAGAATTATCAATTACAAAAATACGTGAGCAACTATTAAACGTATAGCGTATATACGCATGGGTAAGGGACATGGGGTAGAGTGACAGATCTTGCAAATGAACAATGACTTTCAAACTAAGAAAAATGATGAATATATAAGAGGTCTCACTTACGGAGCTACGAATTTCACAATATAGTAATATGTTATTGTTATTGACACTTATTTGCATGCATGTTATTGCATTTGAAATATTGAAATAATTAATGTTGTACTTAATTAGGAAGTTCTAAACCTTAAGTTAGACGATATTAATTTTGAATTGATAGGTTAAGTGGTTTTGAGCAATCCATGATTTGATTGCTCAAGCAACTTATCTTTTGCCATCCACTGATTGTGCAGATGATAACTCTAATAATAAGATTATCAGGTGATAAATGTGATAGAAAGTTTGAGTGGTGACATGAGTCTACCTCTATGATGATGAGGAGAAGACTAAGTAGGATAATGTAAGAATAGGAAAAAGAAAATCATTACGGATTAAAATAAATAAATTTGCACATTTTTGTGAAGTAGATTTTCTTATGAATAGAAGTTGCATGGTGGAGCAATTGGGGAATAAGAAAAAAATTGAAAGCAGACGAAATTTATATAAACATTTATTTCAACAATGAAAATGACATTATACAAGAGTCTTGGGAAGAGGAAAAACCCGACAAAATCATGAGCTCAACATCGTTAAGATTAGGGAAGTTGAGTGGGTAATGCCTAAATTATTGCCTTTGTTGGTGACACTAAAAGCATGTGTCTCTTTGTACTCGTCTATCGAGTTTTGGAGAGTAGTTGAGACAAAAATAATTTTAGAGGTATTTGGTGTGGAAATAAGTTCGCTCCAATGATTTAATATGTTAAGTTTTGATGATGACAAATACAAGTCAAAAAGAATGATGCTTATGCTACATAGATGTACTTAATAGATTATATGAAGATATTGAATTATGAGTTTGGAGTAACTATGTTTTAAGTGAGCAATACTTTGAAGGATAGTCTTAGTACCAAGAGTGAGCATTGTAACAAGAAAGCAAAAGATCTCAATTATGCTCAACTCAAGGAGAATGTGAATGCCTATTTCATGAAGGTTTTGATAACAACAAAGTTATGTCAAAGACCAAGTTTAAAGGAAGCTTAGATGGTATAGTTTATAGGACTTAGAGTCTTTATGTGAGAAGCTTTCTAGATATCTCAAATATGTTTTTAAATCTTTAGAAATAGTTTTTCACATGTTAAAATGTCTAACAAATATGTTTTGAAAAGCTAGTCATGGTGATAGTTCAAAACTATAAAAAAAAGAAGAAGTCAAGTATGAGTTTTGAAAAACTGGCTTTTGGTTGCTATTTTGATCATAACTTTTAAAATAGTTCGAGTTTTGTTCTTAAACTTATTTCATTTGAAAATAGACTCAAAGATCTTTCCAATGAGTAG